>JALPQI010000157.1:0-658432 GCA_025490895.1 Thaumatotibia leucotreta
CAATTTGACCCCATTAGATGAACCAGCATAATCGCAATATAGCGAGACCAATATATGAACGGCAAGACCCCAATAGATGAATAGAGCAAAGTAAAAACGTTCGTTGCTTAGATAAATTAATTGTATTTGACCTTCTTTTAATGAAATATAAGCACGGTGTAACAATCTGATCTCTAAGAACAAAAGTTTAACTTTTCCCAAGTTCAACCGTTCAATAAAATCAGTTGGTTCATGTTTCGGGCACCGTATTAACAAAATGAACGAACTAAATTGATTCGAATTCATTTATTGGAATCCGACCCAAAAGATGAACCAGCAAATTTTCCTAGTTCACGTTTTGGACAGCGATTCTTGAGTTGAACAATCCTTTTTTCATACAAAAATAAATTACTTTAAAACGTGTTACATGAAAAAAGGCTCGTTTATCTTTTGGTCAAAAAATCATCTACAAAACTGATTGTAATATGTTTAAATGTTGCATGTAGCTATATTATTATAATTTACACAAGCGTTTGAAAATACGAGCCTTTGCCCAAAAGTTGACCGTCGTTCATCTTTTGGCCCGAACACACAATATTGGAACCATAACTTGACCAGCAAATATTTCATAAACTAAATAAAAAAAAACTATTCTTTATAATATACACAATAGAGATTTTAGTCTTAAATCTATACTAAAGTGAATCAAGGAAATAAAAGCCATATTCGATTTTTTACGTAATTAAAAGCTGAAATTTTTGAGGGCTTTTCTTAATAAGAATTCCATATAAAACGCGATTTTGAAACTCGACGGCTGCTCACTGTCGCGTGCGTGGCTTAACTGCCTGGTAATTCGGTGAGACACGATATAGCGTTGCTGCATGTGAGAAAAATACTCCCGGGCATGGAAAATTATTCCTGATTTAATTATTTAGATTTTTAGACCTATCAGTCAACTTCTGGGTGGCAGTCATCTATTGGTGATTTTACCCTATACCGTTCGACTGCTAATTTCCTGCTCTATCCAACGGTGTATATAACATTTTGATATTAAAAAAAAAAGTCGAATACGTTAACAAAATCTTTGCCATTTTATTACGTTCTTCATCGTATTACGTAACTGTGCGTGCGTCAAATAGACGTCTCAAAAATAAAACAAACAAGATAAATATCATTTCAATTGGATAATTAACTAAAAAGATACAACATAATTTATAAATGTCAAATTCGTTTTTGGGCCCTCCTGAAAAATCGTCATTTGGTGGTTACATTAATTCATATTACAACTGACGAATTATGCGCGGTGTTAAGAAAAGCGCTATGTCCTGCCCTTCTTGGCACAATTGAACAATTGATTTTGGGGGCATTTTCGAGCTGGCGTTAGACGTCCATGTTATATTGATCGCAGATTCGAACACTTTACAGGGTTCGTGGAGACTCGTAGTTTTATTTTCATTTAATCCTCGCGGTAACCGAAATCATTTTTTTTAATACATCCCCTGTGTCACTACTCCATTTCAGGTACTCACAGTACAGCTTCTTCGAAACCTCTTCCAAACTAGCTTTTCCAAACATTTTTTTCTTTTTTTGTATGCAGTTTTCTAAATTATGGGACTGTTGTCAATATATCTGGCTATTCTTGCCGTGTTCCTTAAGATATCCTTGACTTATGCATACTATCCTTCTTACTTTTTGGCACTGATTTCGCTTCATAAAACTATGCCAAAGAGACTAAGATTTGTATAGGATTAAATCATTGATTAAAGACCCATAAAAATTTCACATAATATGTGACATAATTCCTTTCACAGAGTATTAATGCGCCCAAGGCAGGGGTATATTAAAAAAAAACATGAAGATTAACCAGAAATATAGGTCACTTCTGCAGAACACGAAATCGTGCAGTGGGGAATAATAAAAAGAGCTTGGAAAAATAGATTTCGAAGGGGTTCTGGAGAACTTGTATTGTGAATACTGAAATTGCAGTAGCAACAAAAAGGACCAAAGTTAACTAATTTAAGACCTCTTAGTAAATTACAAAAGCCAGAAATTACAGCTATTTAACTAAATAATTATATTGACCCGATTTTTTCATTTGAATTTGCCAGTTTTTTATCAGTACACCCCTTAATTAGATAAAAATATTCGCAACATTCGCGTCAATTTTTTGCGAATGCGAATACGAATGCGAATATCTTAAAACATGCGAATATTCGCGAATCCGAATATTCGTTACATCGCTAGTACCTACCCGAGATTTTCGACCGAGTGAGACCGGCCGAGTGATTTAGGCATCAGCCGCAAAAGTTGAGGACGTGGGTTCAGTAGCCGTACCTGCACAGTACCATGACTTTCCAAGTATCCGTAACGTTACGTTTTATTCGATACGTAAAGCAGGCCATCGCGCCAGCTCTAATATGTCAGTGCGAGCGCGATAGAATGCATTACTGTATTTTTTTTTATGTTGGCACAACAAAGTGGCTCCACTCCACCTGATCGTAAGTGAAAAGTAGAGCCCAAATCGCGGCGGCAACGAACAGGAGACAATCAGTAACCTGTCTGTTAGTTGCCACCGCCTTGCTGGCCCGTTAGATGCTTCTTCACGCTTCGTTTAAAGGGTCTCAACTTATAGGTATGCGGAAACACATGTGACGGTTAAGAATTCCACTTTTTAATAGTCCGGCATATGAAGGAATTGCCGAATTTCTTAGTACGTGTAGGAATATTTTCCACGGTGAAGGAGTGACACCGCAAACAGGCACGTGTAGTTTTATAACGGAAAGGGGAGGGCGGGATCAGGGAAAATAACTCTTCAGAACACTCACCATAGTACAGGCGATAAAAAACGCTCAGAGAACCAATGTCCCTACGTAATTGAAGGGGTTCAAGGTATCGAGTAAAAAAACCTAACGTATCCTTTACTTTCCAACTCATGGTACGGCCCTACCGCGAAAAACGGAATTCGTAAATTTCGAGGATTTGTCTCTCTCACTGTAATGACGCCTTCGTTTGAGTGACAGAGAAAAATCCTCGAAATTAACGAATTTCGATTTTCGCGGTAGTAGGCCTGATCCTGCGTTGGTACACTTCGGTTTCATTTCGTATATCGTGGAGGTTTTCCACTAACCCAGGTTCCACTTATCCAGTTTCCACTGTATATCTGACGGAGTCTGTAATTCGTATAAGGAGATAGCATAGTTTAGTTTAGTGTGAACATTTAATTTATGATTTATGACAAAAGTTATTTACAATTGCTATTTATTTAATTAATATAAAATAGATAGATTCTGAAACTTCAGGCCTCTACGTAAAATGTGTCTTTTCGTATGTATTGATTATTCATTTATTAAGATATTGTATACTAAAAAATAAGTTCTAACATAAACGTATTGACAGGTGGGGTGCAATTTTTTTGAGAAATTACTTAAAATGACTGTCGCTAAACAAGTGCATAGCTCTTGTTTCTTTATAATAAGGGATGGGTGAGAATCAATGGGCCTTTGTTCATTACTGGATGCTTAGCCAAGTTGCCAATCGCTAGCGCTTGGTACCGTATCGTAGTTTTCCCTCTCTGTCAGTCTTGCATATTACTGCGACAAAGACAGTTAGCTGCCTTTCGTTTACGATTGACGATTAAGTGTTAGCGATTGGCAACTTGTCTAAGCACCCTGGTGCCGGCACCCTACGAGTAAATGAGGCTTTATATTCTTCATTTATTAGCCGTCCCATCCCCGTCGTTACCGCCGCACCCAGTCATACTTTCACCAGATCAACTCTATATTTATAAAATAAATCAAACTACTTATTTATCTACTGATAGATGATAAAACGCAATTGTTGAAAAACAATAGAATAACAGTTTCGGCGACTCTCAAATAACACATTTGTTGAAGCAGGCAGCGTGAAAATGTTACAAATTGGCCCTAATATTGAATGCCATAGACATAGAAGAGACCAGAGTTGCCCATTTGAATACAGACTTGGGCAAAAAGTAATCCGATTACTTCTTCCGATTACTTTTGTCTGTGTACTTTGTAATGTAGAATACAAAGTGCACATACAAATGTAATTTACGGAAGTTATCAGACTGATTACTATTTAGCTAACTCTGTTTGAATACAATGTTGTTTTTGGCCTTTGCTGCCATGAGTATCGCACGTGATCCCTCACGTGAGCTTCTTTGTATAAGCCATGAGCATCACCAGTTGCAGTTGGGTTGTTGTTGTGTTGACTTCCACGGCGAACCTTATCTATTCTATTCTATTTTTTCTTATTCTATTATTTTTATTTATCTTAAAGGCCATAGTCGGATTTTCATAGTAAGTCAGCCTTTAAATCAACCAGACTCTAGTATTTTTTTGTGAGTACCTCTTATGGTGAAGAATATTTCTGCTGAGTATCAACGTCCTATCGGTGACAGTTTTTGACTTATGATTTTTTTTAGTTTTTTCTTTAATGTGTTGTATCTCAGGATGTATAAAAGCGAATTGCTTCAAATTTTGAAATAATGTTCATTATTTAGATATGCATCGAATTTAAAAAAATGAATATCGATTGTCGTATAAAAAAAAGAAAAAAAAAGACCAAAAAATTTTTCATATTTTTTTTTGTGTACCTATGAAGTAGTGACACCTCTATTTTCTTTTTCTAATTATAGACCATACATTGGCCTACTAGTTGCCTAAGTATCTAAATTTTCCAAGCGGTACTTCTTACCAAAAATCGGCAATATGTGTGGTCAAGTTCTGCATTCAATCGGTGTTTTTCAATGTAGTATACAAACTCTTCATTTATATTTGAGTTTTCTTATCAGGTTATCTTATTTAAGAGTAAATGCTAATGACAACTTAATGTCATCATGATGCAAGCTGTTTATTTCATTATTAATCGGCCGTTTACCATTTCAACTAGCGTATCTCGATAATATTTAACTGCAACATATTATTTTTAATGAATATCTCATAAATAATATCGAATTACGCTAGTTAAAATAATAAACGGCCGATTAATAATGAAATAAACAGCTTGCATCATGATGACATTAAGTTGTCATTAGCATTTACTCTTAAATAAGATAACCTGATAAGAAAACTCAAATATAAATGAAGAGTTTGTATACTACATTGAAAAACACCGATTGAATGCAGAACTTGACCACACATATTGCCGATTTTTGGTAAGAAGTACCGCTTGGAAAATTTTGATACTTAGGCAACTAGTAGGCCAATGTATGGTCTATAATTAGAAAAAGAAAATAGAGGTGTCACTACTTCACAGGTACACAAAAAAAAATATGAAAAATTTTTTGGTCTTTTTTTTTCTTTTTTTTATACGACAATCGATATTCATTTTTTTAAATTCGATGCATATCTAAATAAAGAACATTATTTCAAAATTTGAAGCAATTCGTTTTTATACATCCTGAGATACAACACATTAAAGAAAAAACTAAAAAAAATCATAAGTCAAAAACTGTCACCGATAGGACGTTGATACTCAGCAGAAATATTCTTCACCATAAGAGGTACTCACAAAAAAATACTAGAGTCTGGTTGATTTAAAGGCTGACTTACTATGAAAATCCGACTATGGCCTTTAGTTAATTTACTATTTCTTCTTCTTGGCCGCGTGGTGACGGCAGTAAGAATACATTTGTCACCACCCCAACTCCTCCTGCGGGTGTCGTAAGAGTCGACTAAGGGATTGAAGTGTCACTGACCACTTTTGATAACGATTGATGATGGGCAGCAGCGTCATCATTGTAGACACATTACTGCGATCGCCAATCCGCTTGCCCAGCGTGGCGATTATGGGCATTTACCTCCTAATGCGTCTATACGCATAGTTTAATAGGAGAGTCCTTCGTCCAGCAGTGGACTATCATAGGCTGATAATGACTATTTCTTGCGCTGATGTGAGTGATGCGGTTTGCCAGCCCAAATTTTATTTAACATTATCCTGTTGCAGGATGCGTAAAATAAGGGTCTCACCAAACTAGTCGACGCCGTTTCGGCTAATCGCGTACGGAAAAAGCTTTATGTCAACGCAATAAGAGCGAGGACATCGTAAATCGGCTCGGCCCGCGCGAAACGACGTCTTTCGACGGGAAAACGGCGTTTTGCCGTAAAGCTGTTCGCATTCGTACGACCCCGTTTGCAGCCTAACGCACACGTTCGCATTCCTAAATCTCCTAATACCGCCGTACGGTGCCGGAAAGAGTTGAACGGCTCCGATCACGGCCGAGTACCTACGACAAGGACCGGTCAGAGCTGGCGGAAGCCGTTCAGCGTCTTCGACGGCCGAACATAGCTGACGACGGCCGAAAAGAGCCGATGACGGCCGAAGTAGCTACTGATGCGTTTGTATTTATTCATTTGATTTATTACCCACATTAAAATCTGCAATAGATCTGACAACACGAAGTAATACTGTCGTAATCATACACGTCTGTTCAATTTCAAACTAGTTACTAACAACTAGTCTCCAAAAATGAGATTTACGATTGCCGATCACCCGCTGTCCTATCTATCTGTTCGTCGGACTCAGCGGCTGTACGCGTGCTGTCTGACGTCTCGACGGCAGGACGGAGCACGGGAGAGCCGACCGCCGCTTTACAACTGTTGCGGTAGCAAATCGCAGCCGATCGAGCGTTTCGGCGGCCGTAAGGAGGTTGAGTGAGACTGCTTAACGCAGGTGTTCAGCCGCGGAGACGGTCGATCGGCTAAATGCGAATAGTGTGGTGTAAAACACTCGGCGAAAGCCGACTCCGCGTCGATTGGTTTGGTGAGACCCTAACTGCCCAGAAGAGTTATAAATGTAGCAGTAAGTGGCTTTGGATCTTGACATCTGGAGCTTGTTCGAACAAGATACTTTAATAAGCTGATGCTGTGCATCACCGGTATAATCGCCAAACGTGTATGGGGGTATACTTAACACTTTAGATGATGTATGGTGGGCAGCTAACTTGATAATGAAATCGGGCTGTCAGGAAGAGGGGCTTGATCAGCTGATCAGAAAGTCTGAGTGGGACAATCGAGGATTTTTCAAAATAATTGTTCACAATTACTGGCCTGCTTGCTTACTGCTTGCCCTGGCCTAATTGCGTGAGTCACTGTTTTCCTGCCTTGTTACCAGCTTTTTTAAGGATACAAAATGTTAAGCGCATTTAACAATATATGAAACTCGACATGAAAGGCATAAGGTTGGATCAAGCAATTTATCTGACCTGCAAGTGTAACTTTATGCTTTTGAGACAAGGGACCCGTTTCTCGAAAGCTTGTTACTTGTAATACAAGTGGAAGTCTCTTTTTGACACATTAATTAGATAAGGACGTCCGCTTGTATTACAGGTTACAAGCGTTCGAGACATAAGCCTGGTCGATTTTAGATATTCTCATACTCACAGAACCAACTTTATGCCTCTCAGGTAGAGAAACATGAATAAGAAATTTAATTAGTCATTTAACAATAGTAATTGTGTACCTACAAACTTTTCAAGTAAATCTCGCAATGACGTGAATGGTTTGTTCAAGCGGGCAATGACCCGGCCAATGGTTGTAAAGATACTGAAAGTTCTAACCGTTCCGAGCTCTATGCCATTACATCTCGAGTTATCCAACAATAGGTCCACGGAAACACATTGTCACATAATTTTAATTTCCTAGACTACTTCTGTAAAAACTCTGTAAATCGCCGCCAAACGGCTCGACGTTTTGTTAGTAGCGACACCTGTTCAGAACAAAAATTGCCTACAATTAAAAACATATGTTGTGAAAAAATACAATAATAATATTTTGTAGTAAAAATGTGGCAAAGAAATTTATATTCGTTTACTTTGGTTTTTGTGTACGTGTCCTGTGAAAAAGATTTGAAAATCAGTTCACGAAAATCCAGGTTATTTACTTTCAATACTGTAAATGACGATATAAGGGTAAGTTTTTGAATTTACATCCTATATTGTAAGATAATAAACTTCTTAGTGGTCATTGTCAACATACACAATACACATGTGCCCTGCATAGTAGCCATAAGCTACACCGAAGCGGTTTATTGTGCTCATAAATATCTGAGCAAGCGTGTATAGTCATGACACCAACGTCTGCTCAGATATTAAAGATATAATAGATAGAATAGAATAGGGCCATGGCCTTAGAATGCATTTTCTTTGTTTTTGAGCGCCGTGGCTGCTCCGATTTGTCTAATATAGCCCCTGAACATATTTTTTTTAAAGTCAAGTCACAAATAAAAGCCAATTGACAATATTCCAAGCCACCTAGCATTAAAATTCTTGAAACCGCCATTAAATATTTATATTTGAATAACGAATTAAAATTACTATGTTAAAAGAAATAATCTATACGAGTGATATTTTTTCCGTAAAGTGTACCATAAAAGCGCTCCGGCTATGGGATAGTGTACACACTTGCTCGTAACGTAGGTCTTACTGAAACCGCTAAGTATTAATTTTCTTCACAGGTGGATTTGGATTTTTCGATTCCATTCCTCTCTATTCCAGTGAAGCCTACTATGGACAATGTATTTGGATCTATCGTGAGTAATATTGATAAATTAAAAAAAACGCAAAGCTCTAAATATAAATACTAAGAATATACAGGGTATCCCATCCCAGGGAAATCACAGGTCACACTGACACCTGGGTTAGTCGACCCAATCCAAGGTAGAGGAACAGACTAAGATGTTCTCAATGACAGTTTGACGATTTTGAAGATCTTAGTGCGAATTTATTTTTATTTCGAAATTGCCCCTTTTTATGTATTAATTATGACGTAACTCGTTTGGACAGATTTATATTTAGTCATCATAAATAAAGTGATTTAATAATAACAATTATATTTTGCAAAACCCTAACATCTTTGCTACAGCAATTAGCTTAACTCGTAAATATAACAATAATTATTTTGTTGTAAACGCCCCCTTACAAGTATTACCTACGTAACGCAATTTTGGGGGGAGAGGTGTCTCGTAACACGTTACGATGCGTTACAGGGGTGAGAGGGGGTCTTCCTTACAACAAGTTACGTAACATTGTTTTTTTAAGTAACAAACTAGGGAATCAAAACTCCCAAATTGGCAACCCTTTTCAGTAATGCTTCACGGGGAATCCGATTACCGCCAAGACAATTAAAACTATACCAAAGATAAAAACTATAACATAACTTTTTGCGACTTTAGGGTTAGGGTAAAAATGGTCATTTTAGTGTTACGTAACGCTTAGAGAGGGGGGGAGGGGGTACAGAAGAACGTTACGGTGCGTTATAAGGGGAGTGAGGGGGGTAAAAAATTTCAAAAATTGCTTTACGTAATACTTGAACGCACCGTAAGAGGTCGAAAGACCCCTTACCGCATTCAAAGTGTTAAATTAGCTGTATACCAATATCAGAAACGTATTTTGAAGACATCATTTTAGCTAAGAGGTTACAATGCACGATTTTTATTATTTGCTTTAAGGGTTCAAAAATAATGTGAGAAATATGATTATATTTTCCACGTTACAGGGCATACCATCAGTGAATATCAACCTACCAGCTGTGATACTAGGGGGTGGCATAGTCCTCGCCACAACCTTTCTCGTTCCATGGATATTCAAGAGTTTCTCTCATCATCCACCGTATAATAGATATGCCAAGAGTAAGTCAATATTGTAAGCTCTTACCTTTGTTGTCGTCAGTGGCGTAGGGTGCCTTGTCGGGGCCCCATATAAAAATTTTTTGGAGGCCCTTATATGGAGGTAATATAAATTAGAAAGTTTTTATTCTTTTTCCTTACACAGTTTGGGGGCCCCCGTGGCCTGGGGGCCCCGTATAATTGATACGGCAGATACGGCAGTAGCTACGCCCCTGGTTGTCGTTATTATAATATTATACACCGTGTTTTTATTGATTTCCGTTAAATTAAAGGGAAGCTTATTCAGGTCAAAAATTATCTATTTCTCTAAGAAACTAGTGTCTCAACTCTTACTGTTATTGAGTTAGTAAAAAAATAAGTTTAATGACTGAACAAGTGTATTGCAACCTTTATTACATCCTAATGTTACTTATTTTGACATGTGCCGTCAGCAGCCGTCAGTCGCCCGAGATCATATTTTTAAGTCAAAGTCAAAGTCAAAGTCAAACTATTCTTTATTCAAGTAAGCTTATTAATAAGCATTTTCGAATCGTCTGACATTATCAAGAGAGAGAAAAAAAATCTACTACTGGTTCAAACCCTACACCGTTCCTGAGAAGAACCAGTAAGAAACTCAGGTGGACTTACTTTTTTCAAAACAGTATAATAATACATCTTATTAAAATAACATGCATTAAAGAATTTATTACATAAAAAAAAATATAATAGACATTTTTATAAGAAAGAGAAATAAATAAAGAATTATAATATTAAACAAAAATAATTATTATTGTACATGTTCACAATATTATTAAGCATCTATATCTATACAAAACTATATCTATATCTATACAGAATAAAGAAAAATTAAGATTTAGAGATGTAAAAGGTCTCTAATCGTCATGATTTGAACAATAATAATAAAATAGAAAATTAACAATTTAGTGACAATCACAAAGCAACTATTCTTATTATATAAAAGACAACAGCCAATACCTATTTAGACATGACATCACAGTAAAATAAACTCAAATATTAAATTAAACTAGAGATGTATAGTATACTCTCTAATGTCAATAATACATAATTTTGGAGATGTAAAGTGTCCCCAGTGTCAGTTAATAAATAATAATAATAATGATTTGGAGGTGTAAAGAATCTCCAAATGTCAATAAAAAGTAAATAAAAAGGTGTATGAAACAAATGTTTCATGTCAGAAGACAGTTAAACTAACAGTCTTGTAAACTAGTGCTACAGAATACATAATTATTATGTATCCAATAAGTCAAAATTTTGCTATATAAGGAGATGAATGGGCTCCATGGTGAAATAAATATTAAGTGTGGAGATGTAAAAGGTCTCCACGGTCAAAGAAATTAGATGCTAAGAATAATAAATAAAATTTATAATTTTGAAGGTGTAAAGGCTCTCCAAACGTCAAAAAAAAAAAAAAATAATAAAATAATAATAATTATAAAGAGGCTGTTAAGCTCACAGTCTTATAAGCTAAGTCTACAAAATACATAACTAATATGTATTCAAGTCAATGTCATGTAAATCTAAGACAGCTCTTGAGACTGAAGACACGGCCATGGTTCCTTGTCATTCAAGTAATCGTCAACTTTATAATAACCCTTTTTGAGAAGACCATTTTTGATGTACATTTTGAATGCATTATAGGGCAGTTCCCATGCCTCTAAGGGTACTTTGTTGAAAAAGGTAACACAGTTTCCAACAAACGACTTTTTTACTTTCTGTAGACGAAACTTGGTAACCAATAACTTATGCTTGTTCCGTGTATTGCGGCTGTGAATGTCAGAAAGCTTCTTAAAGGATTTAATATTCTTATGTGTGTACATTATCACATCCAGTATGTATTGTGAAGCTACTGTGAGAATATCTATTTCCTTAAATCGTTTTCTCAGTGAGTCGCGAGAGCTCATATTGTAAATGGATCGAATAGCTCTCTTCTGAAGAATGAAGATGGTGTCCAAATCTGCTGCTTTGCCCCAAACCAGTATGCCATAAGACATAATACTGTGAAAGTAACTAAAGTAAACTAGGCGAGCTGTCTCCACGTCAGTGAACTGTCGGATTCTTCTAACTGCATACGCGGCAGAGCTCAGCCTTTTTGCCAGGGTAGATATGTGAGGAGCCCATTGCAGATTGCTGTCCAAGGTAAGGCCCAGAAAAAGTGCATTATGAACAAGGTCTAGCTTCTCGCCATTTAACGTGATAATAGTTTCAGACTTTCTTACATTCGGAAGCGAGAATCTTACACATTTGGTCTTCTTCGCATTAAGAAGTAAATTATTTGCTGTGAACCACTCTGATACCTCTTTCAAAGTTTCATTGACTTGTCTGTAGTCAATTTGTTTTCTGTCAACTTTGAAAATTAATGATGTATCATCAGCAAACAGAACTATATCACATTTATCTTTTACAAGGTTCGGCAAGTCATTTATGTACACCAGGAAGAGGAAAGGCCCCAGAATAGAACCCTGAGGTACTCCAAGCTTTACAGTCTTGCCACAAGACTCAGTTCCATTTACAACCACTTTCTGGGTTCTTAAATTTAAGTAAGAACAGACAAGGTCGAGAGCTTTCACTGACAATCCATAGTATTTTAGCTTGTGTAGTAGTGTATCATGATCCACGCAATCGAATGCTTTGGAGAGGTCGCAGAAGACACCAATAGCATCTTGCGAATTTTCCCAGGCGTCGTAAATATGCTTGATTAGTACTGAGGCGGCGTCTGTAGTTGAACGACCTCTTGTAAACCCAAATTGCTGATTCTGAAGCAGTTCATTCCTGTTGAAATGTTGAACCAGTTGGTTCAATATGATTTTCTCAAACACTTTACTCAAAACAGGAAGTATGGAAATAGGTCTAAAGTTTCCAAGGTCATATTTGTTTCCTGATTTAAATAGAGGAATCACTTTGCTGTACTTCATTAGATCGGGAAACACACATTCTCTTACACAAGCATTAAACACATTTGCTAAGTACGGTGCAATAACATCGATAACAGATTGCATGACTTTCACAGAGATTCCCCAAAGGTCTTCGGAGTTCTTCAATTTCAAGGACTTGAACATTTTGATGATCTCATTTGGGTCAGTATACTGAAAGTGAAAATCTTTGTTCCATCGGTTGATATTGTTCATATCCAAGAATGAGCCAGCCTTAGACACTGACGAATTCAAGTTTTCAGTAGTATCTTTGGCTATGTTGATGAAGAAGTGTTGAAAGGCGCCAGCAACGTCCAAGTCCGCAGTCAAGATTTGGTCATCCACTCTCAGTTTATATTGGCCATCACGGGGTTTTGCCTTTCCAGTTTCAGAGCGTATCACATTCCAGGTCGCTTTTACAGTGTTGTCTGCCGACTTGACTTTGTTACTTATATAGGCAGACTTGACAGCGGCGCAAACTTTCTTAAACACTTTGGAATAATTCCTTACGTATTCCAAGAATTTCCCATCATGGTTATAATTTCTCATTTCATAAAGCTCATACATTCTATTCCTGCTTTTATGGATGCCAACAGTAGCCCAATCGCCAAACCTTGTTTTTACTGAGTCTTGCTTCAATGTTTTGAGCTTGAAAATATTTCTGTGTACAGTTTGTATGACATTCGAAAGCTCCTTGTACAGTGCATTAGGATCTTTCGTATCGGGAATGAGTGCCTGTACCCTGGAATTAACATCTTCTCTAAATCTTTCCATCCGAGTTACAGTGATGGGCCTATATGTAATTACTTGCTGTTGTTTCACAATATTGACTTCGAAGTAGGCTTTTTGACCACAGTGATCCGAGTTAAAGCAGCTAATGATCGATTTCTCCGTAGCTTCAACATTACAGAATATATTGTCCAAACATGTCGCCGTGCTGGCGGTTATCCTCGTGGGCTCATTAAGCAGCGGAGATAAGTCAAACGACTGAAATAAGTTTAATATTCTTACTGTGTGTGCATGCGTGAGATCTAATAAATTTACATTAAAATCGCCACAAACAATTATTTTCTTACTGCTAACAAACACTCGTCTCAATACATCTTCCATCGTAGACTCAAACACGGTAAAATCTGAAGAAGGTGGTCTATAGACACACAATATAATGTGATTCTCCATTTCCACACAAGCTATTTCGATAGTTCGCTCAATAGAAAGCTTGACTATGTCCTTTCTCTCCTTACATTTACAATTAGTTTTCACTACAATCAACGAGCCCCCATGAACGGCCGACTTTCTACTGAACGAGCTAACTATCTCGTAATTATGAAAATTAAATAAAGGCATTTGACATTCATCGAGCCAGTGTTCCGTCACACACATAACGTCTACATCTAAAGACTCTAAGAAAAGAACCACTTCTAATTCCTTGCTGGAGAAGCCCTGTATATTTTGATGGACCAGCAGCATCCGCCGGGGCTTCTCCGCTGTCTCGGCTGTCAGTTTAAATGTACGGCGCGCGCGCCGCCGCCGGCCGCCGGCGGCTCTATGTTGTACGCGAGTAGGTCGGCTGTTGTCTCTTTACATTCTTTAGATATATACATATGGCTATCATACAATTCGAATATTAAACAATTTCTTCTATAAAATCGATTCAGATCGAAGAAATGATAGTTACAATTGTAACATGTCACATTGTACAACGTGGAATTTAATTCGGACACTCTAATGTTGTGCCCATACGAAGCATTACTCGCGTAGGGAAAGGCGCACAGAATAATTTTACAAATTCCACGTCGCTCAATATCCGACAGGGTTCGCACGAGCGCTCCCAGCTGCGATTTCCTCACCCCTACACTATTCCCTAGGTGCACGACGAGAGTCGTGCCCCTATCGAACGTATCCTTCGCCATACGGTCCGCGATACTCTCGACGGAGGCGCCGCGCATACACACATTGGTGACCTTCTGCCGGAGACAGCCACTCAGCAACGCCCCGAGGCCGGCCCCGATGTCATCGGAGTAGACGACCGTGCGGGGCTGTGGGCCGGGACGCGCCGGGGTGGAGGGCTGTGGGCCGGGGGGCGGCGCGGCGGGGGCGCACCGGGCTGGAGGCCGCCGGGGCAGGCGAGGGGGCGAGGGCGCCGGAGCGGCGGCCCGGGGCGCCGGCCCCAGCGTGCGGGGCGAGGGCACAGGTGGCCGCGGCAAGGGGAGCCGCAGCGCGCGGCGAGCCGGCGTCGGCTGGCAAGGTGTGGAGAGGCGGGGCACGGGCTGGCGCGGCGTGAAGACGCCCGGCACGGGCAGACGTGGCGTGGAGACGCCCGGCACGAGCAGGCGTGGTGTAGGGACGCCCGGCACGGGCAGGCGCGGCGTGGAGAGGCCCGGTGTGGGCGGGCGAGCTGCGGGCGACACCGACGACGGGCGCGTCGGTGGCTGCGGCGAGTCCAATCGAAGAGGAATCCCGCTCCCAGGTTCTAGTTAAGGTTCTCTCACACTTATCATTACAATTATTATACCTATATGAAAACGAAAAAAAAATTTTTTTTCGTAATTAACAAAAGCCGATATACCAGGCAACTTCTATTAATGTTCCAAGTAACCTATCCCATTTAACGGAAATCAATAAAAACACGGTGTAAATAAGGACAGTGTGGATAATTCCGGCATATTTTATTTGTCCATCATTATGCGTGTTATATTGTTGAGTTAGAGGTGAAAATCAGTTGGTACTTTTCTGATAGACGGTATTACCCGCATTGACATTAGCTTCAGTATTAAGTATCACTCCGGCATCTTCCTAATGTTAGGATACAATGTGCGATCATAGCGCGAGGGAGCGATGAAAATCTTGCTAAGTGCTATAAGTACACTAAAAATCGCTCGAACCTATACAGTTGGCCAGTAGAAAACAATAAAATTAAAAAAAAAAAAACAAAAAACTTGCATTACTTCCTAATCACGCACTTTTAAAACACAATCTTGATTTTATCAGCAACTTAAAATGAAAACCAACCTTGAGTTCGCAAACATTTTCAGTTAAAATTGTGAATATTTATTAGTATTAGCCTAAATCTGCGATCGTGTTTCACAATACAGTGTGTGTCTTTCATAGCGACATTGCTTTTAATTAACGATAGATTAAAGTGTTGTTAACCATTTTAGTAAAAGAATATAACGATTGCCTTTATTATTTAAGAGTAATTAATCTTTATAAAAATCTCGAGCAGCAATGTAATGCAAACATTTATTTGACGTTTCTGAGAGGAAAAGCTAGTTTCGTTTTCATTTTAATTCGATCAAATCATTAAAGTAACTGCGAACTGTTGCCGACGTTAACTTATTTACTGAATTATCCATTACTAGAAAATACTACAATTTAAAACATGCGAGATTTGGACTACACTGGCACAACAAATTTACATCAACAATTCTTTCTGTGTCTTACCGTCTCAGCCAGCACATTTTGAATCGTATTATTCACTGAACTGATATCAAAAATCACTGCACATACATTATCACTTCTTAGAAATCAGATTACCTAGTTCAAACATTTTTATTAAATTTATTAGGAAAGTCTGTTGATCAACAAACTTGATGTTATCTTGACACTTCAACTCAATCAATGTGAAGTTTTCAATCGGTACATAAACAAAACGATTATCTGATTCCGCCTTCTTAGTTAACACAAAATTACCTAGCGCTTAATCTTCTCTGTCGCACTTATAAGGAAGAATGACAAAGACGGAAAACTAAAATACGCTACTGAGCGATAGCCATTGGCAACTTGGCTAGGCACCCTGGGCTGTTAAGTCCTTTTCTTATGAACAAGGGTCATGATTTTTGACGGACTTGTCATCGAAAAGTGTCACCGACATGTAGGATGTAAATAGGTAGGTAATTAATTGTAATTGACAGGATGTCACTAAGAGCGAGATTTCATGAAATCATATGTCAATTGTTAGGTTTAATTTATTAGTTATTGTTATTACTGATACATTGCGTGCCGAATTAATTTGTATGATTTTTTTTTTAATACTTTAACTAAATATGATAATTTCAGTTCATTAAGACTTGTACTTTTACCCCTTAACCCCTGGAATGCCGCTGTCATAAATTTGATTGTTGATTAGTTACTTTAATTATTTTATATTATAGTCCAATTGGCTTGTGACGGATCTGTCACTAGGCACTCCAGGGGTTAAAAGCATAGTCGTTATGAAAGATACACCCTGTATATGTCAAAGACGTCAAATACTATTGAAAGTCAGTCATATTTGTTTTTTGTTTTGTTTTCTACTGCAGAACGGTATACGATGCGATGATCCCGAATTGCGCGTTATTAGAACGATGCCCACATCTATCAATAACCTATGTGGGAGAAACAGAACATTCAAGAACAGGAATTGTCTAGTTACTTGCGTAACTAATCGTAAATAAAATATACTTAATGCCAAAAGTTTTGTTCGAAACATGGATAAGGTACAAGCAGTAATTACGAATAATGGCGATTATCGTTATTCGGATTTATTCACAGTATGTTTAAGATTTTGTACAGGGACAACCACTGCGGGCAATACTAAGAAATTATTTAATTTCTAAAATAACACATTTTCTACATATAAAATGTCAAATTTAATGAATTCAATGTGAGACAGGCACAGACAATACAAGAATTTACATCTCTGAACGAAATATTTAGTAAGACTTTATATGAATTCAATATAAAACGAACAATTGTAAACAACGGACTAACTCGAATCATTTCTATAGAAAACGACGGACGACTTTCGATACTTCAATTCACATAGCTCGAGGACCCTGTAAAAGACTACGGGCATGTGGGACATGGCCGCATGCAACAACACCGCTTTCTAATCTGTCGTTTTGATTTCGGCGGATTCGAAGAGCAGCATTTTGTACATTTCGAACGTGGCGGCGGCTCGGCTATCCCAGCATCTTCCTTTGTATACTGCGTCTCTACATGGATAAAATGCGTCTTTTTCCTTGGAGCTAAATCAAAACAGCCAAATGGTGGGGTATATTCGATGTCCCAAGTCGCGTTGCTTGATAGAGAGCTCAGAGATTGCTCCTGGCAGATACATTCAGGTTCTTTGAAAGTTGGACAACTGTCTATGACTTTATCGATGGCACTCAGATCGTTGCAGTAGACATCCATGTACGCACATTTGCAAATGTCCTCCACAGCTTCGCTGAGAGCCTTTCTAATTTGCGCATCTCGCTGCTTCTTTAACTTGACCATTTTGCGCGCCTCGACTTTAGCCTGCTCTTCGGGACTGCGTTTTTTGATGATTTTGAAAACTAACGGATCGCAATCCACGTAAGGATCTTCGTTCGGAGCTATTTCTGTTAGGTCTTTCAAGGGATTCACCTGTTGATTAATCCAAAAGAAAGTATCATCTGGATTATCTACACTACTCAAAGGACCATGCCCAACTTTGTATGGAACTTTGCCCCAAAGTCAACACAGCTAAAAGTTACATTGCTGAATAGGTCTTTCAATCTACTTCATTTCATTCTATGGGCACCCAGATGAATTCCATTGCAGAACTGAGATATTCATATTTTTGTCAGCGTGAATACAATCGATCAGAAATACTGTTCGTTCATAATTAGGATACCGAAGTGTGTAAAAAAAAGAATGTACACAAGTGATTGTATGTTAATCACCTCACTCGATTTGTTATTTTTTTTCCTTTGACAGTAGCCTTTATTTTACATACATATAAGGGTGATCGCTGGTAGCTGCAGCTACCCAAACAAACTAGTGGCTGAATCTACAGATTTTTTGTAATGAATTGGCTCGTATTCACGCTGACAAATATTATGAATATCTCAGTTCTGCAATGGAATTCGATTTCGTGCCCATAGAATGATATAAAGTAAATTTAAAGACCTATTTAATGATCCAACTCTCATGTTTGTTGGTCTTGGGGCAATTTTGACGCATAGTCCTTTGGAATAAACCCGAGAAAACCATGGTAATCTGACTTTTTACTATGGTGCGAAGGAAAAAGTAAGTTGACAAAATGACAAAAGGCCTAGCTACCGCGAACTACGAAATCCGCAAGTTTTTTCGGGGACTAATGAGGCCTTTGTTGGAGCGACAGAGTCAAATCCCCGAAATTTACGAACTTACGTGTTCGCGGCAGGGCTCGGATACCGGTTTTTACTGTTAACTGTAACATTTTAAATATTGAGCTATTTCGAGGTTTTCGAAAAAAACCGGTTCCGAGCCTTGGTTTGCGGTAGCAGGCCAGATTCGAAAGAAAAATCACGTGACCACGATGTATAGATAGAATAGTTCACGTGACTTTTTGTCTGAATCTGTCAGTCTCATACATTTATCACTTTTCGCTTATAGTATACGATTGCAGAATAGCATCTTGTCTGTGCACCAGTTATTGTTGAAAAGTTAAAACTAACCTGAATCGTAAAAGTGTCCCCTTTCCTCTGTACTTTCAGGGTAGGTTTTGGTTCTAAAGGTTCGTCAGGCTCCGAGTCTCCTCCACCGACATATTGACCAGGTTTCCGCTTCTTACGCTTCTTATCCTTTTTCCCATCCATTCCCGATCGGGCGGTTTTGAAGGTCATGAGCTTGGCTACGCTTTTACCTATACGACCAGGTTGCCATCCTTTTGCGGGCTATAATTGCAAAATACATTATTTTTAATCAAAGTACACAAACCTATGCTCCTAGGTAAATAGTTGGTTGGTACTGCGTATTCTGTAAGCGTTCCAGTAATATAATCGAATGCACTACTATAGTAGTCAGTAATTTTATTAACCATGTTTAATATAAAAATCTGGCCATGTGGTGACGGCAGTAAGAATACATTTGTCACCAGTAACTCTTCCCGCGGGTGTCGCAAGAGTCAACTAAGGGATTGAAGCACAACTGACCATTCTTTGAACTATTCTTTGATAGAAGATTGATGATGGGCAGCAGCGTCTTCATAGTAGATACTAGATACGTTACTGCAATCGCCAATCCGATTATGGGCATTGACGATAATGCATAGTTAATAGAAGAGGTCTACGTCCAGTAGCGGGCTGGGATAGGCTGATAATGTAAATATTTATTTATTTTGAGTAAATATAAAAATCGTAGAGCGCATTCGTTAATGGAACGCAGAGAAAACGTCGGTGTGCAAGCCTATATTATACCCTGGAACGCCGCTGTCATAAATTTGATTGTTGATTAATTACTTTGATTATTTTATATTATAGTCCAATTGGCTTGTGACGGATCTGTCACTAGGCACTCCAGGGGTTAAGCAACTATTTTTTTTAAGTGAAAGGGGGTGTTACCTTAAGGCCAGGTATGTCATGAGCGTTCCAAAGCCAGCCCATTTTTGTAGGCACTGGCATGCCCGGTCGCGCGCACCCACCATCACATAACTTATGACGTGCTGTAAAAAACATACAGGCGAATTGAGAACCTTCACCTTTTTTGAAGTAGGTTAAAATTGTAGATTGTTAACACTTTCGCTGACAGTGAAAGAGTTAAGCTGCGTTAACCATACAAGCACCCCGCCTGTAGACGTAGGTACCTACTGTCACCGAAAGCGTTAATAATTAACATGCGCTAAAATCCAATGTTGGGTATAATGCAATACCGCGCAAGACCTATAGATAAAGTTCAATTTCAAGCAAATTTGACTGTAACTTTGAAATGGTGGGAAGGTGGGGTAACCTTATATTTACAGGTGGCTTATGATATGATGGTCCCGTTTTATCTATTTATTGTGCTACGCATCACTTTCGCATTTTCATACTTGTTAGAATTAGAACCTGACGGCAACAACGACAAACGATTAAACACGGTATCATCATAAGCCTACAAGGCGTACTGACGCGGTATTGCACTATCCCTGTCGAATATTATCTCGAGTAAATCGACTGAATTAAAGTAGCCGTAATTGTAGGTACATGAGGCCGTGATGTAACGGGTTGCCGGCCGAAGACATACGAGTATAGACGGATACGTCTGAGGCGGGCAACCCCATATTTCAGGCCGAGGTATGTACATACCTATAGTGCTTTTCTCAAACATGCAATGATATAAAAAACAAAAATATCAAAGTTTTTTTTATGCCTCTTTATGAAGAATGGAATTAAAAAAAGTACTTTGCTGGCCTAGGCCTTCAATATTAGTATTAAATGGGTCTCAAGATACAGGCTCAGCCTAGTTTGGAGCCCACTGGATAACGCTTGAAAATTGTAAACATGTGCTTACGTTTGAATAAATTATTTGTATTTTTGTATTTTTTGTTGTAAATTCCATTAACGACTTATTGTCCTAGACGCACTTGAAACGTCATACTTCGCAGCCGTCATACTTCGTAATATTAAAAGGAACATAACAACAATATATTATTGCATGTTCGAGAAAATTATATTTGATAAATATTATTTTCCCCTCACTAGCTCGTAAAGCGCTCGTTTATCGTTTAATACGAGCGGGTAAAAACGCTTTTTACACACTTGTGAATAAAGTAATTTGACATTGCTCTAATTCCTATAGCCCCCTACTGCCTAGTATAAGTGGACCTGTATGACCGTAGTAAACATGCGCAATCGGAGCTCACATGTTAAATTGGTCGTTCTCATGGGTGACTTTGTAAGCCATTGGCTATATTTAAGTAACTCTATTCTACGATACGTTTCGACATTGAGTTTTAAATGGTTTTTTTAAGTTAATTTACATTTGGATGAGATTTATAATCATATTTCCTCGCTATAGTGAGGGGAAAAAAGTTGTATTACACTTGACGGCAAAGTTTGTTCAACTCTCGTGCCTTGAGACCTTCGCAATGCTCAAGATTCCAGTTTTTGAACCACTCGCTACGCTCGTGGCTCAATTTTGGAATCTTTCGCTAGCTCAGGTCTCAATATTGGCACGACAGTTAAACAACAACTTTGCCCCCTTGTATAATAAATAACTATATCTTACGCGGATAATTGTCACCGAATGTGTAGTTGTACTTTGATGAATTTTTCTTTTTCTTCTGTTTATTGTTTTCCTCTTCGTCTGCCATATTGTTTTATATCCGGTGTGCGGTTCTAAAGATGATTAGAGCTTCATTAATGTGTCTTTATCACAAATATTTCTTAACCTTTTGAACGCCTTCCTTTTCGCATCAAAATGTGACATACATGCCAATATCTCTACTAATTAACAACGAAAATAGTCTTATTTGTCAGCAAAACAGTTACTTTCACAGCATATACTGGGTGAAATCAAATTGGTGATACAAAATAATATTTTCTGAATCTACTCATGACTACAGCCAACTTTACTATGGGACCATCTTCGAAAACATTACTTCAAAATCTTCATCTCCATACAAATTATGAAACCAACTTTTGCTATAATTCATTAATATGTATCCATTTCTCCATACTGATTCCTTGCGAATTTGTATACATATTAATGGACTCGATACCAGAAATTACATATTTTTTTTGCCAAAGTCGATATAAGTCCTATAGTAAAAGTTGATCGTAATCACGCAGAATAGTACATTACGACACAAGTGCGAAAAACATGAACTTCGAAACGAGCAGCGATGTTAACACGACCGATAGGGAGTGTTTTAAATCGACACGAGTTACGAATTTCGTTTTTGCACGTGTCTCGTACGACGTTTTTTAGTACAGATGGCCCTCCGAAGTCTTGGACCTGACGTAAAATTACCTACTTCTCGCACTAGAGCCTAAAAAATACACCATCTGTACTAAAAAATATTATTTTGTATTACAATTTGATTTCACCCTGTATATTATACTTACTCGATGACCACTATGTGGTTGCTGACGTGGTAGGCATGACAACACATGGCCACTTTAGTGGTACTTGACGTTCAAAGGGCTAATTCGCCTTGTTTACTTATTTTATAATATGTGTTACTCAGGTGTCTATGTTTTAACTTTTTCAACGCATCAAATTGTGGCATACACGCCAGTATCTTTACTAATGAAATGAACAACGAAAATAAACCTTATCTGTCAGCAAGATAATTACTTTGACAGCATACTCAACGACCACTTTAGTGGCTGCTGGCGTGGTAGGCAGGACAACACACGGCCACTTTACTGGTTCTTGGCGTTGAAAAGGTTAACGTAATACAGTGTAACGTGCTATGGATATTAATGCAGTGACAACGACAGAAGCACGAAATTTATTATTTTGAAGTTCGTTGTAGGGAGCTCTACAGTAAGATATTTCGTAAAACGCCCTGCCCTGCTAGAACGGGCGCAGGCCCGCAGTACGCATCGGGCTTTGGCCGAGGGTGCTCCGGACGAGGACCCTCTTAATGGGTCGAAACATGTCGAGCAAACATCGACGTGAGGGTAACTCACGGTTCGATAATATTTTGAATATGTTTGAGTCTTACGTTAGTTATAATTCTAAAATTTCGTTATAGTTCCAATGTGGCCATTTCAAGACATTTATACCAGATCAAAAAAAAACTGTTAATCTATAGGTTGTTAAATTCCGAGACGAAATAAAGTCAGGTCAGTCGAGCCAGGGGACAAGCTGAGAAAAGCAACGCCAGTTATATCAAAAAGTATAATTATGATGTTATTGGGTTACAAAATAAAATAGTCAATGATTAAGTTAATGTGTTCACTTCTTTTCCTCTTTATATTTCTCTTGAATAGCCAACTTGTGCGCTCCGCAGCAACTTTTACCCATCGTAGATAGCAATATTTGTTCCTTATCGCAACACCTTTTCTCTGTGTCAACGTTAAAGGTGTTTACGCATCTCATATCTTTCTCTTTATCGTACTTCATGTATTCTCTTATTGCGGCCTTAATTCTCTCGAACTCTTTGGAGCAACAAACTTTACCAGCGTCACTGTAACTAGGAGGGAGAGGTGGCTGTACAGCAGTCTTATACATTCGTGCAAATCCGTCTGGAACTGTACATGGCCGTCCAATGACAGGACAAGGGGAAAGTTTGATAGGCGGCAACCCATATGGCAAAGGCTCTACTACCTCCTCATCTTCCTCGAGCCTTTCTTCATCCTCCATCATCCTAGTGACAGGGCATGTGTTCTTGTGCTTGTATTGAGGACAATAGGCTTTATGTTTCTTTCTGGCGTCGATGTTCAATGCCTCAGTTAAGCAGACGCAATCAAATGTTTTGCACGACGGAGTGGGTATTGGCGGGTTGCATTTACAATCTTTATCATCGGGGATGTTCAGACACACAGGTCTATCTGTAGTAACAGACACATTGTACACGAATTGAGTATTGGATCCTATAGTGTGCGAAGACTTATTCTCTTTTACTGTTTGCATGTTGGGTACACTTAATGCTGTGTTTGCCCCACGTTTACTGCAGCTACAAGCGCAGCAACCTATTTTCTCCGTAATTGATTCTTCTTCTTTCATGTTTAAATTTTGATAGTATGCATAGTCAAGTCTATTATTCACCAGTTTAAACGTTGGTACACTTAACACGTAGGCCACTGCTTTATCCCTATTCGCAAGATCTTTAGGGTTATCAGGCTTCATACAGTCTTCCATTTTTTGTTCTTGTTCCTTACAAGTTAAGCCCGGTAAAGCAGTACCACCGCAACCCTCACACACTTTCTTTATACCCACGACCTTGTCAGGGCACTCTTCGCGATGATATCTGTCGTCTTTACAATCACAAGCACCGCAGACCTTTCTCGTTGTATTTGTTGTATCTTTCTTGGGTAACGAACCAGCTTTTTGTTTATAGGACTCGAGATTTCTAATGTAACATCTAACTTTATGAGCAAGCGCGCAATTAGTATTACCACATGGCCCTCTAATGTCTCCCATTTTGATTGTATTAATAGGATAACCCTTTTTATTGGCTTTCATATCATGCTTACAACGAGGATCCGCGTCAGTTTTTTGGCCACAACTTTGTAATTCTGTGCATACTTCAATCTTTTTCCTGGCATTGTTAATTACGTCTGGGTCTTCTAACGTAGTAGTCTCATAGAGACTTCCAACCATAATGAAGTTAGGGTCATCACCTTCCACACGTTTGCACTTAAACATACTCGGAGCCCTATTGGTTCTAAAAACAAAGCTTTCAGGATCTTCCATCAGTTGCTGGAATTCTGTGGTGATCGTCTCACCCAGAGCACTTATTCTTAGGATAAAGTCAATTTCTCCGACCTGCCTACAGCAACACTCATTCATGACTCTAATGCGTTGTTTGATACTTAAAGGATCGTGGAGTTTGCAAGGCTGAGTAGTGTTTTTCAGTAACTGATAAAATTCCTTATCCCATAGCATTTTCCCAATTCCAACGAACTCGTTAACTTGCTCTTCATCATCATTCCAGATTTCTATCTCCAGCGGAAATTTGTCCAGGATATTAAGCACCGTATCAGGATAGCTAGGAAACAAGAAAGACTTGCCAATTCGAAAGATCCTGGACCATTTTCTGCGTCCGCTTTCGTCGCATTCTATTATATCATCTGGAACAGTCGGGTTCTTGGCCATTTGTTGTTCTTTGACAATAAACTGGTGCTTAGGTCCGAAGAGTATTCTGAGAATGAGTTTGTAATCTGCAGTTTTCGATTCGTTGTCTTCAAAGACAAATATCGCCACCCGGTCTATCATCAACTCAATCAGGTACAATTGCTCCATGACCTGTTGAGTTCAATTGTTTGTAAGAATACACTTCACTCTTTGTAAGCACTTATTTCAGGAAGTAGCTTGATCGACACGAACTAAATCAAGTAATAATTTTATATGGAAATAACAGGATAAGTATAGTTTTGTTAAGTTTGTAACGCAATCATAATGTACATCAATTACAGTAGGTAAATAGTTATTAATGGTTACAATGCAGTCAGGGTTGTTCATAAAATTATTATTATATCTGAGACATCTCACACAAATCGACTAAGTCCCACGGTAAGCTCAATTATTAAGGTTTGTGATGTGGGTACTAAGTGAAGTTATTTACATGTATAATAGATATATACATATAGATACCTACTTATAAAGTTACAGCCGCGACCAAGGAACATTTATTTATGATAAATAAATACACAAGTGATGCCCTCGCTGGGATTCGAACCCGGAACCTCCAGCTTCGTAGGCAGGGTCACTAAGTAGGCTACGGATTCTGACAGAAGATATTAAAACTCAAATAAGAGTATGAGAATGATAATATCCGGCTCTTGGGATGTACCTCACTTTTTGATGGCTGTGAACGTGTATCTACTTATAAGTAATTTCAAAATGGAAGTACTTACAGTTGTTTCTGGTTTTATTGCCTTTCAGTTAGTAAAAGTATTCATTACTAATGGACACTGATAATTTTATTTTGTAACCCTGAATTATGATATTTTTATTCAACCATATTTTTGACAAGACATGACTGTGCCGCCAGTTAAAATAAGAACACCATGGCCGACAGGTTCGTTATTTTTCTTCTAAATTGACAAATTATTTCTTGACATGTAAACTTTAAATAGGTAAATCATGTAAGGTTAATCATCTAATCGCTTAATAAATGTAGGTACAGTCGACGTCAAAGATATCGTTACGGTTAAGGTACCAGAAATATATTTACACGACTTTATTGCCTCGATATTAAGGTCGTGTAAATATATTTTTGGCACTTAAACCGCAACGATATCTTCGACGTTAACAAATACAAAGTAAGTACTGGATGCAAGTTAGCGCAAGAAAATTTTAAACCACCGCCTTTACTACTGACAATTTGATTTGAAACACAATTTTATACACAAAACTCTCGTGAGTCTCATTCATACTAAAATATTATAGTTCACGCGGGTTACGCAGGCGCAGGACCGGTCATTGTGGCAATATTTGGGGGAAGCCTATGTTCAGCAGTGGACGTCTTTCGGCTGATATGATAATGATGATGATGATGATCGGTTACTCACGTTTTAAGTCGAAAAATGCACAACATGTTTCACTCCGTCGCGAAGCCATGGCGATTGGCTCTTAAAGAAGCTCCTCATATGCGGAGCGAAACTTGTCGAGCACTTTTCGAAACTTGAATTACCCGCGTGAAATATAATTTTATTATGACAATTTGATTCGTTGAATATTGTTTCCTAGCGGATTATTTTAGTTAATTTATGTAGGTAAATAATTATTCTATAACACTAAATGTAATGACATTTGTATATTGAGTACCTACACATTATAGAGCAAATTCGAACGCCGCGGGCGACGGGCCGCTGTCGGCCGCGGGCGGCGGGTCGAATCGACCGCGATCTGCTAGCTTAGCCAAGTTGCCAATCGCTAACGCTTCGTAGCATATCGTAGTTTTCCCTCTCTGTCACTCTTTCATATTAGTGTGACAAAGACAGTTAGCTGCCTTCCGTTTACGATTGACGATTATCTAAAAGTTAGCGATTGGCAACTTGGCTAAGCATCCTGAGATGCCATACATTAGACTCAGGTATGTTGTAGGTGGTATCTACTGGATTGTTCTTTATTACAGTATTGGAACACACTCAATTCGGAGCCGACACGGTACTGGACTTCACCAGCAACGTTCTGAGCGGAGGTGTGCAGGGATGCGCGCTCAGGGTTGCCTGCTGGTCCGGCCAGCATCACCATGAAGACGGGGCGAAGTTCTGGACTGAAGTTATGAGGTAACAGTAGCCCTAGCGCAAACTTCGATATCCGGAAATTCTAAAGATTTATCTCTGTCACTTCCACGAAGGCGTCATTACAGTGACAGAGATAAATCCAGTAGATAAGTTCACGGTAGGGCTATTACTACAGTAAGTTGTTCATAAAGTAGTTGTAAACTCCATACCGATACGATTGAACTACAGGTAGAGTAAGTAGAAGTAGGTAGGTATTTCATTCTCATTACGAAGTGTAATGTAGAGATCAAATCTTTAAGACAACAGAGTTCTCCCATATATAGCACGTGCCTTCAATTTCCTTACAATTAACACTTTACACCACCATGTCACCTATATATTTTGGCTATATCGCTCGAAGGGGGCCCGACAATTTGGAAAAACTAGTGGTAACGGGAAAGGTTGAGGGCAAAAGACCTAGAGAACGAAGTCCCAAGAGATGGTCAGACCAGATATCCGAACAGCTGGATCTTCCCATTATCTGATTTCCACCGCTATCCATCGAGCCACAGATAGAAACAGTTAAAGGCATTTCATAAACCAACGGAACGATTAAGAAGAAATAACACTTTACACGCCGCCGATCCCAAACCTAACTTGTTAATTTGGCAGCTCAACTCTATTGATAGATTACTGGTTCGAGCTCAAATTTAAATTATTTTATTTATAGTCTGCTGTGAATGTCAGGTTTATCGATTAAAACTTGAGTTTAAATTCTATGAAATAGTTGAGTGATTCAGAATGAGGTGGGACGACGTTTGTGGGACAGAGTCGTCGATCCTCGCTTCGGGTCGTTTCTGGTGCAAAGGTTATCCATGGCGGTTCAGCGCGGCAATGCTGCGAGTGTTATGGGTAACTTTACGCCGGGAGTGACGCGGGGCGATTTGTTCGATTAGTGTATGGTTGGTTTAGTATTGTGTACCTATTTTTATTATTATTGTACATATTGTAATTAAATGGTTTTCTTTCAGTAACCAGCTGGTTTCCACGTTGGTAAACTCGACGGCGGTGGAAGACGCCATCGCCTCTGGACGTCGCGGCCGAGACTGCTCGTTGTACTCCCCCTGTCCCCTCACGGAAGAACATTACCCCTTACTCATGAAGAATTTAGTGCAACTATCTAATAGTTAGTGAGATGACATCTGGCGAATGCACCGCAAATGCGCATGGCTACCTATACCGTGGTGTCCACATGGAAGAAAAATATACATCTTTTATGTATACAGAAGTGTAATGCTCTAATAAGTAAAAGCTGCAGGCCTAGCAAAAATGCCATTCTGCCATCGTATGCAGCGATAAGTCACGTGACCACAATAATGTATGGCTGCACTAATGTATGGGTCACGTGACCTTTCGTTCGAATTCTTGAAGGATTTACTAAATCCTTCAAGTGTGAATCTGTAATTCTCATACATTTATTACCTACTTATTTGTCGTATACGATTGCAACACAGAATTAGATTTGGATAGAAGAAACAAGTTTATTCATTTGTATGGCGGCCGAGCGTGTCAGATTTTGTACTGAAGTTGTTACTTGCCTATGATTTTAAATATGTCTTAGGCCTTTGAGTATTCATATTTTTTTGTGTTGTTGCAATTAATATTACTTACTTAAGGAGGCAATATCAATGTATTTGTTCAATTCAACTTACAACATTTAACGCCCGAAAGCTGCAAGCTGCGATTAAAGACGGTCAACTCAGTGGATTTCACTGAGTTCATTTGACACGCTAAGTAGATACGTTTGCTTGATCTATGGTATATATGACATCTGTGGATTGCAAAATGCCATTTTGGCTAGGCTTGCTGGCCTACTAACTGCGAAATTCAAAATTGCTAAATTTCGAGGATTTGTCTCTGTCAAACCAACCAAGAAAGCTAATCTAAGGAATGAAACATTGGCGAGCACTTCAAGTAGGCCATTTACCCTGGTCCTGAGTCAATCGAATCCAGAAATGTCCCGCAATCTTACGAATATCGTCTACCTAATGAGAGTGATGAGTCTAACTCTTTCATCAAAAACAGGCAACCAATCCGTTAGGACTTTAGTCCAAAGAGACAAATTCTCGAAATTTCGAAATTTGCGAGGCAGCTGGCTCCAATGTGGAACACTTTTAGCTGATAGGCTCCAGTGATGGATGTTCCTATTTCAATTTTAAGTACATTCGATTGTATAATAAATGATTATCGCAAAATCAATGGATTACCTAATTCATTTTTTTAGAATGATACTGTTGGTAGCACAAGTGCGTGTCCACTTTATGGACGAATTCATTCATGGATTGGATAGCTACGCAATTCTGCAGCTAATAGTAAATCATTCGGATCTTGTATATGGCCGAAATGCCGCCCTTTCTCTTCACTTAGGAAAAAACAGAGGCATATATTATAGACCTTCGATCAAAGATCCTATTACTGGTGCTTAGCTTAACATTGCATTCGCCAGGTCTTAGGGTGCGGCTCCACTGACGCGGAGCGGAGCGGAGCTGTAGGAGCTCGACCAATGAGATCGCATCACAATGTTTCGAATGAATTTGAAGAATGTAATTGGTCAATTTTGCACAGCTCCGCTCCGCTACCCCTCAGTCGAGCCGCACCCTTATTCTTACCAGCATACTCACGTGGACTTCGAAATTCGTAAATTTCGAAGATTCGTCTGTCACTCCAACGAAGGCTTCATTAGAGTGACAGCGACAAATCCTCGTAATTTGCGGATTTAGGAGTTCACGGTAAGGCCGCTACATAGCTTAGTATCGTGTCATGCTCAGTGAAGGAAATCACTGTACCATTTTGGACTTTGTCACAGTCAAAATAAACATGAAAGTCGCCATGAGCCTCTTAACATTGACCCTATGATAAAGTACGAAATGAGTCGTAAATAATTTCCTTGACTGCACCACGAGTGTGCCTAGGCTATAAATTTTACTCTCTATGCATCCCGCTCCTACGTCGTATTAGTGCGAGCGAGATATAAAGAAAATAAGCTATGTTAGCTATGTATTAGACGCTCACAGTTACTACCACGTCAAACTCATGTTAGCAGTAGATACTTATCATTGTTAATATTTGTTATAATAAATTGTTATTATTATAAAAGACTGCTAGTTTCGAAGATGCAATTATTACTTAGTGCAATAAAATATCTCTATAAATTTGCGTTTATTTAAGGCCTTGTAGATAACGGGATATGATTACCAAGGTAACGTGCAATAATGATAAAGTTGTACAGTATAGGTAGAATACATATATCGTAGCGTCCAATTTCCGTTTGCGTAAATAAATAAATATCTCGGGACATATTTACACAAATCAACATAGTCCCACGGTAAGCTCAATTAAGGCTCTTGTAATGTGGATACCTAGCGACAATACACATTATAGATAGCTACATATAGATAATTACATACGAGTACATAGCCACGACACAACCAAGAAACAAATATTTCTGGATTCGCACCAGGAACCTCCACCTTCGTACAGTCATCAGCGCCAACACCAAATCGAATAAAAATGGAATAACACAAATCTTGCCATTCACTTTTTATTTAAAATGTCAACGATGTCATTCCGCTTCATTATAACCGCATAATCTAAGGCTGTGTGACCCAGCATGTCTTGGATGGTGGAGTCAGCACCATTCTCCTTCAGGTACGACACCATGATGGGCAAGTTGCAGAGAACCGCCTGAGGAAAAAAACATACACGATTTGAATCGAACACGCAAAGGTATTATCAAACCGCGATTACAATGGGATTTGAAAGTACTGTTGACACAACAGTGTATAAGTCAATCTAGGATATATTCATAGTTATATTCATATATTCATAGTTTAAGTGCAGAGACTTACAGACAATAGATTAATTTATCACTCACTACATCTATAAACAACTCTTTTCCTGGTAATTGCTGGGTTAATTATTGTGTCAACAGTACTTCAGAATCGCTTTCTGATTCCGGTTTGATAATACTGGCCTGCTACCGCGAAAATGGAAATTCGTTAGTTTCGCGGATTTTTCTCTGTCACCAACGAAGGCGTCATTCATTAGAGTGAGAGAGATAAATCCTCGAAATTCGGATCTCGAAGTTCGCGGTAGGACTACTGGTTCAAAAGCAAGTTAGGGATTGATAACTCGAGTTTAAAAATGAACAAAACATAATCGATCCCGTGTAAAGAAATAATTAAATAGTTAAAAAACAATACACGCTTTTTCATTTTCACAACAGCAAACCCTTTCATTTGATACCCATATATATCATGGGATTCATGGGGATGGAAAGAAATTCGGCTCTCGCAGATATAGGAATACGTTTTTGAATTGAAATGGGTTTACTTTATAATTTCTATGACAACCTAAAAATTTGAGGCAATTTGACTCAAAAATTATGCAACCATACGTTGATAGGAAAGGCCTACGTCCAGCAGTGGACCGATAGATATAGGCTGATGATTATGTCCGTTCAAATGTGTGACGACACAACACGCCTGAAAAAATATGAATCCGGCTTTTGTAACGTCTACTAATTGAGGAGTGTCTTTTCAAAAGGGCTGATTTCCACTATGTCAATAGAGATTATTTCTCTCATTAAAACATAAAAAATAACCCTTGTTGACAGACTGGAAATAAGCCCTTTTGAAAAGACTCCTCTATTGTAAGCTTGGGTTGGTGTCTCCAGTTTAAAACATACACATCACATTATAGGTGAAAAACTTAAGAAAGTCACCTGTTGTACGTGTGAGTGACGTATTCGAATAGAGAACACATATTTGAAATTAGTAACACAAACAAAACAAATGCCTATTCGAACACGTCACTCACACATACAACAGGTGACTTTATTAAGTTTTTCACCTATATCAGGCTATCTTGGTCCACTGCTGGACGTAGGCTTCTCCTATTACCTACTATGCGTAACATAGACAGATTAGGAGGTAAAACATACAAAATGTATTAAATAAAAATAACTACCTTATGTAAGGGAGTCTGTTTCAACTCATCGGTGTCATTCAGATCCGCTCCCGCCATTTTGAGAGCCTCAATCTTGCTGACACTGCCACTCCTTGCTGCCAAAGACAGCAGTTCTGAGACAGACTTATGATCCGAACTCGATAGATGAGCTCCACATTGCTGAAGCAACTCTATTAGCTCCAGATCGTCGCGATGAATAGCTGTGATGAGGGGAGTTTCGCCACATCTATGAAAGAAAGACTTATTATAATGAAAATCCTTAAAACTTTGAACGCCAAGAACTCCTAAGGCTGTGGGTTCTCTGAAACGTCGCCGGCAGCGGGTAACCGACGACGTGTCAGAGAAACCACCCTCAAACATTCGCGAACAAAACATTCGAACGTCGTCGGCGGCGGACACGCGTCGGTCGCCGGTTTTCTGGCAGAAAACCCACGGTCTAACGGCCCGGCCACGACATTGGTCTAAGGCGACCAGCGGCGAGAGAATCCATGAGTCGGAGCGGGATGCCGATATGGGTACGAGAGGGAGCACCATACGTTTTCCGCTAAGCCGGTCGCCTTAGACCGATGTTGTGGCCGGGCCGTAAAGGTGCATGCCATGCCAGCAACACCTAAAGTAGTCACAATAGACGCTGCCGAAGCAATTCCTGTTCGGTTCGTCAGCAGGCCTAGCCAAGATGCCATTTTGCAATAGTATACTACAAGCGATAAGTTACGTCACCATAATAATGTATGGAAATAGTCACGTGACTTCATTCTAATCCGTCATTCTCATACATTTATTACTTAAGGCCGGTTCACACGTATTAAGTTGTCAAGTAATTAACTAAATTTTAACTTAATTTTAAGTGACTTACAGCGTGTAAACGATACATTTTTTGAAAATGTCGACTTGGTCGGAAGACACTACAGTGAAGTTTATTGAATACTTATCTTAAACGCAGTTCGTCTAAAACCTCGCTTAGTACGAATTTCATTACTGACCTTAATGTGCTGTTGATAGTCCATCTCGGGCTGACTAAAAAGCTTCGCTGTTACGACGTGTAAACGCTTAATTAAAATTAACCCTCTAATGCATATGAAGCCAAATATGGTTTCATTGGTTTTGGACTCTATTGACTGCTGTTAGGGTTCAAATTTGAAATGCATTTTTGCCTGTCTTATGCATTAGAGGGTTAAGTCGCTTAAAATTAAGTTAAAATTTAGTTGACTAGTTGACAACTTAATACGTGTGAACCGGCCTTTATTGCTTATTAGTTTACAATTGCAGAATTGCTATCTTGGCTAGGCCTGCAGGTTTACCTAAGTTTTATATTCGTTATTCGGCAGTCGAGTTAAGTGTATGGGTCACATTTTGATGCGAGAGGAAAGGCGTTCAAAAGGCTAAAAATACTCCGTATCTTTCGATAAAGTTAAGAAGATATTAAAGGTTAAATTGTTATTGAACTCGTAATCTACTAGCAATAATTTAAACTTTGATAACGGGAGATAAACTGTCAAGGGGGGTTAGGAAATGGCGCTCACGTTTCAAGATACTTCAGTGGACAGTTTTACGTCTGTAATACTGTTTATTTGTTGTAAACATGAGTATTTTGTATTACAAGCATTAATATATTATATAAGACGTGTTTGTTATCAAATAAAATCCTAAGCTTTCTTGTATGCATATAGGAATAAATAATAGGAATCTCCCTGCAAGACAAGACAAAATCCAAAATACGGACATTACTATATAGTGCCCGGCCGCTATGAAGTACATTATGTGTTATGTGATAAGACAAGAGACGTTGTTGACAGGTAATGTATTGAACTGACAGCTGTCAGGAAGTCAGGATTGTCTTCTTAGCGGCCACTATAAAGTCACCGACAACAGCAAGTTGCGCCATACAAATGGCAATGGGCCCGCCATATACAGTCGAGTGCATTAATATATAGACACATTTGTAAGGGATCAGTATGGAGAAGTGTATAATTGTATATGTATATATTAATGCCCTTGAACAGGTATGAGGGTGCGGCTTCACTGACGCGGAGCGGTGCGGTGCTGTGGGAGCTCGGTCAATGAGACCGCATTAAAGTGTTTCGAATTCGAATTTGAAGAACGTAATTGGTAAATTTTGGACAGCTCCGCTCCGCTTCGCGTCAGTGGATCCGCACCCTGATCACGTGTGCTGGAGATCTCGCTTAGGGACGCAGGGACGACAAAGCACGAGCGATATGATCGGACGACATCAAACCTTTTAACCACCGTGAATTTTTCATCGTGCGTGCCCTTGTCACACAAAGTTACACCACGCAAATCAGAACTTGCACTTGAATGGGACTATTTTTTAGATCGTAAAATCCAAATCAGAACTTTGTCTTATTTATCAGACTCTGGCGAGGCGAGCTAGATAATGACTGTCTGATATATAATGTCTAAAAGATTAAAAATACGGCAGAGCTGGCCCGAACTGAATCACCGCAACCAACAAAATGGAAAACCATGGAAGAGGTATATCAGAAGCAGTGGACGCAATGTTTTCTGAGAAGAATATCTAGTGGGTTCTATTATCTTTTTAGAGTGTGTCAAAGCGAAAGTCCTTATTTTACTTTGGGAAAATGCTTTTACACATCCTTTCTCATGATTCCAGACAGGTATGACGGACTACGGGGCAGAGCCTCCACTACCGTCTAAAAACCCAACGAGTGAGCATACACTACGCTACGTGAGCATTCTACTGCTGCGTCGAGTAAAGCGAAAGTCCCTTAAAAATCTGACGACATGTACACTCGACTCAACCAACTCCTCGACTCAATGTACCAAGAGTCGAATATTAGGTACTTACGTCGTTTTCAAATGTACATTAGCACCGTTCCTTAATAGAAATTCCACTATAGGTCGATTTCCTTGTAGAATGGCTTCATGGAGTGGACTTCTGCCTTCAGAGTTTTGCGCATTTACGTCAGAACCCATATCTGAAAGCAGTCTATTTTTATTAACCACAATCTAAGAATTTAAGGTGACATGACATGGTGATTTACATTATGAGCAACTTTTCCCCAGTGTCGTGAACATTACCACCAATACAGTGGGCGAAAAAAGAGACTTAGAAAGACGGTAGATCGCTACGGTACCTATGTGAGTCTGAGTACCTAGACTTACAGCCTGGCAAAAAAGAGTAGAAATTAAAAAGTGGCAACAAATGCAACAATGTAGTGTCGTCCCGTTTTCTCACGCATATTGATTTGAAAGGGACGACACTACGATGTTGCTACTTTTTAATTTCTACTCTTTTTTGCCAAGATGTAACTTACAACTAAAACTCTCAGCACATCAGTTACTTCGTGAAAATGCCATTTTGGAAATGAGCTTACTCATAGCCACAGACTAGCCGACAAGAGACGCGGCCTACAATGGAGCGAGTTCACCCAGAAGGTGCTTGTTCACCCTTGACTTGAAGGCTGACGGGTTATATGAACTCGAAAATTTCGAACCTTCACGTCAAGGGTGAACAAGCACCTTCTGGGTGAACTCGCTCCATTGTAGGCCGCGTCTCTTGTCGGCTAGTCTGTGGCTATGAGTAAGCTCATTTCCAAAATGGCATTTTCACGAAGTAACTGATGTGCTGAGAGTTTTAGTTGTAAGTTACAGCTTGGCAAAAAAGAGTAGAAATTAAAAAGTAGCAACATCGTAGTGTCGTCCCTTTCAAATCAATATGCGTGAGAAAACGGGACGACACTACATTGTTGCATTTGTTGCCACTTTTTAATTTCTACTCTTTTTTGCCAGGCTGTAAGTCTAGGTACTCAGACTCACATAGGTACCGTAGCGATCTACCGTCTTTCTAAGTCTCTTTTTTCGCCGACTGTATTGGTGTATTGCCTTCTGGGCAAACTCACTTCATCGTAGGCCACGTCTCTGCCCTTGGCTAGTCTGTGGCCATGAGTAAGCCTATTTCAAATAAAAAAAATATAAAAAAATTATTCCGGCTTCGAATTCCACTCCTTGGCAGTACGCATAAGAAAAGAAGAAGCAAAGCGCTTCGTGTGAATAAATGGAAAATTTACCAAGTAGGACTGGAACCCAGCCGTGCGTTAGAAGTTCGATGGTAAAATGGGGATGGCAGATAAGCGTAGCCTTTAGGTACCTCCTCAAAGTCAAAGTCAAAGTCAAACTATTCTTTATTCAAGTAAGCTTATTAATAAGCATTTTCGAATCGTCTGACATATCAAGAGAGAGAAAAAAATATACTAATGCGTCCAAGTCCGTGCGCATAGTTCATTGGAGAAGCGTACGTCCAGCAGTGGGCACAGGCTGATAATGTGATATGACCTTCCGATTACAAGCATTTTGTGGCACCGTGTATGATACTCACCCAACATTTTTTTGACAGATGCAACATCATCATGTTCTATAGCGTATAGAAGAAGGGCACTGTATACTTTCTCCGTCACTTCTATTAGCTTCTTCGGTGACTGGATATTGAGACTCGTAGCCAGAGCATCAATTAGAGTGCTGTCCTAAAAAACACGATAAATAAGCTAAAGTGGTTTTAGAATTATAACTGACGTCAGACTCAAACATATTTTAAAACATGTCGAGCAATTATCGACTTAAATTACGCGAGTAACCCGTTTGATAAATTTAAATAAGCTAAAGTGGTCACATTAATGCGATACGATGGCGTTCGAGTGGGACAGCGCTATGCATATACTGCATATACATTATACAGAGTGTTTCAGGTCGTGATCTCAACTCTGAAAAACGTGTTAAGGTCTTTCTGAACAAGGTTTCCCATGGAACAAATATGAATATCGCGAAAAAAATTAACTGATTTCATGCCACAGTGTCCACAATTTCCAGCATTGTTTCATAATTATGTAAACACATTTGGAAAGGATTGGTATGGAAAATGCATACATATTAATGGACTCGAACTTTACTAGTCGTAAAAAAAATAATGTTTTTTCATACAGCGTGTGTATTTGATACGGGCGAATATTTTAGTGGCGATTACTATCGGACCTAGGGAACCTATTTACATAAATTGATTTTAGAAATTAAGGTATTTTTTTTTCATGCAAAATAATTGAGCCCGCAATGTATTGCATCCACTGGTAGCCACATTACTTAAAGTAGACATAAGTATCTAAACGTCATACGAGTCTCATGTCAGTTGGCCGGCATACATTGCTGCTAGGTTGCACTTTAGAAAAATCATTACACCTAATCAACAACAAAATTTAACGAAATGGTTATCTTATACGACTCGTAGGATCAGATATTATAGCTGGATTAATTATTCGCCCGTATCAAATACCCACGCTGTATAGGCCCATGGGAAACATTGATCAGAAAGACAATCTTAACACGTGTTTTAGAGTTGGGATCACGACCCCGGAAACACCCTGTATAGTCGCCATAAAGTATGCATATCATATCGGACCGGCCAGGTGCTTACAAATATCTGTAGCCTCCATTGGCCGCTCCCCACTCGTGAGCGTAATCGAGAACGTGAGTGTGGAGCTTACGCAAGCACACTGGAATCGACCTACACTTCCACACACGCGTGCAAGACTTCGCGCGACGATTCGCTCTCGAGTAGGGAGCAGACTTATGTCATGGTGTTAGCTATTTTTGAGCACCGTGGCCGGTCCGATATTTCTAGTGACGACTGTACAATAGCACTGCAGGGTGCTTAGCCAAGATGCCAATCGCTAGCGCTTAGTAGCGTGACGTAGTTTTCCCTCTCTGTCACTCTTTCATATTAGTGCGACAAAGACAGTTAGCTGCGATTAACGATGAAGCGCTAGCGATTGGCAACTTGGCTAAGCACCCAGACATCACTCAAGTGACTCACATATCGTCAATGCATGAAACCACGCCGTTCACAAGGTGCGGTTAAACTAAAAGAGCATTCGCTGTTCTAACCTCCCACTCTACGAAATTCGATCGGTACACAAAACGTGATTGGTTGGTTTCGTAGAACGGGCGCTAGAAAAAATAAAATAATAATAATAATAAATGCAAAAGACCAGATTAGAACAGCGAAATCTCTTTTAGTTTGAACGCACCTTTAATATAATTACAATTAATACTAATTAAACAAGATACCTACTATATTTTAGGATGCCAACGAAAACATTATTGTTCATAGCGTGACGCAGTGGTGCGTGTAATGGTGCTATAAAGGTTATCAGTGTCGTTATATAATAAAAATAGCAAGTTGATTTTGATATAGTACTACAGTTATTACTGTGAGATAATAAACAGCGTAACATAATTATCATGTCAAGAATGTAGCATAGGCCATTTTTAATGTAGTAGATACGATTGTTACCAGCCGGGAAGAAAAATTGTGTCAGTGTACACGGAAAGGTATCTTGTCACAGTGCTTAACATTGACTTTGTTTTAGAACGCATTAGGTCTATTTTAAGAGTCGTGACAAGGTACCAACCCATGTGCACTGACACAATTTTGCAATTAGACGTAGTTACGGAAAAAGGATCCAAATTTTGAAATTTACTACTTACCAAAAGTAATGACTTTTATTTTTGACATAAGACTCAAATTTAATTGACAGTATTTTGTGGATTTTTCCGTAACTACCTATGTCCAATTTATTATTAAATAATATACAAGTTGTAATGATATTTTGAAAGCAATTGTACGTATGTTACGTAAGTATTTCGCCCCAGCCACGCCTCCGTCAAGAAACGTGACCAAATATATAACACGTTGTGAACACATTTGATTAGAAGGATACTGGTAAGTAGTTCTCATAATAAACATCCAGTATTGTAAACTTTAATGTGACTGAACTGTAGGTATTGGTGCGTATTGGCAAATATTGTCTTTTCAATCTTTAACAGAACTATTTTTACGGAAACGTAGAAGAATTGCTCATAATTTCTGCTCAGAATTACGAGCTGATTCCATTTCCGGCGAAAAAAAAAACTGTCCCAAAAATTTCATACATATTTCGAATATCCTCTTGTGTTACCGCCATAGAAGGTGTATGGAAAATAGTAACACAATAGGAAAAATAATCATGGGACACTTTTTTTTTCGAAGGAAATGGAATCGGCTTGTGATTTTGAGTAGAAATAGTATAAAATTTACCTAAAATTTCATATTTCATTTTAGTGGCAAAAATAAAAAGAATTGCTCATTTATGCAAAACCGGTTTTATTTAAACACAATATAATTTACAATTAGATAGCGAACGATCTGCAGCATAAAGAGATGACATAAATTAAAAAACAGCTAATTTTCATAAAAATAGGTCTCTATCAGAGTTGGCCAAAAAGTAGATTTTTTTTTAGATTAGGTACTCTTTCCGATTACTTTTGCACATACAAATATAATTTTAGAAGTACATAATTACATAATTAGACTAGGTACTATTTGGCCAACTCTAGTACCTACCTACTTACTTTCGTACTTAATACGTGTCATGAAGAACGTGAATTCGCGCTTCAGAAGAACTTTTTTTTTAGATGGATACTAATTAATAAAATAACTAAGCATGATTAGATTAACAATGTTTGTCTATATTTAACCAACAAACGCAATTCAGTCATATGACAAAGGGCCTTTCTAGACTATATTAATATTCTCAGATCAAAAGTGACTGCGTTGATCTTACTTGTAATCAATATTATTATCCATTTTACTCAATCTAAAGCCACATACCTACTTACAAACGATTATTGTTTATTTCCAGAAATAAAAAAGAATTGGTTCTAGAAAAAGATCACGAAATGAATATGTATAGGGATTATGTATTTTTAAGTTGGATAGCAGTTTGAAACAATAAAAACAAGGTAGCCATGAACCTAATTAAACGTAACGATATCGCTATATGCTCTGTAAGTTTCCAATGGTATCAATAACATGTTGACATATCGGACTGTGTCGCTCTTAATAATCTAGAAGTAGTATTTTATTACCTCAATGGCAATCGATGACGTGTTTGTCAATTCGCCCCGTATATTGGTCGACATCAGCTGAAATGAAAAACAAAATGGAATGTTAGGCGGTCGTCCTGAAAATGTTATTAGTTAATGATTTAGTTCTGTGAATAATATAATAATATAGACACGATTGTCGACAATTCCAATCATATTTCAGAATTTGAGTATTTTTAATGCACATACATAGCCAAAAGTAATCAGGTATCCTCTAGCCGCTCAGAGTTCTATTAAAGGAGACCCTTTAATAGGACTTCAAACAAAAAAAAATTCCTACACTAATTCAAAAGTCACTGGCAATTTGTTTTATCAGGATGACAAGATAGTCGTGTGGTGACGGCAGTTAGAATACATTTGTCACCACCCCAACACTTCCCGCGGCTGTCGTAAGAGCCGACTAAAGGTTGAAGTGTCATTGACCTGACCATTCCTGATAGAAGATTGACGATGGGCAGCAGCGGCAACATTAGTGGACACATTACTGCGATCGCCAATCCGCTTGCCCAGCGTGGCGATTTAATGCGTCTATACGCATAGTTAATACGCATAGGTAAATTAGCGAAAGGTGTCTATATTCTTAAGCAGTTAAGACCACTTATATCGAGTAATAATCTTAAGGAAGCATATTATGCCTATGTTCACTCAAACATCCCTTACGGAATATTATTGTGGGGAAACGCAACAGATTTCGAGTGAGTTCTGAAAATGCAGAAACGTGCCATTAGGATCTTAGCTAACGCAAAGTATAGAGATAGTTGTAGGGACCACTTTAAGAATCTAGGAATCCTGACATCAATAGCAACATATATATATGAGGTATTATTATATGTGAAAAGAAATCAAAGTGAATTTGTATGTACAAAAGACATAAGTGCACGCCCAACAAGGTATCCAGATGATCTGAGGCCAGTAAAATTTAGACTGAATATCACAAAAAAATGCCCTAAGATAATGGCTCAGAAATTATATAATAAGCTGCCAAAAGTAACTAAAGCCGAAACTAATATCAACACTTTTAGTTGCCAAGTAAAGAAAATGCTATTAGGTAAAACATTGTATAACATAAAGGAATACTTAAATAATGAATATTAATGCTACTGGAACCATTTAATTTATGTCATAATAATTATAATTGTATAACGTCTATTGCTTTAATAATATTGCTAATTATCTAATATTTAATAATAATTCTAAAATATAAATTAATGTGTAAAATGATAACGTGTACCAATATTTTGACGATCTTAATATGTATTCATCTTTATATTCGATTGTAATAGGAAAATGTAATACTTATTGTGAAATAAATGAATCTGAATCTGAATCTAATAGGAGAGGCCTATGTCAGACATTGGACTGATTGGTTGAGAGTTTAGTGACCTAAAGCATTAGAATAAGGCATTACAGACTGCGTCCCCTACTTAACTAATGAAGACTTTTAAGCTATGTGCTGTTTATCTATTGGTTGTTTGCGGAAATTACGAATATTTACCTATGATAGGCACGTAGTTATCAAGTTAGATTTATGAGCGATATTATTTCATAAACACGTGTGATAAGAAAAATAGCAATCTATTACAATGTTACTTGTGCTAAAGTAGATAAGTTGTCAATTAGTTTAGTATGAATCAGTAGGCATCTCCGAGTTTAATATTGTTCTTATGTAAATGGCAAATTATCTTAGTCATGCTACTTACTACTGGATCATAGTAACTTTCCGTCTTATAGAAAATAAACACGCTTAGCTTTAAGAATCATTAATGAGTTTTGAGCAATTTCTAACGGTCCACACAGATGTTAACTTGGGACAATCGAAGTACACCGAAATTCGAAAAAGAATAAAAGATAGTCAAAGCGCTTGCATTATTAGTGGCGTACCTAAGGGTTGGGGGGGTGTGATGGTCATGGCCCCGGGTGGCACATGATCGACTTAGAGCGGCAAAAACATCTTGAAAACGAAGTATAGTGGCGAAATAGAGGGAGGACTGTCAAGTGATGGACGCCGACATCCGTTAGGATATGGCACAGAGAAGAAGAAGAAATCACTAAAATGGGTAGCAATTTTCTGTTCGGCTCCGAATGGCACGGCAACCACGCCACGGCAAAAACGTAAAAAGGCAAAAGGTAAGTACTGGAGAATAGGTACCTACATCAGTTTTCTGCTTATAACTAAGTTCAGTCTTGGATAAGACGTAGGACAACTTGGTCAGCGCTGCTTCGGGTGTCATATCGTAACCGGACACAACTCCGCAAGACGCAATCAGCTGAAAGAAAAACATATTAGTTAATTTCCTTTGGACTTTGGCCTTTTACTTTTCGACCATTAAAATCCCTTTGGATATAGGTATAATAGCAATGATAGATCAGCGTATATAGATCGTAGATATGCTTTTTACAGTATATGATGAGATAAAAGGAAATGAACGACATTTTGTAATTCTGTTTGTTTACATTGTTCGCAAATTCTATTCAAGCTACTCTCATAGCGGATTATTTTGAATTTTCGAATGCAGTTTTGTCAATCCGTATTCGGTAGAAGTTTCTAGAACAGACTCTGATTTATTTTTAGGAAACCTGGTTTCCTGGCTCTACTGGTTTCGAAAATTAGATTTCAAATTGTCGGCTGACAAGCAAAACTCACAATAAAGACTGTCACTACTCTTCGCAACCTCTTATGTCAGTATTGAATCAGAACTTAGGTACGATCTCTATTTCAAGTAGATATTTGTTACTCAGTGAGTTTTGGTTGTCAACCGACGAAATATGGTCGTATTTATTTATTTTGTTAACCTGATAGATGGATAAAAATCACTGATTCCATGGAAGTATGGCTGCAAGATGACAAATTGAACAGATTTCTCTTTATCCTAAGCTAAATAGCTCCATTAATTGACAAGAATCCAGTGATCTAAATCCATTCTAATTGTAAGGTTAAGAAATTAAGAGTTATCCATTTGTTTTCAACAGTAATTTTGCAACCGTCTACATATTGATGGAAGCATCCAACACAGGTGCCTGTCATCTAAAAGTATTGGAAAACAGGACGATCCCTTTAAGATGAACCCCCTTTATTAATAAACATCTCCTAACTTAGCAAGCCGCTAAGCATTGTTTGGTCCTTTCGGTCTTATCAATATGTCTGTAAAACCGAACGGGACAGACAATATACTTACCCTTCCCGTCTCGTATATTGGCGAAGCCACGGCTCCTCTAGCACACTGGGTGATGTTGACGAAGATCACACCTCGTTTGACGGCTTCCTCTATTTCCTTGAATAAGTCTTCACGGTTCGAAGGAATGTTACCAGCTCCATAACTCTCGATCACTACACCTGTAAAGTAAAATTGGTTTAGTATGTCCAGGATCAGAAGGAGCTTCCTATGTGAATGAAGCCGTCGTATTTTTTGGCACGCTTTTTGTTTGAAAGAGAAAAAGATCTTTTGTATTTTATTATGGTGAACTTTTGTTTTTACATGATTGTTATTTCCCACATTGAACAACGAATCATTCGGAACAGTTGTTATTTAAAACGATTGGAACAAAATGTGACAAGGGCAATAGGTTCATGTTTAGTTGATTTAGTTCTTGTATTGGTTCTGGCATTAATACTCGGAACCGCGTCTCAAAAGTCTTCTTTGCACATTTCAGCAAGTACTGTCCAAATGTATAGGTATTCAATGAACTGTACCTAATCTTTATTACTTTATGGGTGGATTAACTATTTCTTGTTGGACACCATGGAAAGGTCATATAACTGTCAGAACAAACAAAGTTTAGTACATATTAATACTACCTTTTAAGCTCTTTCATACCTTGCTTTTAAGCTTGTTTCGTGTTTGCTTTAATGCTTTGCTTTTAGAAAGAACGTAACTACAGCAACGTGTGATAAGACAAAGGTGACTGTCCCATGTTCCTTAGGTACTTACCCTCAATAGGAGGCTGACAGAAAGCCTTAATAACCGCTGCGCTGATACTAGGGAATATCCTTAGCAGTCCTACATTCTTACACATTTTGGCGTGTAGGTGGCACTTCTCTATAGTTGTCGGTTTGAATACAGCTTTTTTGTTAAAATCTATGTCTATGCCCACCTCGACCAGAGGCGGGCAATTGGGGGAATCGAAGGCGAAGAGGTTGTAGGCTGAGATCTTGCGGACCCTGTGAACAGTATGTAGGTAAATATCAAACTATTAAATTTCCATCAAATGCTGAAAAGATATAACTGAACCAAAGGCATACGTTTAGTCCGGTGATTGATGACAAAGTCGAGGATATTCTAATAGCATAGTTTTGGTTACTTGGTAATCATCTGCCTAAAAGGCTGTAGCCGCTAGCCGTACCATAACTTTGCAAGTAGGTATCGATTACGTGCAGACGCTTCAGTGTGAGCCTCACTGTGAGCCTAACTTGCAAAATCATGATACAGCTGCTGTACCCGTACCATGACTTTGCAATTAACGGTAACGTTAGAACACGTCATCTCACTTGCTCCAATATAATTACCACTGCAAGCGCGATAGAATGCATTTCGTATCGAGTAAACCTAACGTATCCTTTACTTTCCAACTCATGGTACGACTACTGCTCTTTCGTGTGAAGTTATATACCCTATAAGTTGGGACCCTTTAACACGTTCGCCTCCGGTACTGTTTCACTAAGTGCTTATACTATGCCGATCGAAATTATCTGATAGTAATCCTATGCCAGTGACACGCATGTGTGACCGAACAGATTGTACTCCTATGCTGGTGACACAACACTGTGTCAAAAACTGTGTTCGTATTTCGATGCCACTGGCATAGGAGTGAGAACTTGATTAATGCTAGCGGCATAAGAATAAGATTACTTTGATCACGTATGTGTGTCACTGGCATAGGAGTACAGTTTTTTCGGTCACATATGTGTGTCACCGGCGTCGAACGTGTTAAACGAAGCGTGAAGAAGCATCTAGCGGGCCAGCAAGGCGGTGTGGCAACTAACACAGGTTACTGATTGTCTCCTGTTCGTTGCCGCCGCGATTTGGGCTCTACCTTTCACTTACGATCAGGTGGAGTGGAGCCACTTTGTTGTGCCAACATAAAAAAAAAATATATATACTGTATATTTGTATTATCAAACCTGTTCCCTCTGAAGAGTTTACTCCCGAAGAACACGGTGACTTCAGGTATGTTGAGGCTGCCTGCGATGAGGAGTGACGACACGAAGTTGTCGGATCCGTCGCTACGAGGCTCAAAGATCGGAATCTGGTTAAAATTGTATAATTTGTAAATAATTGATACTTATTATTACATTACCCATGCACTGTTAAAAATTAGAAAATTTTACAGACGAAAAAATGTAAAATAAAATCTTTTCACAGAAAAATTTGTAATTTCACATATTTTTCATCAATTTTACAAAAATAAATTTAAATTTTTACAGAATTCTGTAATTTTTTCGTCTATAAAATTCCCTAATTTTTAACAGTGTGGGACAACGACGACTCTTCACGAGGGTGTCGTAAGGACCGACTAAGGGATTGAGCAATCCCTGACTATTCGGTTTTTGAAGATTCATGATAGGCAGCAGCGTCATCATAATGGACACTACCGCGATCGCTAACCCGTTTGCCCTGCGTGGTGCTGGTGATTGTAGGCATTCAATGGGCATTTACTCCTAAGGCCCTAGTTTTTCTGGCCGGTGACCGGCGACCGACGTGTGTCCGCCGCCGACGACGTTCGAATGTTTTGTTCGCGAATGCACAGATCAGAGAATACTAGTAGCGAATGTTTGAGGGTGATTTCTCTGAAACGTCGCCGGCAGCGGGTAACCGACGACATGTCAGAGAAACCACTTTCAAACATTCGCGAACAAAACATTGGGACGTCGTCGGCGGGGGACACGCGTCGGTCACCGGCCAGAAAAACCAGGGTCTTAACCCTACAAATCCCAGACATTGGAAGTGTTTATGTACTCCCGTCATCATATGATGACACGGGGGCTCAAAGGGTTAAGCATCCATTCGCATAGGTAATAGAAGACGTCTATGTCCAGAAGTGGACTGAAAAAGGCTTATGATAAGGATAATGAGCCGTTCACTAAGGAGTCGTAGGCCTATTGAACGCCCCAGTGTGTTCACCATGTATAGAGTAACTTTCTGTCCCTCTAGCTCTCACTTACCTATACGTGAATATGATCGGCAGGGACATAAATAAAGTAAGTCTGCGGCACTATTTCATGGACATACAGGTAGCGGTGGAAATAAGATATCGGTCCCCACAACAGACCTCCTCAATGTTATATTTAGTCACTAACTTCTTTATTTAGAAACGTCTACTAACTTAGCAAGTCGCTAAGTACTGTTTGTCCCTTTCGGTCTTATCGATATGTCCACAAGAGTGAACGGGACAAACAATACATAGCGGCTTGTTAAGAGGCGTTTTATGAATAAGGGTGTAAGTAATTAGCAAGATATGTTATGTAAAATTTGTCTCTTTCCATCTTATCAATACTTCTGTAAGACGAAAATAGACAATCGATTCTTATCAGCTTGCTAGAGTAGAAGACGTTTATAAATAAGTGGCTATGTAAGTAAACAAACTATAATAAGTACTAGATGCATACATTTAGACATAAACAATGAGCACCTATTGTTTATGTCTAGATGCATGCATCGATGACTTATCATCAGATAAGAACAGTATTGTATTCATCAATGTAAAAAAAATTTCAATGACAAATATGTAAAGAATGAACATTATGTCGATACTTCACTTGCAACAGTAACATTTATGGTGATGAAATTGGCGTAAATTATTACTATTATTAGCTACCTACTACATAACGCCAATTTCATAGGGATATTGCATGATTTTATATTACCTGATAGAACGTCCAATAGTATTGGTATTCATGAGACCACAACGGTTTGGCTGTATTATAAGATAAGCTACTTAGTTTTGTATAGTAGACATGAAAAAATCTGTAAACCAAGTTTTGAGTCTGCAAATTGAAAAAAAAATCACAGCTCATACAAACTTTCAACCCCTTTTTTTATCCATTTAGGGATGAGTTTCCAAAAACGCTTAATATAGTTTTCTTGCATAGGTAGGTTGCCTAGTATTTCAGAGTCTTTATACGAAGTTTTAAATCAGCAACTTAAAAATGTATTCACCCACGTCCCGTTTTATCCCTTAGTAGATGAATTGCGAAAATCGCTAAATATAATTTTCTAACGTAGTACCAAAAAGTCTGTAAACGAAGTTTTAAATCTACATCTTGAACAACAGGTAAACCGACACTGTATAAAATACTACATCTCAACATGAATTAGGCATCCTACAATATTTTACAATGCAAGGAAAAAAATACAAAATCAGCAGAACCGCCACGAGCGCGCAGAAAAGTACTACGAAAATTGATTCCCGCATTGGTGCAGTATAGTTAAAAAGCTCGCTTCCTGATCCTGACCTATGGGGCTACCGCGATATACTTTTTAGCAATTCAGTTTAGGAGCTAATCTGATTCTGAATTCCATACAATAACAGTCAAAAACAGACAAGCGGTACTTAAAACTGAATCGCATGAGATCATAGGTATTGTTAGCCCCCCTGAGCGTCAGAATATTCGAAAATACTTAGGCCCTGGTTTTTCTTGCCGGCGATCGGCGACCGACGCGTCTCCGTTCAAATGTTTTTTTTCGTACGCGAATGTTGAGGGTGGTTTCTCTGAAACGACGCCGGCAGCGGGTAACCGACGACGTTTCAGAGAAACCACCCTCAACATTCGCGAACAAAACATTCGAAGGTCGTCGGCGGCGGGGACGCGCCGGTCGCCGGCCAAAAAAACCTGGACCTTATAAATAAGCTTCCTTGAATAAAGAATACTTTGACTTTGACTTTTGAGTATGTGAAAGATTTTATTGGTTTTACCTGAGAACCGGTGATGACAACGCATTTGCCTATGTTCTCGAACATGAACGACAACGCCGAAGCAGTGTAAGACATCGTGTCTGTGCCATGCAGTACTATAAACGCATCGTATTCTTCGTAGTATTTCTGTAATATAAAAGCATAAGTTAAAAATACAATACTAACATTTACTACAGTATTTCTCTATTTAGTCATTATTTTTAAATGAGTACATCTCTATACTTAATTATACAGTATGTATAGCGAGGGAAAGCAAAACTGAAGCCCAGTGAAAAGCAAATTTATCGGAGTAGCAATTTTAATTACAATATTTTTAGTTAAGTTTGTGTACGTACAGTCGAGTAATTCAATTTCCTACCCATTTCGTACCTTGTCACAGTGACAATCAATATGAAAGCTGCTAGGACTGTCATATTACAGCTGCTATGACAAGGTACGAAATGGGTAGGAAATTAAATTCCTCGACCGTACAGTGGCGTTCAGAATTGCATGGAGGATTTATGAATGAATTCATTCATAAACTGTCCATGCAATTTTGTACCCGACTGTACAGTCAACAAAGAATGTGGTTTACCATTTTTCGACTCTATTTGCAGTGTTTTGTATTTCTAGTGGTAAAATAAAGTCGAAAAGTGGTAAACCCCATTTTTGGTAGACTGTACCATGTTCGGTAAAGGGATTTAGGGATCCATTACTCTAAGTTCCCCGACTGTCAAAATGCGGATTAAATACGTGTAGAAAGAAACTAATAGGCATAATCAGATAATCACTAAAAAAATTTTAAAACCGTCTTAAACCAATTTTTTATTAGACTCCGACTTGGGACAACGGGGCCATTACGGGGTTTATAGGTTTTTTACTACTCACGAATGAATTTACCGATTATAATCATAACAGTTTTAGGATTCTTTCTAAAATGTTTAAGAAAAACACTCACCATAACAGATTCGGCTATTTGTATCCATTGTGTTTCAGTCATGTTCGAGGAATCCAAAAGTGTATTGTACTCCAGTATTTTATAGAATATCCGTGAGTCTTGTTGTTTGGCCTCTATTCGGTAATGAAAACGGAATGATTTAAATAGTATACATAAGTAAAGTTGATTGTTTTATGTCCACGAATGGAAAGAATACGTCTAGTGAATTCAAATTTCAGGAGGAAAACTTACTTTTTAAAGAATTTTACCCTGTACTTCTTATGGACTAGTACAGTTATGGTAAAAGCGATGAGTAGTATCTCACGGCGACATACTCTATCCGACCATCTATTATTTCATTATTAATATTGTCAGTAAAAGACGGGAAATGTATCTCGCTGCGACATACTGTCGCACCAATCATGTGCTAATGACCTGGCCACGACATTGGTCTAACTCTAATGTCGCGGCCACGACATTCGTCTAAGGCGACCGGCTTAGCGGAAAACCATACGTGCGAGAGAGAGTACCCATATCGGCATCACGCTCCAACTCACGCATTCGCTCGCCGTTGGTCGCCTTAGACCAATGTCGTGGCCGGGCCTTAAGGCGACCGGCGCGGCGGGAATAAAAACCATACGAGACAGAGCGGGAGGGAGTCGATATCGGCCACTCGTTCCATCTTATGGATTCGCTGGCTTGCGGTCGGCTTATGTTTTGCCTTTACCGCATCATCATCACCAAAATCATTTTCTCTCTCGCCATGCCCATGGCAAATCTTCCTTCAACAGCCTCTCAACGCCGTCCCCAAATGACGGTGCAACGACCGTCCCACTCTTGTGGGATGCGACCCGGCCACAGCTGCAGTAGCGGAAACGCGGGAGCAGCCACACATACTCCAGGAGGTGTATCGTTTGTATAATATATTCGTTCGGTCGGCTTAGACCAATGTTGTGGCCCGGCCATAAGCGTACAGACGTCATATTCTTTCTGCGAACCCTTCATTTTCTGTTCCCTTTGCTGTGGCACCCACGTACCTGGTAATACGAGGTATGACGTATCAAAGCCGGGTTCGGAAAGCCTGCTCCTCCAGAAGGCATTGTCGTGGAGCTGTGGATACCCTCGGATGAGATTCTCAAAGGCCCCTTTTTGCGGTATTAGAACTGTCAACAAAAATAATTTGTACACATTTTAAAGAACAAATGGTTTTACGAAAAAATCTGACACGTCGAACCTAAACTGAATCGCATTTGAGAGGTCATGGTAGTCCCCCTGAACTCAATTGAAACAATTGTTACTTACTGAATCGGCTAAGAGGGAATAGGCTATGTAAAGTTTTCTGAAGGTATGAATCACAGCATAGTATAAAATAAAGTCACTTTTTCTGTCCCTATGTCCCTTTGTACGCTTAAATCTTTAAAACTACGCAACGGATTTTGATGAGATTTTTTTTAATAGGTAGAGTAATTCAAGAGGAAGGTTTTTATATAGGTATGGTACCCGTGCGCAGCCAGGGCGGGTCGCTAGTATGATATATTTTCCTAATAGCCGTCGTCTTAAGATTCATGAAAATGCGGCTTTTTATTTTTATTTCCTATAAATTGTTAATAATCTATTTTGAAGTGAGTGAGGTGAAATTTGTGCAGTTTTATGGATGAATAGAGTAAATAAATAAATATCTTGGGACATCTTACACAAATCGACCTAGTCCCACGGTAAGCTCAATTAAGGCTTGTGATGTGGGTACTAGGCGACGATATATATAATAGATATATACATATAGATACTTAAATACATAGACAACCATGACCAAGGAACAAATATTTGTGATAAATAAATACACAAATAATGCCCTCGCCGGGATTCGAACCCGGAACCTCCAGCTTCGTAGGCAGGGTCACTACCAACTAGGCTACAGAGGCTGACAAAAGAGCCTAATGCGTTCGTTCGATTGCTAACAAATTATAGGACTTAAAAATAATAGAACCGCATTTTCTTGAACCTTAAGACGACGGCTATCAGGGAAAAATATAAAATTCATACCTACCTTCAGAAAACTTTACATAACCAATTCAGTCAGTCATACAAGTTTGTAGGCGGTAATGCATATTGTACATAATTGTGTACTAGATACGTACACTTCTGCCTTAAAGATGACAAGTATGTATAAAACACGTGTTTCACACAGTTATTTGCCTTTATATTATTGTCCGCAAATCTGACATGAACTGGTTATGAAAGCAAAGATCATGACTAATTTAAGAGATCATCAAATCTATACCAGTAATTGGAGTTCGAGGCCAACGAAACTACGACAGATGCGTTATTGTCAAATCTGTCAAAGTCTCTTATGTCATTGTCAAATAATTTTTTCAGGTTTCCACAACCTTTTTGTTATTTAATTAAATTATTTAAAATAATTCCTAATAAAAACATTATATACCTCTGTAATGTTTGTACGCCTTTTTATTTAATATGGCTGTCACAACTAGGATTTTCTTAAAAACACGTGAATACCTTAAAAAAATTTTTTTCTCTTAACTAACATTGATATGACAAAATTTTCTTGTAAAGAACTTAAAATGATAAGAGCCAACGTTTCAAGCGAAGTTGTGTAGTTATAGAACTAGCTCTTTGCTTATACCTATTTTACCTATAAAATACATGTAGGTCAATTATACCAGATAATTATTGTCCATGATATTGACCCGATAAAGCTCTTTCTTATGAATCTTATGATCTAGTGGATAAAATTATACATAATAACTACCTACCTATACACATTCAAAAGCGTTGCAGCGGTGCATTCCAACCATCAATGTTTATTTTTTTTTGTACATACCTACATATTAATGACAACTCGATTGTAACTAGCGACAGCTGGTTTCACAGTATGTATGGAGATGTAGATTTTGTGGTAACTTTTTCAAAGCTGGTCCCATAGTAAAACTTGGCTGTAATCATGAGTAGATCCAGAAAATATGATTTTGTATCATTGAGTTTTATAACATTTCACCCAGTATATTTCATTTGGAATTAAATTTTTTGATGATGGGTTGTATATTGTATAGCGAAGCTAAACATGGCTGAACCAAGTGGGTCACCTTGTTAACAACCTATGGAAGAAAACAAAACGTTAGATCCCTATGATAATTTAAATGGAGAACTATAGCACTGCCAAAGAAATTTGTAGGTCAAAGGAATTTCACGAATACGAAATGTGAACGTAAAGCACGCTACAATGTATTATTCTGCAATTTTCTAAACGTATGCAGAAATAGGGTTTTAAATTATGTGTAGTTAAATTGTTGTACCAAATGTTATTAACACCTGAGGTGATACCAGCGCAATACCAACATTGTTAATAATAATTGTGGATAATTAAGTTTTTATTAAAATATATATATTTATGTGAAAGTAAATAATATTGTTTCTATAAATTAAAGAATTAAAATTACCAATAAATAAGATATCTCCACGTCTGTTTTTAGAAAATAAGGATTTACTATTGTATGAACATTTCATTGTTGTGGCAATATTTTCGTAAATTCTTTGGCCTCGAACTCCAATTAGTGGTTTATAAGTACTCTATTAAATGAATAGACTAATAGAAATATACTTTTTTAATGACTAATAAAGTTGAAGTGCTTTAAATAAATCTTAGAAGAGGGGTAGGTTATTAGGGCATATGAGTTTTGCATTAAACACGCGAGGTCCTACGAAAAGTAGCAGAACTATCTCGCATGATTTATGCATGAGCCCTAAGTGAAACAGACACCTGGGGGCTACCATGGTCTCTTAAATTCGATTCAGTTCTGGCCTACTACCGCGAAAATCGAAATTCGTAAATTTCAAGGATTTTCCTCTGTCACTCAAACGAAGGCGTCATTAGAGTGAGAGAGACAAATCCTCGAAATTTACGAATTTCGCGGATTTGATTCGCGGAAGGGCCGCAGGTTCGGCATGTCAGTTTTTGACAGTTAATCTATGGAAATTACACATCGCGATTCCGTTTAGGTCCTAAACTGAATCGCATTAGTAGATCGTGATAGAACACTTTTCAGCCTGATTTTCTACATAAAAGGAATATAAAATGAAACTACGATGGTTTCCGAGTTCGAGGCAACTTAGTTGTCCGTTTACCAAAGACACTAACATAATTTAGCCACGGCACGGTATGCGGTATGATCCGCATAAATTGCTTTCTTTAATTATGTGCCAGTAACTGGTCCAGTCAGGTAGCAATTTGTATTTTTGTCTGTTTTGCTTAATTGACGAATAATTTACGCAGCATAACCGGCTGAGACAGGATGTAACCAGATTCATGGTCACTTATTAATTATTATATATTTTCGAACTATTTAAAATTAAATAAAAAAAAATGGACAAACTGGACATTTCCGTAAAGATACAAGGATTATGCACTCAATACATCTGTACTAAATACGTATTTAAATTACTCAAAATTCTGGGGGTTATCATGACGTACTAATGCGGTTCAGTTTAGGTCGAGAAAAACGGACAAGTCGTATATCACTGTCCCTCTCCCTAAACCGAAACTGAATCGCATTAGTACCACATGGTAACCCCCCTGATATGCTTATTGAAAGGGTCAATTCAAGTATGCCAAAATAGTTATTTTTGAATGACTTCCACTAAAAAATAACTATTTTGCCATACCTACTTGAATGGAGACCTGAGCCCTAAGTGTAATTAACCTTTTTTCTGCACAAATATCGGTCTGCATAAAACACGAACGAAGTGATCCAACTGATGCACTGATCCAACGTTTTGCTCAATTATACCTACTGTTGGAGGCCTACGTCCAGCAGTGAACTATCATAGGCTGATGATGATGATGATACATACTGTTTATCACGGCTCGCGGATGAGCCTATAGATAATGCCGTCTTCAACCCAAAGGGGAAGCTAAGCCTTATATGCCTATTCGGTTTCCTCAAGAAGATTTGATTCACCGACAATCGCGTGAAAAAAGTCAAATAATAATATCGTCGGTTGACAACCAAAACTCACTAAGTAACAAATACCTACTTGAAATAGAGATCGTATCTAAGTTCCGATTCAATACTGATATAAGAGGTTGCTAAGAGTAGTGACAATTATATATTATTTATTAATTAATTTATAGTGACTTTTGGTTGTCAGCCGACGATATATCGTCGATAACAATGTTTCGATAATTGTACCGAACGCAATCGACCCAAACCAGGGTTGGAATTAGAACATTTAAGTCTTAGAACCCGCTACCCGCAACCACCGGATCTGAAGTACCTAGCACATATTTCTTACAACCAAGCTAACTCACGTAGAAACGTTACTGTAAGTTTTAAAAAATGTCTTACCTCCATCTTTGTTTTTGACCATTCCAATAGTACCACCAGTGTAAATAACCAACACTCTTCTGTCATTCCTCCTCAGACTCTTGACGCTGGTCGTCGTCAGAGACAATTCCACAAAACTCCTAGCTTTTTGAACTTTGGCAGCAACTTTTGGGCTCACACCAACATTTTCGGAACCACCATTTTTATGTATATTTTCTTTTTTATCCTTCCCTTTTTCTAAGTTAGTACTGGATGGTTTGGTTGGCATTTCACTTTATATTGTCAGATGCCGATTAGGTATTAATTTCGCGATTTATTTTAGAAGGAAACACGCATGTGTCTTATTCGCGCGACGCTGAAACGCGGACTGAAGTCTCCTCAGCATTCAACTTACGATAAGAGTCCGGTACCTATACATTTGAAAGTGAAAATCGTTAATAATGATTTAACGCATATAAATTGCAATTGTTAAGATAACATGAACTATTGCTATTAAAAAAAATAGTTTTGACACGTATTATATTATTATTTAGTACCTAAAAATACGGTTACAATTATAAGAAACCTTGTTTTGCGAGGACGTTGATTCATGTAATACTGTATGAAGATTTTTCAATACAAAATTACAAATTTTCAGGTAGCCTAATTAGTTATCGCCTATAATATTTTAATAAGACAGAAAATGAATTTTATTTTTGTATTTAAATTTTTTATGAAAAATACTTTATAAGTTTAGTATGTGCTCTAATTTATCTACTAAACTTTGGTACTACTACTAAGTTTTTGAAAAACTCATTGGTACGAGCCGGGGATCACGCCCACGACCGCTGGGTAGCAGTCCTGCGTTTACCGCTAGGCCACTAAGCGTTTTTAGTTACTCCAATATAGTATCACAAAGATGAGCAAATTCGTAAAAAAAGTATACCGGACTCTTAAGACGCGTGACCTATTAAAACGACTTATTAATAATCTAGGAAACTGTTTCACGTACACTGATATATTTATAGTGCCGCTTGGGAGGCAGTGATAATGAAATAGCGCCAATGGATAACGGTTCAAGGAAAATAAGCGTAACCTTTCTCTTCTTGGTTTAACTATTACTTTTCAATTATTTGTAATGAATTTGTAAATAAAATCATTGAATATTCAGTATCTTCTTATTGAGCTCCATGAATTTTAAAAACATAAATAAACAAAATTTAAATTAACGTAAAATAATGATTGCTTCAAATTCAGAGTCAAAATTGTCAAAACAGAAACTGACGTTTCATTGTGGTACTTGGTATTTACCACAGATTAAAATAATATGTCTATTATGGTATTTACACTCTGTTTACATACACAAGATTCCTATTCACCTACCTATCCCGTGACCTTGCAATCGTATCAATCAAATCGAATCGACGAATCGAGGAGGAATCATTCAAACTTTGCGGCCCTAGAACTTCGGAATCCGCAAATTTCGAAAATGTATCTCTCTCACTCTAATGACACCTTCGTTGGAGCGACAGAGAAAAATCCCCGTAATTTACTAATTTTGATTTTCGCGGTAATTTCTTTTAAATTTAATCAAAGAGTAATAGTTATAGCTTGTGTACCAGAATAGAATCTAATGGAATTTTAAAAAGTAAAAAAAACCGGCCAATTGCGAGTCGAACTCGCGCGCGAAGGGTTCCGTACCATTATCAATTTATTGTTAAAAAAATACAGTTAAATCAACCTACCTCAAAAACTATAGGAGATAATTTAATCAAACCAAAAATCGTTGATAGAGTTTATTAATGTGCATAACATATATTTTTTTAGAATTTTATGTCGCGTGTTTTAAAAAATAGAGGGGGGGGGGGACACATTTTTCAGACTTTGAGAGCTGAATAAAAATGAGATTTATAAACCTTCATATCATTTTCAAAGACCTTTCTATTAATACCCCACACGCTTATATACAACTAAAAAAAATTTTCTACCCTCGGTTATATGTATGGACGGCCCCCACCCTACCGTTTTTTTTTACAATTTAGCATCATAATCCTGTAGCGGTTCATACAACACACATCCTTACCAAATTTCGTTACTGTAGCATTTATAGTTTCCGAGTAAATCGGCTGTGACAGACGGACAGACGGACATGACGAATCTATAAGGGTTCCGTTTTTGCCATTTTGGCTACGGAACCCTAAAAATGGAGAATTTCTTATTGGCAACAGTCAACTGACAGTTACGTGTCAAATAGTTTGTTTACCGTTTTTTAGGTACATTTTGAGACAGTATGGCTTAGTGCTTTCGCCTGTCCACAAGGACTAAAAATATTTAAAAAAAATTAGGCACAGTTTGGCTTAGTGCTTTCGCCTGTCCACAAAGAATAAAAATATTAGAAAAAGCGCGGGAAACGTGGAACGCGGCGGTCGAAGTTTTGGGTTTCTTGTAACTTTAATTTCTATTTTAATACTGTAGATCAGGAAATTGGTAATTTGTATATAGTTTTTCATATAATTTGTGTCTATTTGTGTAAATAATTATTGAAACTGCGTCATATTGGGTAAGTTCTCATGTAAATATTTTTGATGGCGAGCGAGTTGGACGGGGATCCTCCCGATCCCGGAGGAGATGATCTCACGGTTGCACACAATGGTATAATAGAGTCTTGTATGGACACAGATACATCTGTTTGTAGTAAAAGTGAAAGAAAACGAACTAAAATCTATAAGCGATGCAAACACTGCAATAAAAAAAAGCGGCAAACTGATGGCGGCGTTTATACGTGCGATTGCCAGACAAAATAATTACAGGTGCCCCAATCTCATTCGAATTCTAATACCACAAATGCGACGAATTCCTCGGTGAAATTAGACACGAATATTTCTAACACCACTAATGTAAAGGTTGGCAGGAATTTATTTTCAAGTACAGATGTTGCACCTTTTACGGTGCATGTTCAACTAAAACAGACGGACACAAATTCATCTCTGCACCCGGTGTCTTTTGGTAAATTTTTAATGAAAAAAGGATTTAAGAACATTATAAATGGCAGTGTTAAGCGCATAGGCAGAACGCGTATTTTGATGGCATTTAGTAGTTACGTTGATGCAAATTTATTTGTCACTGATCCGTGCGTAGAGTTAGAAAATCTAACAGCATACATACCATCATTTTCAGTAACCCGTATGGGCCTGGTTCGTGGCATCCCTAATCAATGGTCGGACGAAGAAATTATTTCGAACATTTCCGTGCCTACTGGGTGTGGAAAGGTGCTTAAAGTACGGCGTTTAAACCACAGAGTCACAATGAATGGTTCCATTTCATGGCAACCCTCAGAAACAGTTGTTTTGACCTTCGATGGTCAAGTTCTGCCGAAAAGAGTGTTTTCCTGTTATAATTCACTTCTCGTTGAATTGTATATCTTCCCAACAATCCAATGTTTTAATTGCTACAAGTTTGGACACACAAAAACCACCTGCAGGTCAAAACCGAAATGCTTCAAGTGTGGCCAGATGCACTCAGGTCATACCTGTTCAGTGGATGAGGATGATGCCATTTGCTGTCTCTGCAATGGCTTTCATTTTGCCACGAACAGGTCTTGCCAGGAACATATTAGGCAAAAAGAAATTAAAGTTACTATGGCAAATAACTGCATCTCTTATGGAGAGGCACTTAAACTTCATCCAGCCATTTCTAAATCATATGCTGATGTTTTAATGTCACAACCTCAACCACAATCTCAGCCTCAATTCGCTTTACCCCGCAATTTCAACAATTCAGCCCCGGGTACATCCTCACAGTCTCGTAGTTATAAAAAAACAGTTTTTTTTAAACCTCGTTCATTAAGAAAGACCACCACTGGCTATGATGTAGCGGCTCATAATGCGCTAATTAATGAATACACTATTCCATCTTCTCCAAATGGCTGCGCATTACAAGACAATTCTAACAAAGAACAGACAGACATATCAATGGCTGAGGAAATTCAAGCCTTAATAAATCATTTATCTAAGCCAAATGTTACCCTACCGTCCAACGTTGCCCCCTTGCTCAATGTACTTGTTACTACTATTAAATATAATGGCCAAAATAATTCAATGGAATTGCAGGAGCATAATAAATAAAAAACAAGATCTATTTCATTTATTAAATAAATTTCAACCTATCGTTTTTGCCCTCTCTGAGACATGGCTCAGACCTGGGGCTCTTCTCAGAGAGAACCGTCCTGACGGATGGGGTGGGGTAGCCCTGCTCGTCAGGAACTCCTTATCATTCTCACCTTTTCATCTTCCATCACACAGCGACGATTTGTCAATCGTTGCTGCCATTGTAAATAACATTTGCATCATTTCTGTATATATTGCTCGTCCATCATCATCCATTTTTGATGAGCTTGATAATATAATTTCCACTCTTCCTAGGCCTATGTTACTTCTAGGTGATTTTAATTCTAATCATCAGTTTTGGGGCAGTTCCATATCTACCTATCATGGAGATCGAATTTTACGAATCCTAGATGATTACAATCTTTGTGTCCTGAATACTGGTTCTCCGACACGTCGAACAGCGCCTACTGAGTCAGTCAGTGCTGTTGATTTATCCATTTGCTCGGCGGAACTTGCAGCTTCCTTCACATGGCACACTTTAGAATCGACATTTGGCAGTGATCATTTTCCTATTCTTCTTTCATTGCCATCATCTGTTCCACCTGCTTCAAGACCGAGACCTAGACTTAAATATAACTTGTGTAATCCGGACTGGAAAATGTTCAAAAGCAGAGTAGAAGAGAAGCTGTTGGTTTTGCCTAGCTTAGATAATAGTGATGTAGCCCGATGTTCAGTTGCTCTGGCTCAGGTGATAACAGAAACCGCGGACGAAGTATTTCCTGTAAAAAACAGTTCAACGGGTAAAATTCCTTCTCCTCCTTGGTGGGATACTGAATGTTCCCAAGCCATCAGGGAACGCAAGGAGGCTGAAAAACGTTACCGTAATTTAATGACTACTGAAAATTTTGAATCTTACATGCAGATTGCACGTAATACTAAAAAATTGTTACGGAAGAAAAAATATGAAGGATGGAGACGATTCTGTGAGTCTCTCAATCCTAATGTAAAACCTTCCATAGTATGGAATAATATTAAAAAATTTAAACATGCTTTTAATGAACCTTCTAGACATACATTGCCTCCTAACCTTGCTGAAGAATTTATGAATAAATTAGCACCGGTATCAGTACCAGAAGAATATGTGTTTCATCCCCTTACTTTTTCATGTCAACCTTCTAACTTCTTTACTTTAAATGACCCCTTTAAAATAGAGGAATTGAAAGGAGTATTAAGCAATTTAAAAGATACTGCACCTGGCGAAGACGGAATCCCTTATTCATTCCTTGTGAACTCAAGTGATGGTATTTTATCTTACTATCTGAGTATAATAAATTCGGTTATCCATTCTGGTATAGTCCCTGATTCATGGAAATCCCAAATAGTCATTCCTATTTTAAAACCAAACAAATCAGCTTCTGATGTTTCTTCTTATCGACCAATAGCTCTCTCTTCAGTATTTGCCAAAATTGCAGAACATTTAATCAAAAATAGATTAGAATTTTATGTGGAAAAAAACCAGTTGCTATCGCAAAGCCAGTTTGGGTTTCGTAAAGGTAGATCTACCTGTGACAGTTTAGCAATACTTATTTCTGATATCCGATTGGCTTTTTCTAAAAATGAGTCGGTTGTAGCTTCTTTTCTAGATATAAGTGCTGCTTATGATAATGTTCTAGTCAGTGTATTACAACAAAAAATGCATAGGTTAGATGTACCAGCTATGCTAATTAATTTCATTATAAATCTTTTGTCTCAGAGGTCTATTAGCCTTGTCTTGGATGACAACAATAAAATCACTCGTTTTGTGTGGAGAGGTCTACCCCAAGGATCAGTACTTAGTCCTATATTATACAATATTTATACGTTTGATTTAGAGTCATCTCTAAATGGCATGGTTAGAGTGTTGCAATATGCTGATGATCTGTTATTATACTCGCCTAATCTCTCTATTGAACAGGCCGGTAGATCTGTCACTGGTGCCTTGGGTTTATTAGGGTTATGGTTAGATGCTAATGGTCTAGAACTTTCTGTTCCCAAAAGTGTTGCTGTTATATTTACTAGAAAACTTTTTCCTCCACCAATCATTATCCGATTTGGTTCATGCTCTATTTCAGTCAAACAAAAAACTAAGTTCCTGGGTACTATATTAGACAGCAAGTTAACAAGCCTCCCACACTGTGAGTACATAGTCACTAAATGTGAAAAACACATTAATCTTCTTAGGTGTGTATCAGGTGTCTGGTGGGGTGCACACCCATTTTGTTTAAAACTTATGTACAATGCCATGATTAGGAGTGTATTGGATTACGGTACATTTTTGCTAGAACCAGGAAGTGTGGCTGGTTTTAAGAAATTAGATAGCATTCAGTCCAAAGCTCTTAGAGTCATTTGTGGGGCCATGAGGTCTAGTCCTATAATTGCAATGCAGGTGGAGTGTGTAGAGCCTCCACTGCATTTAAGACGACAGTATCTCAGCGATAGATATATCTTCCGATGCTCACAATTTAAATACCACCAACTATGGGTTATATGATCTGAACTTTTATCTCAAATAGCTCATTCCAACTATTGGAAACACAAGAGTCCTCCTTGTTTAATTAAGAGTTTTCAGGAACTTAAATCTATTTCTGCTTCCACTGTTAGTTCCTTAACACTTCCCATTTTTCAATATGAATATGAATCATTAACATATAATCCTGCAATTTTGCTTGATATTGGCATCTCAAAAAGTGATGTGGAACAAAACCAACAGTTTCTAGACTATATTGGAACAGATGGGCAAGATGCTCAACATATCTATACAGATGCTTCCAAGATGTCAGCCAATGGTTGTGTTGGTGTTGGAGTACTTCATACTCAATCAAATATCTATCAAAAAATAAAGTTGCCTCCTGAATCTTCTGTGTTCAGTGGGGAGTGCTTTGGTATCCTGAAAGCAATAGAATTCATAATTATAATGCGTTTAAAAAAGTCTATTATATTTTCAGATTCTTTAAGTTCATTGCAGGCAATATCTAGATTTCCATTTAAATCCAAATGTAATAACCCAATAATTTTTCAAATTCGCAGTTTACTGTTAAAATGTCACCTCAAAGGGTATTTCGTTTCCATTGCCTGGATCCCCGGACATAGGGGGATTAAAGGCAATGAAAGGGTGGATGATATAGCCCGTGATGCTATCAGTTGTGGAGACATGTTTCCATATAAGAATATTGCAGATGACCTATTAGCACTACCAAGTTCATACCTACGAAGTGCATGGAAGGAATTATGGACATCTGGTGCAGGGACTGCGTTACATTATCGAAGCATACAAGCATCAATTCCAGTGAAACCATGGTTTGCTAAAATCTCTTTGCCAAAATCTGCCACTACTATGATGATTCGAATGAGGTTGGGTCACGTGTGCACACCAAAACACCTGGCAAAGCAGGGTCTAGTGTCTAGTTCTGCTTGTGTTTGCGGAGCTGATCCTGCTGATCTTAACCATATATTTTTTGTGTGTAACCAATATGATCACTCTGTATTATATAGTCAACTGTCACTTTTAAAAGTTCCATTTCCTACAAACATTTCATTACTCCTTCATATAAATAAAAAATCCATGTATATACAGGGTGTTTGGTTAGCGGTGTCGGAGCTTTTAAGGGCTTAAACTACAATCAATTTCATCGATAAATTACCATACAATTTTTTTTTTGTGCCAACGATACTTAAATGGCGGCCATTTTAAAATTTCAAACAGACGAATACGAGCGCACGTGATATTTCTGGAATTATACGATTGTTATCGGTCCTATCCTTGCAAAAAAAATCTCGTTAGAGAGCTCATTAGATAAGCAAACTAATTAAGCTAATCATTTGACTCAACTATTTGAACAACAAGGCTAAAAAAAAATTTTTTTTATTCAAAATAGTAAAAAATTCACCTTAATTTTTCAATTAGTTTAATTTTGCATGAAAACTAGGTCGTTAAGATAGGTTTTTGGAGTTGTTATTTATTAGTACAGTATGTTAGCTAAAAAATAACACCATAATTACAGTTATACCTTAAGTACTTTAGGAATTACAAGTGCTCAAACATGCACTGGATGGATGGAAGGCGGCCACTTCACTAGTCAGTACACTGCTGACATTCATTTGTTTATGGATTTTGCATCGGGAACGCTAAATGCAGCTGTTGGTGTATGTTGGAGCACTTTTAATTCCTAAAGTACTTAAGGTATAACTGTAATTATGGTGTTATTTTTTAGCTAACATACTGTACTAATAAATAACAACACCAAAAACCTATCTTAACGACCTAGTTTTCATGCAAAATTAAACTAATTGAAAAATTAAGGTGAATTTTTTTACTATTTTGAATAAAAAAAATTTTTTTTAGCCTTGTTGTTCAAATAGTTGAGTCAAATGATTAGGTTAATTAGTTTGCTTATCTAATGAGCTCTCTAACGAGATTTTTTTTGCAAGGATAGGACCGATAACTAACGTATAATTCCAGAAATATCACGTGCGCCCGTATTGATCTGTTTGAAATTTTAAAATGGCCGCCATTTAATTATCGTTCGCACAAAAAAAAAATTGTATGGTAATTTATCGATAAAATTTATTGTAGTTGAAGCCCTTAAAAGCTCCGACACCGCTAACCAAACACCCTGTATTTAAAGCATTATATTCATTCCTTACTCATAACAACATCAAACTGTAACTTTACCTTTTCCTGATCCTTTTCTAAATTTCCGATTCCGCTTTTATTATTCACAATCCCGTTTCCTCGTTTTACTTGTTTGGCTGAATGCGCCAGGAGCGCGGTGCCATTAAAAAAAAAAATATATATATTAAAAGAATTAGGCACATTTTGTAATTCGTCTTCAACGATTGTTATCTGGTAAAAATGTTGTGAAAACCGCTTACAATCTTAAGCGAATAATAATTGTTTGCGATATCATACCCGAAAAAGGTGAATATCAAACACGAACTTCGATTTTATAAAGTTTAGGTAAGTTGGAACGAAACATTTTGATTTCATAATCACGCACTTTCAAAACACAATCTTGGTATTATCACCAACTTAAAACCTTGAACCTGAAGCTATCATATTTTTTTGTTAAAAATATTGATATATTATTAGATTTATTAGTATTAACGTAAAAATATATCTGCAAACGTGCTTCAAGACATATGCCAAAGACGTCAAATAGGTACTATGGAAAGTCAGCCACATTTGTTTACCCTTTTTTTTATTTCCAATGAAAAATTGTATAGCTAGAGTCATTTACGCCCAGTTACCGAAACGAGTGCGCTTATAATTAACTAGGTATATTTTATAAGAAGAAAACATTGCACTTAATTTTTATGTAGGCGTTTATTCTAAAACATGTAACGAAAATAATATCGACGGTGGAAAGGAGAAACCTGTTAAGCGACATTTTGGTAATTGTCCAGGAGAGCGTTTTAAAGTTTTATTTTTAGGAAAAAAAATCGTATCACTTTCTGTGGCCGCTTTAGAGACTTGTGTTATTTGAACGTATACATACTTTGTCAAATTGTCAATATTGTCATATGTATGAAATAGTAATAACCTTATTTCAATAAACTTGGAACCTTCTGAAATAAATGTCGCTTAATTGATATTGACCTAAAAATTCTCCGAAACGAGCCTTTAAGCGACCCTACGGTTTATAAATAAAATTATTTTAGTCAGAAAAGTGTCGCTTACAGGGCAAGGTAATTTGTATGACATGCAATTAACCGACAACAGTAGCACTTGAAAAAAAAAACTTAAGTGACTATGTATAGGTACATATAAATATGTGTATGCTTAAGTGACACTGACTAAATTTTAGTCAATAATTGCGTCGCTTAACATCCCTGTCTTTAAATTTGACCATTATTTCATTATACCTTAAGCAACATTGAAGTCGTCTGATCTCAGTATTACTATTATACGATCTCAGTATTACTATTATACTGATCTCAGTATTACTATTATATTACGGCCACCCCCGCGACGCGGCTACGCGGCAACACCGTTTTCATTTTGCTCCGCATTCAAAATTCTTTTTTTGTAGTAAATTCCGTTTTATTCATCAAGTAATATATATCATCATAAAGCCAAATCCGTCAGCTATCCGGTTATTATATCAGTTTTAATGAGAAGTGCGTCCCCGAAGCACAATCACGATATTATTATATAGAAAACGTTACGTGTTTAAATCAGTGAGTCACCGCGCCTCGCCTCCTACCACGACACGCTAACGAAGCGACGCGACGCGCAATATCTATCGCAGTGTTTCGTGGTACAAGTAGCACCATGTTTTGCTCCGGTTGCCCGCAGTGTATAGTGGATGAGAAATATATCTCATGTTCGTCTCCAAACTGTGAAAAAGCATATCATCTGAGCTGCGTCAACGCGGTACACTTCAAACCAGAGCAAGTGACAGTGTGGATATGCCCTGACTGCCGGGCGCGCTCCAGATCTGGCGGAGATAACACTTTTACCCCGATAAAATCAGACAATGTCACACAGCGTAAAAAATCAAACAACCAGCAACGAAATGCGCCGGAAGATCTGCAGTCTCTGGTTTCAGAAATTCGCTTATTGCGTCAAGATATGCTCAACCTTCAAGCCGAATTTTCAAGCCGTTTTGAGAGCTTAACTGAAAAAATAATGGATTATGATACGCGTATTATGCACTTGGAAAAAAAGGAAAAGGAGAATGCTTTACTGAGGGTGCAAGTCGCTCAGCTCCAAGATCAACTGGGTCAACAGGCTCAACACTCGCTAAACTCGGAACTCGAAATTATCGGACTCCCCGAAACGCCAAATGAGAACCCGTATCACATGGTCCTAACCGCAGCCTCCAAGCTAGGGATGGACCTCCAAGAGTGCGAAGTGAACCATGTGACCCGCGCGGGACAGCGACAAAATAGAGGACAAAATAACGGCCTACCACGACCTTTGATAGTTTCTTTCGTACGAAGGGCGAAACGTGAAGAGTTTTTAAAACAAGCGAAAATACGTCGATCCACGCTCAATAGCAAGGACATCGTGCCAACTGAAACTGAGAGGAAATTGTATGTGAATGAACGCCTAACTAGTACCAATAGGCAGTTATTTCGTGACACGCGAGCCTGGACCAAGGAACATGGCTTTAAATTTTGCTGGACTCGAAACGGAAATATTTTTATCAGGAAGCACGAAGGCCGAGATGGAAACCCTGCATTACAGATCCGATCTCATCAAGACTTGGAGAGGATATCAGGAAAACGTGAAGAATAAACTAGGTATCGATATCATATCTTTTAAGTTTGTTTTGGCACATCTGATTATGTTTCACCTGTTTTTCACAATACCGTCTCTGCATCCAACTATGTCACTATATCATAGCTCGAATAGTCATACACAATACACATACATACACACTAAAACAATAACACACGTGTCCATGAAAACCAAATCAAAAAACACACCACACTCCAACCAATTGTTCAGTTTTTATCAGGGTATATCGCTCGTATGGGACTTTAAGAATCATCTGTGGCATAATCTGTGTAATAATACGCCTAGTCTCTTGTTCTTACTTTCTCTTCCATGGCTACGTTAGAATTAATGACTGATATTGATAACTCTTTAAATATTGAATGCCACACAATTGCCACTCCTGAAGACTGCAGTCCCATAATATCGAAATTCCCTGTTAAAATACTCGAAGTTAACATTAGAAGCATGCAGCGGAACTTCGACAATTTCTTGTTGATTTTTGCACGGTTGAATACCTCCTTTGATATTATTATATTTAGTGAGTGCTGGATTAACGAAAATTCAACAATTAAACAGATAGAGGGATATACATCATACAACACCAAAAAATATATCAATAAATCTGGCGGGGTAATAGCGTATGTTAATAACAAATGGTCACCTAATGTTATAGAACCTGAAGTAGACGATGCGAATTGTTTGATAATTGATGTCCCTAACCTGTTCACAACTATAGGCATTTATCGTTCTCCATCTTTCCACAATACTGATAATTTCATATCTTCCCTAGATCAGATTTTAAAGTCGATTAGTAAAAAGTCATGCCTTGTCTTAACAGGCGATATAAATATAAATATTTTGGATGCAGCTTCGGATACAGAACATGTATCTGATTATCTCGAACTACTTGCTTCACATAGGCTAATACCCACTATAACTAAACCTACTCATAACAAGTCATGCATAGACCATATTTTCATAACTAGTAACTCTCAAGCAGAATCAATAATTTGTTCCTCTGATCTCACTGATCACGATTTGGTCATGGTAGGATTCAAGACTCATTCCGACTGTTCCAAGAACGTTCAAAAGAGATCTAGACTAAAGGTGGATTATGAAGGTCTTAATAACGCACTCCAAAATGTCGACTGGCTCCCCATCACGCAAGCGACTACGGTGGATGATGCTGTAAGTAGTTTCACGTCCACTGTCACCAAAGCTATAGCCGAAAATTCTAGAAACGCTCAAATAAGTCACGCTAAATTCTGCATTCAACCTTGGATGACCCCAGGGCTTATAAGATGTTTCAAACAGCGAGATAAGCTACACCGTACTTCAAGACAATCCCCCTCCGATGATACTAAAAAACTAATATATACACGATACCGAAACTTTTATAGAACCCTTCTAAGAAACCTCAAAGCCGAACATGAAAAACGTGAACTATTTGCTAATCAAAAAAATCCCAAAAAATTATGGAAAACGATTAACAAAATAGCACACCGTAAACACTCAACAAACAATGCGCAAATATTAACGAAACTTAAAAATAATGAAAAGGATTCCTTAAATGAGTGCAATGAGTATTTCTCTGCAGTTGGTCAAAACCTGGCCAGCACAATACTGGATCAGGAAAATGAAACTCAGGACACTCTAGCTGATAAAGTCGATATAAACCGTTCCATATTAAACTCTATATACATCAATCCTACAGATAAGTATGAAGTCCTCGAACTCATCAAAAAATTAGACCCAGACAGTTCACCAGGCCTAGACAACCTAAATAATAAGATTTTGAAAGTGATTGGTCCCTCAGTTGCGGAACCACTTGCTATGATCTTTAACCAAAGCATTGAAAGTGGCATCTTTCCCAAAGCGTGGAAAGTGGCAGCTGTCGTTCCGATCCATAAAGGTAAAGAAAAAACTGAACCTAGTAATTATCGACCAATTTCTCTTCTTGCCTCACTTTCAAAACTTCTAGAACGCATTATAAATAAAAGACTAGTAGCATACCTGGAATCTAACTCTCTTCTATCAAATCACCAGTTTGGCTTTCGTAAGGGAGTATCAACGGAAGAAGCAGTTAACCTTCTTACAAAGACTATCGCGTTACACTTAGATGAGGGACGGGCCTGTGTCGGCGTCTTTTTGGATCTTGCAAAAGCGTTTGACACAGTCTCCGTCCCCATCCTACTCAGAAAACTGGAAGCCTATGGAGTTCGTGGAACCACATTAAAATGGTTTGCCAGTTATCTGACGGATAGATGTCAATGTGTCAAAGTTGGCGAACATCGGAGTGACCTGAGAGCTGTATCGTTTGGCGTACCGCAGGGCAGCATTTTAGGACCTACCCTCTTTCTGATATACATCAATGACATTTCTCAATTAAATATAAAGAATGCTGACATAATGTGCTACGCCGACGATACAGCTATTGTTTTCCACGATAACTCATGGGAGAATGTCCTAAATAGTGTTGAACTTGGGATCGCGGTGGTGTCTAGGTGGTTAAAACGAAATCTTCTGACACTTAATACAGCAAAAACAAACTTCCTTTGCTTTCATAAAACCTCTGCGTCGGCGCCGAGACACCAGCGGGATCTTCGGGTCCACAGTTGCTCTCAAACTGAACATTGCACTTGCGACTACATATCCAGAGCCAGCTCAATTAAATATCTTGGGATAGTTATCGATGAAAAGATGAACTTCAGAGAGCACGTGGCTACTGTGTCGGGCCGTGTTCGCAAACTAATTCATACAATGAAAATGCTCCGAGAGTCAGCTGACATCAGTTTATTAAAATCTATTTATCTAGCTCTGGGACAATCAATTATAAATTACTGCATTCTAGCCTGGGGGGGAACCTCATCAACCGTCTTAATGAAATTAGAGAGAGCACAAAGAGCGGTTTTAAAGGTAGCACTGAAAAAACCAATTAGATATCCCACCGATGCCCTGTTCAATGAAACTCGACTACTCAGTGTTCGCAAATTATATCTGTCAAGAGTTGTACAGCATGTTCACAAGTCCGTTCTAAGCTCACCGAACTACAACTCTTTACTAAAAAACCGTATCTACAAAATACCTGTTACTTCTGTCAAAACTTCATTTGCACGCCGGTTTCCAGTATTCCTGTTCCCACGTATATACAATAAATTAGTTAGAATATTTGACTTCAAAAAACTCTCTGTTATACGAACTAAGAAACTCTTATGTAAAGTTCTGGTGCATTTATCTTACACTGAGACTGAACGCATTGTTAAGGTTTCATACTAACGCACACACACACACACACACACACACACACACACACAAACACACATGAACACACACACACACCTACTAATACACAAAAACTAGTCTTAAGTTTTATGATAATGATCTCATTCTCTTTTAGATTTGTTTTTATAAGTCTTTTTAAATGTTTTAGTATTCTAGAATAGTATTTAAGTTATAATTTCACCTATCTCCGTCCTTTTTTTGTAATTTAATTCATTAAATAATATTGTATTGTTACCGCTAGCCGTAAAACGTACGTTACTCCTGTTCTGTAAATTTTAACCTCCCCCACGGGACAGGCACCGCCTAGTGTGGGGGTCAGTATAAATGTAATGTTCTTTTACCTTTTTTGGAAATAAAATATTTGTATTTGTATTTGTATTTGTATTTGTATTTGTACTTGGCTTAAACGACGCAGAAAAAAAAGCCGGTTCCGTCGATATATAAAACTCATTTTTGACCAAAATGTCGCTTAAACGGTTTCTCCTTTCCACCGTCGATATTATTGATGTTTCAATCCCTGTAATGGGCTGCGAAGTATGATGTTTCAAGAGAGGCTGGGAAAAGAGGTCTTTAATGAAATTTCTTACAACTCTTGCATGCCTACGCCGGCAAAGCCCTCTTTTTTTATTTCCAATGTACGTGTACATTGTAGCGAACAGGCATCAGGTCATTCATCCATTAAAAATACCCATAGGGTACACACGCACTACAATGCAAACCACCTGGTTTTGCTTTTTGATACATTTTGAACACGTTTTTAGGGTTCCGTTGTAAACTAGGAACCCTTATAGTTTCGCCATGTCCGTCTGTCCGTCTGTCAGTCTGTCCGCTGCATAGCTCCTTGGCCGTTGGTACTAGAAATTTGCAATTTGGTACAAGTAGGTATACATATCAAAACTGAAGTGGCAGTGGGCGGGGCACATTGTGCGTAGAACCGATGGCTGTTGGGGCGGGAAGGTTCTTGAGTGGCGGCCACGTACCGGAAGGCGTAGCGTGGGTAGGCCCCCCACAAGGTGGACTGATGACCTGGTGAAGGTCACAGGAGTCCGCTGGATGCGGGTGGCGCAGGACCGGTCATTGTGACAATCTTTGGGGGAGGCCTATGTTCAGCAGTGGACGTCTTTCGGCTGATATGATGATGATGATGATGATACATATCAATCAAGCCGACAAAGTGGTACCTAGAATAAACGGTAGAAAAGAAAATTTTTAGGGGTACCTCTCCTTTACTAATAGGAGTGGGGATGATATTTTCCCAAAATAGTTATTTGTTATACAAGGGTGCAAAGTTGTATTTTACCCGCGAGTATGAAATTGAAACACGAGTAAGCGAAAGGATTCTATAGTTGAACCACGAGCGAAGCGAGTGGTTCTAAAATAGAATCCTGAGCGCAGCGAGTGTTTTAACATACGAGAAGTAAAATACATTTGCACCCGTGTGTAACACAAAACTTTTCCCCTCACTATAGCGAGGAAACTCAAAAAAGGTAATTATTTGTTCACATTACAATCATCATCGGGTTAGTGATAATAATTTTCCAAATGCATCATATATTTAATGCAAGATTTTGTCGCAGTTAACTTAGCACGAAAAAGTAAACGCAGCACGATTTTAACACATTCCTGTAGTTGCACACCAACGCCAATGCATTATTAAATCATTCACATTCATTATTTTTACAAAATTATAACAGAACACCCTGAAAGTTGTTTAGTTTACTATTTTTATGCGTGTTCGAGTCGGTAGGTAAATAAAGATTATAACCTATAATATTCTTTGACAATGTTGACGTTGATATTTTCTGCGTTTTGTGATTGCATCTAGTCATCTTATCATCATTCACTAAAACAATTGTTACTTATGGAATTTTAGGATTTATATGTTAAAATCATCATATTATATAAAGGTTTGTATTTTACACTAAATTCTCAAACAAATTATTTAATTATCATTAATATGGAACAGTTTCCATGGGCATTTTACGTTTTGTTATTCCAAAACCAAGGTCATTACTTTGCCACACAAGTGAATAATATGCGTTTTTACACGTTCGTATTAAAGGATAAACGAGCACTTTACGAGCTAGTGAGGGGAAAATTTTTTTCTTTAATCAATATGTTCGGAGATGTCCGCTCCAGAAGGAAAAAAATGTGTCCCACCCTCTAACTTTTGACCCGTAGGTCCAAAAAATAATTATGAAAAAATCATGAATGGTCTTATAAAATACTTTAAAATAAAACTATTTCGCACATAATCGGCCCAGCCGTTTTTGAATAACTATAACTTTTCTTACTACGGAATAACTACAAATTTCCCCGTTTAAAATCGGCTTCGTTACTTGATTCACTTAAATTAAACACAGTATTTAGTTTAAGTTATGTTTTATCTCTAAGAAAATATCGACCTACATTTGAAAAGTTCAATCGCGCTAACTTTTGAAATAATATATAAAGTGCGTTCTGAAACTATAATATAAGCAGAAGGTACGCATAAATTAATATTCGTTGAAATATATAAAAAAAAAAAACAAAAAAATTATAATAAATTCGCGATAAAAATCGCATCTCTTCATTATATTTTAAGAATAATGAATGCTCATATGGTTAAAATTATATTAGATTTATTATAGGTTATTATTATTATACGAGCTTAACACAAGTTCTAATTTTATTTTGCATCTGAACGAGTTTTCATACCCGCTTTTTGGGGGCCTATTACGAAGGTTTCAGAGTCGAATGATGAATCGACATATTTTATATCAATCTATCCCTTTTTTCGGTAACGGAATGAAAGTAACGGTTATAATGAAATGTAAATGTCCAAATATCGAAATCCCTCATTGCGAAACAATAATTATGCTTCCGCCGATTTTTGTTAATTTTTTTTGAACTAGTTCCTTCTTAGTGGCCAGGGCAAAACATATAAAAAAATAAAAACGCTGCATTAAAGTCGCCACACCCTAAATGCATGGGATTGCAGTGCAATGTAACTTGTATACAGGGTGGAAATTATTTTTGGGTCCGTGAGGGCAGCTACCAGATCCAGAGTAGCTATGCGAAAATTTTAAACCTCGATATTAAATTAATAAAAATTAGGCGTATGTTTTTTGAGCCGTAGGACAAAAAATCCCTCTAATTTTTTAACCGTAGGTCCAAAAATGATGGAAAGGTAGTGGGCTTATACATATAGAATACTTTAATAAAACTATTCCGAACATAATCGGCCCACCGGTTTTAGAATAACTACGGAACCCTACATTGAGCGTGTGGGGCATGCTCTTGGCCGATTTTTTTTTCGATTGATTGATTGACGTCACTTTGAAAACCATAATTATAGCGTATAAAAAATATATATATGGGTACATATTTCGGTATATAAACGTAAAGTTTAAGTATGTGCCCTAGAATTCCAAATTCAATGATTTATCCACATATTACTTCAATTTTGTACAATGTTACGTAATAATTGCATTTTTATTAGAAAACAATTTATAGCTATTTTAAACCGACGTGTCACCGCTCATTAGAGAAAGCCATTTAAATCATAATGCAGGGCTGTCACAATTACTTAAATAGGTACTTCACATAATATTATTTTACTAATGACTCGAATAAGGGAACAAAATAAATATTAATACGAGTAGGTACGTATTAGTCAAAACATTGCATTAGCATCTACTAATCAAGCATTTTCATAAACCGTAAAACTACTTAATTATTGTCCAAACGCTCCCAAAATTGGTCTAAAACCTAAACCCAAATCTTCCATTAGGTATAGCTATACTTAGGTATTAATTCATTAAAAAGTCTCGGACAAAGCCATAAATAAAATTGGGACTGATGCTAAGGAGGCTTAGAAGTTGAAATTGTGGACCATAGTTGCAGTATTGGACCATAGTTGGGTGGTTTTACGGAACCGAAGACGAATCAAATAAAACGACTATGGGTACTATACTACGTATACTACGACTACGACTATGGTGACTATAGGTACTCAATATTGTTGAGTTTTTGCTGATGAGTATGAGTAACATACTCAGAACCTCACGAGGAAGCACCCAGGGGACTCACCGAAAGTTCTGCGAAGTTCTGTCCCTTTTGCCATAGACACAGTATTCTGTTTTGTAGGATCGACAACGCAAATGTGGCTCCTCTGGAGTTGAGGGCATTCATATTAAGCTGTAGGCTATGTGAATATGGTCAGGATGCTCTTTGCCACCGTTTGGAAAATATGATGATGATTATGACAAGAATCGATCAATTATGTTGAAGCAGGTGACGAATCGGCGACAAAGTGACCTGGCTTTTCGCCGAAAATTGTAGTGCCGAAATTCACTTCTCAGCCAACTTTTCGCAGAAGTGTCATTTGGCCGAATTTAATTTCCCAACTTTACATAATCTAACCTAACCAAACCTAGTGGGTAATGGTTGCGAAATAATTATTAGCCAAAAGTTATTCGGCCGAATGACACTTCTGCGAGAAGTTGTTTGAGAAGTGAAATTCGGCAATAAAATTTTCGGCGAAAAGGCAGAGAACCGTTAATGCCCATAAAAAGTTTATTTGGTTCTGAATCGAAACACGATAATAATCAATTGACTATTTGGTTGCTAATTGCCGCATGGGCAACCCTAGCTGAACGTATCAAGTTTGAACTAACACAATATAAATAAAGTGTGGGTTCGATATCATTTTCGCTAGTTTTCTCTTAACATTGTGTAAGCTCAGTTGTGTAAAGTTGTGCAAAATGGTAAGATATTTTGTTCCTTTTACTACATTTCCTCCTTTAACCCCTCAACTGTGGAGAAGACCCGAAAGGTCGTCTGTCACCATTGTAATCGGAAATTAGAATTTTCTTTTGAAGGCTTCATTTACAGGAGTACATTTTTGACAGACCACATACGAGTAGGTACGAGGGGTTAACAGATTAGAAAACAAAACTTAAATACTATAACTTAATTATAATTCGGGGGCAAATTTTCTAAGATGTCGTTACAAATCTAAGTACAATACAGAAATAAAAAGTTACTTAGGACTCGAAACCTTTAAACGAAGGACTACGGGCATCGTTCGGGTGGTATGGCATATCTCAAGGAATTTAGCACATGATATGGATGATTGTTGCGACAGCAGTACGTCGTTTCGAGATACGAGGGCTGTTCCGAAAGTTTTTAGTTGCTCCGGTTCTATTCATGCGATTTCAATAAAACTTACACCATTTTGAGGGATATTTCAATGACGCTTTAGGCGGTGTAAATTTGTTTTAGTAAAGATTTTAGATATTTTTATTATTTTGTTTTACTAAGACGTGTCGAGCCTTACTCCAATGACCATGATACCGGTTTTTAAGACACTTTTTTAATGAGATGCTATGAACATCATTCGCTTATAAAACTATTTTATTTTATAGGTACTAGTAATTGAAGATATTTCCGTTATTTTTAAGTACAAATTACGTGATATCCTTTACTTTAATCGTAAATGAGTAGGCATCGAAAAAAATCGTAAACTCAAAAATTGGAATTTCGAATATTGTAAAAATCATCATTCAATCAATAATCATTTTTGTTCAATTATAATTTAAAAAACGCAAAATGAACTAAATTATTTATCCCGGGTATATTTTAGTACAGCTTTCAAAGATTTTTATACGAAATATGCTTCAATGTGTCAAAAATTGCCAATTTCTCCATACAATGTTAAATTTCATACAAAACAGCTTTTTGTAAAAAAAATATAATAAAAAAACTATTCCCATTACATGCATAAATTTATTAACCATAATAAGTATTGAAATGTCCCTCACAATGATATAAATTTAATTTAAATCGTATGAATAGAACCGGAGCAACTAAAAACTTTCGGAACAGCCCTCGTAGAGTTCTCGTGTCTTGCTAACTATACTAATACTTATAAAAGAGGGACGGGTAGTCTATCACGGGGCGAGATAAATACTGTCGCACCAATCGTGAGCTAAGCCTAATTTGGCTCTACCCACCGGCCGCAAACTTCGAAATCTCTGTCACCCCAACTATGGCATCAACAGTGCGACTGTAACAGATACCCGAAATTTATAATATTCGGAATTCGCCGTAGGGTTATACAATCTCGACTAAAGCAATAACGAACCTTATCAGTCTGCAAGACAAGCTTTAAAGCTTTAAATTGCATCCATGACCACTTTAGGTGTTGCTGACGTATACCACGTCGACCATTAGACTATTCCTTTTTTTCTTTGTGCAGGTTTATTTCGACATCAGGGGAGTTATAGCGCCAGTATTCACGCCATTCGACGATGCTGGAAACCTCAACTTTTCGGTCTTACCGGAATACATCAACTATTTGCATGCAAATGGTGTGCAAGGCATATTAGGTAAGTCACATCTTTCTCATTTCATTGTTTAGATTTGTTTGTAGATAAGATAAAGGTATTTGTTCATAATTTGGGTGCACTCTAAATAACACGAACTACTTACCTCAACTAGAAGAATAATACCGACAAAAACGCAGTGGCTCATTAGTAAATATTTTAAACTAACAAATTTGAGATTTACGTAAGTATGTACATAAGAGTACTTAGTTTCTATAAAATGAAACTAACCTGAGTAGCCATTTTGATTTTATCATAAGCCACTAACCATTTTCAATTTTACATAACTAGGTATGAAACTAATCAACTGGTCGTAGCCATCTTAAGGTGCATTCAGACCAAACGAGCATTCGCACTCTACGAAATCAACGAATCACGTTTGGTGTAACGATCGAATTTCGTAGAGTAGGGGGTTAGAATAGCGAATTCTGGTTTGGTCTGAATGCACCTTTAATAGATTAACTACGGTCCAGCATTTTAGTGTACACACAGTCCTAAAGTTTAAAAATATGTATTTTCAAAACGTATGACTATGACTCAAGGGTCAAAATCGTTAGTATATTTTTGAGCAGACCGTGCATTGGATATATTGCTTAAATCTTAAAAAATATATTTTAGGCACCTTTTTTATCGGACCGCGCATTTTCACACATTAAGGGTGCGGCTCCACTGACGCGGAGCGGAGCGGAGCTGTGGGAGCTCGGCCAATGAGACCGCATCACAGTGTTTCGAATTCGAATTTGTAGAATGTAATTGGTCAACTCTGCACATCTCCGCTCCGCTCCGCGTCAGTGGAGCCGCACCCTAAGACAGACATTATTCACTGGGCACAGACTAGGTGGAACTAACTTATAAAATCCGCTTTTAAAATCTCCAGTGGGAGGCACCACAGGGGAGTCGATTACGCTGAGCTTGGAAGAGCGTAAAGCTGTCTTGGAGGCCTGGATGACAGCCAGGCCCCAAGGCATGAAGGTCATCATGCAAGTCGGTGGTGTGCCCATGCCAGATGTCATCAAAATGGTAAGTGAATCCTCGGAAAGGGAGTGAAATTTGATATCTGACCAGGTGGCTTATGATGGTTTGGACGTTTGCCGTTTATCGTGCTACTTGTCAATTTCGCACTCGCATTACGTGTTAGAACTTGACAGCAACAACGACAAACGATTAAACACGGGACCATCATAAGCCTACGGGATAAAATCTAAGCCAATGCCAATTCACATGCAGGATATATGTATCCGCAGTGCCCTCATCCTCCCCAAGGGATCTTCTTAGAAATCTCAGCTTTAGCTTGCCTAAATATGACCGATCCCTACCCTCCCAGTCCCGATATAGTTTTCATCAGCTGGAACATTATGTGCGTTTTTAAAAAGATTTAAAAAGGTTAAACATAATCACTAGATGGATCTGATAACTTTAGTGGTGTCGATGTTGAAATTAGTTATATCGACGCCATTTTTTTAACCCTCTTATTATCTCCCATTTTATTCTTGACATTTCTACCTACCATCACTACAAGTAGCTTTATATCACATCTTCAGGCGGAATTCGCCGAAGAGCTAAAAGCTGATGCCATAATGACCCTCCCGGAGATATATTACAAGCCGAAGACAGTGGAACACTTAGTGGACTACCTTGAGGCGGTCTCCAGCGCTGCGCCCTCGTTGCCTCTTCTGTACTACCACTTCCCTATGATGAGTGGTGTTGATGGTAAGTCACGAAAGGGAAAGAATCCTAGTAAGCTTAGCACATGAGTGATGCGACAGTATGTCGCCGCGAGATAAATTTTAAAAAGAAGGGAAGTCTATCACGCGGCGACATATTGTCGCACCAATCATGTGCTAGCCCTACTGTTAATTTGAGCTGCTATTTTGGTAAAGCATAGCCGTGGTGGAGCATAGACTCGAGCGTTATTCTGTTGGTCTGCATATACATTTACGACTATAATGTAACTTTGCCAGTACAACTTAACCTGTATCTCTTGTCGTCTACACTAATGACTATTAAATTTATGTTTTAATTACTCTTTCTCTAACAGTAAACATGCCCGAATTCTTCAAACTGGCTTCATCAAGGATCCCGCACTTCAAAGGAATGAAAGCAGACTTGGGAGTGGCGCTTCAGGTTTCAGACCAGCTCGGAGAAGATCAGAGAATATTCAATGGGAACCATGTAAGTTTACGTCGCGAATTTCTAGCTAAAAGTCACCGTAGCGACATGTCATCAATCGCGAAATTCTGTGACAAAGCGTGCCGCTCTCAAAGCGGTCTAATCAACCACCGAATGCAAAGTTTGTAGGATATTGATTACCTTAGGATAATATAAATATACACGCTAAAAACCAGTAGTAGTCACTGTAGTATGTGTCTGGAATGTACTTAGTATGTGAGAGGCAGGGGTGTATCTGTGTATCAGCAAGTCAGAATCATGGCAAAATTCTTGCCTGCCAATTATATTTTTCGTGTTTTAGCTCCTAGCCCCTTCGGTGTTGCTCGGCCACGATTCCAGCATTGCAACGGTCACCAACATGTTTCCGAAGCTTGTCCAAAGTGTGGTCGACGCCGTGAAGGGTGGAGAAGTGGACAAGGCTAGGTTTCTACAGGAAAAGCTAAATGCTTTGGTCACTGCCATATCTGCTCTTGGTGAGTTTCTGTGTTAAAGTTTTTTCATTCATTCAGAGCGTCATACGTATAGGTATTTGGAAAAACTCCACGTCTCCAAAAATTAGCAATTTTTCAACTATTAGTAAAGTCGTTAATATCTTACCTACTTTATACTCTCTAACTAGTCTACGGGTAGGTACCAACTTTTTTTTATCAATGGAAATATGAAAGGAAAATTACTCGAACACATTTGCTAGATACCTACCTATAAATAAATTACAAAGAGCATTATAATTATAAGGTAACAAAATAAACCAAGATAACCTATCAATAACTCATCATCAACATACCTAAGAACTTCAAATTAGAATAATTATTGTTTATCATGTTCGACTCCTACTTACTTGGATAACTTGAACACCGCCTCGTAGGTTCACTGCTGAATTCAATGAATCAATAGTTGAAAATCATTTTATTTTTAATCGTCAGGTGAGTTCCTTCCCACGATGAAGGCCGCAATGCCGATAATAACTGGTATCGAAGTTGGGCCACCTCGTCGACCGCTTGCCTGCATTGACGACCAAAAGAAGAGTCAAATGATGGAGAACCTTACGAGACTGAATTTTGGCCGATTGGATGAAGTCTGAGCGGTGAAACAATAAAAATACGCTATTAAAAATTAAGTTATTATGCATTTTGACGTAGTTACTCTGACTTTTGGTCCCCTTCAGACAATTCTACCATTTGTTTCCTTTATATTATGGCTAGCTTATAGTTTCACTGAAAAGTGACTGTAGATATCTGATAGAAGATAAACACGCACAACGCCGCGCGGTGACTGCAGTAAGGATACATTTGTCACCACCCCAACTCTTCCCGTGGATGTCGTAAGAGTCGATTAAGGGCAATCCCTTCATAAATTAATGGTCAGTAACGATTCAATAAGTGTTACTGATCATTAATTTATGGAGCATTAATGATGGGCAGTACTGCACGACTGCGATCGGCTTGCCACCTAATGCGTCCGTATACATAGGTAATAGGAGTGGTATTTGTCTAGCAGTGGAATGGACTGATGAAGAAACCCGCACAAATCGCACAATCAATAATGTTTTTATTATTTCAACCAAGTATAGTTAGAGACAGTGAATGTCGTATTTTCTGTAAGTACTTCGATAACTTATCCTTATGCTACGCGACCAGATTAAGGCTCCTGAGATTTTCCTTCTATTCTTTTCTTGGCTTCGGCAGAAATAGGCTGCAGTGGCGGTATCGGTGGGCCTATTTTGATGCCGGTCACGATTTCCATGCCGGCTTTCATTGCAGGAACCCAGGGACCTAAACAGAAAATTTATTAAGTCTGCCATCCGCCGGGATATATCAGTTACCAGACGTTATAAGAGCCATTCAAAAATACCTAGCTAACAATAAAACATGCAAAGTAATAATTGTAATCTGTTTAAACAATTTGTCATTTCTGACACTAGACAAAGAAGCGGAACTGAGTTATGCAATGTATAAATTCTTACCTAATCACGGTGAGAATCATACACGGTCGATTTCAAATTATTGTCAATGATAACATTGATAAGGTAGGTATATTGTAGGTTTTTTTTACAATAATTAAATTTACCTACTAATGTTAAATTAGAACCTACGAGCAGAAACAGAACAACGGCAGCTACGGTGTCAATTGCGGGGGTACGTTGAAGGTGGAGCTGATGACCACACAAGCAGTGAAGTTACACCTTCTACATACCTTCACCAGTATGAGCCCCTACAGCAAGATTAAGAGTTTCCTGCAGTGCTCGGGCTTTAGTTACGTCATTGGCTTCGACGGCAGCCATGATGTCCTGGGTCAATTGCGGGAACACGTTGAAGGTGGAGCTGATGATGGACTTCATGCCGAGCACCGCTGCTGGAGAGAGCAACTAAAAATACAGGTTAAATATGAGTTAGGGGCCAACATAAATATCAGATCTTGATATTCCAGCAAATTATTCATACGTCACGTCATCACTTCATCAGTCCGAATTAGTGCTGGACTACGGCCTCTCCTTAGCCTATGGACGAGTTAGGAGGTAAATACCGATAATCGCCACGCTTGACAAGCGGGTTGGCGATCGCGATAGTGTGTCCACTATGATGATGCTGATGCCCATCATCAATCTTCGATAAATAGATAGTCGGTGACACTTCAATCCCTTTGACGATTCTTACGACACCCACGGGAAGAGTTGAGGTGGTGGTGACGAATGTATACCTACTGCCACACGGCTAAATCATTCATGTGAAAGAGAATGCGACAAAAATAAATACCATTTTTGGTACTTCATCGCTAGTGATACCTTTGAAATGGGTTTAAGAAAAGGCGCTGATCTTATTCATCATTATCACAAATATTTTGATATGTAGCAGTCACGTTTCTGAGAATTAAAACCAGAGCCTGATAGCAACGAGACTTAGTTCTCATCTCCTTGTTTGGAAGACTTGGAATTGGATTGTAAAAATGGAACTTTAGTAAAAACTAGCTCAATTTGAGCGAGCTGGGGCAAAAAGCTACAATACACTCAAGGTCGAAGTAAATGTAGAGAAAGTTGATATAGTTAGCTTACGGTTCTCGCTCCGAGAAACATTTCTTGGTCGTCTTTAAGAGTCTTTAAAACTTGAACGCCCTCGCTCAAATCGTCTGATGTGAATTTCACTCCTTTAAAATTGGGGATACGCTCTGTTGCTTTCGCGGCGAATGCTGGCATGTTTACTGCAATAAATGCATACGGTTAAGTTGTATACCCATATATGTATAGTACCACAGCGACTTGCCACTAAGTCCGGGATGGCTCTGATATTAGCGGTAGCGGGTGCTGAGAAGCAAACGGCTTAGTTTTACTTTGTCTAATGATTTTGACCTGTGGAAACCAAGATGGCACATTAACATGAGTTTATAGTGGTGCGTAGAAGTCGCGAACAAGAGCACTGCTCAAGAGTTAAAGCAATCATAGCGTCTGCTGTTATTCATGTCAAACTCCTAACAAAACCAGACCTGCTACCTCGAACACCGAATTTCGTAAATTTTGGGGATTTATTTTCTCTGTGTCACTCTAATGACGCCTTCGTTGGAAACTTATGACATTGATACCTTGGTATCATTCAACCAGCTAACTAAACTAAACATAAACTGGACATTTATTGTTCTGTTACTTTAAAAATAACGGCAAAAGTAACTAAACTAATGGCTAATAACAACTCTTCAGCTTCGGCTCAAGGAACTTAAGGGAAATGATTTGACTTACTTTCTACTTTGCTCATGACTGGAAAGTGGTAGTAAAGGATCGGGAGTGACGGTGCAGCCTGAGAAACAAGTTCTACGTAGGTAACCAGCTCATCCACGTTCTTTGGTCTGAAGTACAACTCAGGTAGAGTGAGGATGGAGTTCGCTCCAACTGACTGGCAGTATCTGGCCTATAAATAAAGTTTAGGCAAGGGTAATTAATTTTACTGGAGTAGGTAAGTGTAACGTGTATAAAGTTAATTAATTAAGGTTTTGATAAATAAATTGATGTGTGAAGAAGCCTGTGGCTGATTTGTACTAGTATCCGCCTGACGAAGTCTGCGTTCCGGATTTTCCGTTGTTAGGGTTCTGTAGTAAACTATGAAGTTATAGTTTCGCCATGTCCGTCTGTCCGACTGTTTGTCTGCAGCATAGCTCAGTGGCCGTTATTACTAGAACTGAAATTTGATGCAGGTATGCAAATTAATCACGCAGTGAAAGTGGTAGGATAAAATGTAGAAAATCTTTTTTTCGGGTCCTCCCCTAGTCGAAAGTGGGGATAGATTAGCCTACACTGCATATTGAATTGAATGGGAAACGTACTTACCAATTCCTGGACATCAGCTAAAGGTGCGCCTCCCACTTGAACCTGGACATGGAGATCAGTTGATTTGGCAGCCTGGACCCATGCTTCTATCACCTTCTTTCTTTCGGCCACAGATAGGGACATATGTTCACCAGTCGTGCCGCCAACTGCGGAATTTTGATATTAGTAGACGGTGATGTGATGTCGGTGACTTATATCATTTTGCAGATATTTCTGGTAGGCTAAATTCAAAGATATTGTGGTAGATGATTAAAAATCAGGTGAATCAAAATTACTCCTAAGTGTAGCACCACCATAGATGGTCATATTCAGTGTTATAATAATAATCTTTGACACACAGCAGAAAAGATGCTACGTAATTAAATAGATATTAGACGGTCGGGAAGAGGATTTCATCATTATCATCATCTGAATATCAGGCCTCCCCTTTGGAACATCGGTTGGTAGCAACCATCCAGCGTCTCGCGGTGATTTTCATAAGGTCGTCTGTCCATCTCGTTGGTGGACAATTATATACAAATAACATTTCGCTTTTTATAAATCCAGGGTAAGCTTAACCCTTAGGTGCATATGGTATCACACATTCTATTTCTGAAATGTGTCATATGTCATTTCGGTCGTATCGTTTTTAATACTGTATGCACCTAAGGGTTAAAAGTGTCGGATGGCCGGCCCTGGCACTTTTTGGTAGTGTGAGTCATTCCTAAAATTATGTAAATATCTACCTATACATACCTAAGACTGACTTAATGCCAAACTTCTGAAGGAACTCCGCATAAGCCGGTATGACTTCACAGTTGACGGTCAGAGAGTCGGTAAGCGGAGTGAAGACTGCCGGCATGAGGCCGCGAGCGTTGAATTTTACCTGACAGAACAGAACAGCTGTATCTCTTGGGCATGTTAATGAGTACGAGGTGCAAACAATCTTAATATGTGCTTCGAATTTAGTCATTTTCCTTTCTTTTGAGATACTATCTTACTTTAGCTTAATTATTTATGTAGGTGCGTGCCCTCAATTGGCATGTTAAAAACAGGAGGTGTTTCTTTTTCACATTTGAGTCGGTTAGTATCACACGACGTAATTAAGTCACTTTAGAAACTAAAATAATTATTTCAGCAAAATAGCCTAATTACATATTTAAGGTACTTTCCCGTGCCCATGTCCCATAGTTTTGTTTTGGGACGCCCTTTATACAGGGTAATTCTTGAGTCATGAGCAGGAGTCAACAGGGTACTAGGGACGGTTACGCTGAGCAACTTTTACTTCGGAGACAACCAAGAAATTGCATAAAAAATCTCTTAATTATGAGTTAATTGATACTTAACTATCAATTAAGGATCAATTAACTCATAATTAAGAGTATTTTTTTGGATATTTTTTGGCTATCGCCGTAGTGAAAGTTGATCATCATGACCGTCCGTAGTAGCCTGTTCACTCCTGCTCATGACTCAAGAATCACCCTGTATACATTTATGTAGGTGGTACCCTGTGTCAATCCAATTGTATGAAAGTCAAAACAATCTTAACATGTCATCTAATGAAATAAATTAATGAAATAATCCATTACAAAACTGAGTTGTCACTTCTTTGTTGCCTACTTAATTATAATTACACACATCTTTGACTTCACTATCACTAAGAAAAAATTAAGACGTAAAAATTAAACATTTTAAACATATTATCTAAGTATAATCCAAACGGATACTTAATCCAAAATGTTGTTCTATAAAAATCAAATTTAAAAAAAAAACTGACTTCAACCGATATCTCCAAGATCCCGACTCGGTGCCAATATACCAACGGGACCATCTCGGGATTATACCGGTTCGATTTTTTTTATATATAGAGTTATGATTCTCCGAGATATCGAGTGACACCTAAATTTTTTGTCGATTTGAGAACCTTCTTTTTTGAAGTCTGTTAAAAAAAGGAAACGTATCAAAAATATCTTACCATTTTTGGTCTTGCGGAAAAGCTTCGTCTTTGCACTCTTGACTCGACTACGAGTAAATTAAATACTTACCTACCGCACCGCAGTTCTACAATGACGAAAATGGGTAGTTATATATAGTTACAATCGTTACTTCATTAGATTGTATCTTATCGGTGGGATCCATTTTTATCGATAAAATACATTATACCTACTTATGTAGGTAATACAGGGTGTTTTTTTTTCGACCGTTCAAATTCTACGTAGTGAATGTGTAGGTCATACTGACCAACTTTTACTATGGGGACAAAGTCGAAATCGCGAAAAAAAAATCAGCTGTTTCATACATTTCGGCCGGCGTAATGCCGCCAATTTGTATGAAACAGCTGATTTTTTTTTCGCGATTTCGACTTTGTCCCCATAGTAAAAGTTGGTGAGTATGACCTACACATTCACTTTCACTACGTAGAATTTGAACGGTCGAAAAAAAAACACCCTGTATTCACAATTTCGGCCCCGCAATTTCAATTAATTATTTGTTAACATAGATACATCTTCGACGTCTATAGACGTTATTCAGCCGAACGCGTTAACTTGCCTATTAATTGAGTGACCCGTATTTGCTTAAAGGAGAGTTGATACCATTCGTACAGTGTAAACACTGAAAGAATTGGTTCGGTATCTACTCAAAGTCAAACCATCCTTTATTCAAGTAGGCATAACAACAAGCAAGTTTGAATCGTCATATATATATACTTAATTATATAGAATAAAATTAAAACGACCACTACTAAGTAGTTTTCTACACCACTGACCCGAGAATTTACTTATTAAGTTACCTAATAAGTATATATCTACTTGTGTGGCAAGGCAGCGTTATACCGCTTTTATTAGATTCCTACAGCTACGGAATTCAAATGTAGGTATGCAATCACGGATTATAAAATCAAATCCCTTTATTGCATACGAATGAATCCTGGGATTGCAAACTTTAAAGTGTTATTGTGTTGTGCCTTAAGGGTCTCCATTTTCAACTTGGTGGTTTAGTATGTAGGTACACTACATATACTTTAATTTTAATTTTCATTAAAAAAACCGGAAAAAACGGAATTCTTCAATATTTCGTCTGATTCGGAATCACTGCCCCAAAATATGTAAGGAAAAAATTTTGAACTGCCCCGCAACTTGCCTAGTAAATAAATGGGTGAATCAACTTTTTTCTGTTTGTTATTGCCATGGTTACGGTCGCCTGAGTAACGCTGGTTTTATTCAAAATCATGCTACTTAAATTATGCAAGCATGCATGTTTGTAGGTGGCCCATAAAGGAAAAGGCCTTATTAACTTAACACCAGAAATATGTATGTTTTCATAGTTTAAGTGGTACAATTTTGCATAAAACCAGCGTGAATCAGGCGACCGTAACCATGGCAATAAAAGACAGAAAAAAGTTGATTCACCCAAATACACTATTTACCTAACAGTTAACAGAATTAGTTGTCAACTTGCCATGCTCCTCATTGGTCCCGCTGCCTGTTGCCGGTATTTTATGCATTAAGCTGGGTTTACACGGGCTTAGTAGCTAATGCTTAGTACTTGTCACTTACACTTGTGAACCGTGTGTAAACGTGTTGTATAAGTGCTTAGTATTAGTACAACTGCAAGTGCAAGTGATTAGAAGCCGATCCTATTTACTAAGCGACAAGCACCTACCCCCAACTAAAAATCTACTAATACTAGTCACTTGTCGAGTAGTGTAAACATTTAATGACAAGTGCATTCTGATTATTGATTAGGTACGTAAAGCAATCGAAGTGTTCTGTTTACTTTGTTTTCCGAGTCAAATTCACAGGAAAATATAATTATGGCATCGGAAAGATGGAATTCAGAAACTACAATTAAGTTTATTCAGGTGTTCAAATCATGAGTGTTTATGGAACCAGAAATCAGCGGTATATAAACAAAAACAAGCCAGAGCTTAGTTTTGAACACTTCTCCTTGCAGATCTTGTATTATAGACATTAAAATAATATTAGAGTAATGCCTAAAAACATTTTTTAACACTAGTCGGCGGCGATAATCCATGGCGAGATCTTATAAACTAATACCATTTACTAATACCAATGTGTAGACGGTTCCTTACCACTTGTCACTGTACATGTAAGTCCCTAACCACCTACACTAATGACAAGTACAAACAGCAACACTCCTAACGGACCATTAAAGACAGAGCAGAGAGAAAATGAAAGAGATAAATATAGTTATATTATGTCAACTTCAAATTAAATAATACACGGGAATGTTGATCGTTCGCACTGTTCGCAACTTGGTCGAATAATACAAATCGGGTTCCGAAATCTTATGAGACTAGTATCACGACTTCGGCCGAACTCTGCTGACCAATGGGGCAGGCATTGCTACGGTTAACCAATGATCGCTCGCGGTTTCTTCAGAAGGTGACATTACCATGGTTACGTAATAGGTAACAAAAACGTTTAACCAACGATTGATTGCAATTTTTCCGGAAGCTGACGTTACTATAGTTACGTTACATATAACATCCGCTTTAGTCCTGGAGACGTCAATCTAACTTCAGAGCCGGTAATTTGACTGCTAAGCTGCTATGTAGAAATTTTCGTTCATTTTCCTTTCAACAGGCTGTCACTGTCAGATATTTTTTCAAAGTTAGAATTTCAGCCAGAAACTATCAAATCTCTATTAAGCATTTGTATGGCTACTGACAGATTAAAGGATTATAGGTAGACTGTCAAACGTCTATCTACCATATTTCCACAAAGGTTACATAAGTATTCAACTAACGTCAACTAAGAGATGTGATGAATTATAATAAAGACAGCAATAGCATTTGTCTCTGTCAATGAAAAAATAATTTAAAATTGCCCGATTAACATCGCCCTGAAGCCCATAAAGAAGAAAAAAAAAAACATGGCTATTTGTAAAAATATCTTGACTTGGAAAAATACCTCGCCTATTAATGTCAGATCAGTCAGATAAATCATGAAATCCGATTTGAAGAAACCGTGATTAAATTACTAAACGGTTTTAGACAAATCTATGAAGAACTGTCGTTATCCAGTTTCCACAAGGAACAACGACATCTAGCGTCTAATCATGGCCGATAGCTAATTCTTAATTTTCGTAGACGAAGGAATTTTTATTATGTCAACTTGTTTTCAAATACTGAAATTTTGACGCAACAAAGATTCGATGACATATCATCGGGGACCATCGGAAATGTCGCGATCGTGCCTACTAACGAAAAATGCCGAACCCATAATATTACACGACCAAATTGCATCCTTTGCCAAGTGGCTCAACATTCCTATGTAACTGACACGTGACTGTAATTGTGATACTCTTTCATGCAATATTTCCAATTTCTGAAGTGTATACCTAGCTGTGTTGCTGTTTGTACTAAGCCCGTGTAAACCCAGCATTACACAAGTTTAAGGGCACTTTTGTTTTCATAAAGCAGGGACTGGAACCGATATTATACAAAAACCTTGAAATAGCCCAATATTTGAATATGTTTTCTACTCTTTGTTTACCTACTGCTCAATATTTTATGTAATTTACAATATCATATTTTTAAATTACTCCATTAACTTACAATTTATATACCGAAGAACGAAAAAAGAACCGTTCTTTTTGTATGGACAAAATAACGGTTCCGGTCCCTGTCATAAAGAAAATGTCTCTTGTTATCTTTGTATAAGTAAAACGCACGGCTGCTACGCAGCGGTCGTGAGTTCGATCCCCGGAATGAGTTTATCAAAAACTTATGCAAGTACGAAATGTTAATTTAATATTCACAAGTACTTTACGGTAAAGGAAAACATTGTGAGGAAACCTGCATACAGATGTAGTGAGAAATGACTTGCCTTCGGAAACGTTCGTCAACGTCATGCTGTTTCAGTCTATCTCACTGAGACTGACAGTAATAGCTGTCATGCTACTTCAGTCAGACTCGGTGACACTGCCTGAAACAGCATGTGTTTACGAACGTTTCCGAAGGCAAGTAATTTCTCACTACACCTGTACACCTGCGAAGAAATCTATGTGAAGTCCCCAACAAGTACCGGGCCAGCTTTGGGACTACGCAATATACGCACGTATGATGTCAAGTTGCGGAAAAAATGGTCAGAAAAACAACAACAACATAAGTAAAATGAGCCAAATTAAGGATTAACTGTAGTTTCCCACCAGGGCCCGACATATCTTTTCTCCCTGTATATATTGCTTTAATAGCAAACAATTTTCGGCATAACCGGCCCAGCCAGCTGTCTTTAATCTCCAACCTCTAACCTTATGTCGTGATCGACCATTTTTAGCATCCGTTCCCTTTGAGTATACATGGTGTAAGTCTAATACTAGCGGAGCTCGTAACGGGGGTTGGTTTAGAACCACCTGGGTCGCGTTTTATAAAGTTACAATTTACAATTTCGCTGTTTGCCTCTCTTTTTAGCCAATATGTGCGTGCGTTAGAGAGGCAAACAGCGAAATTGTAAATTGTAACTTTATAAAACGCGACCCTGGGTCCCGTTTTATAAAGTTACAAGTTACAATTTTACAAGCGTTTACTGGCAACACTTGCCCCGTTCCTTACAATTTGCGTTTTATAAAAGTACTGTTACAATTTTACAAGTTACAGGTACAAGTGCCTGTAGCTCGGCCATAGACAAAAATACAGGAGTTTAATCGTTTTAAACTCGTAATCGAACAAGTGTTTTATAAAAATATTGTAAATAACAAGTGTAGGTGTGGTAGACTTGTAACAAAAACTGACGTACGTCTTGAGGCCTGTAACCGCAACTACAAGTGCAATTTTCCCAGTTATTTCGTGTGCTACAGACGTTTGCTCGTAATACTGTTGAAATTATTCGCTTTCTGAGAGATTCTTCATAGTTTTGGCCAACTACCACGAACTCCGAAAACCGCAAACGACGATTTGTCTTTTTCACTTCTAACAAGGCGATATTAGAGTGAAAGAGAAAAATAATCGAAATTTGCGGATTTTTGAGTTTGCGGTAGGGCCGCTGACTATGATTACACTTTTTTACTTATGTCTGGAGCATAAGGTCTAAAGTTGTATATATTATTATATTTATTCCCTTGACTGTACCCCGATAGCGTTGACCGAGACTGTTTCAGCTCCTAATAAATTTGGACTTTCGGAGTCGGACACCGTACGACTTCAAAGAGCGAATGAACTCCACACAAATTTAGAACATCTCTCTCATCGTTTTGTTCTGCGGCCCCACTGCGATTTTCGCAAATTTCGAGAATTTGTCTCTCTCACTTTAATGAAGCCTTCGTTGGAGTTACGGCGAAAAATCTTCGAAATTTACGAATTTCGAATTTCGCGGTAGTAGGCCTGATTTTCCATCAAAATAAACATACATAATCTGTGGATACGATTATTTATGTCAGTTTTTTATTTTTAAATAGTGATGTCCGTCACGCCTGTAGATGTTACTTGTAATCGAGATTTACCATGGTTCATTACAATTGTAATTTTTTGTGTGTATTTATAAAACACCTGTAATAGTTCATAGTGCATTACAGGTTCCTGTAACCTGTACACTTGTAACCTGTAACTTGTAACTTTATAAAACGGGACCTTGGGTCGCGTTTTATAAAGTTACAAGTTACAATTTTACAAGCGTTTACTGGCAACACTTGCCCCGTTTTTTACAATTTGCGTTTTATAAAAGTATATACTTTTCATCATCGCACCGCTCGCCACCGACTGGGCGCTCATCCTCACACCTTGCAACCTAAATGGTCGCGCACCGTGCGGTTTCAGAGGAACTTCCTCCCGCGGACGGTCCGTCTGTGGAATGAGCTCCCTGCCGAGGTTTTCCCGTTGGACTACAGTATGGGGTTCTTCAAAAGAGGAGTGTACAAGTTCTTATTGGGTCGGCAACGCGCATGTGACACCCCTGGGGTTGCAAGCGCCCATAGGCTACTGCTTTCCATCAAGCGGGCCGTATGCTTGTTTGCCACCGACGTGGTATAAAAAAAAAAAAAAAAATTGCGTTTTATAACAGTACTATGTTACAATTTTACAAGTTACAGGTACAAGTGCCTGTAGCTCAGCCATAGACAAAAATACAGGAGTTTAATAAAGTATGCCTTGCGAGCTATGGCTGGTGTGAAAACTCGTCACCCATGTAGGGATATTTTCGTTGAGTACCGGAGTTCGAGGATTTGTCTCTCTCACTTTAATGAAGCCTTCGTTGGAGTTACGGCGAAAAGTCTTCGAAATTTACGAATTTTGAATTTCGCGGTAGTAGGGCTGATTTTCCATCAAAATAAACATAGTTACATAATCAGTGGAGACGATTATTTATGTCAGTTTTTATTTTTAAATAGTGATGTCCGTCACGCCTGTAGATAGTGTAGATGTTATTTGTAATCGAGATTTACCATGGTTCATTACAATTGGTAAATTTTTGTGTGTATTTATAAAACAGGCCACTCTCCAGTAACTGTACACTTTATATAAAATGAACTCTATAGACGTACTGTTAGAATTCATTTCATAGAGATGTGTCATGTCAATCACTCTCCCTCTTCCAAAATGAATTCTAAATTTTAAGAACATAGAGTTCATTTTTGTATAAGGTGGCAAGTTACTGGAGGCTGGCCAGTTACTAGCAATTAATGCTAGAATCCTAAAAAATAAAAATAGACGTTTCGAAAACTTTGAAGTTTCAGAATGGGTGTATGAATTTTAGTAGCCCTACCACGAGTATGTCATCGGAGAGACAGAGACGACGCTCGAAATTGACGTTTCAAAATTTTCGATATCCATAAATGGAAAACCATTGTGAGATATACGCATGTAGATCACAAAAATATATTTTTAAATTTTTTTGTCGCAATATTTTTGTTAAAAATCTAAAAATAGTTTAAAGGGGAAGTGACGTCACGTAGCTGATTCAGAGCTGCCACTATAACCAAAAAAATCTTGTGGTTGGAATGTCACTGGTGTTTGTCAGTGACATTTGACACTTTTTACCGTTTTTCGTCGTTTTCTTACGTGTATGAAACATCACTTATGACGTCATTTAGCTGATTTTTGACGTTTGTAACTTACGCTCTTTCTGCTCGAAGTAGTAATAAAAAGGCATTTTCGCACTAAAATAGCCACTTTTTTGTAAAATGAAAAAATACGTGTATCTTTTAATATTGAGTTCTTTCAAAACAAACAATAATAAAATATTTTAAAAATAAAAATAAAACCGCCTTCAAAAATTCGCCCGAACTAAAAAGTTAAAAATAATTTTGGTTCCTACTTCTTAGGATTTCCTACCCAAACCTTTAAACCTTTTACCCTATTCATTGAAATAAAACATTATGGCTAGGTACCCTACAGATTTCTTAGAAGTCGGTGCCAAGCCGAATACGTTCATAGGTATATATTAGATAGAGCTTTGTAACTTACTGTCACTCCGATTACGCTTTTATCAACAGAATGGTCTGCCTCAGTCATTTTCATGACAGCATAACCGGAGTGACAGTAAGTTACAAAACTCTATCAAATACATATAAGTACAAATACTCGCGAAGTGAACATATTTGGCTTGGCACCGACTTCTAAGAAATCTGTAGGGTACCTAGCCATAATGTTTTATTTCAATGAATAGGGTAAAAGGTTTAAAGGTTTGGGTAGGAAATCCTAAGAAGTAGGAACCAAAATTATTTTTAACTTTTTAGTTCGGGCGAATTTTTGAAGGCGGTTTTATTTTTATTTTTAAAATATTTTATTTTTTGCTTTTTAGTAGTGTAAATATAAAATCGTTATTCAGTATGCTCTAAATACTTATAATTAGAATGTATTGCACTGTAGTAGGCCATAAAACCTGAACTGGCGAACTTATATGAATACAAAAACAATTTCAAAGGTAACAGACTTAGCATGCCAATATTATTTAAAGAATCACTAACCGCTAACCGACATGTCATAACTACTAAGCAAACACTTGAATAGATCTCGAAAATGTATGACATTTGTTATATACAAAGAATCATTCTTTGTGTATAACAAATGTGATCCTCATGATCCTCCAACCCCTAGTCGTTAAGGAGTTATTCCTTTCATCATCAGCTCACCAACATGAGACTATGACCACCTAAAGGCAAATACTCGAATAGCCTCCAAAATATATGAAATATGTTATATTTAAAGAATTATCCCCCAACTCCTAATCTCCAAGGAGTTGTACCTTACATCATCAGCTCACCAACATGAAAGGATGACCACCTAAAGGCAAATACTCAAATAGCTTCCAAAATACACGAAATATGTTATACTTAAAGAATTATCCCCCAACTCCTAATTGCTAAAGAGTTGTACCTTCCATCATCAGATCACCAACTTAAGATGTTCATGACTAGATGCAAATACTTGATTAGTCTTCGAAAATAAATGAAAAATGTCATGTGTCCCTACAACATTTGAAGAGTTCCCTCGATTTCTCCAGGATCCCATCATCAGATCTGGATTCGGTGACAATGGGACCAACTAGAAGGTATACCCTTTCAAACAAAAAAAGAATATTTCAAATCGGTCCACGCGTCTTCGAGTAATCGGGGAACATACATAAAAAAAAAAAAAAGATTTCGACGAATTGTAAACCTCCTCCTTCTTGAAGTCGGTTAAAAACTACGACTAAAAAATATGAAATATTGTCAATTAACTAATTTCGAGCTCTGTCTCTCCGATTACATTTTCGTTGGAGTGACAGAGAAAGATGCTTGAAATTTATGGATGTCGATGTTTGCAATAAACCTACAGTAATTTAGGGCATTTCTCCGTGCGTTTCAACCGCCATAACTTCGGTGGCAGCAATATCACACGAATCCCGTGAGAGATACGAGAACTTTTGGATATATTGGTAGACGTAGTTGACAACTCCCAAGATATCAAAAAAAAAATGAGATACCCAAGAAAATCGGGTAATAAAGTTGCCACCGAAGTCACGGCGGTTGAAACGCTCGGAGAAATGCCCTTTATAATTTTATTGACACTAAATACCTTCTTTAGGGATGTGACAGCATGTCTTCGTTCGTCAACTATTCATTCATTTCAGTCATTCATTCATTGTCATATTCTAATTAATACAATTTTACTGCACAGTTCAGCTATTAATGATCGATCACAAAATAGCGAAAAATTTGATAATAATATCCGTATCCGCTAACCAACTTGTCAGTAGAACTGACAATTCATAATTCATTTTATTGCATAATCATGTGTTACATAAGCTTTTACAGTGGGCTTTACAGCTAAGGATCACATGAACCCTGATAGGGTATTAAGCAAAGTAATTACCTAACTTAAAACTAAAAAGTAGGTACTAAAATAAACGAGCCTTAAAATAAAATAAAAAAATAAATAAATTTCTAACAATAATTCATTACAAACATTTCAAATATTTTGAAAAACAACCCCACAAACCCACAAAGGACCCCACAGCAAATATAGGAAAAAAGCAGTTTCAGTCAAACCGCGAATACCGCTATGCTGTAAAAATAGGGACGAAGTATGAGCGGTCAATTCAATTCAATTTAATTCAGGTCTATATGACATAAGAATATTGTGCTGTTTTTTTAAGTTTGTCTGCCAAACTATAATTGTAGATGGCAAAAAACTTACATATTTGTATTGATGTGTAAAATTATGCATATATGCATCTACAAATGCTATAAATGCTTATTTCTTACACCGGTTTGAACGATCCGTACGATGTACAAGAATTTATTTGTAATTGTATACGTATACGTATAAAATGAAGTAAAATTGAATAATACACATGTTTTTACACGAATTTTTATTTTGGGACTGTTTATTAATTCTACTTGATTAGTTTCAGACTTCTGAGTTTGCCCTCAATCCTTTTTCTTGCCTCAGATGAAATGGGACGTTGGGGCAGGGATGGTGGGCCGACTTTGATGCCAGTTGCAATCTCCATGCCGGCTTTCATTATAGGCACCCAGTCACCTGAACAAAAAAATATAAAAATGACATGTTTATGTCACAAAAATCATAGTCATATAGAGCTCAGTCGTCACCCTATGTGGTCTGCTGTCGATACCGGGTACAAATCCCACCGAGGGTATATAGAGGCCCATTCAAATCGGTCAGTATGGGAAAGTCTGAAACTATAAGACATACGAATATTTGTTCTTAGGAACCATGTCATCGATTTTAAAAATAATGAAAACTAATTTGATAAATATAAAAAAAAAAATCTTAAGATTTACACAACAAACACCTAGTAAAATAAATTTAAGTATATGAAAACAATGATTTCCTTTCATTTTAGACATCATGTTTTTTAGAGACATTTACAGCTTAAGACCTACACAAACGATATCTAAATAAAAATAGTGTAAGTTTTTTTTTTCAAAACAACCGGGTTCGATTCCCTAGCTGGGTACAGTTTTTTTTTTCAAATGTATGAATGCAGTTTTTCTTTTTATCAAAATCGGTGACATAGTTCCTAAGAACAAATCTTCGTATGCCTTATAGTTTCAGACTTTTCCATACTGACCGATTCGAATGGGCCAACCTGTATATTAATTTGTGTGTTTCACGAATATTGGTTTCTTGATCTTGGTTCTTTTCTATTTCCATATCTATGTAATATATATATATATCGTCACTTAATATGGGACATTTAAGCCATCGTTGAGTTTACCATGGGAGTAGGTAGCTTAGTGTAAAAATGTCCCATGATATTTACGAGTATCTACGTTTTCTTCCAAATACGAATTATTGCTAATATAAATATTAGGCATTCAAATTCATATAGACTTAGAAGAGTGGGTAATGCCGGCCTATTGTCCCCTCGTTAAACCTAATATCCAATTTTAGGACATCAATAAATTACCTACTCTGTAACAATTGGACGTAGTTACACAATAACGTTCCAACCCACATGAGTTTGTCATTAAAATCTAAACTTTCTGTCAACTGCCAAAGTCATCAATTTTTAAGTCAAACTCATGTTGGTTGGAACGTTATTGTGTAACTACGTCCAATTAGTAACGACCCGTCGCTGTCCGTCCCCGTCGTTCAATAAGACGGTTATATTATTACAAATCTTACCCTCAACGGTATGTGCCTCAACCGCGACACTGAGAGTTTCCTGCAGTGCTCGCGCTTTAGCAATATCTTTGGCTTCCACGGCATCCAGGATTTCTTGAGCCAACTTTGGGAACAGATTGAAGGAAGTGCCGATACTGGACTTGATCCCTATTAACGCAGCTGGGGCCAGCAACTAGAAATTAATTGGTATATCTTATTACAAAAATTCAGTAAATAACTATAGGAGCTAAAACGAATGGTTCAACCACTACAAAGTACTATTTCCCGCTTCTGTCTAAAGTTAATGTCGATCACAATGAAGAATGTTGCAAAGGCCAGAGGCAAATCAAATGAGGACTATAATAACACTCAACTTTGTTATTTGAAAGATATTTGAAGGCAAAATTATTAACAAAATTCAAATGAAACTTACCGTGTCCGCTCCAAGGAAGACCTCTTGGCCATCCTTCAGGGTCCTTAAGACTTGTGCTCCCTCGCTCAAGTCGTTTGAAGTGAATTTGATGCCCTTAAAATTAGGTATACGCTCCGTTGCTTTCGCTACAAATGCTGGCATATTCACTGCAAACAAAATTTTGATGGTTAGATTTTTTCTTTTTCATTGTACCGTCAAGTGCAAAAATAAGTATCGAAAGCATCCGTTCATTAATATGTTACGACGTTCTTATTACACAGAATTAGAGTGCACTGGGACATATTTTTGAACGTTTTTGTATACCCCTTATTTTGTCTTCGACTGTACCTATTCCTATATACATTTTAAAATTCGTAAATATAATAGGTACAAATTCTCAGATGAATTAAAAACTTAAGTGCTATTAAATAAAATATCTTATAAAATAAAATATGTTCATTTCATAAGATACGGAAGTCTCTAGTGTACGGATCAGGGTTATGTTTTCAAAATGACAGGCGTTGGACCGAATCTTGCTAAGAACTCAGATTAAAAAATCGCTTGAAATGTTTTTTTTCATATTACTTATTTTTATTGACACAATAAACAATTGAACACTTACATGATATCTTAAACAATATTTTCGCCAAACTGCGAAACAGGCGATTACTGCTACTAGGTAGGTGGATTGAAACTAGGTGGATTAAATTACAGCTTACCCTCTACTTTGCTCATGGATGGAATGTGGTAATACAGGACAGGAAGTTTCGGCGCGGCCTGGGCTACCAGTCCCACATAAGATACGAGCTCGTCTACCGTCTTGGGCTTGAAGTACAGCTCTGGGAGGGTCAAGAGGGAATCGACTCCGACTGATTGGCAGTATCTGGCCTGAAAACGAAAATATTTTGTAAAGAATCCATCTTGCATATCGATTCATTTTGTTTTGAGAAAATATTATGTCGTCTTTTAAGGTTGATCGCGGTTCAGGCATATTATAATGGTGCGTTTAAACCAAAAGAGCATTAAAGAGCACATTAAACCAAATCACGTTCTGTGTACCGATCGAATTTCATAGAGTGGGAGGTTAGAACAGCGAATGCTCTTTTGGTTTGAACGCACTTTTAGAAGATGAAGATTTATTTTAGAGCAAAGTGGCTGTTTTCCATGAAATAGCGTGATTCAGCATAATATTAAGGCAAATATTAAAAAAATTAATAAGCCACAAGCGAACTCATTATCTCCCCAACATAAAATATGCGAGATAGGTAATAGTTATGTATACGAAGATAATGTCACATATGATTAAGTAGGTATACAGCAATTTGTATTTGTTTGTCAGCGTCAAGTTTTCCATTGTAAACAATATAGAGTATTATGTTATGTATATTGACTTGAAAGTAAAAGATAAGAAAATCTAAAAAAAAATAATATTTATATAACTTCCAATTATTTTCTCTTTAGCAAAAAACGATAAGCAACGACTTGTTGAGCTGATTATTAATTTCATTCATTGAAAGAAACAATACTTATCTAAATATTTCTTGTTCTACATACATATTGCAAAAATGTAGGTATACACACTCTTTATTAGCGCAGCTGCGGTTAACTATATTGACAAAAGCTGAGTATACGTATGTATCTGACGAGTTTATAAATGTTCCAGTTATAAAAATATCACAGTGAAAACTGTTCCTGAAATTAGGCATCATATCAGTAATGTCTTATGGCAATAAGACATTACTTTATTAGAAGCAGTGCTGACCAGTTGTCTTTACTTTACCAATGATGCAGCCGGAAGCCAATTAGCCTGGCAGATAGATCGATGATTTTATGAGATGGAGGTACATATGTACCTAACTCCTCTCCTCAAATCTTATTGCCAATTAAAATTTAAACTGTTTAGATCTGGGAAGGTCTTTTGATTAGCAGCCTTTTGAAGCCAGTTAAGGGTTATGTGAATCAGCACCTCATTAAACCACTGAATTCTGATATAGTAACATATTCAAATCACGAACCAAATCCTGAACATCAGCGAAAGGCGCTCCACCGACTTGCACTTGGATATGTAGACCTGTGGTTTTGGCTACGGCCACCCACGCGTCCACGACTTTCTTCCTGTCAGCGACACTGAGGGACATGTGCTCACCGGTAGTTCCACCAACTAGAACGTGAGAGAAAGCACTTAGTTAAACAAAGTTAAACAAACTAATGGGTACAGTTAAAGTTTTAAAAAAGTGTTTTTTTTCTGCTCGGACCTCAGGAATCAAACTTTTCGCTGAAAGATTTTAATTATGTAAAGAGTATAATTTGAACGCCAAGTAAGGTAACTAGGTAGATATTTACTTATTCTATTAGCTTATTTTAATCAATGATATTTGATATGACAAATGGCGCTTAAAACCGTAAAAGTATATATAAAATGTCCAGTCCAGTCCCTCTAGCTATAGCCTTACCTACATTTAGAACACCTTCTTGAATATGCTTACCTAGTACTGACTTGATGCCAGACTTCTGAAGGAATTGCGCATACGCCGGTATAGCGGCATAGTTAACGGTGAGATCATCGTTGAGAGGAGTAAAGACCGGTGGCATAAGTCCACGAGCGTTGAACACGACCTGAAATATATTATAATCAATATTTGGTAATAAGAGATAGAATCTAATCCACTCAATTTCTAGATATTTTTTACGGTACGGTTTAATACTACACAGAAGTAGTAAATATCTATATGCCTAACCGAAAAGACGTTCAAAAAGCCAAAATATATGTTGTAAAAATTGCATATTGAATGAAAAATCATCATGATCATTTTGTCTGTTGGTGGTATTTGAGGGACAATATTCCTAAAAAGGTTGGACTCATAAATAAGAAAAATAATACGTTAAATCATATGCAAAGCTAGATAACAGATAAGTGATTTATTCCCAGCATAAATAAACCATGTTGTTTTATTTTACGTTGCTCGAATATTCTAAAGTACTTATGTATGAACAAGAAGACCGTATGAAGCCTAAATTCCTCAACTACTGAAGTCTGTTTAAAAATGTCACCCGGGACACAATCATGAAACGATTAACCCATCAACTGGGTGCTTAGACAAGTTGCCAATCGCTAACGCTCAATCCTCAATCGTAAACGAAAGGCAGCTAACTGTTTTTGTCGCACTAATATGCAAGAGTGACAGAGAGGGAAAACTACGATACGCTACTAAGCGTTAGCGATTGGCAATTTGGCTAAGCATCCTGTAGCCGTCGCATAAGGTGCCGCTACGTTATTAACGCGGATTTACTTTCCATCTATCCATCCCACAAGCGTATTGGTGCGAGCGAGCCGGATAGAAAATAAGTTGGCGTTGATAACGTAGAGGGTAGTAGCGATGTAACGAATATTCGCATTCGCATTCGCATTCGCGAATATTCGCATGTTTTAAAATATTCGCATTCGTATTCGCATTCGCAAAAAATTTACGCGAATATTGCGAATATTTTTATCTAATTATTTCGTTCTCTTAAGGCAAGAAGTACTACATTCTAAAGTTGACCTTAATACCTAGATATCTAGGAAAAAGAAATTGCGACTCTAAAAATGATATATTTTAACTGAATGATGAATAAAACGTTATATTTCAGTATTTTCAGTTAATAAAACACAAATGATACGTATAATTAAACAAAACAGTCGTGGCGATTGCGTAGACGGTGACACCTAGTAGCTTTGGAGTCAAACTAATCGCTTAGTTTTGAAATTACTTCTAAATACTAAGTATTCAGTGTAATATAGGTATTTCTGGTAAAATGTCCCTAAATGTCACTGCTAAATAATTCTTTAACCAAAGATATGGACGCAAAAGGACCTATTCTTTGCGTTTCATTGCGCCTGTGCAATATTTTTGGATTTTGAATGAATGTTTATTATTATTTTCAACTTTATTGCACAATATTGCACATACAAAAGAGTATAAATGGCGGACTTAATGCCTTTGGGTATTTTATACCAGCAATGTATGTATAGGTATGTATGATACCCAATATTCGCATTCGCATTCGCATTCGCGAATATGAATCGCAAATATTCGCATTCGCATTCGCGAATATTCCTAAACCGATATTCGTTACATCGCTAGAGGGTAGTAGAGGCAGCTCATGATAGGGCTACTGTAGTCTACCATGAACTCCCGCTCGCGCTATCACGCGAATACGAGCAGGATGGATAGAAAGTAAACGCGTAACGTAACGGCATCTCATGGTAAGGCTACTGGCCTACTACCACAAAAATCGTTAGTTCCGAGCATCGGTTTCTCTCACTCGCGATCGGTCCACTGATTCCCGTACAATCTACTCAGTACTTTTAACGCGCTGGTACAAGACACACGACACAAACATAAATGATTAGTTGACTAGTAATTACTATTCTCCTAATAAGTAGGTAGACAAGTAAAGTCTATATTTTTTCCATCTACCGACATATAAGTTATAACTATTATGGTAAAACGCAGTGTGATTTTATTCTCTTTGATGGTAACCAGCTATAGTAAGATATAGATAGGTATAGATATATATTATGGTAACTAGTTATGTTGATGACTTAACAATATTTCAAAGTTAAATGTAAAGTAAGTAACTACATGTATTCACGCAGTTGTTTAAGTTTGAATATTTATCTTACCATTTTGGTTCTTGAAATAATATTGACGCTAAGCAACCGGTTTGTCGTGGGACAGAGCTCCCCAACTGAACTGAACTGAGCATCCATCTCAACATTCACATAAATATAGGCACAATCATCAGTTGGACTCTTATCGGTGAGCTCATTCTTATCGAGAATAGCTTGCATAACATTATTTACTCCCTATAACAAGTTAAGTGATTAAAGAGTGCCTACTTATTATATTCACACATGTTTATAAGAAGTATGCAATATTTGATAACTTGAGTCAATCATAATGTAATTCATACTAATGGATATTTTTAAACATTACGCGTGACTGACTTCGAAGAGCCCGTAAACAGTAAATATACTTAAAAAATCAACAATATAATATAAATATCGAGTAAAATAGTCAACAAGATTATAGTTACGATTATAGGCAAATACCTACAATATTACTTAGGATACTCAAGTACATTATATGATGATACCTATTTCATGATAATAATTAAGTACATCAATCACAATGGTTAAAATAGAACATTACGACACAAGTGCGAAAAACATGAAATTCGAAACGATTAGCGATGTCGACACGAGTTACGAATTTCGTTTTTGCACTTGTCTCGTACGACGTTTTTTAGTACAGGTGGCCCTCCGAAGTTTTGGACCTAACGTAAAATGACCCACTTCTCGCACTAGAGCCTAAAAAAGGCACCATCTGTACTAAAAAAAAATTTTTATGTATCTCTCGACAAGAAAATGCGACAATATGCTATCAAACAAACGCAAGAAATAATATATCACACAAACAATGAACTAAACAAACAAGAAAGAAACAAAACTTTTAAAAGTTTTACAAAATCGCGGGTATAATGTTTTGACATTTCGTGCATAAATGTTGCTAGTTCATTTTATTTCAATTTTTAAATATACTCTGTCCAACCAGCTAGTTAGTAGAAAAATCCGCCAAATAAAAAAATAAAAAAGTCTATGCATTAAATATACTTTGCTGCCTAACTAGCTTATCAGTAGAAAAAGGCGGCAAATTTAAAAAATGTAGGCGGGCAGAGTAGGTTGTCCATAGGAAATTTAATGAATAATGCACTAAAATATAAAAAAATAAACACTTATATTTTGTCATCGGGCATTAAATCTAATAATAGACACATCTTATCACGTATTCTTATGATCCTTTGATCCTCTCTCAAAACTTTCTTCAGTACATCACTATATCTGTCAAAGGGAATTCATTCCATTCGATGCATTCGTTCATCATCTCTTTCAAGTTTCATGCCAATGCAACATCAATGCAATGAATGCCTTCCCCTTCCATTACATTCATGTCTTTGTTGTATGTACCTATTGAGTAGTTGTGTGAAATAATTTTATTTTATTTTTTATACAGTGTAAATAATTGAAACAACAATGAATACAATCGTAAGTGAACTTAGTATGAATGATTTAAATAACAAATTCTTTGAAATAATGCAAAACGAAAGCAATGCCGAAAACGCAGCCAATTTTATTTACGAAAGTATACTGGACGATGTCGGGATTGGATTTATTTTCGAGTTCCACCACGGCCTGAAAACTGGGCTGTCAGATTTAATAGAAGGAGAGAAAGAAGACGAAGAACCCTACAAAATTTCAAACGCCCCGGAATGCGACGTGTTTGGATTTTCCGTATTAAAGAAAACTCCAGATAGTAACTGCTCTTGTCCGAACTGCGAGAGACCGGTATCTGCTACTAGGTTTGCCCCGCATTTGGAAAAGTGTATGGGTAAGTTTTGAGTATTGTGCGATTTCAATGTTTCATCTTATGCTACACACCTTTTCCTTGTGTTCCTATTCAAGATGAGTATTTTTTCAGGTATGGGTCGCAATAGCTCCCGTATCGCTTCCCGACGTATAGCGTCAAATAGTCGCGAGCCAACTTCATATGCTGGACTCCTTAGTGATGATGAAGATGATGCTGACTGGGCCGGAGGCTCTTTGCAGAATGAACGCAGAAAGAGAAGGATCAAGAACAATAATAATAGGAAGTCTAGTAAACTTCACAAGTAAGCCAGTGGATTTTTTCTGCTTTGTATTAATGGTGCCACATTATACTTCATCTCACACTCACCAATCTGCGTTTGTGCCATATTATCCAGTAAAAAAGCTTTTAAGCTGTTGTTTTAAGGCAGAGGCCTGTAGGCCGTTCTAGGCCAATAAATTTAGATCTCAGACAACCTAATGTTCCATACTTGAACTAGTTATGAAGAGGCTAAAAATCAAGGTGCATGGTAGGTTATCCATCTGTTAATGTTAAATGCTAGAGAATTATATAATTCTAGATAGAAATATGGTCTTAGATACCCAACCCTAGGGCAATTTACTTACTTAGTGCATATGTATAATGTTCAGTAGATTATGTATTAAGTTAAAATGTCCTATTCTTAGTTTCTGCTAAATATGAATATGATTTTTAACATTCACCATATTTCCTTTGCAGTGGAAACAACAGGAACAATGGGACACAGAATTCTGACTCAAATGATGGTGTCACTTATGACACCATGACCGCCAATGACAAAAAGACCTTACTACTACAGATTTGTGGTGTGGTCTCTGAACATACAAAGAAATTATGCACTAGGTAAGTAATTGTATAAATAATGTGGTTTAACCGGGGTATTCCCACCTCTTACCACCCATCTGACACCACTGATAACAACTAGGAATTTTTATCCCACCTGTGACCATTAGAGTACTTGGTGGTAACTGGGAAAAAGAAATACCAGGAAATTTTATTGCCAGTTGTTACCACTGGTGTCAGATGGGTGATAACCTGATAACAGGTGGGAATAACCCGTTTAACCTCTCGGGTGTGAGTTTTGTGTGAAATTTGTGAAAAAAGGATATCTGGCTGTTTGGTTAGGTATTTAACTAAATGTAAAAAATCTTGCAGTATCTTTTGAATGAAAAATGCATTTAAAAACATGCGTGTGGCTATCTGTCTCCGGCTTGGGCTCAAAATTTGTGAACCGCACCCCTGCTGCCGTTGCGGAGGTTCAGTAGACCCCCTCGGTTGACTCGGACTACACAGCCAGTCGAGTGCTGGTCGAGTGTTTAGACACGCTTCACTCAATGACCTCATTCGTAGGGCGCTCGGCTCCGCCTCCATACCAGCGACCTTGGAACCTGTAGGTCTGTCAGCTGCAGACGGCAAACGACCAGACGCCGTATCTCTTGTGCCTTGGTACTTGGGGCGGCCTTTGGCATGGGATGTGACCTGCGTGGATATGGCCCCATCCCATGTCCAGCGCTCTGCAAGGAAGCAGGGGTCTGCCGCCGAAGACGCCCAAACTGTGAAGTGCCGTAAATATGCTTTTTTAAAAAACAATTACATATTTATGGCACTTGCGGTTGAAACCCTCGGGCCCTGGTCATCAGACACAAAGAAACTCGTGAATGAAATTTCAAAAAAACTGATCGGTGTGTCTGGTGACCTGGGCAGGGTCGTACTTCGCCCAGAGGCTCAGTTTAGCCGTACAAAGAGACAATGCGGCGAGCGTTCTGGGAACTATGCCCCGGGCCACTTTAGGGTTTTTTGATGTGTAACAATGTTGTTTATTTTGATACCTAATATGTACATAATAAAACCAAACAGTATGGTAAGCATAATTATTTTCCAAATTTCAGATCCACCAGATGCCCTCAACACACAGAGGAACAACGCCGGGCGCTCCGCAACACTGTCCTAGAGCCCTCAACCCCAGAGAGTGGTATAGGTGCTGACGAAGCAGGCTCTCCACCAGATTCCAGCCCGTCTTCTTCCTGCTCCTCCTCAAGCCGCAAGAGGGACAGACATCGGGCTCCACCAAAGCCTAAAAACAAGAGAGAACGAATGTCGCCTAATGGAAGGGAGTAATGTGCCAATATTCAGTTAGGATTATGCAGAATTAAGCCAAATGTAGCTAATCGCTGCCTGATCTAAAATCGCCAGTTGTTTGTTAGGTGATAAAATGTCTATCCTGTTTATTTAAATATGTGAGTGAGTTTAGTAAAAGTTTGTCAGTTTAATCATATGAAGATACAAGGAAATTTCGTCTTTGTGGTAAGCGACAAAGTGGGACGTTTTACTAAAAACTAACACATATTATATTATCTTTGCGTTATCTGACCAGCAGTATGCCTAGCACATGATTGGTATGTCAGTATGCCGCCGCGAGATAGATTTTCCATCTTTTATAAACCATATGAATAAAAAAGGGATGGATACTGGATAGTCTATCTCGCGGCGACATATTGTCGCACTAATCCTGTGCGAAGCTTACAGGCCTAGCTAAAATGTCATTGTGCAATCATATTCGTATTCCAAGAACGTTGATGCCTATTGAATACCATTGAGGATAGAAGAGGGAAAATGTTAGGCCACCTGTTGCGACACGTCGATTTCATCAAGACTATCATAGCGGGAAAAGTATAAGGCGGACGAAGAGTGGCAGGCCAAGAATAGCATACATGGACCAACTGAAAGAGAAAGTGGTAGTCGTGTCGTACCAAGCGTACTACCGCGAAAATCGAAATTCGGAAATTTCGAGGATTTTTCTCTGTCAGTCAAACGAAGGCGTCTTTAGAGTTAAAGAGACAAATCCTCGAAATTTCGTTTTTCGCGGTTGGGCCGCGGAATCTAAAAGAAAAAACTTTAGACAGTGACTCATGGATGCTGCTCCACCGACAAGAGCGCAGCTCTTAAATTTATGATGATGATGCAATCGTATACGATAACTCTAATCGATAAGTCACGTGACCACTTTTTTTTTTGTGATTATGGCTTACTGCTGCCAGGGCACTTTGCCAGTGTCAAGTTCAGTGCCCACACTTAAAGCTGTGTTTTTGTAGATACTCACTGAACCTGTTTTGAACCCAGGCTCCCTCCCTAACTTAGCATACATGGACCAACTGAAAGAGAAAGTGGAAGTCGTGTCGTATCAGGCGTACTACCGCGAAATTCGAAATTCGGAAATTTCGAGGATTTTTCTCTGTCAGTCAAACGAAGGCGTCTTTAGAGTAAGAGACAAATCCTCGAAATTTACGAAATTCGTATTTCGCGGTAGGGCCGCAGGATCTAAAAGAAAAAACTTAAGACAGGGATTCATGGAAGCTGCTCCACCGACAAGAGCGTAGATCTTAAAGGACCATGCCCAACTTTGTATGGAACTTTGCCCCAAAGTCAACACAGCTAAAAGTTACATTGTTGAATAGGTCTTTCAATCTACTTCATTTCATTCTATGGGCACCCAGTTGAATTCCATTGCAGAACTGAGATATTCATATTTTTGTCAGCGTGAATACAATCGATCAGAAATACTGTTCGTTAATAATTAGGATACCGAAGTGTGTAAAAAAATGAATGTGCACAAGTGATTTTATGTTAACCACCTCACTCGATTTGTTTTTTTTTTCTTTTGACAGCAGCCTTTATTTTACACACAAATAAGGGTGATCGCTGGTAGCTGCAGCTACCCAAACAAACTAGTGGCTGAATCTACAGATTTTATGTACTGAATAAGCTCGTATTTACGCTGACAAATATATGAATATCTCAGTTCTGCAATGGAATTCGATTTCGTGCCCATAGAATGATATGAAGTAAAGTTAAGGACCTATTTAATGATCCAACTCTCATGTTTGTTGGTCTTGGGGCAATTTTGACGCATAGTCCTTTATGATGATGATGCAATCGTATACGATAACTCTAATCGATAAGTCACGTGACCACATTTTTTTTTGTGATTATGGCTTACTGCTGCCAAGGCACTTTGCCAGTGTCAAGTGCAGTGCCCACACTTAAAACTGTGAAGTGCACCTATAATTTGTGACCACATTAAATTGTAAATGTATGTAAATAGTCACATGACTTTTCGTACCAATCTGTCATTGTCATACATTTATTACTTATCGCTTATCATATACGATTGCAGCAGAATGGCATCTTGTCTAGGCCTGATGAGAAATAGTTCGTTGCCGAGGTCGCGCGAAGCTGGGTTGGTGCAAACTTGTATTGCACAAGCCAAAAGCACGAACGGCCGCATGCCTTGGACGAAGCACGTCTACAGTTCCACATACAGCTTGGCAAAAAAGAGTAGAAATTAAAAAGTAGCAACATCGTAGTGTCGTCCCTTTCAAATCAATATGCGTGAGAAAACGGGACGACACTACAATGTTGCCACTTTTTAATTTCTACTCTTTTTTGCCAGGCTGTATGTGGAACGAACAACGAACTGTCGCGCGCCATTTTCGTCGGGAGGTGGAGGCATTCCGTGTGAACACAGCTAATAGTCGAGTTACTTAGAGCAGCAGATCAGATAACTGCCTTAGAAGGGTAATAGTAACAAAAGAAAGAGTTTGTATATTGTATAATTAATGTGAGACGAGGTCAGTCTATGTAAATCTTGTCCTAAAGCTAATTTATTTTTATAAGCCTTCCAAATTCCATGCATCGCGTTTACTCTGACTGTATAAAGTACCTACCTGTTAGTTTTCGCATTATATGCAGCGAGCGTTTGTACCTGTACACATTCACTGCCAAACAAAATGGCGCGCTATAAGTTTTTTTTCCGTTAGGGCCCGCTGAATGAAGACGACAATCTGCCCAGCGGTCTAACGGGCATTGTAGTGATATTAATGGGCTCTTGCCAAGCGGGTTTCCCGCACTAATAGCATTTTAAAGGACGAATTATATGATGACGATGATACTGCTGCCTATCATCAATAAATGAATGCTCGTTGCCACTTCAATCCCTTAGTCGAATCTTATGACACAAGTGGTGACAAAGAGATTCTTACTGCAATCACCACGCGGCGAGGGTTGCACATAACTTCGAACCTTTAAAACTGCATTACCCAAGTGCAGACAGAATGATCAGAGCGTTTTCGCTTATTTCGCATCATACAGTAAGCAATTCTCAAAAAAAATGTACATTTGGATCATGCATGATGCTGAGCAAGTTCCACCACGTTTCCCAAAATGTTTGTATGGAATGATCCATTTTTGATACCAAAAATGTATACATAGGAATCTGGTGAGAAACAAGGAAACTTTCATACTAACTTTCTGGGACATTTTGGGAAAGACTTTTCCGAGAATTGCTTCGGTTGTTCCCGGTTCCGGTTGTCCGGTTGTTGTCCGGTGTTTCACGAGACGCAAGGCACTCGACCGTCTCGATTGCTTATAGGCCTCGGGTAAATTTATCATAATTATTAAGGTTAAATACGTGTCATGTATAAATACCAAATGAATTAATGATTGTATTGTACCATTGTCAGGTTATTAAATGCCTAATGTAAATATTTAATGTATATAATATAATTGTTAATGTACCTAATTACTCGTTAATATTTCATGGAATTACAAGTTGTGAAATTGGATTTATTTACAGGGTATTATATCCGTAATAATTATCTATATTAAAAAATCCTGTGTTCAAATTTTAATGAAAAAATATCAGATTAATATGTTCAATTCTACAATAATCATGAATATCTGCGGACTTAACATGTTCCAATAGTGTAAAAATAAATAAAAGAACATAACTACGTTTTGGTGTTTCATTCCTTAGCATGTTGAAATTAACCTTTTGATCGCCACTATAAGGTTGACTATAAGGATAAAACAAAATCGGGACTATGCCCGGTTCACATTATTCCAGTAGGAATTCCAGTCCAGCAATCCAATCCAGTACTGGACTGCTACTGGAATAATCTGAACGGACACTGGATTGCACCCATTCTAGTGAGCATTCCAGTCCACTGACTGATATGCCCGGTTCACATTATTCCAGTTTAGTAATCCAGCGGTCTATTCCAGTCCAGTACTGGACTGGAGCATATAGTTTACATTACTCCAGTATTTTAAGAGTAGCTGGATTGGAAAGACACCGCTGACTATGATCTAGTACTGGTTTGGAACTGGAACGGCTATCTACATTATTCCAGTGCCGCTGGATTGGGTGAGCTGGAATAAAAAGTTGACGGTCAGTTGAAAGTAAAAAAGGTAAACAAATATGGCTGAATTTCCTTAGCATTCGACGTCTTTGACACATCGTGAAACACGTTCGTAGATATATTTTTACGTTAACCCTTAAATGCATGTAACCAAAACGTAGTTGGTGTTTGAAAGCTAGATACGTATATTATGTTCTTAACCCCTCGTATGCGGCCTGTCAAATTAGGTTACTGAAAAAGTGACCTTGACACTTAAAACAATAAATTGAAATTCGCACGCACGGATCCGTGCCTAAGCATACGAGGGGTTAAGGTTAATTTTGCAAGGAAATTTAATGCAACTTTCAAACTTATTACTGATTTGATGGCGTAACTGTATTAAAAAAAAACTTACATGTGTTTATAAGCAAGATGGCGGAAATTTGTTTTCGTTGCGTGCGTTTAGCGGTTTTTGACTAAATAAAAAAATATTTTTTATTGGAATTTTGTAATTCATACCATAACGATTTTACAATTACTGAATTTAATATACTTTTCCATATAAAAGTAAATAATATTTGTATGTTTTATCATGCACGATTTTGCAAAAAATGTATGATGTATCGAAATTTTGATTAGTAGTACAAATTCCACCATGTTTTTCTATTTTTCTCGTGCCTGCGACGCCATTAGGTATGCAATGCACATTTTGTTTTTGGAACGAAAAGAAAAATTCATGCATTTAAGGGTTAATACTAATAAATATCAATAATTTAGAAAAAAAAAATGTGGAATTGTTAAGTTGGTGATAAAACCATGATCGTGGTTTAAAAGTGCGTGACATAATAATAGATTGTGTCACAAGTCACAAGAGATCAAAATTGTATATTTCCGGCGTGGGCGTATATTGAATCCTGAACGGAGCGACGGATTCCCCAATTCTAAAGTGGAATCCTGAGCGTAATGAAGGATTCAAGCGTTAACGCCCAAGACGAAAAAATTTCAATCATTCTCTTCAGATCCATTCTTTAGATCCACCATGTATCTAATGAAACTTTTTTTTCACAATAGATCCATTGTTCGGAACTATGGATCTAATGGGATATTTTGTGTTCACAGATACACTTATACACATTTTTATGAAATAGATCCAGGGAGAATATCTTTCTCAGTAGATACATTGGATATTTCTGCAATAGATCTATGGAGAGCACTTTCTCAATAGATCAATTTATTCATTTGTCTATGTATCTAATGAGAGTAATGAGATTACTCTTCTCGCTAGATACATTTTATGGGATCCATTATGGGTCTAGTGAGATTTTTTTTTATTAGATCCATTATTTTTCTTGATTGTGGATCTGTTGATCATATTTTCTCACAAGATGCATTAGTTCGGACCGCATATGGGGGTTATTCCCACCTGTTACCACCAACTTGACAACAGTGGTAACAACTGGGAATTTTTTTCCCACTAATTACCACTAAAATATTTGGTTAGTTACTAAAATAATTAGTTTGGTGGTAACAGTTGGGAATTTTAATTCCCAGTTGTTCCCAGTGGTAACAGGTGGGAAAAAATCCCATCCCAGTTGTTACCACTGGTGTCAAGCTGGTGGTAACAGGTGGGAATAACCCGCATATGGGTCTTTAGAAAAATCTATCACCAGGTCCATATAAGATCCAAGCCAATGGATCAAGTGGGAATATGTTCTCTCTAGATCCATTGAAATCCCATCATAGTGGATCTAGAGAGAACATATTCCCGCTTGATCCATTGGCGTGGATCTAGTGAGAGGTTTTTCTCAGATGATCCATCGAGCCATAAAATAGTGGATCTAGTGAGAATATATTCCCGCTTGATCCATTGACTCAGATCTAGTGTGGATCTAGTGAGAGGTTTTTCTCAGATGATCCATCGAGCAGCCATAAAATAGTGGATCTAGTGAGAATATATATATTCCCGCATGATCCATTGGCTCAGATCTAGTGTGGATCTAGTGAGAGGTTTTTCTCAGATGATCCATCGAGCCATAAAATAGTGGATCTAGTGAGAATATATTCCCGCTTGATCCATTGGCTCAGATCCAGTGTGGATCTAGTGAGAGGTTTTTCTCAGATGATCAATAGAGCCATATAAATAGTGGATCTAGTGAGAACATATTCCCGCTTGATCCATTGGCTCGGACTCGGATCTAGTGTGGATCTGGTGAGAGATTTTTCTTAGATAATCCATCGAGGCATCATAAATGGATCTATTTAAAACATTTGTTCCCGTTAGATCCATTAGTCTCATAGTCACTATTTGGTGACTTTCGGTGATACGAACTACACGACTCTGAATGTACATTCAACCATGAGATCCCCTAACTAATCAACACTATAAATAATAATAGTTACTTATTAATAATAGTAGTTTTATTATTTTCTTAATCGTCAATTGCGATTAGGTAAGTACATTTTGGACAACACAGTTCAATGGTCCCAATCAAAAACATCGTATCTTCAAAATTAGGAATGTATTGTTAAGTCCACAATTAGCACTCTTGTTATCTTTGGAATTTCCTTCTCATTGGATCCATTACGAAATCTTAGATCTACTGAGAAATATATTCTCCCTGGATCTATTTCATAAAAATGTTTAAAAGTGTATCTGCTAACACAAAATATCCCATTAGATCCATAGTTCCGAGCAATGGATCTAGTGTGAAAAAAAAGCTTAATTAGATACATAGTGGATCTAATGAATGGATCTTAAGAGAATGATTGAAAAATTTTGTTACCGTGTGACACATACTGCTTTTCACACCACCTATGAGAAAAATAAAAGTATATCACATATTTAATATTTATGCAAATAATCGATTCTGAAGAAATTTTTATTCTGAACGATTTATATTTGAACGTACTATAGTATCATTTATTATTTTCATATTACATTGACATTTTTTAGGCTGGCAATAGAAAGTCCTTGAAGAGAAAAGTGCCACTTTGAAAAAATTTTTAGGTTCGTTTATCTATTTTTTGTTTTCTATTGACAAGTAGTATAGGTTTTACGGTATGGTGCGCTAAGTACAAATCGGGTACACGCAATACAAACAAACTGTAAAAGAATAAACCATTTATTTAATAATCATAATAGTAACTGTATTGAAATATTTACATTATCAATATAATAGATATCACATAAAACACATCTCAAAGAATGTTAGCGAAACAATGATTTCCAAATGTAAGTACCTACATGATTTTTAAGATCTTTGGAATGGGCGTGTACAAAGAAAGACAATAAGTACATGAAATACCACGTTTAATAGATTAAATTAAGGCTAGAGGCTTAAGTTTCCTATAGTCAATTGAATTAAAATTGTTAGCAAAAACAGGTCACCCCTTGGGCAGCGGCAGGCAAAAATCTTCATAAAGTTTATCAAAAAAGAATTATATTTTATAACAGTTAACTTCATTTGTGCTCTTTCAATAACCTAACAGAAAAGTCGAGCAACACGTGTATATGTGGCAACATATATTTCTAATTGACTTGTTGATATTTTAACAAAATTAAGTACTTACTTATGGTGCCTATAGCGACATCAGTAGATGTAGAGTACTTTGATGACAACTAGAATATTTAACATAATTATTTTTGTTTATAGACGCTTGGCTTCAAGTAAAAAACTATTGTACTCAAATGAACTTTTTCAGTACAGATGGTGCTTTTTTACACACTAGTCCGAGAAGTGATTAATTTCTTGTCAGATCGAAGCTTTGGAGGGCCATCTGTGCTGAAAAACGTCGTACGATACACGTGCGAAAAGGAAATTCGTAACTCGTGTCGATTTAAAAGACTCTTGAGTCGTGTTTTAATTTATAACTGCTCATTTCGACTCGACTCCATTTAATCGCACTTGTTTCGTAATGTATTATTTTGTGTTGCTGCAGAATAGTTCAGCTAACACAGATCTCGTCAGAGAACCTGGATTTACTGACATTTTAATATCTGCGCGCTTATGTTCACATTATTCACTTCATTATCGAATTGTCGATTAGTATTTTCTCATTAGACTAATTCCATGTCGCCACAAACATTACTAATAGCATATTGCTAATCATAATGACGTTTAGATTATATTTAATCTAGAAAATAAGCCTTGGTATCTTATAATACTATAAATAATTGTCTAACATTGGTGTTCTTGAATTGTGTTGACTTATGAAGGATGTAAATGTCGAATTACATATCTAATACCTATTTAATTATTGCTCCTAGAGGTATGTGTCTTGCGAACTGATTTATAATCAGGAATGCAAAAATATTCAACCTAGTTAAGAGAAATATCAATAGCCTGCCAGTAATGCTTTCAGAGTTCAATTTCGCTTTTTCCGCCTTTTAGAGGAAGTGTCAGATCCTATTTCGAGTTCCTGGCAGTAAATGTAATATAATTGATATTAAATGAATTAAAGTGGCTCAAGTGTAAATCATTTTTTCTCTTAATGTAAACTATGTACAGGTCGATTCATAAGAGCTGGGCACGATTGGATTGAGTAAGTGACAGAATAGATTCAGTTCGATATTACAGGGCCGGATACAGAGTGTAACAAAAAGTAGTGATCCTATTAAGGGCCGATGTATCGTATTCTGATTAGGTACAAGTAGGAGAACCACCCTGTATATGACCACAGATGTCTTTAATGCCATTCTTGGCAGCGCTTGTGAACCCACCTGTAGGAGATTGAATAATTTTTGCTTGGCAAGTTATTAGCCGCGTGACACAATTTATTTGTACTAAGCACCGTTCAAGCGTCGACGGAGTATGTTGCAGTAAAAATCACTATTTTTAATATTTCTAGATCCTAACAAAACTCTGAAAACACCTCTACTTTTACGTAAAAGTGCTTGGTTATAAATTTTATTGGAACGACTTTGAGATATCCATTCAAATAACAATTTTACTCACACCCAATAACAAGGTAATGAAACACTGCAACATACAACGTGAAGTTTTAAAATATTTTGCAATTGCATATTAATATCAGAATACCAATAACAACACGTATGTCGGTATAAATCACTGCAACGCTCCGTTAATAAGATACTACATTATTTGCATGCATTATGTAATAAAATAAATTAAATACTATTTTGTATCTTGTCATTGTGATAACAATACAATTTTTAACGGAGACAAAGTACGAAATTGTGCATTAAATTCATTTTCCAACGTACCTCTATGGTTGTTATTTTCGAAATAACAATTGCAGTGAAGTATACCACATGTCTCAATAGTGAAACACCAATAACAATACTGATTCTATCTCTGACGGCACCCTCCATAAGTTCCTTTTGCATAAGGTCCTCTAGGAATCCTTAACATCTGAGTCTACTAGCTGTTTTTTAGCTGTTATTCGATTGTTTCTGAACGTCTATAGATTGAAAAAGGAACGTCTAAATAAAAAAAACTCGACCAAGTTAGCCGGTTTTTAAGAGATTTTTAGACATCAAGTCTGACGCAGCGGTCGATCTTGTATAGCAATAATAAGTAAGTGACATCACCAGGCCTCAGGAGGTTAGATATGACCCTTTTTTAAACTATAGACGTTTCAGAAACTACCTGTATATTAGTCTGAATGTAAATGACACTAAATACTAATGAGTGTTTTCACACCAACGTTAATCTATCCGGATGATGCTTTCCCGGCCCTGTCCCACGCCAATGTATTGAACTGAAAATAGAAAATTAAATGTTAGAAGTAATATTCGCATAGTTTATTGAAATTTATATGAAACGGTTGTTAAAACAATTGCCTATGCAAAACTATACAATTTATAAAACATAAATTACATCGAACTAACGTAGCCTATATTTAAGATTGGCCCTTGTGGCATTTCCTCGCTGTATCATACAGCGAGGAAATGCCGCCAGTATCCTTAGCCGTAAATACTGATGCGTTGTGCGAGGAAGTCGCCAGCTCTTCGGTTGAAAGTTGTTATTGAAATATTATAAAGCGAAACTGATTTAATCTGTCAATAAAACGTTTAGCGTTTCGCTGCCAGGGTCACAAATAATTTAGCAAATATACGACACGTATATTTCGGTTTCTACGAATAAGCGGAATTAAATTCAAAACAGTAACGGGCAGGTGACGGCATAAAGTCGAGATAATTGGCGTAGATTCGTTTCGAAGTCCAAGGTTCGTTTGGGGTCGCTGCTTTAGGTAATAATCAGGTAAGTATAGATAGTTCCACGAGAGTCGAGGTCACGCACACATCAACATGTCATGTAAACACACGGGGAATTTGAAATTAGTGTTCTTTCTTGTGTACTGACAGCAAACCCAATCGCAACTGTAAGATTGACCAAAAAGTTTGTTCAAGGGATTTGCTTCAATATTTTGACGCAAGTCATTCATTCATACACTACATTTTTTGCAATCAGTACTTCATTTGGATGTGTGTGTAATCATTCACCTCAACTCTGGTGAAATTACCTATACCTACTTAATATAATTCTAGTAACGCGCATCGACTTCGGTGGATTGGCAATCTAGTAATAATGGTCGAACATCTTTCCTAATCCTCTTACTCGTCACCTAACTTAGCAAGCCAATAAGTATTGTGTCCCTTTCGATCTTATCAATATTCCTATAAGACCGAAAGGGACTAATGATATGTAAGTTAGGAGACGTTTATGAACATGAATAAGTAGGTAAGGGACGGTAAATAAAGACTGTCAAAAGGAGAAGACTGGCGAAGAAGGCTGTTGATATAAAAAACTTGCTCTAGGTTCAAGCTAGCTCGTGGAAATAAACTGCTCAGAGTGCGTAACCAAGTTGCCAATCGCTAACGCTCAGTACCGTATTGTAATTTTCTTTCTTATTAGTGCGGCAAAGACAGTTTCGTTTCTTTAGCGCCCAGCAGACCTAGCCAAGATGCCATTTAGCAATCGTATCCGATAAGCGAAAAGTAATAAATGTATGAGAATGACAGATTCGAACTAAAAGACACCTGTAATAGGGATGATGACTGGCAAGTCAAATCAGCATCTTTTTTCGAACTGTCAAAACGATCACCAGAATTCTCCACTATGGAATTTTATATGAAATACTCAAAAGTGACGTCACGTTTGAGTACTGCCAAATGACCTACTCTTTTAAGTTCTTTTCAATTTATTAAATAGAAGTTTTGTACAAAAATTACTTCAATCTACATCTTAGTGATAATTTCTTCGTGTATTATGTCGTGCATAATGTTAAATAATTTATTTTAACTACAGTCATCATCCCTATTCACGAAAGCTGGCACGAATGGATCGTCGAAGTGACAGAAAGTATCTATGTGTGGATGTCTTAATGACAGTAGATACAGGTTGTTATAGGACGACCGCATACACACAATGATAGATGTCATTCATTTCATTCATTCCATTCGTGCCAGGTTTAGTGAGTTTACCTGTAATTTTCATACATAATAATGTCAAAATCACGTGACCTTTCGTTCGAATCTGCTATTCTCATACATTAAATAAATAAATAAATAAATAAATATCTTGGGACATCTTACACAAATCAACCTAGTCCCACGGTAAGCTCAATTAAGGCTTGTGTTGTGGGTACCAGGCGACGATATATATAATAGATAGATACGTATAGATACTTAGATATATACACAGCCATGACCAAGGAACAAACATTTGTGATAAATAAATACACAAAGAATGCCCTCGCCGGGATTCGAACCCGGAACCTCCAGCTTCGTAGGCAGGGTCACTACCAACTAGGCTACAGAGGCTGACATTTATTACTTATCGCTTATCGTATACGATCGTAGAATGGCATCTTGGCTAGGCACGCAGGAATGTGATCAGTGTCGTGCGCTCGTTTCAGAGGCTAAAGCTCGTTTTACATCGCTGCGTTAGTTGGTAATGCTAACCTGGTATCTGGAGGAAGTCCGCAATGGTGCGCACGTAGGCGCGCGCCTTCTCGGGCAGGTCGCCGAAGTCTCGCACCGCTTCAATACTGCACGCCCAACCTGGCAGTGTTATGTACTCCACCTGACAAACAAGGTAAACTTGATTACTTTTTGTTAGTCCTACAATTGTAACAGTTTTGTAGTAAAGACAAATTGGTCTTAATCGCGTAAACTTACGTTTAATTATATCCTGACGTTTCGGGCATGACGTTACACCCGTGGTCGCAGGCAGACTGGACGTCAGGATATAGTTAAACGTAAGTTTACGCGATTTAAGACCCGTTTGTCTTTAAAATATGAGTGATAATCGTGAAAGTTTAAATCAATATATAGTTTTGTAGTAAGTCTTGATGAAGGTAAATACAGGCCGCACCGCTATTAGAAATATGATAAAATCTGAGTGTTGTATGGCGATATAGACTATCTTAAACGGAGTGTATTTCGCGGCTCCAATATGCAAAGAAATCACATCATCATACTTCATCAGCCTATTACAGTCCACTGCTGGACATAAGCCTCTCCTATTGCTTATGCGTATTGCCACATTAGGATGTAATGCCCATAATGGCTACGCTGGGCAAGTGCGTTAGCGATTGCAGTAATGTGTCCATTATGATGATGCTTGTGCCCGTCAACAATCTTTAATAAATGGATCCTAGTTATGCAGAAAACAACCAATTTCGATTTATGACAATGTAGAAAGCGACCAAAAACAATTTGTTAAATCTTAAGTCAGATCGACAAAAAATTGTAGTTGGTCGCTTTCTGTACTACTATGGTCAGTGACACTTCAATCCCTTAGTCTACTTTTACGACACACCCATGCGAAGAGTTATGGTGGTGACTAACGTATTGGGCCATACAGTGGCCACACAAAATCTGTTGAAGTTGCTTTTTAAAAACTTATAAATTTATGTATACTGTTAATTCCGAAATATGGTCGCATCACTTAATCTCAAAATGAGGAGCAGTCATCTTGTTTTGGATCGCAGTCGGTACTCGACGGCTCGGTCTATAACATCGTTAATATTCGTGCCGGTTGATTTATGATAAATTTCCAAAGCCGCGTATCCACTAGAGGCAGCCTCGGGTCGAGCGGCTGCCTCAGTCCGAGGCTGCGCAAGTGGAGACGCTGCCTCTACCTGGGTGCTTAGCCAAGTTGCCAATCGCTAGCGCTTGCTAGCGCATCGTAGTTTTCCCTCTTTGTCGCACTAATATGAAGGAGTGACAGAGAGGGAAAACTACGATGCGCTAGCAAGCGCTAGCGATTGGCAACTTGGCTAAGCATCCTGAGACACGCCGCGACGCGAGGCATATTCGTCGCCGCGAGCCGAGCCATATTTTGTCGGTGTCTGTGCCGTGCTCAAAGGCGCCTCAGTCCGAGCCGTGTGTTTAGTGGAGACGGTCGCTCGTGAGGCAACAGCTACGGATCACGCTGAGGCGACACGCCTCGAGCTGTTGTCTCAGAGCGAGCAGCCTCAAACTGAGGCTATTTGCTTCAAGTCGAGGCCGCTCGACCCGAGGCTGCCTTTAGTGGATACGAAGCTCAATGTTAGTTTTAAAAGTAGGTCTTCATTTAGGATCAAAGTTAAATTGAGTAAAGAATACCTCAACATTGCTCAGCTCCGTCATCGAGGACGGGAAGTAGTCAATCTTCTTGCCCTTCAGTTTGTACGCGACGCCGACTTTTATCTCTTCAAGCGTGTCCAAGATGTCTAACTTTGTCAGACACAATCTGGAAACATATTCATGTCACTTAAAGTAGTCACAATAATAAATCCCTAATATACAAATATACATCAGTCGTCCTTATAATAATATAAACACAGACAACAAATAAATCTAATCCAAATAAAACAATGTCAACTGTGTCAAAGACCCGAATAAAAACACAAACAAATACAGACAGACTTTAAATACAGGAAAATGGGTAATTCCATGGCAGAGCGTGAGGAAAGTTTTTTTTTTATGAATGATGCTGTAAATGTACAAGCTAGAGATAAAAATAATATTTATCTAGGTATTAGTTAACCTAACCTACACTGGAGTCATTCGTCATTTAGAAACGCAAAAGTAATGCAACGCCCATTGTCCAATGGATACAATTAGTTTGATAGAAGAATTTATGTAAACGTATCGGCAATTTTAAACACATATTTCTCGTGAGACTAATTTATACCAAAATTTAAGTAAAAAATGCTCGACATGTTTTGCTCTATCTTCGTCGCGCAACCATGGCGATTGGCTCTTGAAAAAGCTTCTCATATACGGAGCGAAACATGTCCACCATTTTTCGACTTAAAAATGTGAGTAGCCCGCGGGAAATATAATTTTAGTATCGGTAATATCATAATAGTGTACTTACGAGCTGTACCCGTTGACCATAGCAGTATATTGCACTACGACCAGGTCGAGCCAGCCGCAGCGGCGCACGCGCTTCGTCGTCACGCCAAATTCGTGTCCTCTCTCTTGCAGCAACCGACCGACGTCCTGAACAAACGACAATCATTTCAGCAATTAGATAGGCCTCTAATGAACATTTGCCTCCCCTTTGCAACTCCGCGTACAGTCGCCATCAAAGATATCGTAGCGTCAGGAGCGCTCAAAAATATCTAAACACCCCTCTATTGTTATGGCAATAAAGGCGTGATCAGATATTTTTCCCCTCACTGGCTCGTAAAGTGCTATTTAGTCCTTTAATACGAGCGGGTAAAAACGCTACACTTGGCGGCAAAGTTTGTTCAACTCTCGTGCTTTGAGACCTTCGCAATGCTCAAGATTCCAGTTTTGAACTACTCGCTAAGCTCGTGGCTCAATTTTGGAATCTTTCGCTAGCTCAGGTCCCAATATTGGCACGACAGTTAAACAACAACTTTGTATAATAAATAACTATTGAACTAACGTTCATGGGGGTACCGCACCATGAACGAAATCCTGGATTTACTATAGTATCACTATATACATATATTTATGTCATTTTGTTTTATCATTCCATTTAGTCCCCAAATCACTCTATTGTGACGTCACTGCCACAACAATCCGGGGTCTACTAATGACGCCCGGCCTCTAGACGCTAGAACCATTCATACAGTTCTAATGTACTCACGTCGTACAACTCGGTAGACAACGGCCCGTTGCCGCGTTGCCGATGTGAGTACGGGTATGTATTCACATCATAGGGGTCGGTCCGTCGCATACAGGCGGTGACGTGACGTTGCCTATGAAGGGTGGATTAGAAGCTTAATATACGACGATGATCAAGGTACAGAAGTCGTACTCACATCGTGCAACTCGGTAGGGAACGGCCCGTCGCCGACGCGCGTGGTGTAAGCCTTGACGACGCCAAGGACGTTACCGATGACGCTCGGAGGCAGCCCTAGCCCGGTCCATACACCATCGATGCTACAGTTGGAAAAGTGTACGTACGGGTACAGGTGTAGTGAGAAATTACTTGCCTTCGGAAACGTTCGTAAACACATGCTGTTTCAGGCAGTGTCACCGAGTCTGACTGAAGTAGCATGACAGCTATTACTGTCAGTCTCAGTGAGATAGACTGAAACAGCATGACGTTGACGAACGTTTCCGAAGGCAAGTCATTTCTCACTACATCTGTATGTACTCACGTCGTAGGGAGCGGCCCGTCGTATACAGGCGGTGTCAACGTGACGTTGCCGCTGAAGGGCGTATTAGAAGCTTAATGTACGACGAAGATCAGGGTACAGAAGTCGTACTCACATCGTGTAACTCGATAGGGAACGGCCCGTCGCCGACGCGCGTGGTGTAAGCCTTGACGACGCCAAGGACGTTACCGATGACGCTCGGGGGCAGCCCTAGCCCGGTGCATACACCATCGATGCTGCAGTTGGAAAAGTGTACGTACGGGTACAGGTGTAGTGAGAAATTACTTGCCTTCGGAAACGTTCGTAAACACATGCTGTTTCAGGCAGTGTCACCGAGTCTGACTGAAGTAGCATGACAGCTATTACTGTCAGTCTCAGTGAGATAGACTGAAACAGCATGACGTTGACGAACGTTTCCGAAGGCAAGTCATTTCTCACTACATCTGTATGTACTCACGTCGTAGGGAGCGGCCCGTCGCATACAGGCGGTGATAACGTGACGTTGCCGATGAAGGGCGTATTAGAAGCTTAATATACGACGATGATCAAGGTACAGAAGTCGTACTCACATCGTGTAACTCGGTAGGGAACGGCCCGTCGCCGACGCGCGTGGTGTAAGCCTTGACGACGCCAAGGACGTTACTGATGACGCTCGGGGGCAGCCCTAGCCCGGTGCATACGCCGCCGATGCTACAGTTGGATGACGTCACGTACGGGTATGTCACATCATAGGGGTCGGCCCGTCGTATACAGGCGGTGATAACGTGACGTTGTTTGTACGACGATGATCAAGGTACAGAAGTCGTACTCACATCATGTAACTCGGTAGGGAACGGCCCGTCGCCGACGCGCGTGGTGTAAGCCTTGACGACGCCAAGCACGTTACCGATGACGCTCGGGGGCAGCCCTAGACCGGTGCATACGCCGCCGATGCTGCAGTTGGATGACGTCACGTACGGGTATGTGCCTGGAAGAGAAATTAACCTTTAGAAGGCAAATATTATTTTCTCAAACATGCAATGAAATGTTGTAACTACAACATTTGTTGTAGTTACAACATGTGTCAGTGCCAAAAAAGTGGCCGGGAAGTAGCTCGTTGCCGGCCTAGGCCGGCAAGTACCTATTTTTTAATTTTCATTTGACATAGGGTTGTGACCTGGCATCTTGGCTTTTAGCCAATAATTATCTGTAAGTAATATTAGTATAAAAAAAAATGATTGGCAAATTTTTGCAGTTATAATTAGGTATTTAAATTATATAATTTAAAATAAATGTATAATAACTACTCAAAATAATATTTAAAAAGCAGTATTATACGGCGCGATCCGTCGGCCCCGATCACTGCATGCGATTAATTGGACCCAACCGACCGCGTCGTCTAATACCGCTTTTTTAACCGACTTCAAAAAGGAGGAGGTTTACAATTCGTCGAAATCTTTTTTTTTTTTATGTATGTTCCCCGATTACTCGAAGACGCGTGGACCGATTTGAAAAATTCTTTTTTTGTTTGAAAGGGTATACCTTCTAGTTGGTCCCATTGTCACCGAACCCAGATCTGATGATGGGATCCTGGAGAAATCGAGGGAACTCTTCAAATGTTGTAGGCACACATGACATTTTTCATTTATTTTCGAAGACTAATCAAGTATTTGCGTCTAGTCATGAACGTTTTAAGTTGGTGATCTGATGATGGAAGGTACAACTCCTTAGCAATTAGGAGTTGGGGGATAATTCTTTAAGTATAACATATTTCGTGTATTTTGGAACCTATTTGAGTATTTGCCTTTAGGTGGTCATCCTTTCATGTTGGTGAGCTGATGATGAAAGGTACAACTCCTTAGAGATTAGGAGTTGGGAGACAATTCCTTAAATATAACATATTTCATGTATTTTGGAAGCTATTCGAGTATTTGCGTTTAGGTGGTCATCCTTTCATGTCGGTGAGCTGATGATGGAAGGTACAACTCCTTAGAAATTAGGAGTTGGGGGATAATTCTTTAAATATAACACAGTTCATGTATTTTGGAAGCTATTTGAGTATTTGCCTTTAGGTGGTCATAGTCTCATGTTGGTGAGCTGATGACGAAAGTTATAACTCCTTAACGATTAGGAGTTGGAGGATAATTCTTTGAATATAACAACTGTCATACATTTTCGAGATATATTTAAGTGTTTGCTTAGTAGTTATGACATGTTGGTTAGCGGTATAATAATAATAATAATAATAATAAGCCTTTATTTCCGAATATTACATTATAACAAGATTACAAGATGTCTCTTATTTCGGTGTGCCTAATGGCAAAGGCCTCCTCCAGCCCTTTCCACTGTGTTCTGTCTGCCGCTACTCTTGTCCAAAAGGGTCCTAATGTTAGTTTAAAGTCGTCTTCCCATCTTCTTGTTTGGCGACCTCTACTTCTTGAACCATCCCTTGGGTACCAAACTGTCACCTGCTTGCTCCATTTCTCCTTTTGTCCGCGAAGCATATGGCCAGTCCATCTCCATTTCAACTGATCGATACGGGATAGGATGTCTGTTACCTTTGTTTTACATCTAATGTCTATACTTCTGACTTTGTCCATTAGTTTTAGACCTATACCAGTAATTGGAGTTCGAGGCCAACGAAACTACGACAGATGCGTTATTGTCAAATCTGTCAAAGTCTCTTATGTCATTGTCAATTAAAGTTTTCAGGTTTCCACAACCTTTTTGTTATTTAATTAATTTATTTAAAATAATTCCTAATAAAAACATTATATACCTCCGTAATGTTTGTACCTACGCCTTTTTGTTTAATATGGCTGTCACAACTAGGATTTTCTTAAAAACACGTAAATACCTAAAAACTTTTCTTTTCTCTTAACTAACATAGAAATGAAAAAAATTCTTGTAAAGAACTTAAAATTATAAGAGCCAACGTTTCAAATCCTATTTTAAAAAGAAGTTGAATTATCAGTGAACACAAACGACAGCGTGCCATATTTATTAAGACAGTAGGTATGGTTAAATTACTAAGCCCCCTCCCTTATTACGGGTTAAAATCATGGGAAAGATATTTTTGTATTACCTATATTTTTTATTTGTCTTCTTCATCACTTATCCTCCTAAAAATCGAGAGAGAGCTGGTCCCATAGTAGAACTTGGCTGTAATCATGAGTATCTAGATTCAGAAAATATGATTTTGTATCATTGTGTTTTATAACATTTCACCCAGTATATTTCATTTGGAATTTAATTTTTTGATGATGGGGTGTATAGCGAAGCTAAACATGGCTGAACCAAGTGGGTCACCTTGTTAACAACCTACGGAAGAAAACAAAATGTTAGATCTGTATGATAATTGAAATGGAGAACTATAAGCACTGCCTAAGAAATTTGTAGGTCAAAGGAATTTTACGAATACGAAATGTGAACATAAAGCATGGCTACAATATATTATTCTGCAATTTTCTAAACGTATGCAGAAATAGGGTATTAATTTATGTGTAGTTAAATTGCTGTACCAAATGTTATTAACACCTGAGGTGATACCAGCGCAATACCAACTTTGTTACTAATAATTGCGGATAATTAAGTTTTTATTAAAATATCTCATATTTACGTGAAAATAAATAAATAATATTGTTTCTATAAATTAAAGAATTAAAATTACCAATAAATAAGATATCTCAGCGCCTGTTTTTAGAAAATAAGGATTTACTATTGTTGGAACATTTCATTGTTGTGGCAATATTTTCGTAGGATCTTTGGCCTCGAACTCCAATTAGTGGTTTAGCATGCTCCTTTCCATACCCCTCTGACATTTTGCTAGTTTCTCCCTGTGGTATTTGGTCAGAGCCCAGGTTTCACAGCCATATGTGATGCAGGGAAGGATGCAGGTGTCAAAAGTTTTCTTCTTGATTTTTATGCCTAGTTCTTTGCTCTTCATTATCTCTTTTAAGGCCCAATATTTCTTCCACCCTGTTGCAATTCTCTTGTCGATTTCTTTGGACATTTGGTCTTTTGGCGATATTATCTGGCCCAGGTATAAATATTCCTCTACATATTCTAGCTTCTGTCCATTGACGGATATGTCTACGTGCATAGCGTTTGTCATCATTTTAGTCTTGTTCGAGTTCATCTCAAGTCCAACTTTTCTACTCTCGTCTGACAGAGTTTGTATCATGGATTCCAATTTCAATGGGTCCTCCTCCAGTAGAACTAGGTCATCGGCAAATCTTAGGTTGTTTAATCTTGAACCATTTATATTTAGTCCCAGATGATCCCAGTCTATTTTTCGGAACATTTGTTCTAATACTGCTGTAAAGAGCTTTGGTGAAAGTGGGTCCCCCTGCCTTACACCTCTATTTATTGGAAAAGTATCGCCCATGGATTCCAACCTGATGCTGGCTTTACTGTCTTTGTAAATATTTTTGATGATGTTTACATAGGCATTTTGGATTCCCTGCTGCTTTAGGCTCTTCCATACAAATTCGTGTTTGAGGCTGTCAAAGGCCTTGGAGTAATCTATAAAGGCCAGATAAATGTTTTTGTTGTATTCATTGTACTTTTGTATAAGCTGTTTGATTGTATGTATATGGTCTATAGTATTGTAGTCTTTCCTGAACCCCGCCTGTTCTGCCGGTTGATTTTCGTCCAACTTGCCTGATACTCTGTTTAGGATTACTTTAGAGAATATTTTGTACACATTTGAAATTAGAGAGATAGGCCTATAGTTTCCGATATCTTCCTTAGAACCCTTTTTATAAAGCAGTATTATGTGTGATTCTGCCCATTTGCTCGGGATGATGGTAGTGTATAAAATTTCGTTGAAGATCTTTGTTAATACTGGGCATATTTCTTCGATTGTTCCTCTTAATAGTTCATTTGAAATCCCATCCGGGCCAGGAGCTTTTTCCATTTTTTGACTGTTTATGGCTTTTTCTACTTCTGAGGCAAGTATTTCTGGTATAGTCTCGATACTCTCTACTATATGCTCTTCCTGTGGTGGCATGTTTGGCTGACTAGAATATAGTAAGCGGTAATAATTTGTTGCTATTTTTTGGATTGATCTACGAGAGGTAATTTGTTGTTCTTTATCTTTAAGCTTTGGTATCCATTCTTTCCCTTTTTCCTTGAGAACCTTAAGCGCTTTCCTTGTTCCTCCCGTTTTGTTAATGTGTTCCTCTAATGTTTGGATTCTTCTATTTTTCCTGTCTTTTCTCATACTTTCGCGTATCTGCTTGCTAATGTGGGAGATTTCTTTTAGATTGTCTTTCTTAAATTCTTTTATCATCAAGGTTTTCCTATGTTTGATTAGTTTTAAAGTCGTTTCGCTTAAATATGACTCTTTACTTCTGGGTGTTCGTGTTGCTGCCTGATATTTTAGCTTATTTTCTACTAGTTTATATTTTTCATTGAGGTCTATATCTGAAGCTACGACTTCCGTCAGATCTATTTTGGTATCTGTGAGGTTGTTGATTCTGGTGTTTGATTTTAAGTGGTTCGCTAAAATTGCTCTCGGCCTAGGCATTTTTGTATCACTTCCCTTGAGGCAGCTGCGTACCATTCTGTGGTTGGTATTGAAGTTTAAGCTTTGCACTACACCTGTATCGCTAAACAGCCTGGCTTTGTTAGTTAGTATATAGTCAATTTCGTTGTGAACCTTTCCATCCGGAGACCTCCAGGTCCATTTAGTATTTGGCTTTTTGCGGAATTTAGAATTCAAAAGCGTTAAGTTATGTTCAAGCAGGAATTCTACCATTTTTTCTCCATTTTTGCTTCTTTTCCCATATCCGTACTTCCCTATTATATGTTCCTCGCCGGCTTTCTGAGCGCCTACTTGGGCATTGAAGTCTCCCATAATTGCTATATTGTTTTCTGAATACTTCTCGGTAATTTTCCTTAGGTTTTCGTAAAATTGGTCTATGTCCGATTTGGTTGCTTTTTCTGTCGGGGAATATACCTGTATGATGGTCCAATGTTTTGTATAGTTTGGCAAGATGATATGAAGTACCGCTAGTCTGTCTGATATCCCTTCGAACCCTATAATACGACTTTTGTGTTTCGACTTTACCAAAAATCCTATTCCTCTTTGTCCAGGTATTTCACCCTTGTGGTACATAATATATTGGCTTCTTTCTTCTATTCCTTCCCCCATTCTTCGCATCTCGCTTATCCCCAGGATATCCCACTTAATTTTTGCAATGGCTAACTCTAGTTCTTGCAAACTTTCTGGTGTTCTCAAGGTTAATGTATTTAGAGTACATAGATATAGATTTTTCACTTTTTCTCTTACTGGTTTATTTTGATGTTGGCAGGCTTGTGTTACAGTTTGGTTTACATACTTGTCTAATACTGTTTGTTTCTTTGTTTCTAAGATTTTAAAAGTAGTGTTTTTGTTTGGTATTTGAGTACATAAATTTTGTTTCAATTTTCCAGTAGCTAAATTTGGTAAATTTGCTGCTGCTGGAGGGTGGCAGTCTGTCGTCCCACGGGGACCAGCCGGATTGGGACCCAAATGGTTAGCGGTAAGTGATTCTTTAAATAATATAGGCATGCTAAGGCTGTTACCTATAATCTTTGAAATTATTCATACTTGCTGATGATACAATGATATCTCTTTGATAATGGGATAATTCTTTGAATATTTAAGGTATCCAGTTCAGGTTTTCTGGCCTATTATAGTGCAGTACATTCTAATTATAAGTATTTAGAGCATACTAAATAACGATTTTACACTACTAAAAAGCAAAAAATAAAATATTTTAAAATACTTCTTAGGATTTCCTACCCAAACCTTTAAACCTTTTACCCTATTAATTGAAATAAAATGTTATGGCTAGGTATCCTACAGATTTCTTAGAAGTCGGTGCCAAGCCAAATTTGTTCTCTTCGCGAGTATATCTTCTCTTCGCGACTGTATTTGATAGAGGCTAGAGCTTTGTAACTTACTGTCACTCCGGTTATGCTTTCATCAAAATGACTGAAGTAGACCATTCTGTTGATAAAAACATAATCGAAGTGACAGTAAGTTACAAAGCTCTATCTAATATATACCTGAATGAACGTATTTGGCTTGGCACCGACTTCTAAGAAATCTGTAGGATACCTAGCCATAACATTTTATTTCAATTAATAGGGTAAAAGGTTTAAAGGTTTGGGTAGGAAATCCTAAGAAGTAGGAACTAAAATTATTTTTGACTTTTTAGTTTGGGCAAATTTTTGAAGGCGGTTTTATTTTTATTTTAAAATATTTTATTAAATTAAAAGTTTGCAACTTTCAAACAATGTCAATCTTAAAAAAAAAATGAGGTGTCGGTGTCGTATTTGACTTTTGTTGTGTTTCAAAGACTTAGTTATGTAGTTGACTTATAATTTCTTAGAATGAAGATACATTTTTTTGTTTCATTTCATTGCACGTTTGAGAAAAGCATTATACATACCTCGGCCATGAAGTGACGGGTTGCCGTCCGAATACTATCACATTATATTCGGCCGGCAACCAGTCACTTCCCGGCCTCGGTAGTAATGTACTATTTCGTCGACGAGGATTGTTTACAAATGAAATAAAACTATGAAAACGGATAAACTCGCGTATATTAACTAACTTTAACTTCATTCCGACGTTTCGAACACGTTCGTGGTCTGCGGATGACCAGTCATAAGTCAAATAAAATGAAATAAATGCCAATCTGATACTGTCTCGGCTACAGTCATTCGACCTTTCTTATGTCGCATAACACTGTTAAAAATTAGGGAACGAAAAAATTACAGAATTCTGTAAAATTACATCATTTTCACAGAAAAATTTGTAATTTCACATATTTTTCATCAATTTTACAAAAATAAATTTAAAATTGATGAAAAATATGTGAAATTACAAATTTTTCTGTGAAAATGATGTAATTTTACATTTTTTCGTCTGTAAAATTCCCTAATTTTTAACAGTCACAAGTTGTGGATGAACTTTATCAGTAATTGTGAAATAGACTTCTAAGGGTGTTCTACCACTAGCTAATTTGTATCTCTTTCTAAATAACACGCTCCTTCTAGGTAACTTCGGTTTACTGGGTAAGTATAAGTTTTCAATCGAATCCACAAATTGGCAGAACCATAACGCTGCTTAGATTTAGATGATGGCATTTGCTTGAAATGCTCGCGTCAATAAGTGTTCAATTGAATAAAAGATATGGTAGATCTAAAGGAAATTCGCTACAGTGTCCCGCACTAAAGCCCGCACCCGCGCCCGTACTCGCGGCATTGAGCCTGGCCCGTCAATGCCCACTAGACACACGCTAGTACTCACCGAAGTCGATATCCAACATGGCGGCGTTAGCGCCCTCGACGAGCACCTTGCGTCCCTCCCGCAGCGCGCGGTGCAGATACGCCACCGTGTCGCTCACTAGAGGCCACATCCCCGCTCGCAATCGCGGCATTGAGCCTGGTCCGTCTATGCCCACTAGACACGGGCTAGTACTCACCAAAGTCGATATCCAACATGGCGGCGTTAGCGCCCTCGACGAGCACCTTGCGTCCCTCCCGCAGCGCGCGGTGCAGATACGCCACCGTGTCGCTCACTAGAGGCCGCACCCGCGCTCGTACTCGCGGCATTGAGCCTGGTCCGTCTACGCCCACTAGACACGGGCTAGTACTCACCGAAGTCGATATCCAACATGGCGGCGTTAGCGCCCTCGACGAGCACCTTGCGTCCCTCCCGCAGCGCGCGGTGCAGATACGCCACCGTGTCGCTCACTAGAGGCCGCACCCGCGCTCGTACTCGCGGCATTGAGCCTGGTCCGTCTACGCCCACTAGACACGGGCTAGTACTCACCGAAGTCGATATCCAACATGGCGGCGTTAGCGCCCTCGACGAGCACCTTGCGTCCCTCCCGCAGCGCGCGATGCAGATACGCCACCGTGTCCCGCACTAGAGGCCGCACTCTCGGCATTGAGCCTTGGCCGTCTATGCCCACTAGACACGGGCTAGTACTCACCGAAGTCGATATCCAACATGGCGGCGTTAGCGCCCTCGACGAGCACCTTGCGTCCCTCCCGGAGCGCGCGATGCAGATACGCCACCGTGTCCCGCACTAGCGGCCGCACTTTCGCAGCGTACTCGCGGCATTGAGCCTGGTCCGTCTATGCCCACTAGACACGGGCTAGTACTCACCGAAGTCGATATCCAACATGGCGGCGTTAGCGCCCTCGACGAGCACCTTGCGTCCCTCCCGCAGCGCGCGGTGCAGATACGCCACCGTGTCCCGAACTAGAGGCCGCACTTTCGCCGCGTACTCGCGGTATTGGGCCAACTGCCCGTCTATGTCCACTTCTAGCGCGGGGAACATGCGCTTGTATGAGGCAGCTATCGCGCGGAATCTGGAATAAAAGTTAGATGTTATACTTGCCGCAAAATTATCTGGTGTTTGAGGGCTTACTGGTATCTCTTTCACTATTACCTGGTGCTATCAATTGTAACACAGATGGCGTGATACTTTAAATCTCCCGATAGTTATATGGGACAAGCACGGTGGATAAAGATGGGTTTAAGACGAAATACGATGTCAATGGATAGTAGGGTGCTTCTTATTTTTGCAATTTTGTAGGATGTTCGAACCAATAAAGGACCTCTTTGCTCTCCCGATTGCAATTTTCTATGGGGCACCCTCTCATTTTGATATTTGATAAGTAAACCATATTAGTTTTTTTTTCAATTATTATAAAAAGAGCTCCTTTATTGGTTCGAACATCATACAGAATTGCAAAAATAATAAGCACCCTAATGGATAGCCATTGCTCGATACAAAATATCCGAACACATTTTCCTGTTTCTTTTCATTTTTAGGGTTCCGTAGCCAAAATGGCAAAAACGGAACCCTTATAGATTCGTCATGTCCGTCTGTCCGTATGTTCGTCTGTCACAGCCGATTTACTCGAAAACTATAAATGCTACAGTAACGAAATTTGGTGAGAATATGTGTTGTATGAACCGCTACAGGATTATGATACTAAATTGTAAAAAAAACCATTGGGGTGGGGGCCCTCCATACATGTAACTGAGGGATAGAATTTTTTTTTAGTTTTACTTAAGCGTGTGGGGTATTAATAGAAAGGTCTTTGAAAATGATATGAAGGTTTATACATCACATTTTTATTTAAGCAAATCGTTTTCGAGATATCAGCTCTCAAAGTCTGAAAAATGTGTCCCCCCCCCCCCCCCCTCTATTTTTTAAACTACGCGATATAAAATTCTGAAAAAAATATATGTTATGCACATTAATAAACTCTATCAAAGATTTTTGGTTTGATTAAATTATCTCCTATAGTTTTTGAGGTAGGTTGATTTTACTGTATTTTTTTAATAATAAATTTATAATGGTACGGAACCCTTTGCGCGCGAGTCCGACTCGCACTTGGCCGGCTTTTTTATTTGTGTTTATTACCACTGCGGTGGCACAGCATACGGCTTGATGGTAAGCAATTACCGTGACGTGACATAAGACTATTATGTTTTTGTGGTGATGACATTTCATATATTACTGTTAAAACGTTCGACGTCGATGACACAGCGTCTGTGATCAACAAAATCTGACTCCTATGCCAGTGACCCACATGCGTGATCAAAGTAATCTTATTTTTATGCCACTAGCAAAAATCAATTTCTTACTCCTATGCCAGCGGCATAGAAATACGAACGTTTTTGACACAAGTGCTGTGTCGCCGGCATAGGAGAACAATCTTTTCGGTCACAGACTCACACATGGGTGTCACTGGCATAGAAGTTTTATCAGATAATGTGTTAAGAAATTAATTGGGACAGGGTTTGAATCCATCATCCCGATACGCATTTTAAGTGTTTATTAAAAATATTTTCGAGGATGTTTATTAGTAACAAATGATAGCTTACTTTTCCTCGAAAAGAGCGAAGTCTCCCAGCAGGTCTCCGATGCGCAGGCCATTCCTAGATGCCTTGGACGAATATGTCGGGCCTATACCCTTCTTTGTCGTGCCGAGGGAGTTTTTCCCCTTCTCCGCTTCTTGCAGCCCATCCACCTGAGACATAATAATAAAATTAATAAATTGAATTTAAACTTTCGTGACACATCATAACTATAAATATAACTAAACGGTTAAACTCACGTGTATTTAGTCACTACGCGCAACACGTGAGTTTAACCGTTTGATTATGTTTATTAATAATACATTATTTAATTTGGATTCACGGTACATCGACAAATTGTTAGTAAGACTTAAAAATTATGTCAATATAAATAAATACAAATGAACTGACGTACCTACTGCTAAAGTTCGAAACGGAAAACATTTAATATCAGTGATCTTTTCCAACCTTTTCCCTGGTCTAAAAGTCTCAGTAATCCAACTATGTGCAGCGCCGAGCTACTTTTTATATTTTTGTTTTGATTTTGGTACATTTATGAGCGTTTTCACAAAAACGTCTCCCTTTGTCAATTACCATAAGGACGGAAGCAGTATTTGTTCAAATTAAATGTTTATGTGCCCTTAGGCACTGGTCTCACCGCGAGCTACTAAGCTATGAACTATCGGCTATAAACACGAACAAAAGATACGCACTCCCGTGTAAATAAAAGAGACACGGCGATACTCGCCCGGCGGTGATAGCTGATAGCGTGTTTATAGCCGATAGTTCGTAGCTTAGTAACTCGCGTTGAGACCAGTGCCTTATGGTAAGCGACAAAGTGGGACAATTTCAATAGACGCGCACATTTATGCAACCACTTTGTTAATGTGACTAAATTATAGAAACTAGGTAAATACCAGGATAATTTCTTCCGATAGAAGATCATTTTTCATAGCGGAGCATATAACGTTTTGCTGCATTACTATAGTACCCTACAGTAACTTTTGACTTAATTTCACGCTCTGGCGTACGTTTGGAATAAAACGGGACATTTTATGATCTTTATATGATAATGAAAAAACAAGGTTTCTTCATGAATTCAATATCATGGTTAACACGCCGTTTTTTTTAATTTATTTTCATAATAGGATTTTACCATCGCTTTATGTAATCTAATCCGACCACGGCGAACATAAATCCGACATTTGTTCGCTTTCCGTAATCGTAATGCGACACAGGCACGCACTGGTGATCGTACTAAATAATATAACACGTATTTACATGACCATTGAATTTATGCACACTGAGAATACATAAATATTGTGCAGAAATTGGCTTTACACAATCGACATCAAGTATATGGGAGCGCCAATGGTGCTCAAAAATAGCTGAACATGCACCCTAACGACATTACAATATTGCATTCCGTAAAAAAAATATTATTTCATTCCATATTCCGCAAATGAATTCATTTCATTTCATTTCAATAGAGGACGGGATGCTTAGCCAAGCTGCAAATCGCTAACGCTTGGTAGCGTATCATAGTTTTCCCTCTTTGTCACTCTTTCATAATATTAGAGCGACAAACCTTTCGTTTACGATTGACGATTAAGCGTTAGTGATTGGCAACTTGTCTAAGCACCCTGTTCAGATGGTTGTGAGCACCCTGGTCGTTCTGATATATCTGATGGCAACTGTACAGACACCAAGACAGAATTAAACCCCCTCTTGTACCTTTACTAATAATTTATTTCTAACTAATTTTCTAGCTTGTATTGATTATCTACATAATGATTGTTATTACTGTGTACTGTGACATATTTATTACATTGTAACTAGTTGTTGTACACCTCTGGGTAAAGCATAACAGAACCTCTGTAAATCATGTCCATCTACATACTGTAAATACCTGTTCACAAATAAACGCTTTGACTGATTGATTGTAGGGACTTTTGTACTTTTAGTCACTGGTGTCACTACGCGCAACATGTCTCGGATTGCCTAACCTTCTTATTCATAAATGTCTCATAAATTAGCAAGCTGATAAGTATTCTACGTCCTTTTCGGTGTTATAGACATATTGATAAGACCGAAAGAGAAAAACAATACTTATCGGCTTGCAATTTTAGGAGACGTTTATGAATAAATAGGTCTCCTATCACATACAAGAGTCCGTCGTTGGGACAATGATGATGGGCAAGTCTGAGGACTTGAAATAATATAAAGTACCGACTCCAACGTCTATAATCCGTCTTATTAACCCTGATGATGTTGTATAGATAACTTAAATTTGCGATCAAATTAGCTAATAAATACCAAATGTTTCCCTTGAGGCACACCCTGTTGTAGCATAATTATTTAATGAATTCTATTCAGCATATTCTATGTAGTAATAATCGGTTTTGTCCAAAAACTTGTGCATATTTCGATGTGGCAGCTTTTGAGTTGTCTGAATACTATATGAGGAGTATCTTTTCAAAAGGACTTATTTCTACTTTTAACTTTTTTTTAACTATGAATGTAGTTCTGCTAATAGTTTCTCATTCTAAAAGTTTAGCATCAAAAGTGCTTAATTCTGAAAGTGAATATCAAATTAATTTAATAATAAAGTTTATAAAGCAATATATTTGGTGTCATAACATTTATGTCAACTTACTTAAATACTATATTAAAAACACAGTCAGAATATCGAAATGGAAACCGTGGATTTACGTTTTTCTCATTTCCCAAAAAAAGTTCAAACTGGAAATAAGCCCTTTTGAAAAGGCACTCCTCATATGTCCATAATTTCGATGCTCCTTTTTATGTTGAAGCATAAACGGTATGGAACTGGGAACCCTCCCTTGACTATTCCAATAGAAACGCTATACCTGTTGGTGTAAGTCCAGTACGAGATGCGCCCTGTCAGACACAAGCAATCTGCCTTCCCAATCCCTCATGCCTTTGGACTCGTTCTTTTTTAATTCGTCGAAGAGGCCGGGTAAGTGTACGACCACACCGTTGCCTGAAACAAACGTAAATTATTATTATTTCTTATCTATAGTCTGGGAAACCGCTTATATTTTATATAACTGACGCATAGAGGATACTATTGACCCGTCCCGGCTTCGTTCGGGTACAATAAATACTGATAAATAATAAGCTACCTATGAAAACTAAGACAGACACCTATTAAATCACTCTATCTATTTAAAAAAACTATCTAAATCGGTTGTGTAGCGTAGGTACTAGGTACATCGTACAGGTAGGGAGGTAAGTACGGTATTACTAACTTTCATGCCTCGAGTTTGTATTCCCCTTACCGACCGTGATGCATACAGTGTTTTTCATCACACTTGAGGACAAGTAAAAAAAAAAATTAAATGATGTACTAACATTTGTACAACTCCCTAGGGAATTTTACTTTTCTTAAACTCCCGCAATGCATGCAAGCAATGGCGCACTTAGAAAGCAAGTATGACGAAAAAGATTTAAGTAGAATATAATAGAATTTATTTATTTGGTGTAAAGATAACTTAAATTAACTTAAATTAATTAGTAGACATAGGGACCGACAAAAAGTGACAACGACTGTTTTGTACTATGTAGTTATGATAATTACATTACCTACTATGCTTGTAAAATTTTCCATTCGATTACCTGCTGTTTTAATAAAGAAATATTTGGCAGATTATTTATTTACTACATACGACGTTACGTACCACAAACAAGTAATAAATAACCTAAACATGAATTACGATAACCAAATTTGGTAGGTAGGTACATTATGTAAAATCAAAGAGTACAAACTACAAAGGGTACACATAACTGTATCAAATATTGTGCAATTTCTTGTTAACACGAGTCTAGATAAGAAATGTAAAAAAACAATGATGCCATTCACGCTGGCAATATCACTTGACAGTTAACAGGACATGATCAGTAATAAATGACCCGCTACTGAAGCAATTTGCATTAGGGGAACTCCCAGATGATTTAAATTTAGTACCGACAATCATGTCAAACAAATTAAAAACTACATTTATTGCATTGAGTACAATAAATATGTATGAATGTTCTAAAGGTCATTGGGCACTTTGTTCGGGCATTTGACCCACTGCATACACAAACGAAATAGGGCTTAGGAATGTAGGTAAATGTTGGCATTCTTGCAAGGCGAAACCAGAAAAGTAGGTCACAACCGTTTACGCAATTATACAATGGTGAAAGTAAAAACATTAAAAACACTATTTCGGATACAAAAAGTCGATTAACTTTTTTTTCCCGGTTGATACATACGGAAAAATTACATATTTAGAAAAGTGAGATTTAATTCTTTATTTTAAAGCTAGTTTGGTCTTTGTACGCGAAAAATCATAAAGCGGGTCAAAAACGCCCAATGACCAAATGAGATCGCCAACGCAATAGGGAGAGTATAATGTTGGGTCTATCACAGTAGGGTTTATTTTATACTACTTCTTCCATAACCTTAACTGTACCTACTCTTTCGGAATTTATAAGAAAAATACTGTAAAGGCTGTTTTTTCAATCCCAAAATAAAAGTATCTCTTACTTAGCACTATCACTATCCTTTGCGTAAGTCATAAATACATATAGGACAGAGCTAACATTTATCTCAGATACTGTTATTGTCATTACTGTTACTTAGGGATTGAACAATCAGCCCTACGTTGATTTAAATTTTCGACCGGTAAATACGTTGATTATTCTTGTTTAGTCTATAGAGTATTTTACCATGCAGTTCATGCAGTCCCAAATATGAAGTAAATATTTTTTAAACCTAAACAGTCTAAATGCCAACTTGCCAACCGCATTGGAACTTATTATTGAACAACATATTATTCTAAATATTTCATAGAACTAAAATATTATTATAAGCATTATTCATAATTCATTTATTGCATATAATCATTAGTTACTTAAGGTTTTACGGCAGGCTTTACAGCTAAAGATCACATGAACCCTGTCTAGGTGACATTTTGGTTCATCAGTTGCTGAACCAATTAGTCGACCTTGGGAGTAATTTACCATTTACAAGGTACCCGATTAATCTGCCCGTGCCTGTCGTAAGCCGGCACAATGGTATTAGAATTTCTTTACAAACGAGAAATATTTGCATTTGGACGCTTTACTGATCATTCCATGTCTTTTACATGCAATTTGGCAAACGGAGTCGTTTAAAAGTTCGAACAGTCACGATTTAGCTTTTATTCCATCGTTTGACTTATTTGGCATGTCACAGTGTACAATATCACGCAACGGCATCGGTATTCAAATATTCTTAAATACGTAACAGATTTTTCAAAAAACAAAATTAGCTTTTTAGACGTCACGTTAAATACAAAAATTCTCACACGGACACCACGTCAAAGTGGCAATATCGAATATGAACTTTACGTACACGTGCGTCTATATTGCCCTGTCAACCGAGACTTATATATCGGTCCTAGGCGTTGAACCTGTGGTGCCAATATATCAGTAATTGATGTCCTATGGTTAAATCTGAGGTCCTATAGGTAATAAAACTGACTACGAATCCAATTATGACGTCAATTACATCTGGGCATCGAACCCAGTAAAATGTGAAAATAATCCCGTGCAGCTGCAGTCGAATAAAAAGCCAACAATACACAAAACCTATTGCTTTTTGCACACATCCGAGATTCAATAAAAACGTTCACTTTACGTACCCCTGTCTCAGGCAGCCATACATGCGAATTAAGATTCAAGTTTATTGTATACGAACAGCTGTTTCAAATAGCACGTCAAGTGGTAAGTTGAACTAATGCTTGTCTTCATAAAATGCTACATGGTATGTGAACAAATGAGTTCATGCTCTGAGTTGCCGCCGCGTTATAAACGCGGTCTTACGAGTACTTTCTATCTATCCCGCTTGTACTCGTGTATTGGTGCGAGCGAGTTGGATAGAAAGTATGTCCGCGGTGACAGCTCATAGTAAGCACACAGGACACTAAAATATATTTACTCACCAATAACTGAAGTGCATTTTGGGTTGATGATACCGCTCGGTAGCAGGTGGAAATCGAACTCCTTGCCTTCTACAACGACTGTGTGGCCTGCGTTGTTGCCACCCTGGAAAAAAACAAGTTTATTTAGAGCCTAGGCTAGCTGGTGCGGATTACCGGGATCGTCTAATAAGAAATTGTATGAACGGCGCTAACTGGTGCGGGCGCGTGCGACGAATTTTAATTAATGCTGAGCGAGCGTCCGAAAGCGCGGGTCAAAATTCTTTGCGTTGTCTTATTTTGTGTTCCTAAAAAACGTGACACGATGGATTAAAATCTAGCGTGAAAAACCAAAACAAGTACACCGGATCTTTATTATATACTGAGACGAAACAGCAACTAAAAGCGTGACAGAGTGGTATGAAACAAGACAACGAAAAGAATTTTGACCTAGGCCCTAAAACATGGGAGTTCACTATTCAGTTATTTCATCATTATTTGCCAATCACTTTCCTTGGGAGACCTGTGCCCAGAGCTATACATAAATACCTACGTCAAAATATAGAGCTCCTAATATATTTATCCCTCTTGCTTTTCAGTGATATAATCGTACCTACAACAAATATAGGATGACGTCAGAAGCATAGAATTTACGTACGCTGAGCAGTGATGTCTACATTAGTGGTTTACTATAGTTCATAAATATATACACACGTTTTCACCTTAGTTTAATAGAATATAATGCGAAAAATGTGTACATAGTAATGAACTTGACTATCCGCAACTACTTCACTTAATGTGTTGTATAGTAACTGAATGACTTTTTTAGTTTGTTTAAACGATGTTTTATTCACAACTGTTTTGAAAAAGGATTCTTAGATTGCGAGACATTTTTGTTTATTACGTAGATATTGAACCGATGTGAATATGGTTCCATTCTCCTTTTATTGTATAGGGTAGATATAAAGTATTTCTGGTCTCTAACGAAATGAGACTGAGGAGGGGACTGAGGATAAAATTATGGAAAACTTTTTATATATTTCGTACTGAACTGTAATATTTTCAATATTTTAATTAAATACCTACAACAAAGTATTAACCAGCGTTTGATAAAGGTATATAATATGACCGTGCTAGTCGCTATGCATTACTAAATTGCTATTTATCTATAGGAAGGTAGCCAATTAGCTGGTCTTACTGGGCTTGGTAAGTGTTGCTATAAGCAACAATATCGTCCACAAAGTAGAATGAATCTAGAGGCCAGACCAATAAAATCGCGCACGTGAACATTTATACTTTATTATGTAAATATTAGATACGAATAGCGATAATGTGTAAAGAGGCACGTTTACTGATGCTGTTACTTAGAAACTCATTTTCACGCAAATATGTGGATATTTCACAAAGACGAGAACTTGAGGAGCAAATTTTTTTACAAAGTGAATACTCGTCGGTGAATTTGATGCCCAACGAACTCGCTACAAATTTTAATGAATGAAGGGACGTTTTATCGTGGAATGTTGGCTTGTGTTTAGATAAAGAAGTGCATGCAATTTTACATAATTAGGCCTTAAAACACTGGTGTGCTAGTACCTATTATGAGACTCTCCAACGCACGTTTCATAAACGTACTAGTGTTTTGATGCCTCTCACTATGTATCTGCTGCATACAACAGACTGACTGTGAATCAATAGGCATTCTATTCTGTAGATACTCGTAAAGCATATGATACGTAAAATCCTTTTTTATCAAACACAACACATGTCTAAGAACTATCTCTATATAGTAAAGAGTACAGAAAATGGTCATACAAAAAGTGCATCATCATCATACTAGGCTTAACAGAGGGAAGGCGATCCAGAGGGCCCATAACTACCAAGTGGGATAGCGCCGTGGAAAATGCGTGCAATCCATGCAGCCCTTGAGCGCACTAAAATGGAAGGGCATCATAGTTAATCACGATCCTCAGCTATGAGGGAACGAGGAAGATAATAAAGGATAGAAGCATCAACACCAAACAACAGCTCAACCGTCATCGTCAGTTGAACTCAGTGGAGGCAATACCTAAATATGACGTCACATCACAGTTCAACTCAGCGTGACTCAGGCATGCGACCCGGGCAGTGGACATCGGCCTTATCAACAAAATTACTAGTATTACTACAATGAGGCGGTCGGTTCCGGATCGCTTGGGTGTAAACAAAACGAGCCATGTGTCGGCCCGGGTGATATGCACGTTGATTTTTGGCGTTACGCAAAAAAAAACAATATTCATGTATTTCTGATGAAATAAAAAAATATTTGATCGAAACGAAATATAGTGGTAACCCCGACACTTTTTTTTATTTTTCATTTTATCTTATATTAGAAAGCAGGTATAATTATGTTTACCATGAATAAACCATTGTATTTGAATCTGGTTTAGTCTGGCAAAGCAACTAGTTACAGTTAGTAGAAAATAGAAAAGAAACCTAATTATGAGTTATTTGATAGACACTTAACTATCAATTAAGGCTCAATGAACTCGAAGATATTTTTTCGTGAAGTTTTGGTTGTCTGTCTCCATAATAAAAGTTGCTCAATGTGTCCCTAGTACCTTGTTCAGGTGTTCACTCCTGCTCCACGACCCAGATGTCACCCTGTTCTTTTTGATATTCTGTCACGTCATACAGGGGGGAAATTGCATAGTTTGATAAATTAAATAATCTAGCAAGCTTTACTAACATGATTAGTTGGTATGGTAGTGGGTAACCCACTATGAAAAGGTCATATAGTTAACTGTCAGAAAAATCGAAATCATTTCTCTTATGAAAATAGAAAAAATAAACCTTGGTGACAGAGTGGAAATAAGCCCTTTTGAAAAGACACCTCTATTTTTCATTGTACTGGATATTAGATTCCATATTATTATACATAATACAATGATAATACATGCGTGTTAGAGCTAACCTAAATGGATAGCATACTTAAAGCCAACAATTGACCTAGTTTCTACATATACTACACTTTAATTAATTGATAAATAACAAATGCATGTCCTTGTAGGTACAATGGAAACTTATAATAGATTTCTCTTATTGCATTACACATTTCTTAACCTTGCTCCGACTCTGACAAACATTTGCAACAACAACTACTCTTGTGTAATTTTATGCAACGTGTTTACAGTAAAGTTTCATGTACCTGCGAGACTCAAATCTGATGTTATCTGGGCAAAGGTACCACATCTTCGATGGCACAAATGGCGTTATGTACGTAAGTTCGCATACAAATACAACGCCGCGAGACGCAAGCGCCATCGACAATAATAATCCCTTTGCCCAGATAACATCACAAATAAAGAAAATGTACTCGTAAACTAGTACCTTCAGATCGATCACATTCACATGTAATCTCCAATCGGTATGTTAGTGGCAATGTTGCAATATTATTTCGTGTTGAATGTAAATTTCAGTTTACGGTTGTTTATTTGGTATTAAAGTATACAGGGTGGAAAGGGACGACGTTCCTTCCCGCTACCAACCGAGTCTACCAATCATTACGATGAACTTTCAGTATGGGACAAACATCGAAAGCGTACATGGAAAATTGACTTTTCCATACTATTGAACTCTAACTAATCACTCACTTTGTATGAGGGGTTAATTTTTTTTTTTTTAATATTTCGATGTTGGTCCCATACTGAAAGTTCATCGTAATGGTTGGTAGACTCGGTAGGTAGCGGGAAAGAACGTCGTCCCTTTCCACCCTGTATACACCTAATAACTAGCAGTTTATCGTAATGTGTAGATACGCTTAGCAAATTGGAATGTAGGCCACTTTAGTTAGAACCATGTCAAAATGACATGTAGTAAGAGATTTCTTAGTCTGATTTATACCTTATACTTGACATGAGAGACAGAGAGAGGTAATACGTTAATCGCGGTAGGCCCTCTTACTGTATATCGTATTAAGACGATTACGTAACAAATATAGTATAGGCGGTAATTAAAAACAGTTTAGCGAGCATATGGAAGGAAGCTCCTAGATGTTTGTTTACGTCACATTAAGATCTATCATTGCTGTAGGCTTATGAATCTTATGATGGTACCGCGTCTGATTGTTTGTCGTGTTGACATCACGTTCTAACAAGTATGCAAGTGCGAAAGTGATTCGTAGCACGATAAATGGATAAAACGGGCCCATCACAAGTCACCTGGTCGTTCAGTGACGTGCCACTGCGGGTATTAAAATAACGAGGTTTCCAGGATTCATCGTAAATCATTTGTAGGATTGTAGGCGATGTCACCATGTTAGATAGTGTCCGGTGAGACTTCCACCCGGTCCAGAGGTTCAGGCGTCAGTCACGATAGCTACGATAGCTCAGAACTTGCGTTCGAATCCCACCTCGGACGTTGGTGATTGTGACTTTTTCTTTGTTGTAGGACTTCGTAATTTAGTACTATGAGCTGTCACTGTTACTTCAATTGAATTAGGCTTGGTTATTATTATTATTATTTATTCAAACAAAAAATATACTGTATGACAGTATAAACTAAAGCACTGTACAATTTAAATTACACAATATTAGATACATCATTATAATATACCACTATCATCCATTACCTCGCAGTACTTCAGACATATGCTACACACATTTGCCCATCGGCTTGCGAACAGATCACATTCAGGTGCCCATGACAGACGCGCGTACAAAAACCTTAGAGCTCGAATAAGAAGAAATCTTTGGCGAGCCACAGTACGCGTTGTTGCATGGAATCGCAAGAAGGATATGGAAGGCTGTGATGTTATTGTTGTAATAACTTCACAGTTAGTTTTAATTGGTTTGTGCGAGTTTGTACTAATATTTAGGGATTTATAATATTAAAAATATTGGAAAATTGAAACGGTTTACTACTTCGATCGACTCATGGTATACGCACCATGAGTCGATCAACACTATCAACAGAATCAACACGCAAGTCGATACACGAGTATAATCGCCAGTGATGTTTCTACATATCGGGACTACGTTGTTTTTGTTTACCAACAATGTTGTTGCCGCCCCCTGCTAATCGCCAGTCGGTATTAGTCGGGGGAAGAAAAGTTTTTGGTCACATTAAATCCTACAGTTTCGGAAGCTTTTTCTAATGAATATTTAGGGTATACAGATTCACACCATGCAATAATCCCCAGTGCCGCGCGAGAGCTTCTCATCCAGTCGAGGACTTGAAGGTCAATAATTGGAACAGCACGTTCAATAATTTCTACCCTCGAGATTATGCATTCATTCTATTGTTTCAGATGATTTATAATTAAGGGAAAAAAAATCCCCAGTTTTTTCGTAAAGCTTATACAAAAAAAACTATACCTTAATTTTTTTTTCCTTATTTGAAAAAAAAATATAACTTACAAAATCTTGCGCAATTCGAAAATTTGGTCATTGGACCAAAATAAAGACATAAACGTCTTAATAACTTTTCTCCGCGGTGACACAGTTGCATCTATTTTTTTTTCACTGTTATTATTTTATTTTGCTTATAAGACGTTTCAATGAAAACGTACAGCCACGATAATCTATTTCTTAGATAATATGTTTATTAACACGCAAAATAAAAATAGAATATTTGAAATATATTAAGTGCTTTACGAGCAATCGACATTAACAGTTATAATCTTAAAACGAATATTTTTTTAAATCCCGCCTTCCCGCGCATGTGCCTACGATACGTGTGCGGCGATGCCGTGCGCTGTGCGTGAAAGAGAGAGGTATAGTTATATATACAGGGTGTGGCCAATAATAGGAGCTTTAAATTTAAGCGATGAATCTTTGGACTATACGCAATTACCTAGACCTTATCAAAATGCTTCAAAGTTAACCAACTCTGAGATATAGCACTTCAAAGTTGCAATACATAATCAATGTATTTAACCATCGTTAAATTGTCGTTAACGATCGTTAGATGTCTTGGTACAAGGTGGTTTCTTGGTACCGAGGCGAAGTTTCATAATCTACTCAATCGAAACTAGTTCTTAAGCCCAGACATAAAGAACTAATCGCGTGAGAACACGTTTATTTTGACAAGTTTGTTTTAAAATTCTCCAAAAAGATGCCCTAGCAACAAAGAGGTTTTTACTTTATCATCGGAAGTTTACAATGACACCTCGAAAAAGACAGCGAACCTAGCACATCTTGGGTTTGATTGCCGCTCGCGAAATTGTCGAGGCTACTCGTCTCATTTTGATTGTATTGATTAAAAAAGCCGCGAGAAGGCCGTGAGTGACTATCAAACACAAGATGTGCTAGACCCACCAACGACTGTTTTGTACTGTAGAGGGGTGCCTGTCGTGTCGCATAACGTCGATTGTCCTAAAATTTTTTGGCCGAGAATGTTTGGCATAATGTTAAAAGGCATACTACTTGTTTAGCCTACTTGCGCATACACGTTTAAAATATCTACACCATATTTATTCTAATATTCATTACCCGAACGTCAAATGACCTAAAGCATAATAATCCTAATGTTCATTGTAATAAATATTGTTTTCCCTACTACTCGAACTGTCAATTTTCACTGCGCCTACTTTTATCATGTCCGAAATTTCATTCAAAAAGGCATTTTAATAACAACATGCAAAACATTTGAACAACAGGGTGAATAGTTAAAAAAATATTCAAGTAATAAACTAGGGTAAAACCGATGTGGATTGGTTAGATTTCGAAGCTAGGGCGGAGTAAATGGCGTAGTCTTTAAATACTTAAGTATTTTTAATCAATTGTTTACACATCCTCATACTTACAAAACCAAAAAAAGGGGGGACGGGGGGCGAAGCCCCCGCCAGGGAGGCTCGGGGGGCGAAGCCCCCCGCATTAAAAAAGAAATAATCTGAACCTCCCCCTACCTTAACCTGGATAGGTTCGTTAGGTACCTTTTATCCCTTAGAGCGGAAATAGAAGCCCCGCGCAGCGGGGCTTCGTCGACCGGTTCCCAGGTCAAAATTGCTCACTTAAATTCTTTGGACAACAGGGCTAATTATTCAGTAATAATTAAGTATAAGGAATCAATTGAACATATTGCGAAATACAAATCAAATTATTTATTAACTAAATATTTTGATTTGTACTTTTAATTTTTCTCCAGTAGTCACACTACTTAATACTATATAAATTATAAATATTAGATGTCATATACCAAAGAAAAACGACCAAGATCACCTATGTCCGAGGTGGGGATCGAACCCACGTACTCAGCTTTCGCGGCTGATGCCTGTACCCCTCGGCCACTCGGTCTTAGCAACCACCGGTCAAATTTCTCGGGTATATGCAATCCCTTACAAGGCTAGGCGCCTTTGACCATTCTCTGAGGGTAAGCAATACATGCCTGCACCTCCTATTTAGAATACTTTACAGTTTTCTAGAATAGCTAGAGAGAACTGGTGCTGCCATATATTGAACATATTGCGAAATACAAATCAAATTATTTATTAACTAAATATTTTGATTTGTACTTTTAATTTTTCTCCAGTAGTCACACTACTTAATACTATATAAATTATAAATATTAGATGTCATATACCAAAGAAAAAAAGCTATTCTAGAAAACTGTAAAGTATTCTAAATAGGAGGTGCAGGCATGTATTGCTTACCCTCAGAGAATGGTCAAAGGCGCCTAGCCTTGTAAGGGATTGCATATACCCGAGAAATTTGACCGGTGGTTGCTAAGACCGAGTGGCCGAGGGGTACAGGCATCAGCCGCGAAAGCTGAGTACGTGGGTTCGATCCCCACCTCGGACATAGGTGATCTTGGTCGTTTTTCTTTGGTATATGACATCTAATATTTATAATTTATAAGGAATCAATTTTTTTTTTTAATTATTTAAAGGTAGGTAATCACTTTTAGTACATTAAATAGTAGGAAGTAGGAAGCTAGGAACATCATCATTATGAACAATAATTTTTCGATACATATACATTAGACACAAAAATCATTAGGACAAACAATATTTAGGAACAACCAAGTTAGGATTAACAATTTCGTCATAACAAAAATATGCGCAACAATGTTTATGCCATACATTTTTCGGCGTAAAGTTGTTATGCGACAAATATTTCGAAATAAAAACATTATGCCACCCGATATAGACCCACTGTAGAGGTTTTGATTTTTATTTGAATTCCAACAAATATGTTATACCTACTAGATTATGCACCAAAAAACATAATTTAGCAAAAACGAGACTTATTTCAACACTAGGTCCTAGAGTAGATATTTCTTTATAAGCTAGGAACGGTCCTGGCGAGAAGTTTACTGCTGCTAGGGTGTCCTTGTTTAACGTCTTGTCGGATACCTAAAACAATCTTTTAGACTAGAAGAAATGGTAGAAAACTTTTTAATCATTACAATCGAAAAGTGGTGGGTATCTGCCAGTTGGTGTCCAACACAAGATTTGCTAAGCCGCACATGGCATATTTATAGCAGTCCTTTTGCTTTACCTAAGACAGGACAGTTATAAGGTAACCATAAAAACATCAGTTTCCGGTAAAACCGTGATCGGTCATTAGTTAATCAAGCTTTGTTATGAAGTAGCCATAGCGACGTCAGCATCCGTGTAACTCGCGGGATCGGTCATTGGCCACCCGAGTTTTGTTATAATGTAACCATAGCAACGTCCGCATCGTTGTTGAACATACTTCGGCAAAAGTCGTTGATAACGAATCAAGCTTTGTTGTAATGTAACCACAGCAACATCAGCATCCGTGGAATTCGCGGACTCGGCCATTGGCTAACTGAGTTTTGTTATTATTTAACCATAGTAACGTCTACGTCATTGGTGAACAGATTTCGGCAAAAGTCGTTAATAACGAATAGATCCCGATCAGTACTGTGTACCGACTAATTTACGAACTGTAACAAGTGACTCAACAATCCCGGTTTGCGACTGTACCTTCTGTTTGACAATGACAACATCACTCGGCCTGTCCTTTTCTTTTTTCGTCTCTTTTTAATCAATATAGTCCAATAGGGACGGGTAGCCACGAGAAAGCCGAGTGTTTCAGTCACACACAAGATATGCTAAGCCCCCGGATACTTACACAATCGTTTTATAAGCCATTTGGCCCGTGTTTTGTTTGGCCATGGTCATTTCAATAGAAAGGGACACAATTCTGACAGGAGTCATCTCACGAAGTCCGTTTTTGTTTTACTCTTTAGTGCACAATTTAGTAGTGGTATCTTTGCATTCGAAGCCATAGACCATGCAGTTGTAAATGCGAACTTTTTTATGTGAAGTCACTTTCTCTACTATTACAACATAATGACAATCTACGTCAAGTTGTTATATCAAAACATTACCAAAAATAATAAAATAAATTATAAAATTGCGAATTGAGATGCACACGAAGCACATAATTAATAAGAAAAGTAAGCCAATCATTGTGTAAACGACTTGTCAACGAATATCATCCGAGTTGATAATAGAACCAAACACTATTGTTGTCATCTCAAAGCAACGTATACCAAATGCAGTTCTGACTGTGACCTGTAGGTTTTCACTTCCAACCAGATTAACAGTGAAATTCTTACTTAGTTTCGACAAGATCCTGTTCTCAGTACGTGTTATGTCGTGTCAGAGTGGAGTCAAATAAAGAAGCAGATCGTATCGTCGACATCATCGTAGTCGTGCCTATGTCTACAAATTCAATTAATTTAAGTGCAAGTTGAGTGGTTAAGAGTTCACCCGGTGAGATATGTGATTATTGCACTATTTTTGTTGTAACCGTTTACTTAATAAATTGTTTTGGAGTCACTTTATGGCGTTTTACTAATTTAGTTATTTCGTCAGTTCACACCTGATAATTGAGATTGTGATCTGTTACATAATGTTGAAAAAAGTGACAAAGTAATCAATAAGTAGATAGGTATGTTTAATAAGCAATACTGATTCATTTAGATTCAATAATACGCGAAACCGATAGTACCTAAATGTCAATGTCAAATGTTCGACTGGACACATAATGTCTGCAGTACATTGCTGGATCGATTAACTTTGTTAGAAAAATATAGAAAATTTATTTTTGATTTTAATTAATTAAAACCATTTGGAGTTAATTACTGATTAGTTAAAGGGTCTATGTTTTCATTTATTGCTCTTATTACAGGCCACACCCTGTATACATTTTTGAATAATTGTAACACCTCATTTTGCGTCGGGAATTAAATACAGGCCCCTAATAGGTAACAAGTTGTATAGGTGCCTACATTTTTAATCGTCAGTTCAAAAACTGCTTAATACCTATTTATTTTACTACTAATTTTTATTTAAGACGTTTCTACTTCCTTCCTAAGAAATTCCTTCTGTAATTTGACGCACCGTCCTGTCTACATAGTACCCCACCTACGTTTATCCGCTGCCCTGCGGCCGGCCACGCATTTATGACGTCAGCGCCGCGCCGCTCCGATTTATTTTAACAATAACCATTTCGAAAATTGTAGGAAATGCTTAGAGTATACATAGGGGATTTTTTTGGTATTGTGCCACAACTAATTATTGACAAGAGGTACATTAAAAAAATCAAATGTAGAATTAATGCGCCTGCACGTAAATCAGTTAAAACTGTAAAAAAAATAGTTAGCATTGAGTCACTGACGTAATTTTTTCTTTGGATGAGTATAATAATTGTCGGGTCATTATAGTAAAAAATCACCATTTGTTTAATTTTTGTTTGATTGTTATGAATTTTAAAAATAATTTTATTTTTTCTGACTATATCTACGATTATTCAGTGGTGACTTTTTAAAATATTGTCTTAAATATTCAGTTAGGCCCCTCGGATAATAAATCCCTACTGTAGGATTTATTGTTTCTTTTTATTAAACAATTAAATCTTAATATTGATTTTATGAAAAAACCTCCACACATTTATCAGGGATAATTAGATTCATATATTCACAAAACGATGTTTTATCATATTCCTGAAATAAATATACTGTAGGATTTAATGTAATTTTCTCGAACAAGTTAAAGTTTAGCTCCCGGACTATATGTCAAGGCAATAGGAATGCTTGTCCTTGCCGCAGAAATATCAGGATGCTTAGCCAAGTTGCCAATCGCTAACGCTTAGTAGCGTATCGTAGTTTTCCCTCTCTGTCACTCTTTTATATTAGTGCGACAAAGACAGTTAGCTGCCTTTCGTTTACGATTGACGATTAAGCGTTAGCGATTGCCATCTTGTCTATGTACCCTGGCCACTCAACGCATATTGCTAGGTCGTTCACTCCTGCCTGATGTTAATACATATATTACATTTACCATTCGTCAGTTGAAAGTAAAAAAAATGTAAACAAAACTATAAACTTAATCACGCATTTTCACAACACAATCTTGGTTTTATCGCCAACTTAAAACCTTAAACCTAAACTTCACATACATTTTTTGTTAAAAATAAAAATATACCTATCTGCTAACGTGATCCAGGATATGTATCAAATGCTATGGAAAGTGAGCCATATTTGTTTACCTTTTTTTACTTTCAACTGACGTACGGTATTACAGTCAAGTCAAGGGGGTGTCACGTGTCACTCCGCGATTCCGTCTCGCGGCTACAAGTACATGCAGAGCGCCCCGTCTCCGTGGTCTATTCAATGGTTGGCGCGCGCTGTCTCGGAACGCACGTTTAAATTTACAACGCTGGCTCGTCACGTATCGCGAAATATATCGCTTGCAAAATATTAGGATTATTTTATACATGTGCATCTTAAATGAAAATGCCGAAAATATACTGCATAGCAGCATGTTGCAATAATAATAATGTTAATTATCATGACGCGTTTTTCGCACAGCCGATGCGTCAGAGAGATACTAAAAACTAAGGAACATAATAATTAATAATACACTTATTACCTACATTCGTAGTAAATTAAATTCTCAGAAAATCAAGTCAATTACAGACAAAACGGTTTATTTTCGGACAAATTTGTCAGTAAAAAAGCGGCACATTTAAATAATGTAAAAAACTTCGTTCTCTCATACTTTTATTGAATTTCGCGCCTTTTGTCCTAACATATTATTTGGTTGTCTGACTTTATTCCCATAATATCAAATAGGTAGGTACACTGGTACATATAAGAGAAAATGCCGTGTTACGTCTGCCTTACGATTGTGATTAAACCATTACTTATTTGTGCTGCTTTTGTAATGAATGCGTGTAGGTACCTAACGTAATTCTTTATTTTTAAATGCATTAAGCAGATATATTAATTTCTGCATACCTCACATACTGTCTAGTAGAGGTGTGCGCCGATCGGCGTGGCGTCCGCCGCCGGTCATTTTAGCCACGCCGCCGCCGCCGATGTTTTCACCGGCGTGAAATCGGCGTGAAAATAATTCTTAATTTTTTTATCTGTTTTGTGTGCGTACATTGCAACAGGTCATTAGAAGTATCCAAAATTATATTTCTCACTTTTCGTTTAGGTACTTAGGTAGATCACGCATCATTACCCTAAAATTTATATAATATAAAGCAAAGGGTTTAGTAGCCTTACCGAACAAGAGGTGCCTTTCCCCACGAATGAGGTCAATATTTTAGGTGGTGTACTAGCAGGACCTAAGAATACTCCATGCTTAATATCAGCTCTAGATCTTCTTTTGTTTCAGAGTTATTCAAGATAATGTAAAATATACAGGGTGCCGTTGAAAGTGGCATATTTCGAGAACTGTTCAAGTTAGATCAACCAAACAAAATTGTGTTTGATAACAATAAAATAAACTTCAAAATGCATATTTTTAACCTGCATCTCGTCCTTATTTTTCGTAATAAAAAAAGGTTTCTTGTTTTTTTTTCCATATTTTTTTTTATTTCACGTGGAGGTACACCTACAAAAAAAATATGCATACATAGCCACTAATGTCCACTGTATACATAAATAAAAATATTTCCGTAAATCATCGTGCGTCATGCCAAAAAAAAATTTTTTTCAGAAGTAGTCGTTACTGGCATACAAATAAAGTACCAGTGCAGTGTGAACATAAGTTAGTGTGTAGGTATACAATCTCTCGACACTTACCGCACAAAATATCATTGACTTATTAGTGCATTTGCTATATAAATCAGCCTCTTGTCCAGTTTGTATGCATTTTTTCTTTCCACATATATTTTTTAACGTTTTTTCACAAGACTTACACTTAATTTTTTCCATTTTCCAACAGAAAATGCAACAAATCAAATGTCGAAAACAATAGGTACTATGTGTCAAATGTTTATCTCTCTTTTATAAAGCAAATGTACTAATAAGTCAATTTACGTCAATGATATTTTGTGCGGTAAGTGTCGAGAGATTGTATACCTACACACTATCTTATGTTCACACTGCACTGGTACTTTATTTGTATGCCAGTAACGTACTTCTGAAAAAAATTTTTTTTTGGCATGACGCACGATGATTTACGGAAATATTTTTATTTATGTATACAGTGGACATTAGTGGCTATGTATACATATTTTTTTTGTAGGTGTACCTCCGCGTGAAATAAAAAAAAATATGGAAAAAAAAACAAGAAACCTTTTTTTTATTATGAAAAATAAGGACAAGATGCAGGTTAAAAATATGCATTTTGTAGTTTATTTTATTGTTATCAAACACAATTTTGTTTGGTTGGTCTAACTTGAACAGTTTACGAAATATGCCGCTTTCAACGACACCCTGTTTATTTTACATTATCTTGAATAACTCTGAAACAAAAGAAGGTCTAGAGCTGATATTAAGCATGGAGTATTCTTAGGTCCTGCTAGTACACCACCTAAAATATTGACCTCATTCGTGGGGAAAGGCACCTCTTGTTCGGTAAGGCTGCTAAACCCTTTACCTGCATGCCAAATGGTTGTTATGAAGGACGGGAAGGATATACTTAAGCTTAAAGATTTCGGTGTTTTCGTCTTTGCCCGGGCTTTTACCGACTTTAAGCTGCTTAATGGCCAGGTAGAGTTTCTCTACGGTAGATGCGGAGTCTAGCTCGTGCCAAGTATCCAAGTATCCGGGAGTAACACCATGGCTTCTGGTTGAATGTCGACTGGACACGAGTAGAGACCGGTGTAGTGTTCCACCCATCTTGCCATTTGACGGCTGCTGTTTGTTATGACAGAGCCGTCAACTTCCTTTAGAGGAGCAGTCTTTTTTTGGATAGGTCCAAGAGCTCGCTTAATACCTTCGTAAACACCGCCCAAGTTTCCTGTGTCCGCACATGCTTGGATTCCTTGACAGATTTCTGACTAGTATGCATTTGCATGGAGATCAGAGTAACATAGCCGCTTTTAGTATTAAGACGCAAGACCATGATGCGCTCAGATACACCTATGGGTGTCTCTATTGCATAAATAAGATTATTGCGGACTTCAAATCCTACTCCGCTCCCGCTTTTCCGAAGAACTCTTACCCTTCCAGCAAAAGTGTAGTGAGCCTCGCGCAAAGAGCCCTCTTCCTCAATCCTGGTCTCCTGTAAAGCTGCAATATCGACGTTTAACCTGTTAAGTTCTACATCGATACTGTATGTTTTGCGCAGGTTTCGAGCGCAATCAAGGTTTTCACCGGTGTTCTGAAAACCTGTCCTCATTGTTCGGACGTTCCATGTCGCAAAGCACATGTTGTGAGAGATATTGCATTTTCAGGGTTTTTTATATTCTGAGCAGGTGGTTGGTGTTACAGCGTCAACGCCCAGCTTTAAAACTTGTGTCCCATTCACCCACACAGGACAAGTTAACGCTGAGGCGGATCAGTACCTTATTGGTCGAGGATTGCTCAACTTGAAGCAGGCGGTAACTGATCAGTGGACCTTCGATGGATCCTCCTACCGTAGGGAGTGGCCCTTGGTACCCGCACATACGACGTCTATTCGTGCGGGCTTATAACCGGTAACTGCCACTCCCCGTGTTGTTTCCCCCCTGCACGGCAGGTGGGCGAAGCGTCCTCTCCGCGGATGCTGCTGCGCCTGGGACAGATGACTTTATGGCAACACGGGTTTGCCCAGCACCCATGCCCCTCTCTCTCTCTCCTCCCCGACATGGTCCACAGAAATGACGAGTCAGTACGTGTGGTGCCGGTTTGGCCGCAGGAGCCTGGCTAGCGCCTAAACGGTGACTCCAGGTCCGGGTTTATTATTAGTTTTCCTTCTTTTTGGAGGCTAGGTGTCCGCGTCTTGAGGTTTCGAATCCTTTAGTCTCCTCTTACGACACCCACGGGAAGAAAGGGGCTGATGCTATTCTCTCCCGACATCACACTGTCATTTTGATAGGAAAGCCGTAGAAAAACATGAAATATGTGAACATGTTTAGAAATTTTGAAAAAACCCGTTCTTTTTAAAATTTTAACTTGTCTCTTTCATTACGCCGATCACGCCGATTACGCCGCCGCCGCCGGCCATTTTCAGACCGGCGGCCGCCGCCGATGGTTTGGCCATCGGCGCACACCTCTACTGTCTACAGATATTTTTAGAATGTTCGTGTTATTATCAGGATTATTCGGATGGATATTCACCTAAAGTTAGCGAAGTCGTGTAGCTATCTCACTCACACCTCAAACAATGCCGCCCGGGCACGCGCGGCCGAAGCACAAAGAAGGTGCCGACCGAGTTGAGACAAATATTTTTGAATCACGTGTTTGAAATGCGTAGGTAAATTCTATAATCATGCATGAACTAAATTGTTGAATCAAGACGAATGCTATTAACGCCGTAGATATCATTGCAGTAATGTATTTGTCAGACGCCTCATAGCGCCGTTCGTTGTTTTATTAGTTTTCAATAATTGACAACCCTGTTTTCGACGTCGTGCGGCTTATAAGCGACCTTTCCGCCACGCAATACGGCCCATTTCAGCTGCTCGCGTCGCCTCGCGCGCCGTTTTGTTTGGTAATAATAATTGTGTAGGTACATAAAAAGCCGGCATTTGTGAACATCAAAGCAGTGAAGCTTCTGTACTTTATATATTCTGTGGTCAAGTGCAAAAATAAGTATCGAAACAATCCGCTCATAAATATGTTACGAAGTTCTTATTACACAGAATTAGAGTGCACTGGGACATATTATTGAACATTTTGTGTATATCTTATTTTGTCTTTGACTGTACATAATGTAGATGCAATGTAAAGATCTCTATCTCCAATAAGTGCAATGACAGTATAGTAGGTATGCCACCTAAAAGGTGCTAAAAATGCTAAAATTAAGCAATGAAAGACTTTAATTATCATCATCAGCCTATCTTAGTCTACTGCTGGGCGTAGGCCTCTCCTAATAACTATGCGTATGGACGCATTACGAGGTAAATGCCCATAATCGCCACGCTGGGATTGACGATCACAGTAGTGTGTCCACTATTATGTATGACGCTGCTGCCCATCATCAATCGTCAATAAATGAATGGTCAGTGACACGTCAATCTCTTCGTCGACTCTTAAGACCCACAGGAAGAGTTGGGTGACAAATTATGTATTGTTACTGCCGTCATCAGGTTTTATTTCGCAATATTCAACCATGTAGTACCTACTTAGTCCAAGGATTACACAAGGTTCTGGAGATAAAACTAGCTATAAAAATAATAGTAAGTACAGATAGCAAAATAGCAATGTTAAACAAGGGACTAATTGCCATTTTTATCATTTCAAGTACTTAATGCAGACGAGACGCATGTGTCATATGATAAGCTGATAACTAGTTTTTACGTAATGGCTATTTACATGCCAATTAGTACAATAAATACAGTTATAAATAATACAAATAGAGTTAACATCTATGACTTCAAAATGTACCTATGAATCATAGATTTACTGTACCGATTGTTTATCCGAAGTATTTACCTATAAGTATTCATCACAGTTTTATGATGTAAGTGTTTGCTTTTTCTAGTAGGTGTGTAAGACTCGTCTAAACCCGTAGTTCAAATGTTTTTTTTTTTCATTTATTTGCCATAAATTGTATGTTTACAAAGAAATATGCTGGTACAGTTTACAATTTTTGTTCTACGTCAATTTTGTCTCAATACAATGTTTGATGGACATCTCAAGAAATAGTTTTCCTCAAACTAATAATTTACATTTTATCGTGTGCTGATTGCAGAGAGCTCGGCGCTCTAGGTATATAGGGAGGTAGATTCATGTAAAGGTGCATTTAGACCAAACGAGCATTCCCTCATTCGATCCCCCACCCATTTTTAACTTTCTCAGGAGTAATATTTTGCAAATTACAATTTTGCTCGTAAACATACAACGACTATGCAAATTTCAGTGACCTTACGTACCTATGTAGCTACGATATACAATATGCATACGTCGATTTAATTAATATATAAGTGAATTATTCAAGTCATTTCGTCATCCAATTCGTACAGCCCTCAAGACAGTATTGGAATTGACATTCTAAATCCATTTAAGTCTAAACAGCGTGAATTTTTTGATAAGAATTCTAAACAGTAATGATAACTTTAGAGCACATACCTAGATGTTTTACACAATGTGACTCACAAGGTCAGCCATGACAATTGCGATCTTTACTCGCTAAGCGCCTAATTTACAACATAGTAATGGAAACACGTGATTTTCCGTACTTGTAATCTGATATGATTTTAAAGACACTACTGCTAGGGATGGTATCGAAGATATCAAAGTGGTCAAAACAGAAGCTTGTAACTTCAAATATCATCATCATCAGCCTATGTTAGTCCACTGCTGGACGTAGGCCTCTCCTATTAACTAAGCGTATACGTTAAGAGGTAAATGCCCATAATCACCACGCTGGGCAAGCGTATTGGCGATCGCAGTAATGTGTCCACTATGATCAATCTTGTAGAATGGTCAGTGACACTTCAATCCCTTAGTCGACTCTTACGACACCCGCAGGAGGAGTTGGGGTGGTGACAAATGTATTCTTACTGTCGTCACCACACGGAACACTGCCATCACCACACGGCGTCAAATATGCAGGGGTGCAACCACATAAGATAATAGTTCACATCAAATGTGTCGTGTCAGTTCAGGCGATCAATCTTGTTATGTTGACTGATACCAGCGAATTTTAACTCTTGTGTCTATTGATCTAACTGATGATACTTATGGAATTTATGACTAGCCATCTAACTGCTGCCTAACTAGATACTGGCTCTGCATTTGCTGCACACATCATCATCAACATTTACTATTAGCTTTGACTAGGGTTGCCACTGTTGTGAGTTGTCTAGTTAAGCCCTAAATATCAGGCCCGGCCACGACATTGGTCTAAGGCGACCAGCGGCGAGCGAATCCATGAGTTGGAGCGGTATGTCGATATGGGTACTCCCTCTCGCACGCATGGTTTTCCGCTAAGCCGGTCGCCTTAGACTAATGTCGCGGCCGCAGCATAACTTTACATGATCCTGTCAATTAAACTTTGTAGCTGTCTGGCCTGTCTGGTTTTTTCAATCTCAAAACATTCAGTTCTACAGTCGAGATATTGCACACAGAATGTCAAATGTGGGCGGGCCACATTGCGCGTAGGACAGATAGCCGTTGGGGCGGAAAGGTTCTCAGGTGGCGGCCACGTACCGGAAGGCGCAGCGTGGGTAGCTGGATAGGTGAACAAGGTGGACTGATGACCTGGAGAAGGTCACAGACACAGGAGTCCGCTGGATGCAGGTGGCACAGGACCAGTCATTGTGGCAATCTTTGCCTATTTTCAGCATTGGATGTTTCAGCTGATATGATGATGATGATGAATGTCAAAGAAGGTATATTTGTAAAAACATTGTCATGCTCATGCTTTATGATATTAGGATCTAAATAAGTTTATTTATTTATTTTAGGATTCCACTTATCCTACCCGCTACCTCAATAGGCATTATTAATAATTCAATTGTAGCCATTTATTGTTATCCACAGGCAGGAATATCAAAGGTCAATGACCTCCCAAGCCAAACAAATGATAATCATGAAGCAGACATTAATTTTACTAACTTTAATAAGTACAGTTCAATCAACTATCTCTTTGTATAGGTCAAATGCATGACTAAACACCAGATAATTATTCTAATATGGTATACTTTGGACTTGTTGTCATGTGAACTTTGTGTAACATTATGATCCAAAGAAACTGTAAATATGGCCAAAAAATAAGTACATTCCTATTGCCTGTGACATTTTCGTACTCGCAATAGGCACCTGGGGAATTTTTGAATTTTTGGATCAGAAGAGTCAATAATACAATAGTACTATGCGCTATCTAATTAGTAGGCACTACCTGGAGGCCGAGTGTACGTAATAACTTATAAAAAAAGTCTCGAGATGTCTTTTATAAGTTATTTTATTACCCACACTTGGCCTTCAGTTCTTAAACTTGAACTAATTTCCTAAAAAAATCTATTCTGCATCCCAAAACCTCACTGGTAATAGAATGCATTTATTTTTTGGCAACCCTATATAGATATTCTTCATACTGTGTGTGGACTTTAACACATTCTGGCATGCATATGCTTGCTTGAATAATTACGGACATGTAAAGTTAGTGTAGTGACAGCCAACACAATTTCATACATAGCAATCAGAATATCATGTGTTTGTTCATGCAACAAACTGAAAAACATGCATGCCAGAGATCGTGGGTAAATACTGAACTTGTCTTTAGTGAGTGCTAATAATATCATCATCATCATCATCATCATCATCATCATCATCATCATCATCATCATTAGTAGCCCAAGATCATCCCCCTAATAATATAATTTTGATTATTATGAACTAATACTAAAATAGTTATTGATGAATTGTGGATAAAAAATAATTGACATTTTATAATGGTGTTTTAGCATGGGAATTCACTTTTCGGAATTTTATATTTTCATGAAGTAAAAAGATCATTAACCTAACAATAAAATAAAAGTTAACAAAAAAATGTTTGTTGTTAAAATATGTATTGTATATAGAGATAGAGATAGTTAGAACTTTATTTGCATCCAATGTGTAGTATACATAATACTTATAGCAATACAATACATGGACCCTGGTAGGGTATACCAAAAATTCCTTAAAACAGTTTATTTTTAAATGTCTAATCTACTTCGCCTAAATTAGTTAGTTAAATCGGAATGTATAATAATTATAATAAATATTAACTTATTGTTTAGAAAAATGTTTGATATCCACATACAGCCAAATTAAATTTAGACAGAGCCCTAGATTGAGGGAATGTGGGGATTCACAAAGCCATCAATAGCATAACCATGACAATAAATGTCCGAGACCTTGGCAAAACTCCACAATTAGTGTGAAGCAAGGTCGGATTACGATTCCCATTTCACTGTCTAGAGCCGCCAGCGCAACAGACAACCCATACAAAAAAAATCTAAAAAAAAATAAATTATGCAATGTGAAGAATGTTACGCAATATAATCCCTATAGACGTATTCCGTTTACATGTTTTATGCAACATTAAACAAATGCCGTCAACAGATTCCCGCCAGAACGTTTGCCAACTACCAAACTCACGCGATGTCGTACAAAAACATTGTATCAAACAGAATTGTTTTCAAACATGTTGGCGTCCTGCCAAAAGTAAAAGCTTCAACAAAAAACTGTACTTCAGCTCGAAATATTATAATAGCCTGGCTGGATCTCATGAAGCGGCAAAATCAATGAATTATAATGATGAAATTTGCCTAATATAACCTCAACTGTAACCCAGGCGGAAATGTTTTCATACGGATGTATACTCACGGGTATAGATCAAGAACAAGTTGTTGGCTATTAATGCACAAGTAGATACATAAGATAAATAACAAACACTTATTATACAAATTCTAACCTGGCAGCGACACACGATGTCGGAGTCTACAGCAAGCAGATCCACCACTTTTCCTTTGCCCTCGTCTCCCCATTGAGCTCCAAGTACCACGGTCACTTTGTTTTCCATTTTTGATTTTTTACACGCTCCGCCAAAACAAGGCTTTGTCTCGCCGTTAACTTCTTGCTTCGTGGTCGAAGCCATTGTATTATTTTATCACTAATTTACTTTCGAAATATTCACAGAATTTAATGTGAACATGCGCGCGCAGAACTTGCCGACAAGCAAAAAGATTTTCGGGATACCATGTCTATCGACGAAAAGTTCCCTTGGATCGCAATGTTATTGTTTCGATTACCCTACTTTTTATTAAAAGTAAATATTATTGTTTTATGAACTAGATTATTATTCCAAAATATAGCTACGTGTAGGGCCGCCAAAAAAATCATTATCGTTCTAGAAAGATCACAAAGAGCAATCCTGAAGATAATTCTGAAAGTATGTCGTCGGTTCGAAATTCACAAGAATATGGATATGTATTATCCGCGGCAGTTATATTTTTCAAGCTACATTAAAATTCCACAGGCAAGCTACGATGTTTTACTATTTCCTCGAATTGCCTATCTGGAAAACGTAATTTTCGGCTCCCTGTCCTATCACAGAATTTACTTTTGCTCAAAGATTTAGTTATCTCTTACCCCTATGTATACAATAAAATATGCCCAAAATTTCCTATGCAAGATTACGCTCTTCGAGAAACAAAAGTTAAAATGTAAACATGGCTCATAGTCTATTCATTATGAGGACATAGAGAACTTAGGGAACATACCCGTACTACGTGACCCTTTTTTAAGCATTTTTTACCTATAAAAAAATCCGATATTTATCATGGAATCTTTTTCATAACGATATGGATACTTTATAGAAAAACCATAAGTTTGATATAGACACAACATTATTTCGAAAAAAAAGTATAATATTCTGCATAAATAACATGAACAAAATAAATACTAATTCATAAAAAAAAAACTTAATTCTTGATAACGATTATGAATATACCCGATTTTAAGGGTAACTTATAATGTGTGACAACACTAACTCATATGAATTATACTAGTAAATAAAGTAGGTTAAACGCTACATCAAATTAAGGTACAGCATAAAAGGCAAGTCGATGCACTGTGGTGCATCAGAAATTTGGTAGGGTTATAGGATCAGTTCAGAAATATGTAAAATCATATTATTATGAATTTATTTATGTGTTAAATGTATAATACGTGTAAGACATTTACATATTTAATATTAGAGAATATTAAACGGTATTTAATTAAACTTACGTTCGGCACACCTGTCTTGCAATCTTTCTTTTAAATATCATTAAGTTTGATTCGGTTTGACCTTATCATAACATGCTCTTTTCTGAACAGCCGTTCTAATATACATTGTAGTGTCAAATCCTGAACAACAATCTTTTGGCAAAAAAAATGCTTAGCGAAAAAGCTTCACTTTTTGTAACCATTAAGATCGCATTTTGCAATACTCTAGGCCAAAAGTTCATAAAAATCATGGGCACGTAATCTTAAATATTTTTGTAAATGTTTGAAGATTTCTTACAGTTGTGATATTTGAATGCATTTTGCTCTACGGTATTTGACAAGAGCGGGCTGACACTGACAGTGACACTGACAGATCCTTGAGTTGAGATTTGGGAGTGTAGGTAGTGGTGTGGTAGGGTAGAGCTAGAGCAGTTGGTAGTGGTTTTGTTTCCAGTGAGTTAACGTGTCCTTTCGATCGTTAATCATCAAGATAATAATATTCGAAAACAAAACATTGCGTTATCGTCGATAACGATACACGATAAACATTAATTAATTATATCAGTAAGTGCCCAGTGAGTGTGTAAATCCGTTTTCAGGTAGGCACTAGGCGATATGAGAATCTGTTTGTATTTTTTGCTATTTTATGTGTGTAATACGGCATGCAATGGCGACAAAGAAGCCGAAGAGGAGGCGCACCGGAAGAAAATACTTGACCAATTGACGAAAACACGCACAGTGTTACTGGATGACTACCATTTGGTCACTAGGCAGATAGCGACTGATGTATATATGTACAGAAGTTACCGCACTGTGTCTGTTGTGTTTTATCCCATCAAGAAAGATGTTAGTGATGCACAATTCACATTCCAGGCTGAAGAGCTTCATTTAAATAATATTGGTAGGTGTTTTATTTTATGTTTGTAATAGTATTTATTTATAAAAACAGATTGGCTTATTATTGATATATAACAACGCGAAATATCGTTGACATTGCAGTGATATTTTAAAAACTAAAAGGCAATAAAATTGCCTGCAGAATGTATGGAATGTTTCACAAATTATATGACCAGACATAAAAGTCACAGTGGTCCAAGCAAAATTAAGCTAGGGACAACCACTTAATATTATTTTATTGATAAGATATTCTTTCTTAGACACAACTTATGATATGACTTTGAGATTAATTTATCCAAATTAGGCTTAGTTATAAGGCAGTCTAGGATTATGTTTACTTTGGATGGAAATCAATTGAATATGAAAATATGTATAGTTAATTGTTATTAAAATTGATGAAATAATTTTATAATTCCTAAAAACATACATACATAGGGAGCATTGCTGGGTAGCAATGAGCATATATTAGTATTTTCTATTTATCAGCTAATACGAAAATTTTGAAATTGGTATTCACATTCACTTATCAATTCAATAATGGAGGGAAATCCCTAGGTAATTGATATTATTGCCACTGTGACTTCTTCACAGCTTACCATCAAGCTTGCCATAGCTTTTTTGCCAACTTTTTTACAAACCAACCACAAAACATGAATTACCTCATCTGCGGTACCCCAATGAAAATGACTTACCTACCATTATATTTTTCCTTTCTCGCTCATTATCGGTTTGCATGTAAAATCCAAATTCATGCATTTTTTTTAAACAAAGTATTTTGGTTTCACCAACCTGCATAATAATATATTAATCTCCATTAATTTATATACCTATTTCACTTTATTACACAAAAGAAGATGTAATGTAAATTATTTAGGAGGCTTTGGTGCCATGCAACCAATTTAGAGTCTCTGACATGAGTTGAGATTGAGAGACTTCAACAAAGGTGTCTTTAGAGAAACAGAGACAAATACTCGAAATTTACGAGTTTCGAAAGTTGCAGTAGTAGGCATGGGATCTGTTAGACCATGCTGCACATGCGTGCATGCATGGTGTGGCTCAGCCTTTATGAAAGAAACCGCCATCCAGTGGCGTAGCGTGCCTTGTCGGGGCCCCATATAAGATTTTTTTGGAGGCCCTTATATGGAGGTAATATAAATTAGAAAGTTTTTATTCTTTTTCCTTCCACACTTTGGGGGCCCCCGTGGCCCGGGGGCCCCGTATAATTGATACGGCAGATACGGCAGTAGCTACGCCCCTGCCGCCATCTGGCATTTCAACTCAACGTCTTTTATTAGTATGACTTAAAACGGGACATTTACCATGTGTGAATTGAAATGATTGGGCACCCTCTCTTTTTCTCAAAATAATTTTCTTCAAATAGAAAAGTGATTCGTAAATACGCAGGTATCTAATGATATTTTACACATATAAACTCACATAAGTTCATGAAAAATATTTATCAATGGAAAGTAACACTACTTTTACGTTTTACAAATTTGTTTGGTATAAAAAAGTGATAGTATTAAAATAGAGGTGGCTCGTAAAATTCTCGAAAATTTAAATATTGAAAGCAGTTCCCAAAACCTTTAATATGTTTCTGTAATATGATCAATTACCATACCAATATTATGTAAATCACTACAGCCACTACAATTATTAGTTAATAATGCAATCAACCCTACCCTTGGACCTTTGAGCATGATATCATTACTCTCTATAGAGACATGGCACATGTCCATAATATAAATAATAATGATTTCAGTTGTTTATAAGGGTGATTTTTAATTGTGTTGTATACTTAGTAGGTATTTATATACCGTCTATAAGGTCTTCTTCAAAGTAACACATGATTTTATCAGTGACAGAGACAAAGGATTCTATCATTAGAAATGATTGATGCAGTTGCAACAGTATTTATTGTCAGTGATTCAGAACAGTCGCGACCAGTGTTGGGGTACTTATCACGGGAAGTCTTATAACACGCGGACGTCTTATAACACGCGGACCTCGAATAAATCAGCTGACTACCAAAAATCATTATAAAACTGTCATTATTTACTCTTAGCGACCTTGTAGTATTGATTCAGAGCTGAGATACGAGCTTTAGTTCAAGTAGGTATTTATTACTAAAAGAGTTTTGGTTGTTAACAACGTTACCCGACTAAATGTGCTTGCCGTGCCAGAACAAATGAACTAATTAAAATAAGTGAACGGAATTCCATGCTTGTTACGATGGGACACCGAAACTTCGATTGTCATTCATGTTCATGTTCTATTATAATAGAGCCTATAAAGACTGTAAAGAGGGCCGTCAATTGAACTGAATATTTGTTAATGTTTACTTCATTTCTTTGACCAATAATTTGATATAGGTAGGTACAAAATTATATAAATCTACAATTGTTTATATTCTGTCCGGGTAAGTAATGCACCGTTACAGTTACAGCTGTCTTTTGTTTATCATCACTCCATCTGTAATGTAAAGCTTATGCGTGACCACTTAACCTGTGCGATACCTATTTCAATTTAGCATCACATCAAAATAGTTTATTAAAATAAACAACACGTGTTAGCAGGTACCTTCTGAATTAAGTTGAAACCTCTATAAAAGGGATCTCTGTTGACGCGCTCAGATATAAATAATAATTAGTAAGTGACAGATAATAGAAATAAACTTGGTTTTGGTTTTTTATAGGGTTATATTCAAGTATTGAAGCAGTCTAGATTAAAAATGTTTTGAGATAGATACATACTTGACCCCTATCTGGGTGAATATCTGAGCGTTTCAACCGCCTAATTTTGGTGGCATCATTTTTGGCAAAGTTTCTATTCGTTACAATGTGCTACTTTGTCATTTGAAGGAGGCGCGGTACCTTAAACAAGTGACGAAGTATAACAATGAGATGTTTAGAAGCTTCGACAAAAATGATGCCACCAAAATTAGGCGGTTGAAACGCTCAGATATTCACCCATCTACATAAACCGACAAGTGCACCTCAATATATTGTCATACATTTTATAATTTTCTTAGACTTACAAATTACAACATTAAAGCTACAGAACAAGTCCTTTTAATCTGAAGATTAAAAGGTCTTCTGGACCGCCCGATGAATATATATGGTCATGGGGGTGAACCCCCATGTACATAAATATTCATCGGGCTCGCTATAGTAATAGTTTATTAACTATCCATCGCAGCATATACGTATGTAGAAATTCATATTCCCATGAAGTCAGCATCAAACTTTTACGTACAACTCTTGAAAGAATCATATTTTTCGGTTATGGTATATTTCAGTTTCCCTGAACCGCGTACTTATTTAAAAAAAATATGTACATAGTTATTATCTCGATTAGCTCTTAATTAAGATCTTGTCCTGTATCATTGGTTTTCGTTTAGTCATAAGTATTTGAACTGAATGCGACATCGTGTGAGAAATTGTTATGAATAACATTGGTTATGTTTTCTTTATTACATGAAATCTAATTTCATTATAATTATACATAACATGTTACTACAAATAAAATATTTAAATAATAAAAAACAAGTTGATTGGTTTCACTAAATTAATAAGTGACATAGTGTTTTTTGAGACATGTATTTCATGGTTACGTGGACGGAATGTCGCCTTACCCAGGTCCCACTCTATTTATATGGTACTCGTTCAATGTTAAAGTTGTTTACCTTTTCAGCGTGATCGATAACATGTGTAGTGTGTACATTAGAGCTATTTTAATATACTGCAGGTTTCCGAAACGTAACTATGCAATGATCTAGTTTTTTCGTGCGGAATACTTCGCGCAAATTATTTATAGCACTTAGATGACGTTTTAGATATCTGTTTTCTGGCCTTGCAGATTTATACTTAGAATCTGTGAATAAACACTCTAGTGAATGAAAAGGGTGAGTGAGTTTGGAAGCATGGGGAAGAATTTTAATTGAAATTTGTAAAATGATTCAACTCTCTCTTCTATGACTCCGGTTTTTTTTCAATGTTGGTACAAGTTATTTCTGGCCATTTGTAGGGCACAAATGGCTTAAAGATATCACGTAGTGAAATGTTCCTACGGCAAGTGTGAACTTTCACTTTGTGGCTTTTCTTTTAGGTACCTAATGTCATATTTTGTAACATCAATTCTACCTAATTATATACATTTTAAACTCCAGAATATGATAATATAACCGGTGTCCGCTTGGACGCCCGATATTTTGTATGATCAGTTGATCACATTTAAATATTTTGGTGAAGATAAGCTTTCACTGCTCATGTCTACAAGAATTTCTTTGATGCATGATAACCGCACCGACAGCCTGCATGCCTCATAAATTAAAATAAAATGTTGTAACTTATCTAATCAGTGGGTCACACGCGTAAGCTTGACTACATTATAGTCGCCATCAGATAATTATATCGGAGCGGCGCTGGCAATGATGTTTGAAAACAAACACAGAACACAGAAACATGCACTCTAAAGGTGCATTTAGACCAAACGAGCATTCGCTCATTCTATCCCCCACTCTACGAAATTTGTTCGTTACACAAATCCACCTTAACACCATGACAATAAAGATCCGTGCCTGCCCACTCCGATATATTAGATGGCTACTGTACCTATACAGTAGGCGAGAAGTTCGTGAACTTGCATATCGACTGAACGTTATCCTAAAGGTGGGTTTACACCAAACGAGCGAACGCTTACTCTATACCCCACTCTACGAAATCAATGGATTTCGACGAATTCCGTTTTGTGTAACGAACGAATTCCGTAGAGTGGGCAATAGAATGAGTTTTGGCTCGATTGGTGTAAACCCACCTTATGTATGTAACTACGCTTTACGGTACCTTAATGTTTGTTCGTGCGAAGCCACAGCAGGCTTATTTACAAATTATTTATTTTTTATTTCTTCTGTTAAATTTTTATTAATTTAATGTATTATACATACCTACTGTATGATATAGTTGCTGTAAAATTTGTTTGTCTATGCCATGATAAATAAATAATAACAAGCCACTTTGGTTTTGTTTAGAACTCTAGTGACTGCTATTAGAGTAAACATTTTAAATACCATTTTTGTCTGTCTTATGCATTAGAGGGTTAAATTATTTATAGCTCTTTCGTCTGGCATCCACATAATATATCTTGAATATCTTAATTATCTACCCACGCATGGGCAATATGACTCTTGCATATTTAGTAGGCTGCTCGAGTGCTTGTATATGACTCGAAAAAGATAACAATCATAGTAGAACTCATTCATTAACTCCGTTGTTTTTGTTGTGTAGGTACCTAATCCTCTGGGTTATTTGCGTTTTTTCATCAATAGATATGCATTGTAAATTGTAATAACACTAATAATAATAACCAATTGGAAAGTGGGCATAGGTACCTGTATAATGATTTCAGTTGATCATTGTTATTTATTTATTTCAACGAAAGACCGAAGAGCTGGCGACTTCCTCGCACAACGCATCAGTTTTGCTATACAGCGAGGAAATGCCGCCAGCATCCTCGGAACATTCCCACAAGGGCCAATCTTAGATATAGGATATAGGTTAGGTTAAGTAGATTAGTTAGATTTAATATATGTACATAAATTGTGATTTCATTTTGTATTTCCAATTTTTGACCTCAATTAATTTAGTATAGGCTTTTCCTGATCATACGACACGTTTTTTTAAACAATCACGCTTATAGCCTAAAGCGATGCCTGAATTAATCATTCCACTGGACTCATTACGAACGCTATCTTAGTTTTTAAAAACGTTATCATGCTTAGCACTGTTGCTATTTCCCATAGCTCACATTGCTTAACCCTTTAACGGGCAAGACTCAAAAAATCCTGAATTCAAGCAACGCCATCCTGTTGTACAAAAATTCTGGGTGGTCGTTTTTGAAACCGGTGCCCTATAAAGGGTTAATAGGTCATAAATTGAAATACCTTTTTGTTTCCAGGCAGGTGCGACCCTCAAGATGTCATAATCAACCTAAAGCACGGCTCCTACCCAGCCGTGAACCCAGACGGGTACCCCTTCCCTAAAGACTTCGTGGATCCCGCCACGAGGGAGACCATCCACACAGTGGAACTGCTGTCTGATGGCAAGAACAAGTCGTACAGCATAACCAACCCGAAGCCTGGGTCTTGGTACGCGCTCGTGTACCGGAAATGGCAGGATCCTAGGACTCAGAAGGTGGAACAGCAAGGTACGTTTTCTTTCAGGTACATAAATGAATTGACCTGATTGAGATGTCTGACATGGACTCAATTGATTGACCTAGATTGTACAGGAGGTTTAACTAAAATTGAAAAGCAAAAGTATGACCGTAATGAATGTGATGTTGCGTGACAGAAATTACAGATGAACCGAAGCGAAGGGAGGTTTTTGTTTCTTCGGGTTTATGTTTACAGGCTGACATCTGGGTCGTGTCCTACAGTGTTATTCACTAAGGAAACCGTCGAGCCTAAAAATGGTATTCACTAATGTACTTTAAACGACACTAGTGCTCGGCGACGAATGCGACGTGAGCTAGAACTACACTGCGTCGAGAGTTTGACGTTTAATGTACGAACTTCGTATTCTCTAACGATAAACAGCGACGAACTCGCCCACAACCTCGCTCACAGCCTCGATTCCTAATGTCAAATAAAACAGCGAGGATTTTAGATAAGGCTGTCTCGACGTCGAGCTCGTTGACGAACGCAGCGTCGAATGTGTGAATAAGAGAATAGCATAGCTGAAGCAAGAGTGAACAGGGACGATCACGCTGAGCATCTTTCACTACCCTGAGGATGACATGGCGAGAAATGGCGAAAAAAATGTCATAATTATGAGTTAAACCAGCCTTAATTGATAGTTCCTTAAGTAACAATGAACTTGTAGAACATATTGCGAAAGTACAAATCAAATTATTTATTAACTAAATATTTTGATTTGTACTTTTAATTTTTCTCCAGTAGTCACACTACTTAATACTATATAAATTATAAATATTAGATGTCATATACCAAAGAAAAACGACCAAGATCACCTATGTCCGAGGTGGGGATCGAACCCACGTACTCAGCTTTCGCGGCTGATGCCTGTACCCCTCGGCCACTCGGTCTTAGCAACCACCGGTCAAATTTCTCTGGTATATGCAATCCTTTACAAGGCTAGGCGCCTTTGACCATTCCCTGAGGGCAAGCAATACCTCCAAGATCACCTCGGACATAGGTGATCTTGGTCGTTTTTCTTTGGTATATGACATCTAATATTTATAAATTAACTTGTAATTAGCAGTTTTTTTTCTCGTTTATTTTTCTAATAGTGTAAATTGCTCAGCATGACCGTCCCTGTTAACTCCTGCTCCACGACCCAAATATACTTGTATTTTTTTTAATGATATACTCGGAAAAAATCTGTCTCTGTCAAAATAATTGGTTGCCTCGTCTCTTGTTTCATTGGAAATGCTTGTTACATTTTTCACGGAAGATAACACAACGTCATTATTCCAAACTTATATCAATCAAATATTCTGTTATAAATAACTACCGTAAATGTAATGTATGTTTATCATATAAGAATGTGACCACCCACAGTCAACCAATTTGTACCCTAGGCTATTCTGGAACCTTGTCATAGTAATGTTATAAGTCAGATTAGGTATTATACAGTGTGTTTCCATGACCCGGGCTTTTACGGAAATGAGTAATAAGCAATCGTTTTCAAGTATAAACACTTGACAAATAATTAAATTGACCATACAATTAATTTTATTTCCTCCGAACGATCAATGTCACGCGTGTACTGCTTAGTAACTAAGTCAAACGTTGTGAGTGGCTGCGATCTGTCATAGTCAAGTGCAAATTAACGATTCATTTTGGAGTACATTGCTTCTCAATTAAATTTTCTTAGAAAGTTAATTACTTTTAAAATCAGGTTTTTGAATCGAATAATGTTCACGGTTAAGCTAGAAATCTGCATAGCATTCCTCGGTTTCTATAAAAGCCAGTATCATAGACACACACTGTAGGTATAAATCTTACTACTTGTAATTCTGACATGATTCTATAGTGACCTACGGCTACAATTGATTGAGTGTACTTTGGGAGTATTGTGTTAATGAATGCGCTACATATTTACAACAACATAAGTATTGTCCGCATTTATTAGTCCGTAACAATTAGGTTTTACTGGTATTGTCATATTATTCATTATTATTCAACACGTCCACAATACGGACAACACATCACGAAAGCACTTGGGGACGGCAATATACATAATTTGGCGATATCGTTGATTATTAGTGAACATGACTGCGACGAAATTCTAGGATCTACGAAGAAATTCATGTACTTACGTGAAATTCCCAACAAGTATTAGGCCAGCGTTGGGACCACGCAAAATACGTTTGATGTCGTTTGATTGCGGAAAGTGACCAGAATACAATACAATACAATTGTCAGCCTCCGTAGTCTAGCCAGTATCGGTAGTAACCCTGCCTAATACGAAGCTGGAGGTTCCGGGTTCGAATCCCGGCGAGGGCAGTATTTGTGTATTTATTTATCACAATTATTTTGTTCCTTGGTCGTGACTGTATATATATTTAAGTATCTATCTATTGTACATATCGTCGCTTGTGGTACCCACATCACAAGCCTTAATTTGAGCTTCCCGTGGGACTAGGTCGATTTGTGTAAGATGTCCCAAGATATTTATACATTTAATACAAAGAAAAATTATCATGATGCTATATTACCCGTGATTGGTTTTTTGGATTCTCCCGGCAGGTCTTCTATTAGTAACGTGAAAAATAAACTTTAATTATATTGCCATATTTCTGTTTCATAAAGTATACTCTTGTGTGTATAATACAATAGTGTTAAATACAATTTTATAGTCACACCCGTAATTTTTTTATACGCGAAATCCAGCTAGAGGGAACCCAAAAAACCGATCACTATATTATACTCGTATTAGGTAAATACATCAACTCTACAACAAGGAATATTATGCATTGTGGCCTGTAGATTAAAATAGGTAAAGGTCAAATCGATAGGACATACAATGTTGATAATATTACGCCCTTGAGACGACCAAATACACAGCCGTTCCCTGAGGGTGGGGTCGGGCGATCGCGTAATGACGTTAATTCATGGCTCACTCATTGACAGAGGACATGAAACCAATTAATGTAAGCATCGGCCTAAGGATCGCTGTTAATTACGTGTTTTTCAATCATGAACGATTCGATAACGATACACCTACCTATTACTTGAAAATAGGACTTAGCAGTTTGAGATAATGTCAAAAATAGACGCTGTATGTTTATACATACAAGGTGGAAGTACTAGTACCCGACGCTGTACCAATACTCTTCATCATAGCTTGAGTTGCCATCGATAAGATAAAATCAACTGTTAGGGCATTTAAACGATGTTAAATGTATGTGCCTTTAATGCTTCATATTCCAACTTTGAAATAATTAGTTTATATCTTAATTATTAGCATAATTTTATGAGAGGCTGACATTTATTAGGACTGTGTTAATTTTCAATGAAACTTGTTTTGAGGTGCCATCTATTGGGACTGCCAGCAAAAGCACCTGACACTTACTCGTACAATGGATTTGACTTGGATTTGCAATTTTGATAAATTTCGATATTGTCACCCTATAAAATAAATACTATTTAACAAAACTTACAAACTCCTCCCAAACCCAAAACACATGACAATACTTTATGTAGATTTATATATGAGCAAAATATCGTGATTCAAATAAATATTATCTGTTCACATGTTACGCACTGCTAACTTCCACCTTATTGTTAGTTATTATAATTCTTGTCTATCATACAGAACCTAAGATGCATAATCACATTCATTTAAGCACTAATACATTACGTTCCTTCTGAGGCATTCAGGTCACTTGGCAATTTACCTTTATACTAACCTGTTAAGGTTTGGTCAGTTACACATTAGATCTTCCTACACCAATCATATTCACATTAATATCTGTGACACGTAGGCAGGTTGCAATAATGCATGTTGCATATTTTCCTGCACTAAAAAATTAGAATCAACTATTATATACTATTTTATTCGAAACTTTACACGAACAACGATGCTAAAATCCCGTGTGATGAATGTAAAAATTAAAGGACTAATTATAGACTCTTTTATTCGAAACTTTACAAGAAACAACAACAATTTTAAAATCGGCCTGGTGAATGTGAAAGACCATCACCCCTGTTCGGATGGTACTTTATCGATATGTTCGTAACGATATGTAGAAACCTACGGGTCCAACTGTAAACCTTTTTTTGCAAACAGTTGACTAACATTATCTACGTTTAGTATGCGGGCTAAGCCGCGAAAAAAGCTAGTCTACGTATATTGTATAATATAATATACTGATATGGTGGTATACGAGTATTAGGTCGATTGTGTTATGTCTTAATGTCCCATGTTTATTTTATAAAAACCGAAATTTATGATCATAATTCGTTGACATACGGAGACATCGCTAACATATCTTCACATTCTATTATAGATAGACAGCTAGATGGCAAATAGGTTGGCAGGAAGCCGGCACAATCACAACTGCAGTGTCAATCTAGCGCGAGCAGTGATTTTTATAGTCTACATTCTGCTCGGACTAATGTGAACCTAAAGTTCTATGTCATGTGACTTTTTGTTGACTGAGGCAATCATGTAACGTGGCATATTGGAGGGGAATAATATTCGTAGTCTTGTGTTTTTCGAAAAGTCATATTAATTTACAGAAGCTTATAATTGTGTGTATTTGTAATCCACAAATACGAATAGATGATAGCTTGCTACATGTTGGTAATTTGTTATATTATGTATCTATACTGATATTATAGACAGTTTATTACTTACCTAATAGGGCCTTGTGACATTATATTGGTTAAGTATTAATTAATTAATAATGTGCAGGGTGCAAGGTAATAGGGATTACTCATCTGACGCATTACCAACAAAAGAGGAAAATATTGGTTGGTATTCTTGTTAGCTCATAGCTGTGTGTATAGTTACTGTTTATAATTAATACAAAAAAAAAATGTACAATCTAGGTACCTACTTAACTTGGATTAACCTAGTTTTACGTCAACCACTGATAATGTCTATTTGTCTAATCATTGTTCTTGTTGTCTCATTCCAGGTCTAGTAGCTGACTGCCACACTATACTGTACACAGACCTGCAAGTAAAAGTAGACCCTCGCATCCGACTTATAGACTGTGAGGTCGGCATCCATATCAACTTTCTCGGAATACCCTACGCCCACAAATGTATGTCCGCCGACGACATACAACCAATTAGCGTCAACGTCTCAGTCGTAAACACTGCAACTGCTACTGGACACCTGATAATACTCGTACAAGCACTGTACCAACCCTCCATCGATGACAACCTCTTGTCTTGTTACTTCGATCCAAGAACAAGTCTCAGACACAGATACGAAGTGACTTTCATTCCGCATCCCAATGCGTACCACTATATCAGAGTAGAACACTACACCCCCGATAATGATACGAAAGTCAATCACTGTAACAACCTGTACTACACCAGAACGGATGAAGACGAACTCAGCAACCACACGGTTGTAGACCTTATGCGCGACGACAAAGGTCGCTTTTTCACATTCGACTACGGCTTACCAACCACTGATTTGCAGGACGCAACCAGCTTAGTCAATCTGACCTCAGGCGAAGTGAAGTCCCTGAGATTTCAAGTGACTAAAATATTAGATATAGGAGGCACTTTAGCTTTAGAGGCTAGTCTGCTTATGAAAAGCTTGAAGTATTACATGGGATGGAGAAGAGATACTAAAAAAAGTGCCGAAGGACATTTGCTAGCGTTTACGGAGGATAACCAATATATGCGCGTAGTGGTTTGCCTGGACATAGGTCACACCAGTTTGCCTCTTTCGTCCGGGCACTGCAAGTACAACGATCACGTGAAGCCAGCGTTGTTCGTGTTGAACAGTACAGACTCTGAATCAATAGACGATAAAGTGATAATTCCTTTCCCGGACGACGGGCAGTGGTACTTGACGTTCCGTTTGTTTTGCGATGAGGTCGTGTGTCCTTGTCGGACGTCGGACAATGGTACGAAGTATTACGTGAACGCGAGTGTGTTAGACAGGGACGAGGAGGTGTTTGGGAACGTGTCAGTGAGGGAGGGGGAGAGAGATTGCAACGTGACGGTGGTGCTGTCGATCTCGTCGACGTCTTGCGTGGGCGGCCGCTGCGGGAACCACGGCAGCTGTCTCCTCAACACGTTCGGGGGGCTGATTATGTCCTTTTGCTCCTGCACGGCTGGTTACGGAGGTGAGATATTTAGATACCTTTGTAATGGTCGACAGACAGCTACTCCGTTGCTTTTGTTAACTGGTTAAGTACCAGCTGTCATTCTTGTCATTTAAAAATTGAATAGAGTTCAACTCAAAATTAGTGGATAGAGAATGCCTCATAAGACCGTCATTTGTTGTTCCTACTTTCAAATATAATAGTAATTCTAGACTTTGGCCGGTAATCTGAAGATTTTCTGCATAATAAATATAATAATGCAGGTTTTTTGCAATAACAATGTCGTATATCCAAACGATACAGTTTATAAATGAACTGTTACTATAAAATTACATAAACATTTCATTCCTGGAGGTGAGTTATTCTGACGGTACGTCTGTATGAAATGGTATTTGCCATTTTTGTCAATCACTTCCCTGTGAAAAAATTGTAAGTTCAGAGTTCAGATGGCAGTCACTTTCATAATTACTAGTGACTACACCAAATCTTGGGGTTAGGTTGCTTAGCGGACCTCTGCCTGACCGTGTGGTGACGGCAGTAAGAATACATTTGTCCCTACCCCAACACTTCCCGCGGGTGTCGTAAGAATCGTATAAGGGATTGAAGAGTCACTGACCATTCTTTGATAGAGGATTGATGACGGGCAGCATCATAGTGGAAACATTACTGCGATCGTCATCCGCTTGCCCAGCGTGGTGATTATGGGCATTTACCTCCTAATGCGTCTATCATCATCATCATCAGCCTATACAAGTCCACTGCTGGACAACGGCCTCTCCTTAGCCCATGCGTATGGACGCATTAGGAGGTAAATGCCCATAATCGCCACGCTGGGCAAGCGGGTTGGCAATCGCAGTAATGTGTCCAATATGATGATGCTGCTGCCCATCATCAATCTTAGATCATTAAATAGTCAATGACACTTCAATCCCTTAGTCGACTCTTACGGCACCCGCGGGAAGAGTTGGGGTGGTGACAAATGTATTCTTACTACAGTCACCACACGGCAAATGCGTCTATACGAATAGTTAATATAATAGGAGAGGCCTACGTCCAGCAGTGGACTGATATAGGCTGATGATGATTATATGTATGTAGCGGACCTCAGACATAGACGTGGCAAATGCCGGTATACGATACGAGGATAATGAAACTAAAATTACAATAGTTAGAAACAGGATATTCCGTTATAATATTTTACAGGAAAGTATATGTTAATTTATTACGGACATTAATTTATTTAGTTTACCACAGTGCGTTGCAGCCATTATTATTAATTCTGTGAACTAGATCACGCCTATTAAAATTATTAAGGCAATTTGTAAACACACTTATCTATAAATATTAATCTACGCGTGTATTTAATACCTATATAACTACGTAAGTAGGTACTTGCGTTGACTTTCAATTAGGAACATTATATACTACCACTACTTGATAGCAGGGTATTTATATTTAACCATGTCAATTATTTTATCTGAGTCAGTAATATTTCGGCATTGTTCGGGAATAGACTACAACAATTTTTCTTCATACATTTTTCATAGTTATTAGTTACAACGTAATCAACCATACGAGTCGTTTAACATCTTCAAAGCTATTTTCTCATTAGACAATAAGTCTCGTGTCTTCGTCTGAAATACTTATCTTTGCCTAGTGTTAAAAGTTGTGGTTCCTTACGTCCGTTTGCCATAATAAACATTTGAGCGAACAAGGTGTCTTTAAACATAGAAACACGACTCTGTTACATATTTTTAAGACAAGACATTACGGTATGTGTTTCGATATTTATGAGCATTTGTACTTATTCATATTTACCTAACGCTCATTTGCGCCTATATCATTACTCTACTCAGTTTCTCAATGGTTAGCTGGAAAAGATCCCTTATAGGGATAAGTTCGCGTTTGTACTTAATATCTTTGTATAACTGTGTTGAAACATATTTGGTGTACCTATTGTACAGTGATTTAGTATTTATCATCATCATCAACATATCAGCCGAAAGACATCCACTGCTGAACATAGGCCTCCCCCAAAGATTGCCACAATGACCGGTTCTGCATCACCCGAATCCAGCGAACTCCTGCAACCTTCGCCAGGTCATTAGTCTACCTTGTGGGGGGCCTACCCACGCTGCGTCTTCCGCCTTTTCGACCTTCAACCTTTCCGCCCCAACGGCCATCGGTTCTACGTGAAATGTGCCCCGCCCACTGCCACTTCAGTTTAGCGATTCGGAGAGCTATATTGGCTACATTTCTAATCCGCTCTCGCAGAAAGACTACTAGGATAGCCCTCTCCATTGCCCTTTGGGTGACTTTGAGCCTTCTTGTGAGCACATAATAATGTAATAGTAACCAGTATTACTACATACGTATGCATAGTGAATCAATTGATCGTTTCTTTTATATTTCCAGGTTGGGACTGTTCAGACGACTCCAGGATGGACAGCAAAGTATCCATGATCGTGTCAGTGCTTCTCCTGACCCTCAGCAACCTGCTATTCTTCCTCTCCATCTACGTGGCCATCATCAGACTTTATTACACTGAAGCCATGATGTACGCGTTCACCATGGTCTTCTCAACCTTCTACCATGCTTGCGACGCACCGGCCCAGGTAGCTTACTGTATCACTCGACCAAATATACTACAATTCGGAGACTTCTATTGTGGTATCATGTGTTTTTGGGTGACGTTATTAGCAATGGCCATCATGGGCGAAAAACTTAGATCCTCATTACAATTAATCGGTGCAATAATTATAGCTTTACTTACTACTTGGAACATGCATTCCATAGTCGCCTTTATTTTACCTGTCGCGATTGGATGCGGGTTCTTATTCACGAGTTGGTATTTAGATTGGAGGAAGACGCATATAGCAATGTTTAGGAGATCGTATTACACTACGTTTCTGCCTATAGGGTTATTGCTAGTCGGCGTAGGTTTGATCTGTTTCGCGTTTCTTCAAACTGAGCAGAATTATAAAATAGTGCATTCAGTCTGGCATATGATAATTGCTGGGAGTGTGGTGTTCCTTCTGCCAGATATAAAACGCGGAGAAGAGGTCAATCCTTTCAAGCCTAATCCGAATTTCTGTAGGATTCCTTTTTGTAGCAAATTCAGCAGATCTCAAACGCCAGTAACTATGAACAGGTCACAGACCCCTGTGGCGACCGCCCCCCTAACAGCCGACTGAGTGTCAATTGCCATCCATTTTAAAACGAGCTTTCGTCGTTTTATTCAGATCCAAATACGAATGCGTTAGTGTAAATAATAAATGTTGTTCCCGTTATGACAATTTCCTACTAGTCAACAATATTTTGAACGAGTACAGATATTTTAGAAATCGTATGACTCTTGATAGTTAGGTGTAACGTATTGAATTCACATGACAATAGATAATGATAGGTCATAGTACAATTTTCATATATTTATTGGAGTACATGCAACAAAAATTAAAAAGACTGTTAAAATAAAGAGGATTTAGCAGGGCCAACACGGGCATTGCTATTGAGGTCAATTGATAAATAATGGGCGACCGGTAGCTACGTAGTGGCCTGCACTTATTATTAAAATACCAAAAATTATTTACAATGCAGACATGCCTGAGGTAGTATTTAGATCTATGCAAATGGTGTTCAGCTTACAATCTAAATACCGTACCTAATGATTTCTAATGCGGCTGACTAAGAACTGTTTAATTCAATTCTAAATAAAATATCAAAATATTTTTTTAAGGACTTGTGTGTATCTACGCAAACGTAATAAAAAAAGATAACTTAGATAACATATTTCTCATCAGTATAATTGGATGAGTGTCGGTAGTACGGCCCATAATCCTAACTATAGTTTTTATTAATACGTTCATCTCCGGTACTGTGTGCTAATACTATGCCGATCGAAATTATCTGATAGAAATCCTATGCCAGTGACACGCATGTGTAACCGAAAAGATTGTACTCCTATGCCGATGACACAGCACTTGCATCTAAAATGTTCGTATTTCTATACATCTGGCATATTAGCAAGAACTTGATTTATGCTAGTGGCATAAGAATAAGATTACTTTGATCACGTATGTGTGTCATTGGCATAGGAGTCAGATCTTGTTGATCAATGATCTGTGTCACCGGCGTCGAACGTGATAACATCAATAAAAGAGTTGTATTTGTTATGCACCGGCCTCGTAACATTTTCGGACAAACCAAAATATTTTTCCAAACAAAATTTTTGTCACTTCTCTTGTATGCCTGGGTCTTAGGCTGTCGCGCATTTTTTTATGTCTTAAGCTTCACCAAATTGCACCCGTTAGTCGCCCATTATTGACAAGTGCTTGGTGCCTTGATGTATATATTTCCTGGTGCCCCAAATTGCCCCGATTCCGGCCCTAGCAATGCGAAACCAAATAATATTTGAGCAATTCTCATAATGTTTGTACATGTGGATCATGTGATTCATGTGTCCGAAGACGTGATCCAAAGGTACATTTTTTTTGAGAAACGCTTATTTAGCCCCACGACGCCGTTAATAACGGACCAATTTTAATGTGATTTTATGTGATAGTGTACCAGGTTATAGCTGATTTTAAATTATAGTTTTGTTTATATATTTTAATTGATATTGGTAATGATTGTCAATCAAAGTACCTAACATACTAAGGCCATTTTTGGAATATTGTCGTTATTTTGTAAGTTGATTTTGTTACACTTTACTGTGATTCCGAAACGAACAAATTATTTGTTTTAGGTATTTAACTAAATGTGAACATAATGTAGGTACCCTGAACAAATGGCTCCTTAATCCAGTTGCGGGTAAATGACAACGTGACACTATCAAATAAAGTAGGTTAACCCCTGGAACGGCTATCATAAATTTCATTGTTGATTAATTACTTTAATTATTTTATATTAAAGTCCAATTGGCTTGTGACAGATCTGTCACTAGGCACTCCAGAAATTAATGTTAATGGTCGTTCAATGATACAGATAGAGTTCCAGGAGGACTACCACGATCTACAAATGCGATTCAGAGACCTAATCTGAGTCGCGATATGTGTTCCATACAATAATTGTCAAAAACTGAGAAGTCAAACCTAAACTGAATCGCATTTAATGTCATAGTAGTCCCCCAGTGGCCTATTTCACTATAATTACAAGTGTGACAATTATAAAATGTCACTATTACTGACGTCACATGCATTCATAGGCTACGGCTACCGCTTACTATAGGACGGTCCATTTGCTTGTTGGCCACCAACATAAAATGATTACTAACAACGTTATTATATCGTTAATAAACTACTTTTTATTTTCCGAAGCCCGTTACAATTGTCGCAAAGTTTAGTACAATTTTAATGAAATCTTGACACGAGGTTCGGCTTATGTCGGAATTTCGCTACAATTGTCGTGTTTTTTGTGACAATTGTAGGTAATTTTGCTCCGCAAAAAATTAGTTATTTATTGCTGGTTTATTAAAGTTCCTGAACTACATTTTATGTTGGTGGCAAACAAACGCACGACCCTTCCGATGGTAAGGTGTATCTGTAGCCTATAGACGCCCCCCGATTGGAGAAGCAGTAAATTTACAATTGTAGCAATTGTCAAGGTGGTGAAATTGGGGCCAGGTGATATTTTATATGACTGTTTAACCAATATCTATAACTACCTACTCAAATACGTACAAATTGCTTGTTTACATTTATTTAAATACCTAAAGGAACAGACTAGTGTCCATAGTGATACAATGTGCAATCTGCTTAGGGAATACAGATTTAAAAGAAGTAATCAAACTTTAAGAACTTTAAGAAGTAATTTCAAGTTTCTCGAAGCTTTCAAGTTCGGATTTAATACGGAATAATATGCTGCCCCCCGTAAGCATAAACGCAGTAACTAGTTTTGAAGTGTCAATCAATTGTTTACTTTATTCAACTGAATTATGTTCTGGTATTAATTAACATTTTAAAAATAGTTACTGCGTTATGCTTACGGGGGCAGTATGTTTTTCTTTTGCAGGGAGTGAAATGCAAACTGCAGTGAAATATTATAACTGTTATAATCTTATCACTTATTTTGTCTAAATTACATGAAATATAAATGTTAATATAGATGTACAAAGAATTATATAGAAGTTTGAAGAGGTAAATACAGTTTATACGGCAGCTCCATGTAATATTGTGTTATAGGTCTAGTTTATAAGACATCAGCCGTTAAATAGGAGGGATTTGCAAATATATTACGTATAGAATATTCTATAAAAATGTATGATTGTGACTACTTGTACACGTAGATGCTATAAAAGAAACACATGCGAATTTGACATGTTACTATCATTCCACAATAGCTGGAAATGACCTAATCTCTTTTTCATGATAAGCTTTTTGGTTGATACCAAAATACCTATATAAAATTAAGCATTGAAGCACACTCAACAAATTTACTTTAGAAGCATGTCAATTTGAAAAATTGAAAGAGATTTCTTACATTCTGATTTTTAACGTCACTATGACAAAGTTCCCAAATGGCCTGGTACTCGTACCAAATAGTTGACTGCACATCGGATAATTTACTATGAGTTCTTTGTACCTAAGCCACTGTATGTTTAAAAATCAATGTCCAATATTGTAATATAAAATGACGGTGCCTTAACTCGTCCTCTTTCAAATTTCGAAACCGTTTCTGACTGAAGTTAACACTTGGCAATGTCCTGGTGGTCCAATCTTAGTAGGGGCTATTGCAACTATGGGGCAATTAGATATAAATATAACCACAAACATGATTTTTGTAATAGACTATCCTGCTGCCGCCCAGAAGCCTATTAAAAGGTCTTCTCAAACAAAAGAAATTATATTTTATTTCCTACACTATAAATTCTAAATTCATTGGCAGTTTTTATTACCTGGGCGGCAGGAGGCAGCTCCTAGCCACAGCTACTTAAAGCATGTAAGTGGCTATTAAATATGGAATATAAAGTGTTACCCCCTTATGCATAAACGTGTCCTAACTTAGTAAGCCGATAAGTATTATTTGTCCCTTTCGGTCTTGTCCCGTTCCCCCTGGAGCAAACAAGGTGGCCATGAATACAGCAACACTACTATTGCCAAGGTGTTGCGGTACATTTCCGATATTTATGAGCACCTAGTATACTGCCGTCCTAACTGAAAAGGATGCATCTCCCTTAGAACTACTATAAGAGATGCGTCTTTTTTACTTAGCACGGCAGTATATTACTCGTACCTAAACAATATTCATGATGGCGCCTGTACGAGGGTTTTCCAAAATTTTAAAGGTATGCGGTAAATTTGCCCCACAGTTTCAACCACCCCTTCTAACTACATAGTAATTACATGTATATGTATGTATAATTTACTAAAAATAAACCAATATGTGTATCAATTAAAAGTAAGTGTCATTGTCAGTATATTTAAATTAAATGTAAAAAATAAGTTGTCTGGGGTGTTACTTCCAAATAGGGTTCGTGCCATTGTATAAAAAGGTTAAGTATACTTGTCCATGTTGAGACTATTCTAACGCCATTTTTATGGTGGCTTGCTTTGCGCACAGTAGTGTGACGGCAAAGTTCTCGCAGTGTAGAAATATAGGTATTTGACGATGTTGCTTAATTGCGATATTCGATATCAACCCGTCGCACAATTCATCGTGTCATTTGAATGTCTCACAAGTGACAGAAATGTAGCTGTGTTTACATGATAAGTAAGTAATATTAAATATGAATAAAACTAATTAATAATAAAAAAATGAGAATTTAGAAACTGAGGACTCTTCTTACAACTCACAAATTGAGATTTCTTTTTATATTGAAATAACATAAAACAGAGCAATATTATGAAGTGTAATGTAGGCAAAATAATGTAGTTGCAATTCAATATTGACTGTAAAAATAGATGGCAACTAACTGGTTTACCTAAGTTATATTTTACAGTTATTATGCACATAATCTATGGTTATTTATGCGATAAATTGACACTATTAACATTACTATTTTATAATGAGCGTTATCAAGACTTGACTTTACAATTCTTCATTAATGTTGACATTCCTTCCATCTTTGTTTGCTCAAATGGTGAAATTTCACTTTTCTCTGATCTCTCGGGGCAAAACAGGAACATTGTACATTTCTGACTTTACACTGTAAGGGTACTATGGTATTATTAAGAACTTTATAATTGTGCCATTTATATTTATTTGCATTCACTTCTTTTTAAGTGACTTTAAATAATAAGTCTTTCCTTTATTGAGAATCAAAATCATGAAACAAAACTTTAGTTACCTTCAATCAAATATCTACGGTTTTTCAGATTGCTAATGATTAGGTAATCACAAGCTGTACATTTTTGGTCTTTTGAACTACATTCAAAGTAATTCTTTTTCCATGCTACTCCATTGAAGTATATTTTTTAAATTTTACAAATAAGTTACACAGTGTAGGTATATCATCATGTAACTTTAACAGTTTTCAGTAGTAATGAAAGTATTAGTACAGTCCAAGACAAAATAAGATGTACACAAAAAAGTTCAAAAATATGTCCCAGTGCACTCTAATTCTGTGTAAAGGTGCGTTCAAACTAAAAGAGCATTCACTGTTCTAACCTCCCACTCTACGAAATTCGATCGGTACGCAAGACGTGATTGGTTGATTTCGTAGAACGGGCGCTAGAACAGCGAATGCTCTTTTGGTTTAAACGCACCATAATAAGAACGTCGTAACATATTTATGAGCGGATTTTTTCGGTACTTATTTTTGCACTTGACTGTACCTAGACTATTGTCATTGATGGTTTATTGTTATTAATATTGTTTATACACAAATACTCAAGTTGATGTTGTAATTGATTGTAATGTACATGAACAAAGTTGCCAGTTACCAAGCACATTAAAAATAATATACCTAGTGCAACATAAGTTGATTTTATTTAAATATATTTTATAGTATAATTGTGGATCATTATATTTGTTATAAAAGATTTGTAAGTAAATATAATTATTAAACCAAAGTCAAATTTATGGAATATTAAAATACATATTTAATTTATCCTACAATAAAAAAGCATATAGTGTTTTTATATTTTTAATCAGTGTTGACCTTCAGGAATAAATAATGATTATATAAAATAAATTACTTAAGAGTAAAATATTATCTACTTATCTGACACTACCAGCACCATACATTAATTCTTTAACAAACTGATCCGCATTCAGTGTGCCTTCAATACTGGCACAATTTTTATTAAAAACACTATAGGCTGACACTTCTCCCTTCCTCCTTGGCCCTGTTCTAGTATTCAGATATATACCAATTAAGACTGAAAATACAAAAAAGACAGCACCAAATTGTATCTTCAGGAAGAATGCATATAGAGTTAGCCAAATTAATGCATAGAGGGACCATTTAATGATGAAGTATCTCCAAGACTCCTGAGTTTCTGGTGCCGGGCCTTCCATCTCACTGGTTTCCGAAGCTATGTCTGCCTCTTCATTTAATTCATGGAGAGGGTATTCAGTGGCTTGGGGTTCTTCATTTTCTATCTGAAATAAAAAAAAAAACTATTAATAAAGAATTAAGATCTACTATTTCAGTTATAGTAATACCCTGCTGTATGTGAGTGGTTTTCCTTTGATTATGGGCATTTATCTCCTAATGCGTCTATATGCACAGTTAATAGGAGAGGCCTACGTCCAGCAATGGACTATCATAGGCTGATGATGTATGGATATTCCTTAAAAAACATATTCAATGTAAGGATTATCAAGATTTCCAGTATCCAGGCCTCTTTTTCAATAAGCACTGTAGCTCAGTATTATTTCTTATTTGACTAACAATAGCCCAGCAACATGGGGCACTGTTCATCCATGCAAGCATATCAAAAGTGAAGGAATATATACGCCGGAAAAGTCCTAGAGATACAAATAATAAAAAAACATAGCAAAATGCAATAAAATGAATTGTAAAACTTTGGCACACAAAAGCAGATCTAAACCTGAGCATACTTGTTTTCCATTTTGTTGTTAGTGTTGTTACAGACAAACAACCCTTGTTTATGCTCCTCCTTACACTTAACAGGTCATGTTGGATATCAGAACTCAAGGATTTATTACATCATTCCAAATCTGTGATTAGCCATGACCTTTTAAAGACAATCTATTTGTACATACCAACAACACCTCATCCTCTTTTGACTTTTCCATTTCTTTGAAGAAGTTGGGGGTGATGAAATCTACAAATTTTTCCTTGGATTGTTGGAGCTTATTCTTCGCGTTTTCAATGAGCTCTTTGCGACGACGAAGAGCACGGTACTCCTTTAATTTTGCCTCCATCCGTGAACTTATCGGTAATCTTAAACCGATATAAAAACAATACTGTTTCAGTTGTTAAATTTTTACGCTCACTGTATGATTTAAAACGTTATCAAACTTCGATTACGGTGACGATTTCCATTAAATACGAGAAAATTTTGTAATTAAATAGAAAACACGATAACAAATGGCCTGTAAAAGTCGGTCACGACTTTGACAATGTTTTGTTTAAAAAGGTGTGTTGTATTCTCCAACATGAAACTAAAGAAAACGCTTAATTATGTTTACTTAACGACAAAGCCCCTGTAATTACACAAACAAGAGACGCGATGCAATGCAAATAAAATAAAATGCAACGACAGCTGATGCGCTGTGCTATTTATTGCTGTCAAGTGTCAGTGTCAGACTGACAGATTGAGATAAAGGTTCTAATAGACGGTCGAACCGATTGGTCATGGAAGTCGAAGGTGTTGTCGAACTTTGAATTTGCTTAAAAATATAATGTTAAGGCTAACTTTACTATGTACAAAGACCTGGAAGCAAGAATTCCTCATAATCATTCCTCATAACTATCTTTTTACTGTACTTACTAATTAACCATGAACTAAAATATTTTGCGCTGGTAACATCAATTAAGGCGCGAATACCGATCGATAATTTCAATAACAAACCGATGTACTCTAGGTAGAAACATTAAAATAGGCTTATTTAGTCCATTGTAGGAATATAACATTAAAATAATGCCTTTGAAACATTAAAATAAAATCAACACTAAATGGAACATCAATCTGATATGGGGGCTTATGGAGAGAATCCTAATGTTCAAAATTCCGGAAATTATATTACAATAATTCCCGTGGAATATTCAAGAAGGGGATATCCAATGCAAGCGGAATACCAATACAAGTAAGAATATAAGACCAGAAAAAATATTACGAGCTGTTTTGTATATTTTTAGAACGCCGGAAATTTATTCTGCCAATTTTTTTTTCAGCGAATTTAGGTCACGTGAAGAATACTACAGCGTTCAAAGTCAGAAGTTACAGGCTGAAGTAAACGCGCACCTTTACTCTGTATCCCAGAGGCTTCCTCATTTATCGTACAGCCCTTTAGGTCGCCATAATGAGTGGGACAAACATGATTCTCACAAGCCACTACAGCCAGATTCTAAAGAAAGCAACAGTTCGGACTCGCTGGAGAAAAGTGTTATGGGTATGGCACATATGCTTCTGTTACTTACAGATTAAATATTATTTTTTAAACGACTACAAAAAAGGAGGTTCTGAATTCGACTTATAGTACTCGATAATCTCGATATATTGTATGTCTAAGATCAAAATTTTTTAAAGGGATGTTTCCGTCGGCACCCTGGTCAAATTCTGATAATGACGGGATCTTGTAGAAATCGGTGAATCGAAACTCGTGTGAATTTGAATATAATAACGATTTATTCGTAGATTGTCGTAATCCTTTACTGAACAAAAAACACATACTTATGGTCTCATCTCAGCTGATCTTCCGAGACCATAAATTGGTTTTTAATTTTTCTTATTTGGTGATTATTGTCTTTTGTTACAGGTTCAAACTTAAGTAGTTGCTCTAATCAGACTGGATCGAGCAGCATAGCTGCAGGCTCTTTCAGCACAACGGAACCTATAACGAGTGGCGGCAGCTCATCTAGTGCCATCTCACCTCCACTTCCAGGTAATAGTAAAAAAGGTTGTAAATATCTGTTGGTTTGCTGTAGTATCTATATAAAATGTGTACATACAATAGGTATGATACCGACCAAACAGAAAAAATACCAGTATTGTGAATATTTTATCTAATGTAACACCACCAGTCTCTAACCACTCACTTGCTTTGATTTTTGCGATAGACTCTATGTCTATGTACAATAAGAGTGATGACATGTAACAAAAGCTACATGAAGCAAGTGAGTGGTCTAAAAAACAAAGTTCGCCTAGACATGGAGTTTTATGATGATCCCGTTCTTACCGTTTATCGTGTTTCGTGTCACATTCGCTCTTTCACATTTACTTGTTAAAACGTGACGACAAACGATAAACACAGGACAGGACCATCATAAACCTACTGGAACATGGCAGTAGTAACGCGTATTTAATTTGTCAAAAAAATAAGCAGACTCAGTTCAGTCTCAAGAAACCAGGCGCGGATCCAGGACTTCGTTGAGGGGGGGGGGGGACACTGCCCTATGATATGATAGTATTTTATACTTAAAACAGCACCTAGGCATACCTACAGAAGTCCAGTGTGAGGGGGGGGAGGGGCAAGTGCCCCCATTGTTCCCCCTGTCTCCGCGCCTGCAAGAAACATAATACTCTTCACTTCAAACTCTTTCCTTGCAGGATCGTCAGGCAGCACGACATCGTCTTCAACCGTATCCTCAAATCCCGTAACGTGCGTGTACCTCATGTCACGTATCGCAATCATGGTGGAGATGAGTTCAGAGGAAATACCGACTTGCGTGACGGCATCGCGTTTTTTGAACGCTGTGCTGGCGACGGAAGAGCTGGGCATGACGCAAGCCAGTACGAGAAGTTTGGCGGCCAGCGTGTTTGCGTTGTGGATGTGTAGTCCACTATTAGGTGAGTCACATCATCAGCCTATAAACAGTCCACAGCTGGACAAAAGCTTCTCCTATTACCTAAGCGTTTTTTCTGTTTTGTGGGCGGAAGAGCTTGGTATAACACAAGCCAGTACAAGAAGTTTGGCGGCCAGCGTGTTTGCGTTGTGGATGTGTAGTCCACTATTAGGTGAGTCTAAATACCTTACATCATCCGCCTATAAACAGTCCACAGCTGGACAAAAGCTTCTCCTATTACCTAAGCGTTTGGACGCAGTAGGAGGTGAATGCCCATAATCGCCACGCTGGGCAAGCGGGTTGGCGATCGCAGTAGTCAATCTTCAATAAATAAATGGTCAATGACACTTCAAATATCTTAGTCGACTCTTTCATCACATACACGGGAAGAGTTAAGGTAGTGAAAAATTTATTCTTATATGTCATCAAACGGGAATGCTGTTCTGGCGGCAGAAGACCTTGGAACAACGCAGGCCACTACGAGAAGTTTGGTCCACTATTATTAGGTGAGTCTAAAAACTCTGGTATACTCAGTAGGCTTATGACGGTACCGCCTCTAATCGTTTGTCGGCGTTGCCGTCACGTTCTAACAAGTATGCATATGCGAAAGAGGCACAATAAGTGGATGAAACGGAACCGTCATAAGCCACCTGGTAAGAATAACAGTATCAGCCTTAGCCCATATTTAATTACGTAAAGAATACACGTAGCCGTTCTACATTTGGTACATTTGGGTGGTTTACGTTGCTTTTGATTTACACACACATTATCAGCCTACCTGCTGGACATAGGCCTCTCCTATAATTAGCACTAAAGGTAACACCCATCATCTCCATGCTGGGTAAGCTGATTGGCGATAGTAGTGTGTCCACTATGATGACGCTGCTGCCCATTATCAACCTTCAATAAATTAATGGTTAGTGACACTTAAATCCCTACGACACCCACGAGAAGAGTTGGGATTCGGCACGACCACGGCACGACGCTTTTTATGAATATCAATTTCTGTCTTGGTCTGTAAAGTTAAACCGTTTTTTCCAGAAATTCAATTGAAACCCCACCACTGTCCCTGGCGGTTATGGGCCAGTTGGCAGAAGTTATTGCAGCGCTACGGACATGGCTCCGAATCCCGTCGCAGCAAAGACCAGCCAGTTCTCAGGCTACAACGTAACGTGTTTTTCCCTAAACATTTGGAGGAAGGGATCAAGTGAGTGATGTATTTACGGTATGTTTCACAATATCTGGACAAAATATCCGTCAAATAAAATTATCCTCCTTTTTTCTCAGGCATATAAACGAAGATGACAGCTAACTTATATCTGACTGATATGTTTTATTCGGGGATAGTGAAACAGGTCCTTAGACTTACAACAGCTTTCATCAAATTTTGGTAGAAATGAGGAAACTCAGCCCCAGGTCACAGGAATGCGCAAGCGCATTTCATTTTATTTTCAAAAAAGTATTGTTTGTCCATTTCGCTCTTATGGACACATTGATAAGATCGAAAGGGATAATCAATGCAGCTTCCAAAGTTAGGAGGCATTTACGAATACAGAGGTTAGCCGATTGTGAAATTGTGACTAGTGCATAAGCAACGCTTATTAATCATGCCTACGTTAAATGTTTGAGATAAAATTATTCACGTATAATCCAGAGATGCCCGTATCCAAGAGTTGCTGTACGAGGAAGCTCGCCACAACGTGGTGACGGGCCGCTACCCGCTGGAGAGCGCGCAGGCAGTCATGCTAGGCGGGCTGCAGGCGCGCATTCAGCTCGGACCTTACGATCCGCATACGCACACTGCTAACTTTTTTAGGTAAGGGACAGTTTGAGTTTGTAATCATGTAGGAGATATTGTTACTAAACTCAAATAGAACTGGGCAGGGCATGTTGCCTGGCAGAATGACGGCAGGTGGACTAAAGTCCTAACGGATTGGTGGCCTATTTCGAATGAAAGAGTCGGCGTCCGTTGGCTTCTAGGGTGGACGACATTCGCAAAATTGCGGGACACTTCTGGGTTAGATTGGCTCAAGTCAAGACCGAGAAGAGTGGCGTACTAGAAGAGAGGCCTATGCTCAGCAGTAGGCAATATTGGCTGAAACGATGATGATGATATTGATGATGAATCATGTTTAGAGCTGTTTCCCCTTTTGCATTGACACATAACATACCTACCTGTTATTTCGATGGCTTCTTGGATGATTTAGAAAGACTTCTGAATGAAAGACAATCTAAAAGCTACACAGTGAAGTGTGTCTTTTTCAAGCAATACCTGGCTAACCAGTTATAGTATACTACCAAAGCTGCCAAAGTTGGTCAGTGGAAAACGGCGACAAATTCAAATTCTGTAAGGGTAAATTTGCCGCCTTTTTATACTGACAGGCTGATTGGCTAGAGTACATATCTACTTTTAAGTATTTTTTGACATTTCCAATCGTGAAAAAGTATGAAAAACTCCTTGGGTTAATAGTTTGCCAATATTGAGAAAACAGCCTACTGCCCATGTCTTCTCTTTACAAAGAAGGTTTATGTCTTCTTACAATTAGCTATCCTAAAATCTGGTATATGTTTTCCTTCTAGGGAACACCAAGACAAGTATTTACCCAAACACGCGCGCTCAGGTAGATGGGCGCAACTATTACCAGCTGGCCGTAAAGGCAGCCCCGAGGCCAAACTGCTCGAACAAGCCCAGAGGCCGCCGGCGGCACCGCCGAGGAAGCTACGTCATAAATACCTGGCCCATTGTCGGACTACGCCAACTTACGGGTAAATTATGAATTCCTGTAGGATTAATGGGTAGATCCATTAGAGCCTGTTCACACTAGTGATTCACTTGCGATTTCTATACAAAAATTGCACGCGGCGAACTCACGGCGATTTCGCCTCCATACAAAACTCGCTCGCCAATCGCAAGTGTGCACAAACTCTTACTTCGGCGCAATGCTGCTATTTCTTTATTTATTCACTGTTTTTAATGTGCGTTGAAACAAAACTGAAAAATAAAACTGGAGCTATAGTCTGGCTTGTCAGTAGAAACGGGCGCCAAATTCAAAAGATGTAGGCGTGAAGAATTGGATGCCTATAGAAGATTTGAATTTGTCGCGTTTTGCTACTATGTACCGTACATATTTCTTGGCCAGACTATATATTTCTTCTTCTCCGTGGATACGTTGGTGGATATATTTCCCCCACTCAATATTTTGGAAAATTCTATGGAATCTTCAATAATTTAGAAATTCTTGGATATTTGAGTATTCAGTGCATTCGAGACTAACCCCCTTATTCATAAACGTTTGTTAACTTAACAAGCCGCTAATAATTGTTTGTCCCTTTTGCTCTTATGGACCCATTGTCAAGACCGAAACAGACAAACAATTATTAGCGGCTTGTTAAGTTAACAAAAGTTTATGAATATGGGGGTTTGAATCCAGCGCTTCATTCGGGCTTCATAGAACGCCATCGCCAGTAATACATACATAATTTTGATTCCTTGTGACAATTTACTATTCTATGACAGGGCGGCGTTTTTCCAAGGGCAGATAGAACAGCCTGTTCGCAGCCTAACGAGCTTACTCACACACGAAGACATTCCAGTACTAGTGGCTGTCAACGCTAATGGGGTTTACGTTATTGATGATACGGAGAGTGTAAGTACAATTTATCTCCCAAGGCTCATGGCATAAATGCTACATGGAGCCAGCTACTTACATTATGGAAATGATACAAACATTTATCTGTGAATCTTTCACAGCAAGCCGCTAAGTATTGTTTGTCCCTCTCGGTCTTATCACTATGTTTATGACCGTAAGGGACCAACAATACTTAGCAGTTTGCTTATGTGGCGTTTATGAATAAGGGGGTTATACTATAAAGCTTTTTCACACAGCGTAGATCAAGTTGTATTATAAGGGGAGTTTATACTTTATTAATATTATATTATTCTAACAACATAGCCATATTCAATTTTCTAACAGCCATTATGTGGCTTACAGACGGTGCTACTAGGTCTTCTCTATGAAGAGCTTTCCTGGGACTTAGGTCTGCCTTCAGATGACAACGAGGACTGCCTTCCCTGCCTGTTCCTACAATTCATGGTCGTTGAGAATGGACTCAGAGTTTCTAAGATATTACAGGTATTTAAATGCTGAAAAATAGCGTTTAAGTTGCTACTGAGAATGTCAATATTAGCCTAGGCCGTTTCGTAGCAAGCTGCTACGAAATGTCCTCATCGTAATTGTTATCACTGTTTATTATGCTTGTTGCGAGTAATTTAAATTATATTGTTTTGTTTTATTCTGTAGTATATATTGCTCAAACCACGGAAGAAATAAGCTCGAACTCAAAATATTAGGGTCATAGTAGGAGAAATTCTACAGATAAAATAGTTTACACCTGTGGAGAAAAGTTTGTTCCAACAGAACCTACATTTTGATCGATACTACAATGCGCATAAAAGACATCTCCTTGGTCATTCCACATCAGCATCATAAACACACATTACATGCATGTTCCTTAACTAAAGCTATTAATCTCAGCAAAATTAAACAATTTTTGTTTTGATATAAGTGTATGAGTGAGGATATTCCATTTCCGATTTCAGGTATTTTCGAGACAGGCGATAATGATGGATACGTTGATAGAACACTTCGCTGGCGAGTATCGAAAACGACTCGGCCAAGAGACACCCAGTGATCACGCCAACTTTGAATATCATTCCGGTAAATTAATTATTTTTTGTGCAATGTTGAAGATATTATTTCGGTTTAGGTGCCAAAAATATTCATACATACACGACCTTAATGTCAGTCAAGACAGTAAAATCGTATAAATAATTATATTATATCTTTTTTTGTTCTGTGGATATCTTTGACGCCGACTCTACCAGTTTTGTCTTCATACTTATACGAGTTAATTGATAAAATAATTAGTTTTGATTGATTTTTTGTCCTATTATGAATAAGTATTTGGCAGGGACCTAAGTTTCTGGATAGCTACTTATTTTCTTGATCATCAAAAGGATATACCCATACCCATTTGGTGCTTAATTAGGATGCTGTTATTTAAAAAAACTATTATATCCAGTCCCTACAGCTACATAACAAACGATGAATTTGATGTCGTTCTTAGGTCTTCTGTGTGTCGGTCGCTTTTTTAATCATTTCTGGTTCAACTTTTTATGACCCTGTCTGGATAAATGCGTTCCATCATCATCAGCCTATGATAGTCCACTGCTGGACGTAGGCCTCTCCTATTAACTATGCGTATAGAATAGACGCATCAGGAGGTAAATTCCCATAATCGCCATGCGGGGCAAGCGGATTGGCGATCGCAGTAATGTGTCCACTATTATGACGCTGCTGCCCATCATCAATCTTTTATCAAATAAATGGTCAGTGACACTTCAATCCCTTAGTCGACTTTTACGACACCCGCAGGAAGAGTTGGGGTGGTGACAAATGTATTCTTACTGCCGTCACACACGGCAATGCGTTCCATGAACATAGGAAATATTAAGACTGAATTGAAAAAAATACTCATTGGCTTTTTAAGAAGCCAAGTTCAATTTTTAATTGTAATTACCCTAGAACCTGTTGAACATTGCGAGCTAGACTATCCGTCCCTCTAAAAGTTAGTAAAAGACGGGAAGCCTCTCACGGCGACAGATTGCACCAACCATGTACTAAGCTTTCTCTACTAAATTTCCCAGATTCCGGGAGTATTTCCCTACCCCCCCTCTCCCGGCCGGACTCCCCGCAGCGCCGCCTCGCCAACAAGCTGTCCCGCCTGGCGCTGGCTACCCACGACGGCCGCGGCAACCTGCTCGGCGGTGCCGGGGACTGGAACACGGGGTTCCACCACCCTATGCCTTGCTGGATACTGCCCAACCACTAGATTACTAAGGCTGGAGAAGACACTCGAGCGAAGCGTGCGAACAGGGCGTTCTTAAGCAGAACATGATGGATTGGGGTTTGCTCCCCGGCCATTCCGGTCAATGTTGATTCATCACAGCACCGCAAACTATGACGCACTTACTGGCGTGCCCCGCCAGCATATACTCCTGCCCCGAACTTGACCTAAAAGACATGACAGCCGCAGCAGTTAGTACTGATCCTTTCTGGGAATCTGTTGTTTGATGAACCTCTGCACACGAGAAAAAGCAGATACAAATGCAAACTTTATATGTCATCGACGTCATCGTAGTTCCTGTTGGACGGCCGTTTTATTCAATTCCCCAAATTCAGGGAGAATTTCCCAATATGCGGGAGAATTTCCCGAATTCCGGGAGAATTTCCCAAATTCCGGGAGTATTTCCCTGCCGGCCGGACTGCCCGCAGCGCTGTCCCATCTGGCGCTGGCTACCCACGACGGCCGCGGGAATGAGGCGTTCATATTAAGCAGAGCGTGGTGGATTAGGGTTTGCTTCCCAGCCATTCCGGTGAATGTGGTTACAACACAGCACCGCAAACTATGACGCACTTACTGGCGTGCGCCTGCCCGCAGGTACTCCTGCTTAGAGCTTGACCTAAAAGACGCGACGATGTGTAGTTAGTACCGATGCTTTCTGGGCATGTTGTTTGATGAATTTTCACACGAGAAGAAGAAGCAGATCCAAATGCAAACTTTTTTGCACCCTGTGAATCAAGAGTCTAATAAATCTGAGGAACATTAAATCTCAAAATGAGCGATTATCACTATGATAAATATGTGAAGTGTTCAAGTTGTTTTTATTATACATTTTATTATTTAATTTATTAGCAAACGTATGCTATAAAATGTGAATTGATAGATATTACGTAGGTGCTTAAGTAAAGTAGGTACTTACGTTGTTTATAATATGGATCTCAATAAAAAAAATACAAAATGTAAAACTGTGTTTTATATCCCAATAATTACCGTAGACAATAAAAAGATATATTCTAAATTTATGTAATTATAATAATCAACAGAATGAGATCAATTTAAGGTGCTGTTTAAAAAACTATAAAAGAATGAATAACAGGTAATATAGTTTAAAGCCAGTCACAAACGTAATAATTAAAATTAAATAACTAGAGATAACCATTATGTTAAAAATATGATATTAACCTTTTTCACACCAAAGACCGAAACATGCACAGATGTTCAATGCAAAAAAACTGATGTGATCAATATGTCTCAGTCCTCATGTTAATATTGTTGATTAAGTATAAGGCATGATTCTTTTTTGTATGAATTTATCCGAATTTGAAGCAACGAAATACGCGAAATATAATTCCAACATACAACAAAAGCCGCTCTACTTGATTCCGTAATGGTGTTTGAGGCGGTTGAACTCCTTGAGCAGTGGATGCTTGTCCAAGTATTCCATGAGGATTCTATATCGCGGAGCCGACAGGTCCTGGTGACGCGTCAAACGCACCTCCAGGGTGTGGAGCTGGAACGCTAGCTCGGCACTGTGGATGCGAAAATCACAATTAAGAATGAGAGTACTTAATCACACAGTAAAATAGGTATACTGACGTATACTTTGGACACACTTCTACCATCCATCGAAAGTGCGACCCCGCTCTGGTAAAATCATACGGTTACCCCGGCATGGCCTGTCACTTACACATATCTATACAGAATATTTATTACCTGAAGCAATATACTCCTTATATCGGATACTTACCTAGCTACGAAATACTTGGCTTCTTTTTCGGGAGTAAGAATGTACTGGTTTGCCAAATACCACAATCTCTTGTTCTTATATTCCGTGTTCATCTGCAATGTAAGTCTGTCATTAACCTCTCTGATAACATAACTAAATATGTCAAATAGAAAATGGATGAAAGCTATAGGGTTACATACTTAGATGACATACTAAGCATAGCTTAGATATGAAAGATGAAGCTCAAAAATACGAGCGGCTTACAGCTAAATTAATGCTAGAAGCCAAAAACTTTTAAAATTATAAGTGGTGATAAGATAAGAAACCACCAGGCAGAAGTACCGATTGGATTAAACTCTCATTAAAATGGAGGTAGGTATAAAGATGTTAGGTAGCACATGGTCTTACTTCATCAAACTATACAACTTACCGCTTCAAATCTCTCGTGGACCAAAAGTTGTCGCTGGAGCTGCTTAGCCTTGAAGTCGTTGATACATTGCTCCCTTATGAGGGAGGCTTCTTTGAAGGTCAGTGGCGCTCCGCCACCATGGCCGCAACCGAACATACGAGCCAGATATGGAGCTAGAGGGTCTATTTCAGCCTCCTTTTCACGTTCTGAGACTTCGGCTTTTCTAGCTTCCTAATGGGTTGAAGAAGATTTTGTTAAGTAGAGCATGTAAACAATACTTAAGTGGACTTATTACATACTTATTGTGGAATAAATAAGTACTTGACTAGTAGCATTTTTTGCTAGAGGATGGTGATTAAAATAGTATTTATTTTAGTCATGCATGAAGCGATTAAGTCATAACATCACGGTCAGTCACATTGGCTTTGCTTGACATGATATTATACAATACCTACATATACCATAATCCCCATATCATCATAACGCCTCGTATGATTTGACAGATAATTTCAACGACGTCTGAATGCGAGAGGGTCCTCTCGGTGACTGTATCTATAGACCTAACCAGGAGCGAAATGTACGTCCACCTTTCTTACAAGTCAATTAACATACACCATACAATTGTCATAATGCACACAATGAAGGAACCAGCATTTTATTGCAGTCTCGTCAACAATACGTACTCGTTCCATCCACCCCTTCCTAGCGACTTCATTCCTCTCCGTGTCGAAGAGTGCGACCACCAGCTCCGGGTCAGTTAGCTCCTTGTGCCGCTGCTGAAGGTACGTGATGATATCCGCCTCCCGGTCCCTGATGCCTTTGCGGGCATTGTTCTCGTACTCCATGTTGTCGCAGAGCGTCATGTACACGTTGAGGGGGCGGGGTGGTTTGGCGATTGGGTCTGCCTGGAGACAAGATCAGCAAATGTTTATCACGTCTTGTGACTCTTGTGACATGTGGTAGAAATTGGATTTATACTTTGATGTCGGTTTACAAAGTTATTACGTCGTTGCAAACTGGGACCACGTTGGAAACCCCTTTTACTCGTGTGTAGGTCAATTAACACGAGTGAAATTTGCGCTTTAGTACCTATGTGTTAGCTTCAAGCAGTATGTTCAAAATTTGACTTTGACGGCTAATTATACGTAAAGTGAAATATTCACATCACATCACCAGCCTATAATCAGTCCAGCTGGACAAAGCCCTCCCCTATTACTTAAACGTATATATGGACGCATTAGGAGGCAAATGCCCATAATCGTCACTCTGGGTAAGTTGGTTTGCGTTCGCAGTAATGTGTCCACTTCAGTATGATGATGCTGCTGCCCATCATCAATCGTCAATAAATACATGGTCAGTGACACTTGAAAAAGTGAAATATTAATGGAGTAGAATTGCTACAGCATACGAAAGGTGCACATTACAGTATACAGAATATATAGAACATAGTTAGTAGTGTCTAGAATACTTACTATGTATCCCGTAGTCTTATCTGGATAAAACAAGATCTTGCCACCAGCCTCAGCAAGATTAGGCTTTAGGTATTTCCTAGTGTTATTCGTGACGAAATTGTACGCGTAATGGTACAGTAGCTCTATAGAATTATCCGGAACTTGGAAGATCCTCTTCCAGATGTCCTGATCTGCTGGAACGCTGAAGTTACGAGCGTATTCATCTGTGATGGTCTTTAGTTGCCGCTTTGGTTCAGTTTTGGTGCCATCCGTGTATACCGTTAGACGGGACTCTAGCCTGAAATATGTTGTTAGTGGGTTATTTTAGTACGCACATTACAGTGGCGGCGCGTCAGCAAGTTAACAGGGTAACTCGGAGCAAAAAACCCTTCTTTATTTAAGGTTATCATAATCGAACCGTGTAATTAAACGTATCACGGCACAACCACTCAATGTTGTGCCGTGATACGTCTAATTACACGGTGTAAACTCAATGTCAATAGAAATTACGCCAAAAAAATATTTAAACGGAACTTGATTGACGGAAGTGCCCTCATTGCCCCCCTCCCTTGATTCGCGCCTGCTTTCTGAGCTCTGTTTTAAGTCTTTCTTGTTTCTGCGTCTTTTTTGAGTGCAGTGTGCAATAAAAAATGTTTATATTATTGTTGCCTAAATATGTGTTAGTTTTTAGTAAAAAGTCCCACTTTGTCGCTTACCATAAAGACGAGATTTCCTTGTCAAAGCGGCTTCCTTTGCTACAAAGCGGCTTTATAGCCTTTATAGCTATAAATGAAATGTAAAGTAATAAAATAATGAATATAACAAGTTACTCGTACTTGTCAGATCTGTTAGTAAAGTACTCGTAGAAGGTTAAAGGAGTACAGCGCAGCATAGTGAGGTGGTCTAAGCGCGCGTAGTAGTTGAACTCCAAGGTCCGGTGCGCTTCTATCGAAGTTGGTGGCGCGTCGAACGAATACTTGTGAACTGAAAGAATAGGCCGTATAAGTAAATATCATCGTCATCATATAAGTCGAAACGTGGCCACTACTGAACATAGGCCTCTCCTAAATATATCCAGGAAGACCGGTCCTGCGTCACCTGCATTCCGCGGACACATGTGACCTTCACCAAGTCATCAGTCCATCTTGTGGGGGGTCTACCAAACTACCCACGCTGCGCCATCCGGTACGTGGCCGCCACTTGAGAACCTTTCCGCCCTAACGGCCAACAGTTCTACGTGCAATGTGCCCAGTCCACTGCCACTTCAGTTTAGCGATTCGGAGAGCTTTATTGATTATTTTGATTCTGCTGTGGATGGTTTCATTTCTAATACGATCTCGCAGAGAGGCGCTCCTAGCATAGCCCTCTCTATTGCCCTTTGGGTGACTTTGAGCCTTCTTATGAGGCCCATTGTAAGCGACCAAGTTCAAGTTCACTACAATCCATTGAAGTAAAAATGTACCTATATTGTACAGTACCTACAGTTGAAATTATGAGTTAGTGACCCCCCTGCCTGCATACAAACTGTCTTTTCACTAACAGAACTACTTACATCTGAACAAGTGACTTGGATCCCTTGTAGTACTTAATTTGTATCTTAACTCTAGTTGCATTGTAAAGAACAAACATTTGCCGTTACACAAAATAACGAAGGCAAAGGATTATGAATAGGTATATACTTACACTAAAGCATTACATCTGTACCGTTACATATTTATATTTTTTTTGTGCCCATTGAATAAGATAAGACAGCCTTTCACATTGCCTATTCAGAAGTAAAAAAATACTCACAAAGTAAATGGTCCTTTCTTCCAATACCGAACTTTTCATATGTGACTTTTTTGACATAGTCTATCTTCACATATTCCATCAAGTCGACTCTATGTGCAAACCACTCGTAGCTAAAAATAAGGAAATTAAATAAATACCTAACTCATACAATCTAAGTTTTAAGCCCAGTGCCAATCATCAACTCCAGCTTGCTTAAAGCATAAAATGTTGCTTAATTTCTAATACCCAAAATTATAACCATCAATCACATTTACGCCGAGTTCTCAACTCAACTTGAAACAATCAGCAAAATATCACGAATGATCATAATCTACGAGTAGGTCGGCTTACGTTAACCAAATTTCACAGAGGTATGGAGGTCAAAAATCGCCAAAGTATGATTACATGATTCTTGAACGAGCCTTTACCCACTTATTCATGAACACATTCATTGCCACCTCCATCTTCTTTGTATGAAGATTGACGCATGTGCGTTGGTGGTAGTGAATGCGTTAACTCAGCAAGGTGATAAGTATCGTTTGTCCCCTTTGGTCTTATATGTCTATGAGACGGAAAGTGACAAACAATAGGCGCTTAAATTGTTAGGTAACTAGGTACTTAATCAATGGCTTCGTCAACGCGTAGTCCTCATAGATCATGATCCTCTTCACGAGTCCGTCGCGCATGAAGTAGTGCGCAAACTTTTCCAGGAGCACCTTCTTGTAGTGAATTACTTTGTGACTGCCTGGGTATCGCCGCTGGTATTCTGAGAAAATTATTAATACTTGAGTGAATATTGAGTAAAAACGAATCAGTAGAAAACTATTCTCAGGCCATTTAAGGGAACTTAAACCATTTTCAGCCCAATGTAAATCTTTTCAGTAGAGGCGTGAAAGTGTAACAGGATAAATCAACTTTTTGTGTCTGTAATTGTCATGGCTTTGGTCACCAGAGTCACGCTGGTTTTATGCAGAATTATGCTACTTACACTATGCAAACATGCATTTTTCTGGTGCTAATGAGCCCTTTCCTTAATGACCCACCTACAAACATGGACTTTTCAACATGAATTTTGCATAAAACCAGCGTGACTCAGGTGAGCCTAACCATGGCAATAACAGACAGAAAACAATTGATTCAGACAGAGCAGGTACTTCCGCATTTATAATGTTTACAGGGAATTCCATACCGTCAGGGGACAGGTCGAGTTTCTCAACCCAGCTCGGTGGCATGTCCAGATGCTTCTCCGTGTCCGCAGCAGTCTTCGGGTCGTCCTGGTCGACGGCGGACAGCGCCCGGCGGTACGTCGGCTCGCCTGCCAGCAAGTGCTCCCAGCAGGAGAGCTCGCATAAATCGTAGTTTAGGTTCCCGAGACCCTCATGGCAATCTTGGAGGTTCACCTTAAGTAAAAGGACTTGTGAATGGTTCGAAATAAACAAGGTGACATTTAAATTTGTACAATCTCATCTTTAACCCTTAATGCATAAGACAGGCAAAAATGCATTTCAAATTTGAACCCTAACAGCAGTTAATAGAGTCCAAAACCAATGAAACCATATTTGGCTTCATATGCATTAGAGGGTTAAGTGAACTGAATGTTACTGCTGGGGTGCTCTATTTTTTCAAAATTTTATAGTTTATAAAAATGTCCTGTCAAATTCTCTTCTCACATAGTAGTTTTTATGTTTATCGAGCGGATAATTGACACCCCCTCTCCAGGATCTAACAAGAACGGCGCCAGGGTTCAACGTATTTGAACCCTGGCCAGATCACCAGGATCAGAACCCACGCCTGCACGTGGCAACCTATTGTTGGCAGTCGTACCTAATGATGCTTGGAATTATATAACTCTTTTTTTGACGTATTATGAAATAAGTACTCTTAGGTACCCATTTTTTCTCGTAAATTTCAATGCTCAATACCTACTTTAATCCAATTTTCCTTGATAGCTGTCTAAAGTAACTACTTTATACATTAAGCTATAATTACTAACATACAAAATTCAGTATAAAATAATATTATAAAATAAACTTAAACTTATTCTAAAATACATTAGCACCCCTTAGCTATACCCGCTCCGCGCCTCCCCCGACAAAGGTGCCCATTACACTCGCCGCATTTCCACGTTGAACCGCAATGGACAACCTCTGCAGCAGGAAAGACCCGGAGCGAGGATCGTGACCACTCTCGGTCCGAATTATAACTCTTGGAATTATCCACTCACATAGTAGTTCTCATGGTTGTAAATACTGTCCAACCCCCGATACTGTGGCGCGTCGAGCGGGTAGCCGACGCCCTCGCTGGGCTCTATGAAGAACGGCTCTTCCACATCTTTGAACCCTGGCAGGATCAGCACCCACGCGTGTGTGCGCCAATCGGTGATGTCGTCGTGTGGTGGCTTCTCTAGCTCCTGAATATTTAAGTTCATGTTTATCCTGACCTCTCAATAAACTTGAGTTTAATAGCTTAAAAGCTCATTTCTTTTTCTTAGTATAAATAAGGGCAAAATAGGCCCTTCAGATACGAACTTTGATATTTTAAAATTTTGGAGGACAGTAAGAGGCTTATTAGAATTTGAAATTCAAAACGTACATGTATTTCTCTACTTTTAGCCAAATTACATTCATAGTAAAAATAAAATGGAAAGTGGAAATAAGTCCTTTTGAAAAGACACTCCTTAGTTCTTAACTTTGGCAGTTACCACGCGATTTGAAGTTTAGGGATATCGAGGAAGTACCATTCTGACAAGTTTCGGGTGTTCTTTTATATGCGTGAGGAAATTATCCGGGGATCGTGAAACATGCAACAAAGTTGGGTTTTCCTATTGTCCACTTTGGTTCTGTCCTGGGCTACCAAGATCTAGTACCTACTAATGCGATTCACTTTAGGCCCTAAACTGAATCGTAATTTGTCAGTTCATAGAATAACTGTCAAAAATGACAAACTGAGATCATGGTAGCCCTCTTGTAAACTGAACAAAGACAAAAAGATACGGGAACTTGAATAACTTTGACAAAACAACGCGCTTAAGAATAAGATGAGAAAAGGTGCCTTACAGCAATTCTAGCAAGCCGCTTGTTTTCAATCTTATCGAGTTCAGCTTGCCGCAACGACCTCGCCTTCTCCTCCATCGCCAGGACGTACTTGGACGTGAGGTCCGGCAGCGGTACCAGACGGTATCGCGGCTCCTCGTCGGGTGGTGGAGGCTCTTCGACTTTCTGAAAATATATACTCAATCATTACTTATCTGACATGCTTAAACTTAGCCTTTTGAACTCTTGCGTCAAAACGTAGCGTACTCCAGTATCTCCAGTACCTCGGCTAACGAATATGTATATACCTTATCTGTCAGCAGTAGTTTAGGTGTTGCAGACGTGGCAGGCAGCATAGCACACGACTAGTGATGGATCGTTCCCGATAATTTCCCAATCTTACAATGGGGAAAATTTCTATTTGGGATATTCCCCATACTGTGTTGGGTAAGTAACCGGGAACGACCCATCACTACACACGATACCTTTAGCAGGTTTTGGCGTGAAGGTTAAGGCTTTAACTACAGGAAGGGTTCATGTAACTTAAACTTATGTTTTGTTCATGAATGCAAATATAAACAAACAAAAATCGGAAAATGTTAACCGTCTCGGGCCTCTAGTGTGGAAATTGTCTATGAAAATGGATGTAATGTAATTATTCCCCCTTCCCTGGGCATTTGCAGTCATAAAAGAGATTTTCAGTATTCTAACATCGAGCAAACAATAACTTCTAACCGAGTTCCTGTCCGTCCGGCAGAGACGGGTGCCCGGTCCAAGCCTGCTACCGCAAGTCTCTGTCACTACATTAGAAAAATCCCCAGCATTTTCGGATTTCGAAGTTCGTGGTAGGGTAGGGCCGCAGTACCGGCCATCGATAAATAGCGCATGGTGCAACCCACACACGACCACGAACTGAACCCACGGCCATCGTATCCAGCGTGCATCTTAAGTTATCAATAAAAATAAAATAAAATAAAAATAAACTCGTAGGGTTCTTGTTCCGGGTGGCAACCACCGACGGCCCTTATACTCTAACCTCCTTATTCATAAACGTCTTCTTACTCTCTCAGCCGGTCGGTCTCGGTTTGCTAAGTTAGGAGACGTGTATGAATAAGGGGGGTAGAAGAGTCTGATCAGGAGGCTTATGATATGATGGTGGCATGTTAACTAGACAAACTACAGTTTTGTCGAGCATATTGATGTCTATAGGTACTATGGTTGTTGTCAAATATTACCCGATTGTGACGATCGACAACCGACGTGATTTTGTATACGATGGTCATATCTGCCACTGCCAGTGCTGCCAGATTATTTACCTCTGATACTTTCGATACATGGTAACAATTTTGCCTACCAATTAACCTGTCAATGTCAAACTGTCATTTAATATAGTAGAGAATGTGTGGTCGGGTCACGTTTTATTTTAATTTATCGCATTTTTCTTGTGCAAAGTTAGGGTGCGGCTTCACTGAGGCGGAGATGTGCAAAATTGGCCAATGAGACCGCATGACAGTGTTTCGAATTTTGAATTTGAAGAATGTAATTGGTCAATTTTGCACATCTCGCTCCTCTCCGCCTCAGTGGAGCCGCACCCTTATTCTGGTCAGACTCTAGCATTATCCCACGTTACCAACTCACCGGGTTCTCGTCCGGCAGCTCGGGACACTCGGTCCGGTACCGGATGGCCATGCACACGTCGCGCACTGCGCAGCCGACGACCACGTAGGCGTCGTATCCGGCGCCGGTCAGCCAGGACACGGTGATGTGGGCCAGCTCGAATGGGTTCCCTTTCCGCCGGATCATGGCCGTGTACGGGGACATTATGCGTTCCGGCTAGAACAATTTTTTTATTCAGTAAACACTATACAAACATCTGAATTAACAAATACAGGTTTTAAACAACCTGTAACAGCAAAGCCAAGGTTTTCGCAAATAGAACATGTCTTTAATCATTGAATAAAGCCAAAATATACGGACTATAATTAATATGGTAAATGAAAAATAGTACATTGTGCATCAAGGGAGGTAAGTACGGAATTACTAACGAGAGTGTTAGAAGCCCGACGCCGTCAGGCGGAGGGCTTTTATGACTCGAGTTAGTATTCCGCTTACCGACCGTGATGCATACAATGTTTTTCATCACACTTGCCGACAAAAAATTAGTTTTAAGACATAACATTATTAAATGGAGTAGTAGAAAAGTGAAATTCCCTAGGGAGTAATAGAAATGTCAGTACGTACGTAGGTACTGACATTTCTATTACTCCCTAGGGAATTTCACTTTTCTATTACTCCCGCTACGCGCGCAAGCAATGGCGCGCTTAGACAGCAAGTGTGATGAAAAACTCATTTTTCTACAGGTATTTAATTTATAAAGTGCTTCTCGCTTAGAAATCGATTACAGCAAAATATAGGCACTATAATTGTATAGCATTTACTAATATTTATTTTCCAGGAGCACAAAGTATTAATTCATTTTTAATTATTTTTTTTAATATTTAAAATTGAATTTTTCCTGAGACTCTCTCTATCAGGTCAAAAGAGAGAGTTCTATTACGAAACCGAGGTAATCTATAACATAAATCGCTTTGGTATTAAATTTCGATGGTGGCCCTGGGTGCCATTGTTTCGTTTTCCAGACTACTTTTGAGACTGCAATTTTATGTATGTTTTATTTAATTATGCTATGAGTATTCATCATGATAGTGCAATGTGTTGCAACATTTTTTTCCAACAAAATGCTTGTTAACAGATGGCGCTGTGAGGAGAAAGTCATAGCATCAGTTACAAACATGAGCAGTTGAGCATCGTCGCGTTGGGTCTTGACGAGTACTAGTTAGTGTCGTAACTGAAGCGTAGATGGAGTTACCGGTATTAAAAAAGAAATCCGGCACAACTAACGAAAATGACGAAAAGAACTAAGAATGTGGTAGTTTTAAAAAAATATTAAAATTAAACTAAACTGACGAATTGAATTATCTTTAATGTTAGTTAAAAGTAAAGCACTTTTTCTTGACTAATGTAAAATCAAATCAGTATGAAAATAACTCAGCCATGGTGACCCATTGAATCACAATATCAAGGAGCTACCTACTAAGAAGTGAGTGACCGGCAACAATAGTTACGTCAACCAATTATCACCCGTAGATACAGCTTTAACAAACTCCACAAATACCTACTTATGTAAGTCTGATGTCAAGCCTTTGTGTTAGAAAACAAAAATTAAATAGTCCCATACATTAACAGTTCTCGAACTGTTTGTACCTACCTACACAATTAAGACACATCGTTATTAATTTACTATCATCATAGCGATTCCATTTTCCTACTTTGTTAACATTTGTCGACTTTTGTCTATTATTTCACCCTTAATTGCAAATGAACAATCAATAATTGAATTTTTGTATCATTAAAAAAGTTGGTAGGTAACAAAATAGAAAATCTCTAACTCGCGAATTTTGATAATTGCTCACATGTAGTCACATGATGTTTCGACGCAAACACTCGTAATTTTTATCACTAGGCTCCCCTAAACCTATCATATCCTAATCAATCATAATTAAAGTTTCAGAATCCCACATACTAAATAATATGTAGGATGCCATTCCCAATCTACATATTTCGCCTCAATTCTCAAACTTTACCACACAACTTTCACTTCCTCCCAAACTATTCTAAATTCATGAATGAAAGTTGTTTATTCATAACATTTTTCAGCGTACGTTTAGGTCCCCCATTGTCGGAGGGGAGCCACCCCCTCAAATAGAATCCAAAGTTGGGGAACAAAGTCCCTCCAAGTTGGACCTGGTTTCACTCTCGTAGGAGCTTTCACTTTTTGCTTTTTTAGTTTTGTTTTAGCACTTAGTGCGTTTTTTTGGTCGTCTTGAAAACTTGAGTACTAACAAGAGAGTGCAATTGGACGAAGTGAATGGTTTTTATTACTTTCAAAGAAGTGCCGTTAAGATAGTTTTATATACTGCTTTCGGATATTTATTTAATGTCTGCTTGGATAGTTTTTGTTAAGAAATAAAAAACAATATAAACGCTTGAATCATCTCGTAATAAAGCTCTTGATTAATACAGGGCGGACTTAATCCTGAAAGTTTTTACGTAAGTAGAAAAGACGGAGCTACATATATATACCGAAGGAATAAGAGGTGAATATCACTGTCTCATATCCACGTACAAACTTGCTGGTGTAAGGCCGGCCTAACTAGGTTTGAAAATGAAATGATCTTCATATACAAATTCATAAAAGTCATCAACATCGTAGTGAAGCTACGAGCCGTAGCAATCGTAGCAAATCACTAGCATGCTACGCGGTAAACAAGTTGACATACCGATGAACGAACTTTTCTTCTAGTTTTTCCTAATCAGTGTAACAGTCTAGGTAAAAAATATATATGCATGCAAACTTGCAAAGTGCAAAAAATATGTAAAGACGACAGTACATAACAGTAATAGGGTTGTGGATAAAATATGAAGGACAGAACAATACATTACCCGACTATTCGTGGCTCTTAATACAATAGGCGTAAGGTTCAAGAATAGTCAGTATACTTTGTTGGCAATGATATAATATATTTTGTATACATAATAAAGTTCAGCATCGGTAAAGCCTTTAGTCGTTAAAATATATTCAGTGAAACTCCCACGCGCGACACGAGGATCGACCCCCGCAGTAGTCGACTGTTATTTTATTATACAGGGAAACAATTATCATCTTCAAAATTAAAGCCTTATAATGGTGATTACGGTAATATGGACACTGTAGCTACCTACACTCGATTCGAAATCTCGACTTTAGTGTTTCTGAAATATGTACAACTTAACAAAGGGAGACGTAAGACCGAGTGGCCGAGGGATGCAGTGCAGGCATCAGCCGCGAAAGCTGAGCACGTGGGTTCGATCCCCACCTCGGACGTTGGTGATTTTGGTCGTTTTTCTTTGGTATATGACATCCAATATTTATAATTTATATAGTATTAAGTAGTGTGACTACTGGGGAAAAAATAAAGACACAAATCAAAATATTAATTAATAAATAATTTGATTTGTGTTTTCTTTTCACAATACGTTCAAGGGGGGACGCGATTGTATAGATAAGTTCATCATTTCACCAATATACACATGTATGTATGCACATGTTTTCAACTAACCTTAATTAAATAGACTAAAATATTTTTATTTAATTAATATATTAATTAGGCATACCACGAGACTGTAGTGTCACTCATGAATTCTTTCATACTTTCTTACGTGTCACATAAAAATTTTCGGGGGGACCTAGGGGGTTTTAATTGATTCAATATGTAGGTACCTATTCGTGCCGCCGCTCTTTATGCCGCGGCCACGACATTGGTCTAAGGCGACCAGCTTAGCGGAAAACCATAAGTGCGAGAGGGAGTACCCATATTGGCATAACGCTCCAACTCATGGATTCGCTCGCCGCTGGTCGCCTTAGACCAATGTCGTGGCCGGGCCTTTACACCTGTGTCTTACAGCCACGCACAAACGTAATAATAAAGTGAATCATGGAATACCCTACTATCCATCTATCCTAAGCCTAATAGTACAGAACAGAATAAGTAATAGTAATATCGCAAATAGATCTACCTTATCGTTTAAGTATCGTAAGAACACAATTCATAGCCAACGTTTTAACTAAAGTCACGGAATTACTCTCACTATTGAACTGGAACATACTTTCACCAAAGTACAACCACGGGTGTGGTTTACCTACTGGAAACATTTGATTATAGCGTCCGGAGTATTTAGGGGACTGCAAATATCCGCAACTGCAAATATCTACCTACCAGAGTTGGTCTCCCAGTTCCCACACAACACAAGCTTTGAGAATCGTTCGACCACGCGGAAAGGGGAGCGAAAGTATTACTCGTAGTTACTTCTGTTGTTTGAAAGTAAAATCTTGCGAAATGGAATTTAATGTGAACTTTTTTTTATGTGACGAAGGTGGACAACTGAGCTCTCAGCCCACCTGATGGAAAGCAGGAATTGAGACCCATGGGTCCATGGACATAGTGACCAAAAAATCGCCTATGCGCTGCCTACCCTGAGGATTGCCTCTAACTATCTATGCCTGCTATTTAGCGGCAGGTTAGCGGGTAAGACGGTGGTAGCTATCCGGGCGGACCCTGCACAAGGTCCTACCACCACTTAGAATATTTAAGACAACACACTTATTTTAACAACAAGCTGAGCTTGGTACAAAGTATGCACTAAACATATGAGTTGCAGAACAATCGCAAAACGAAAATAACTGTAATAGTCATGTGAGCTTTCATTGAAAACTTTCTTTTTAAGATTACGTATAGGTTTTATGACGCAAGGGTCTTAACAGTTGACTATCGCTCAATTTAAAATGACCAAATGAAGTGACAGAGAAATTTACCCTGAGACTTTGCCTTGGGGCTTGGAATTGTTCTGCAACTCATATGTTTAGTGCACACTTTGTACAGAGCAGCAGTACAGAGAGAGTATAATGCGAACTGCGACTGCTCACCAAAATTACGTCACCACACAGCAGCACAGAGAGCAAATAGCAGTACAGAGGGAGTATACTCTCTCTGTACTGCTATTTTTGTTATTCGAGATCAGTGATGAGGCTGATTAGCATGTTATGCCTGCGAAAATGGGTGTTTCAAGTATACTGAAGAAATTTAATAAATATCTCTAAATTGACTGCTTCGATCACCGTTTTGTCTTAGCGACGCTCTGACCAGATTTTCTTTTACCAATAATGCTTTTGTGCATGGCTTTAAGTCGGGTATAAATGCAGGCGGCAAGAATATGTACATCCCGGTTATTTTATCTGTATTGGTTCCAGATTTCCTCTTCCAAGTGCGACAATTACGGCACACATTGATATTTGTCCGACTTCGACATTCACCTGAGTACTTAATCAGTCCGCCATTCTTGCCAATACCAATGGCGGCATGAATAGCGCTTTAGTAATGAAAGTAATGATACAATAGAAATAAAATAAAAAGTTACCTAAGTCCTGTGAAGTCATACCTAGGTCATAGTGATTTTTGTTTTAATTCAGGCTTTTACTATGTACAGCTATGCTATTCTCTTATTTACACATTCGACGCTGCGTTCGTCAACGAGCTCGACGTCGAGACAGCCTTGTCTAAAATCCTAGCTGTTTGATTTGACATTAGGAATCGAAACTGTGAGCGAGGTTGTGGGCGAATTCGTCGCTGTTTTTCGTTAGAGAATACGAAGTTCATACATTAAACGTCAAACTCTCGACGCAATGTACCTAGTTCCAGCTCACGCCGCATTATTCGTCGCCGAGCACAAGTGTCGTTTACAGTACATTAGTGAATACCATTTTTAGGCTCGACGCTGCCGCATTGCTGACACAGCGCTGACAGCAAGGCGGTTTCCTTAGTGAATACTGTAGATTTTTTGCAAACGTCCCTTATCTTCGTTGGTTGCAGTTTGCCTCTCCCACGTGCGACAATTAGGGCACCCGTCGCTATCTGTCCGCCTCCGCCGCTCACCTTGCTCGCCCTCCGTAATCCGCCAGCACGCATTACCTCTGATGCGTGGTTTCATACGTTCGCTTCACTGAACATATTATAGTGCTCCGTGGTATTTTATAAATACTGTTAATAAAATTATTGGGGTACCTACAATAAAATTATGTTAGAAGAGATCGAAGTTGTTAGAATATTCGACTTCTAGACATTGATTCATTCCAAATTGTTACAGAGAATCTTGGTTAGGCATAGGTTATTATTGTAGCATCAAAAACATACAGTTATTTTTTGTATACCAGCATTTAGTAGGCACTATAACCGTTAACGATGTAGGTAAGGTACATAACTTAACGAACCAGTGTAAACTAAAACAACTACTTTATACATAGTATTTTATTCGTAGGCTGTTTTATATAATATAACACAGAATTTTTTTAGACTAGATTTGCGCTAATCAGCCATATCTATCTCAGAATAAAACTTTCTGCAAAAGGTGTGTAGCTTATTATATAATTTATTTCTGCAGCCTTCAGAACATCTTGTTTTTAACAGAAACTCAAAGCCTTTTTGCGTCTACTTTACCGTTGACAATGCCGCGAGTTCCCGTCAAACACAAGATGTGCTAGGATCGCTGATTACATTGAGTTTATCAATGAATAGGGTAGAATAGGTACGGTGGTACCGCCTGGCCGGTCCCACGCGCTGCTGGCCCCCAGTAATAAAGCAACGCACCGCACGCGTTAGGGCGACGCTACGCGTAATTATTTTCTTTGTATTTTTTTGCGTAATACCATGTTGTGATGAGGATGAGGTTTTTGTTCATGCCATTATAGTATTATAATCGGATTTGTTAACTAAAATCCACGTATGTTATCTATAATTATGAGATTTATAAGAGTTGGCATTAACATTTAATTATGAATAATTAAAAATTGGTAATTCGTGTTGAAGTTTTCTTTGCTACCCCGTAGGTAGGTAAGTGTGATTGCGCTGAAACGGAAAAAATATAATAAACTTACTACTACAAATTTAAGTTTAATACATACTAATTATATTAATAATTAATAATCTGTACTACTTATACCTATCTACATCATACTGTCGGATTAAAAACTTCGGAGGGCCATCCTGTTCTGTACTGAAAACATCATACCATACACGTGCGAAAAGGAAATTCGTAACTCGTGTGGATTTAAAAAGCTCCTTTCGGTCGTGTTTTAATTTATCGTTACTCGTTACGAACTACACGCACTTGTATCGTAATGTAGGTAAGGTACTATTATTGTAATTATGCATTGGACGTAGTCGAATTGGTAATAATTATGTATATGTAGTTATGGACCGTCTTTGTATTTGTATTCGGTACCTATTGAGCGAAAACCGCCCTGGGCGTCCATATCGCATCGTCCGAATAATTTACTGCGTTTTGATTGGTCACCCGACATTTACATAATGGCCCATTACCCACTTTTTGTTTACGAAATCGCATAAAACCTTTCCCTACTTCAATTCAAAGGTCTGAATTACATTAGAAATTTGGTGACACATACGTCTTTTAGATTCGTGGATCTTGCGACGTCCATATCCAATTTGCATCGAAATTATTAAACAGTAATTTTGGAAAAGACACTTTCCGTTTCATATTGGTTATCAATTTAGATTTAAAACATAATGAAGTAAAGTCTAAGTTCGAGTGGCAAATGTTTTTCGAGATAAGATGATTGCGAAAGTCATTAATATCGCGAAGTCCGTTAACCTTGAAACTGGGTTAACTGGGCCGCGTTTGCCTTTTTTTAGTGATTTAAATTTCGAATTAGGATAGAGCATTTTTAAATGCAAATTTATCAAGTTGCGTCAGTAATTAGCGGTTTGGGGATTAAATAATGCATTGATGATAATGATTTAATGATATTAATCCATATACCTATTCGTATTATGAGTTACTTAATTAGGTACTTACCTACAGGTATAAATATAACTTTCAGTTGATATAGGCTTAAAGTTTAAAAATAAAAGTTTTATTAGTTAATTGTACAGCATGTAGGTACCAATTCCTTACCTTAAATCGAGTAGATGTATACCATGTAACATTAGTAATATTTACTTTATTTCATACCTATAATTACAGGAAACAAAGAAACATGAAATATGTTGTATATAAATGTTTACCTTAAAAATACTACTTAGGTATTAAAAAATAAAAGTCATGAGTAACTTTTACACGAGCTACATAATTTGGAAAAGTTAACAACATATAAAACTGCTTTGATCTAAACTTAAATACCTATTTATTACTACCCACAATATAAAACTTGAAGCATTTTGACGTCCAGAAAGCGGCGGTGAAAGCTTAAATACTTGCACGTGAAAAATGAGCCAAGAGGCCATCAATAGCAAATTCCCTGAATATCATCGGGCAACGTAAACACGCAAAATCCCTCTAAAGGTACACCGCGGCCTCAGTCATGTGCGGGACATAAATTTGGCACGGAGGTATAGGGGTATACAGGCTTATGTACCCGGAGTCCAGCTACATAAGGAGTATGTACGAAGCAACACGGGCGTCACTTATCCGCGCGGAGGATGCGGTGGCCGTCCGATCGGCCCCCCACAAGGGGAGGCTTCACCACCCCCCCACCCACTCGCGATTCATTAAGTCGGGCGCGGCCGGCGCGGCGGACGCGTCGCGAGTCTCCGTGAATTCAAATTAGGGGAGGCTCGGACGTCGTGTAGGCGGGAGGGGGCGAGTCGATGAACTTGACGATAACTTTTGTTTTTCGTTTTGGCTAATGAAGTACTGGCTAATCAGAGTGCGCTGCGCTTTGATGAAGTCCGTAAATACGCTTGTTTTATTTCATTACTGGCTTTGGTTTAAAATTTTAAATCTAAAACGGCTAGGACTTAACTGCGTCACAGACGATTAGAGACTAGGACCCAGATCGATAGAATTAATACAGCAAATAATGTATCAACTGGCTGGGCCTCTGTAGGTATCAAGAAGGGCACACTCATACTGATCTTGGGCGTATTACCTATTAATACCTTCTAGGAGATCCCAGCCCTCTTATACTACAGAGGCACTACAGTATGATATGAGTATCCAAATAATATATGATCGACAGAACAGATTACCTACATCGACAGAATATATTAATCTATTAGAGCTACTCTAGAAAAGCCGGCTTCTTAGATACCACCTGTATCACACCTGGGAATGTACTACCTACTGTGTTCCATCCCTTGTTTAGGAAACAGGCCACTAAAAATAGGCGCGTAGTTTAACTCTGCACCAAGTTATGGCTACGTAACGAGTAGCTTTAATTTGCCGCATGTTTAAGTGACTGTGTACACGGTGTAACACGAAGAAATCGATTAACTTTCACGTGTCCCTGATGCCACAAAAAAGAAACAATTTTACATGAACCAGGTCGAAACTGGTTTATTTTTTATTTTTTCATGCATAGCAAAAAATGATTTCATGTAACATTATTTGGTTCTTTATTACGACCTCAGGAATACGCTGTTAAAGTTATTTGGTCTCCTCGTGTTCGTTTCGGTGTATGTTTGATAAACTTTAAAAACAACTTTAGAATCAAAAATATGAAAAGCCTAAAATCCAACCCCCATTTTATCGATACCCCATCGAAACGAAACTCGCCAGCCCTATCGCCCCTTTGTCTCGGCAAGACACGCGGGGGCGCCGGACGGAAGTCGCGCTCGCACCGCGCTAAATGATTCAAAACTCCGGACCCGACCTGCAAGATTTACGAGTACCCCTGCCCGCTACCCGCTACCCGCTATCCGGTAGATTAAGGATGTCGCGATATTGAAATACGCTCAAATTCGCTTATAGCTTTTGATTATTTATGACGGTCAGTTTGTTTATGGTTGGTTGAGATTTTTTCGAAGACGTCATTTGTTTTTTCAACAATTGGTTGGAGCTGATAGAAACAAAAGATTTCACATGTCAATTGTAACAATATTAACTCTTCTATTGTCTTAGATTTGTTTCAAGATTTTCTACACCTATATCTGTAACTTTTTCAGGAGGGGGTGAAGATATAATCACCAACTGAAAAATTAAAATCATAGCACCTCAGGTTTTCCCTTATTTACATTATTATTCAGTTTAGAGGTAAGTAACTTAATGAGTGGTTGTTGCATTTTTTATTTTAAATAAGTCAATGTAGCAAGTAATAATACAACAAAAAGTCAAAGCGAACAAAAAGCTTTATAAATAACCTTTTTCAGACCTACTGCAAAAACCTGAATAATCCAGTCAAGTGTATTTCAGTTCAACGGGACTGCCGTACACTGGTGGATAGCATTTGTGAAGAGTTCCGCTTATATTTTTTTATGAATTCTTACAATATAATATTTAACTAAAACTTAAGGAAGAGCGGGACGTTCCAAGACAGGCTTCGAGCCAAAGGAAAGCCCCAGAAACTGTCAACTTTAAAATATGTTTATGTTAGTAATAATAAAATGTTTTGATTTTTTTCTTAATTTGCTTGCTTGTAAATTAATTAGACATTTCTCCATATAAAAGTTTATTTTTAATAATCCCACCTATAACTATGTTGTATGTTAACTATAACTATCCTACTTATAAAATTGTTGTTGTGAAAATTCAATCGAATTTTCTATCTATGCTCCAAAGGCTGGATTTTATAAATAGATTTTCACAAATTGCATTTTTATTGTTCTTAATACCAAATATCTAATTTTATTATTATATACGTATCTTTACATTTTTTTACACGACAAAGACTTAAGTTAAGAAACTTACCTAAACCACTTGGGATAGTCCAACCTAGAATAGTAATTTATTGCGAAGACTCAGCCCGGACTTAGCGGATAAAAAGCGGACGAATATATATGTTAATGTTACCAAGTATATACTCGTATTGTGGAGGTGTGTCGATCTACCGGAACTTTAGAGATAGAGATATTTACATTTGTTGGAGATTTTTTCTTGAAAGATGTGAGCAACAGCTGATTAAAGAGGGTTCAGATTTTTACAGACTTTTATACGTTTATTTCCTACCTTCCTCTTCTTTATGATGGCACATTATAATTTGATATTATGTATTTATTAAATCTAAATAAAATTATTTCAATAGTAAAGTTATCAAGGTTGGTGGTTTATTCACTTACAAGTTCATTACACAATAAAAAGTAAAAAAAAAACTTTAGCTACAAAACTAACTAAAACTAAAATTATTCTAACCTAAATATTAATTAATATAAGAACGAGTCGATATTACTCAATAATAGTACATTATGCATCAAGGGAGGTAAGTACGGCATTACTAACGAGAGTGTTAGAAGCACGACGCCGTCAGGCGGAGGGCTTTTATGACTCGAGTTAGTATTCCACTTACCTACCGTGATGCATACAATGTTTTTCATCACACTTGCCGACAAAAAAATAAGTTTTAAGATATAATATTATTGAAAAACGTACTGACATTTCTATTACTCCCTAGGGAATATCACTTTTCTATTACTCCCGCTACGCGCGCAAGCAATGGCGCGCTTAGACAGCAAGTGTGATGAAAATAATATAAATATGTACTTGTTTTATTATTAATAAAGCAATGTAAATAGCAAGAGTAAGTTCAGTCGTAGGTAAGTGCGTTTGACTGAAAGTAGAATCAAACCTTCATAAGTTGCTACCTACCTACTTATTTTAGGTAGATATACCTCCATCTTCATTTAACCAATACCTCTCCGTGCCTTAGTAAACTAGTTTGTCTTTCAATAGGCAAGCGAATGTTCCTCAACGGACAGGCCACAAAGCTCTGTCGCGCTACAAAGCATGCCGTTCAGTGGCAGGGATCCTTGAAAAGTGTAATATCCTGCATAGCATTGTGAGCCGTGCATGCGACACGCGACGCTACGATTTATCATCGGACACGATCACCCAGGCTGGGATTCCCGTTGCTTAGAGCGTTCAACTCGGCCAAAAATGGGTTTGGTGGCAACCGATTAGGGTATTTCGCATTCAGATTTGGGACTTGTCATAGCCATGTACCTACAGAAAGTTAACGGTACCTAAACTTAATTTTCTATGTTAAATATTAAAATGCTCGACTTCCCGGAATCCCTAAACTTTTGAACATGGTCGTGACATACCTGTCAAATTAAACAAGAAATACCCAATATATTGTCTCATATCCCACCTAAGATTGCGGATCAAATGACATGCGAAAAGTATCTAGATAAATGTAAAAATCGAGTTTAAAAGGCATTATGCTACATATCGACAACATCGGCGACGAAACCTGTATTGGATAGTTAGGTTGGAGACTCGTTAATGACAGTAAAGTTCGGGAAATATTATTTGACCGATTGTTATCTTACTTACGACCTCTTGTTTTGCGTCATTGACAATAGAAAAGGGCTCAACTGCTGATTGTCTAGTAAATGTTTCTCGCAAAACAAAAAATGATAAGTGAGATACCAGCCGGCCAAATAATATTTTCTCAACTATAACTAATTAGGAATGAACACTTTAAGCTTTCACCAATATTTGTTTTCATTTAACAAACCTTTTTTAGTAAGGAAGTGCACAACTATCGGCTGATGATGGTGATGTAAACAAATGCATGAATATTCGTATTTTTCAAATGTTGAACATACCTACATTACATACGAAGATGTACAAGGCATCATTGGGCTTATCGATTATTGATACCATCATCCTGTATCTAAATAGTCTAGGTACATATCACATAAACAGCTATTACATGTTATATGTATGTGTACATGTTAAATTGGACGTGTAGTGACGGCAGTAAGAATACATTGGTCACTACTCTTTTCGCGGGTGTCGTAAGAGCCGACTAAGAGATTGAAGTATCACTGCTGACCATTCTTTGATATAAGATTGGTGATGGGCAGCAGCGTCATCATCACACATTACAACGATCGCCAATCCGATTGGCCAGCGTGGTGATTATGGGCATTTACCTCCTAATGCGTCTATACGCTTGGTTAATAGGAGAGGCCTACGTCCAGCAGTGGACTGTGACAGGCTGATGATGTAATGACAAGATAAATACATAGATTATACCCTAGATAAAATAATCGTATCATTAATCATTATTATACAGTCGACTGCAAATGCAATAAGGTCAAAATGTGTACATCTCTTTCTACTTGAATGTACAGGATAGAGGCAAATGCTTGGCAGCCATAGGAATGATACCACTAATCGGTTGCTTGCAACCTAGCTTTTTACTTATCAACCTGCGCTGCTGCAGTATGCTTCCTTATTGGTTTTTGATGCAGGGTACCTTTTGTGTTCGGTATTACTGATTCTTTTATTTTTCGTGCGCATTTCACGTTAATCCTTTCGAGTGAGCAACGTCTATAGACGTCAAAGTTGGTTTGCCTAACATCCACGTAGTTGAAGTTGCTTGCCACAAAGCGTCAAGGTGTAAGAGCAAGGATGGATGAAAATTACTTAACTACAGGCAACAATTTGATGAATTATTTTGATTATTTACCTCGAAACTTAATATTGCCAAAAAATATGGAATTTCTTAACCACCTTCAAACTCGAATTCAAGTCACTCGCGTCAGGAAATTTAGTATATACCATTTTAATCAATGGAACCAACATTACATTTGTATGAATATCATACTGTTAAGGTTTTCAAAATCATAATGGGTGAAAGTCATTTTAGGAGTGTCTCCTAGGCTATTTATATTCGTCACAATTGAATGTAGCAAAGGCTTATAGTTATTTATCTATGTACTTAATAGCACCCCCTCAGCGGCGTCTTTCATTTTGATTCATGTCTCGCACCCCATTGAGAATATTGTTTCTTAGGACACTCACGACTAATATGAGAACCGTGGATTGAAGAGAGGAATGGCAGGCTGTGTTGTGATTTAAGGTAATATTGGCTTGAGATGGTATAGCTATGTGTTTTACAGACGACGAAATATAATTTAAAAATATACGTTCCAAAACCTTTTAGGAACTTAATCTTAGAACGTTTGTGGAGAGCTGTTAAAGGAATTGTATCGGACTGAATAAGATATGGTAAAAATACCGTCTAAGTACCTACTTAAAGAAACAGCCGAAACGTCGGAATGAAGTTAAAATTAGTTAATATACGCGAGTTTATCCGTTTTCATAGTTTTATTTCATGAGTAATCCTCGCGGTAACCGAAGAAAATACCAAGACGAATTTATCCCTATAATAAGGGATCTCTTCAAACTAACATTGGAGTAAATGAGTCAGTGATGAAAAGTGAAGGATTGGCAAAGTCCAAGAGAAGTAAGTCATGAAAAAATAACATTACTGTTTGTAAGGAGTGTGATAATTGATAATGATTTCATTCACTGTCACAAGTCACTCACAATGGAATCAGTGTTTAGTGCATTAATTGAATGCAGGCTTTTTACCTGCAATTACCTTTAAGGAAATATTATATAGATAGGTACGTAGGTACGCCAGTAATAAAAGAAAAAAATCTAAATAAATATTGCGGACACATATCGTGAATTACGTATGTAAATTTATGTTTACGTTAATACTAATAAAATAAATAACAATAATTTTAACACAAAAATTATGTGAAGGTTTCAAGTTGGTGATAACTACTTACTGATAACTTGCGTGCGTGATTATGAAATAATGCAAGTTTTTAGATTTTTTTCGTTGTCTACTAGTAGTACGGTCAAATCGTATATTAAACTCGCAAAACATGTAGTAAAGCTGCATTTTTGGTATGTTGTTTAGACACCATAGGGCACTATAAAACCACATTTTGCAAGCAAAAAAAAGTTGTGCTAGTTACGTAGTACGTGAAAAACTGCGAAATTTACGGTCATTTTTCAGTTTCTGATTTTTATTAAAAAAACCTTACGTTTTTTGACATTATATGTTAGGAAGCGTTTAAAGATTAATACATTTCCAACAAGTTGAGCTAATATGTATTACCGTAGGTCTTATAGTTTTAGAGATTTGCGACTTCTTAAAAGTACTCTTTTTTGTAAACTAACGCTATTTTGGGTTTTCCTAACGATTTCGGCTTAATATCGCCTCACCTAATTATGCTACGAAAAACATGCAATAATGACCATATAGCGCACTTAATATTCTTTCGTTAAAGGGTAAAATCATGTCAGCAAACTTTGTAATTGGAAATAAAAACGCGTAATTCAAAAGGCAGTAGGCCCGCTATCTAAGTTTTTCATACAAATCGCAAGTCGTGTTGCAAAGCTCCAATTTTAGTATATTATATAGGCCCTATAAGGACGTACAAAAATGTATATTACAAGAAATACAAAAAAACAATAAGACGAAAAAAACTGAAAAATTATTGGACTTCTTTTACTTTTTGACGTTTAATTAAGAAACTATTATCTTTTTGATACTAATTGCTACAAAACTTAAAAAGAATATTAAATTTGAAAGGATTTGAGCTACCTTGCATTACCCTAAATTATATAGATTTAGAGAAAAGACATTTCAAAATGTGCCCTTCATTAAGTTAAGAAACTAAATGCATGTTTTGAAGCCTTGTATACCCCCAACTATAAGACTTACAGTAATTGTTATCGGCTCAATTTGTTCCAAATTTAATTTAGTTGTTATCTACAATTACTTTTTTTTTCTTAGCGCGAACGTTTTGCCAATATTTAGTGAATAGCTTTAACGTAACCTAAAATTTGTTTAATTTTTGACAAAAGGGCACTTTACGAAATGTCGTATCTCAAAATATATATAGCTTACGGTGATGTAACGTAGCTCAAATCCTTTCAAATTTAATGTTCTTTCTTAGTTTTATAGCAATTAGTATCAAAAAGATAATAGATTTTTAGTGAAACGTCAAAAACTAAAAAAAGTCCGATTTTTTTTCCGTTTTTTACGTCCTATGCCCAAACTATTATTTTGTTTTTCTTTTAATATGCATTTTCGTATATATCTATAAGGCCTTTATAATATAACAAAATTGCAGCTTTGCAACTCGACTTGCGAATTGTATGAAAAACTTAGATAGCGGGCCTCCTGCCTTATGAATTTCGCGTTTATACTTTCAACTGCAAAGTTCACTGACCTAATTTTACCCTTAAATTAAAGAATATTAAGTGCGCTATAAGGTCATTATGGCATGTTTTTCGTAGCATAATTAGGTGAGGCGATATTAAGCCGAAAATGTTAGCAAAACACAAAATTTTATCTAGTTTACAAAAAGGAGTACTTTTTAAAGTCTCGAATCTCTGAAACTATAAGACCTACGGTAATGCATGTTAGCTCAACTTGTTGGAAATTTATTAGTCTTTAAACGTTTAATAACATATGACATCAAAAAACGTAAGGTTTTTCAAATAAAAATCAGAAACTAAAAAATGGCCATAAATTTCGCAGTTTTTCACGTACTACCCAGCTAGCACAACTTTTTCTTGCTTGCAAAATGTGGTTTTATACTGCCCTGTGGTGTCTAAATAACATACCAAAAATGCAGCGATACTACTTGATTTGCGAGTTTAGGGTAAAATTATGTACGATTTGACCGTACTATAGCGCACGGTATACTTACCTATATTAATTTAATATTCCTTAACATTACTAAGGGCTGATTTTTCAATCTTCAGTTTAAAATATCTGTTAATTAAAACTATCACTATCCTTAACTAACATTAATCTGACAGACACTGTTAACTGGGGGATTGAAAAATCAGTCCTAAATCTAAAGCTAACTTTCTCAGCAATAAATTATAAAATCACCTCACTACTTCCAGGCAAGTTAAGCCAGAAGAACTCAAAACTATGATCTCCGCATTCAACGCAAAAGTTCTCGTGCAAAGGCCAATATGCAAATGTAAACTTTCCCTGTTCGGTGCACTTGGCCGATTTACTGCCGCGTCCGCGCCCGCCCAGCTAGGGTTACCAGCTTTTCAGCTTTGTCTGGATTTTTTAGGTCCTGACCGTTCAATTGGTAGCTGTCCTGACATTGACATGTCCGAAAGTTTTCCGCCATTCAGTTCCATAAGATATATCATTGATATGACACGGAATATACCTAAGAAAATGAAATTAAACACTCCGAATCTTTGGCCCAAATTTCCGCGTTGTACATTTTATTTTAGGACCTGACAACCCTATGTCCAATAGCCCAATTGAAACTCGGCTCTCTTTGCTGGTGTACACGATCCTTTGTATTGAAACTTGGAGCCCCTTTTCCAGTTTTTGCATGCGTGGTCCGAAAGCCATTGATTACTTTAGGTACGGTCGTACGATTCGAACCAGTCGTTATGTCTACTTATGTTTAGCATAAATATGTATATACCTAAGGTTTACTAAACTAGGTTTGGTTTGGTAGTGAAATAACTACCGACCGAACTTTTGGTTGGAACTTCATGACCACCAAACTTTAAAACAGGATTTAACATCTAATGGTAAATTTAAGCAAAGTAATATCAATTCATTTTGTTGGTGGTTACGTAGTTACGTACCTACTACGTACCTACCCGCTGTCGAGATGAAATTGAACGTTGCCGTTGTTACAGATTTATAGGTACTTACTGGAAAATACTTTCTAGAAAAAGGCCGCGGCTACTTGCTCCTGACAGGCAGTTACTTAGGCATATTCTAGTACCTACTTATATAGTGGAAATACACGTGGCTAAGACTGCAAACGTATCATGCCTAAGAACCATTGAATTGTATCAAAGATATTACCTGGCCGGCTCTTGTTCGTTACCGGCTGAGTAATTAACGTGATTGCGAGCGTGTGTGCGGAGTATTCGGGCAGGACGCCTTTAGCTCGGACTCGGCAATAGCCTATTTACGGTGCCGGCTAGGATATCAAAGCAATCTGGCCGGGCTAGGCGCAATTCGGCTTGCTCCTTGCGCATATTGCATGCACGTACCAATGAAGTTTGCTTTGTAGGCGGTAATCTGCGGGGGTGTATCGGCTGGGGTGTCGGGCGGTGGGGTTATGTACACACGGCGCCTCCGGCGTCGAGGTAGGCAAATGGCCGGCGTAGGCCGAGATCTCGGCGATATCGATCCGCGATGCCCGCGACTCGCGTCGCCACGGACACGCCACCCCGTGACAAAAACACTCCTTTGTTTGCCGAGCCCCGCGGCGGGACATGTTTACTGGGGCTTTGACACGTTCCACAACCTGCGCGCTACCTAACGGGCTACGCTCAAGGTTGTGCGGGCGAACTTCGGATTTGAAGCGGGCGACCCTTTGTCATTGTGACCCGTGCGAAATTGCGGCTAAGGATTTTGGTCTTAGTACGAATATAAAGGTCTTTTTTTGTGATAATGAAGTGCTTAGCTATGCTTGCATAAGTAATATCGATATCGATTGGAACCCCTTCCTATCGCAGCCCTGGCATCGCGACCGCGCGACGGGTGGCGCAAATCACTCGCGCGGACTGCCGCTCTTCGTTCTCGAGAACCCTCGCGCTGGACGTTTGTTGCTTTTTTACTTTTTTATCGATAAACTTTCTACGATGTCGAGTTTTGCGTTGCACGCTTTTGCAGTTTACACAGGACTGCAATAAACTTGGGAAGTCAAGGAAAAGGAAAATAATTTTAAATTATAAAAGCAATTTCTTGAGCAATCACTTCTTTTTGCCACTGCTTAATGCTGTTTTATGTTTCATGTCATTTAAATATTGAATTTATAATTGTGTTTAATAAACTGTTTTCTAACTACCACTAATTCGCTGGATAATAGTGGCTGCATCCAATAATGTTTAGTTGATTACGAGTATGTATACCTACATATTTAATTTTTATAGGGTCACCTCCTCAGAACTACTTACAGTAAGTTCTGTGGTCATCGTACACGAAATCAATTCGAACCTGAATACCATAAACTTACCCACTGTCATAATTAAAGTAAGTACCTGTGACTAAGTTTCAAAATCAAACCACAACGATGCCTTAAGAAGTTAAGATTGAGCATTAGTACAAGAAACTAACACACGAAGATCCTCAGTTGACAAAAGATTAGCATTGAAAAGGCAGCCTGTAAGGCTGTCTACTGTCTATCGACATCGACACATCGATACATTGTCACAGCGCTCTCAATTATAGCTCAGCGTGTAGAAGACTCGCATGAGTGGCGTCCGCGCGTCGCCGATCCGCGCCCCCTCGATCGATACCGCGGCATCGACAACCGCCCGCCTCTAGCGTCTTGCTCGAATTTCGAATAACGCTTGGTCAAGCGCAGCTCAAAGCGCGGCACGCTCTAATTTGTACTAGGGATGCCAAAGTAAACATAACGTGAGCAGTATTTTAACTTGATCTAAATAGTAATCTATGTTTACTAAAGTAAAATAGTCTGTACCCTACCCTTACTTTTTAGGATTCCCAGCTATCAACGATTAAACGATGATGAAAGGATGACATTGTCACTCTGAAAATAAAAATTGTAAAGAACCGAACCGAAAACTAGTGCATACGCAAATGGAAATAATCGCATAAAATATGTATCGGGAAGTCGATGGATAACGTATAATATAACTTGAAAATTATTATAAAATAATTACGCGGACCGTGTTTATAGCACCCTCGTATGATGATATTTATGGTAAGAGTAGTTTCATGATTTTCTGGGTCTTTTATACGTATATCACGAAAAGGTATCATATTATGAGTATGGAATGGTCTAAAAATATTCTAAAATTCTGTACTGTTTCAAATATTTATCCTGTGTAATGCCTTGGGTATACCGTCTCTATAGGTAGGGAGCTGCCCGCCGTACGGAAGCACGCCTTGAATATAATAGACGTGCTGCATTGGAACGCTCAAAATTTGATGGCCCGGGCGACCTGACCGGCGGCGGGAACCTCAGGATATTGCAACACTGGGATAACATAACATAATAATTTATGTAGTTATATTTCAATAATATTAATATTTTGATCGCCGTAGTCTGACATGTCCGGCAATCTGTATCCATCACCACTCCTCTCCAGAGTCTGTTAAATAAGACAGAGGTAGGGTTTGCAATTCGAATATTCGAGTATTTGAATATTCGAATTATTCGCCTTAAAAACTATTCGAATAAAACGAATATTTCGAATAGTGAAAAACTGTTTGAAAATGATTAAATTTTGCGAAGAATTACAATAAAATCCCTATATTAACATTAACATGTATGTAAAACTAGATTTCAATGATCAAACAAAGTTAAATTCAATGAAATCAATTGAAATATTCGTTATTTAGTGGATTTACGAGTACTTAAAAGGTGATAGCTTTAATTGTTTTCCAAAAATGTTCAAATGCATTTCCTGCAATCAAAGTTCTGTCAGATTCCTAAAAAGTTAGCAAACAAGCACCATCAGGTACAGGTAGTTCGGGATAAATAAAGAGCATATAATATGTGTTATAAATATCAATATGAAGCCATAATATCTACCAAATGTAATAAGTGGGAGCAATTGGCCATTCTAAAATTATACGACCTATAGTACCTATATTATTTGATTTATCGTATACCTTGCCAAAGTTAATATTTTCAGAACTAAATCCATACCACAGGTATTGTAAATTAGTATTAATGTAGCGACTCCGATCACTTGTTTCGTAATTAATTAGTATGAACCCTAAAAGCTCGGTCATATGTTTCTGGCTTGATTCAGAAATAATGATAAAATATCAGTATTCAAATAAAACCAAATTGACTCATTATAAAATGGGACAGTTTTTGTTCCCTGATCCCTCGAATAAAGTTATTACTGCACGAGTCAATTAAGCAGCTTTTTATTCATAAAAATGTTTGACAAATTAAGTTACTTATGACCAATATTTTTACTATTACGCTACATGTATTAATAATTGACTATAACAATCTTATTCAACCTAAGTTTTAATTTCATTATTATTTTAGACTGAAAACCCTCTTGCTTGGTTGTTAATGGTTATCTTTTCATGCAACGTTTTAGAATATTTTTTCATAACGAATCATACATGAACTTGGTTCTACTTCAATTTACAATTGTACACATACATGTCAGATCAAAAAATGGATATGGATAATATGATTAAAGAAATCAAGTATCTCATATTTGAATCCATATGAAGAACATTTTTTAACTCCTTACACTGAATCCAGAGTTCTAGAGCAGCTAGAATGCAATGGACCGTTCCTAGCTCTTAGGTACCAGGAAAGTCTGTTTTGGAAATTGCACTTTCATTTTAGGTACGTCATATATTTTGCAATGAGACGCAATGGAAACATTAATTGGTTATTTTTTCAATAATATTCGTTTTATTCGAAAAATTCGAATATTCGAATACTGGAAATCGAAGTATTCGTATTATTCGAATACTAAAATTGGACGAATATTGCAAACCCTAGACAGAGGTCCGATTTGGTTTTTATAATGTAAAAGTCCAGTCAATTGCAAGCTCTGGATGCTTAGCCAATCGCTAGCGCTTAGTAGCGTATCGTAGTTTTCCCTCCCTGTCACTCTTTCATATTAGTGCGACAAAGGCCTTTCGTTTACGATTGACGATTAAGCGCTAGCGATTGGCAACTTGTCTAAGCACCCTGATCTGCGTGATGTATTTTTGTATTGGTGGCGACACGGGTACGCGGTTCAAAAATTCACGGCAGTCAAAAAGTTAAATGAAACTACCTAACATAAATATATCAGCATAATATTTAGGTTACATCCGGCTTTTTACAAAAAAATGTGTAGATATGCTAATACTTTGTATTTTTGTACTGTATTTCATGGATATATTTTAAAGCTTAAGTTAATCTCGTAATTTGTATCGCCATTGTAAGATACGAACAATCAGCAGATTTTTTAGATGCCTATATATTTAGGTATACATTTTGCAGACATTATGTTCATGATATATCTAGATAAACTAGGTAATGCACCTTATGCACCGAGTTTATGACATAAAACGCTATCGTTATTTGAATCATCGACTAAGAATTCCATTATAGCATTGCATTCTGTTTTGTGTACAATATACATTGTTTGTAAACATTGCCTCGGAAACCATCACGCAACAGGTGGTGTCATTACAACTTATTTTATGGAAGCCTTCAAGCTGTTCAACTATGAAATGCGAACCTTGCCGTATAAGCTTTAGAGTCAAAAATCGTGAAGGGCGTGGGGTATCTAATGCGAGCATTAATCGTCTGTGAATTCAAGATAGCACAATAATTCCTCAACGCTTATGTTTTAGGCGAGTTTGAAGTTTTCTTTTGTAATGGTTAAGAACTCTTGGCTTCGGTATTGGTTTGGTACCTGTATATCACAAAACAATTAGTATGACGTATCTAATTGAATGGTCACAGTATACGTAACAAAACCATTTAGTTATAAACTGTGTGCTCCAGATAGAACTACACCATTAGTACCATTAGTTCATCTTAGATTAGGTAAGGGTTCCTTGTTCAAGCCTTAGGTACGTTCATTAAAGGTATATAGGTACATACTCATACATTGGTTAAACTTAAAATTATCACGATTCCTTTGTCATGAGAGAAAAAAACAGTGCTAATAACTAGGGATTGGAAAATCAGTTTTTCAAAATATAACGACAACTTACAAAGCATAAAATACATGGGCCATTGTATATTCCGCATTAATGAATTTAATGATGAATAAATCGCCATTAGCAGTAGCTAAAAAAAGCCGCTATGACAATACAAAATTAATTATTATAGGATTACTGGGGCCTGTTTCTCAAAAGCTTGTAACTTGTAATAATAAAGCTTGTAACTGGACGACTCTTTTTAACACCATTAATTGGATAAGGACTTCAGCTTGTATTACAACTATTACAAGTTACAAGCTTTTGAGAAATAGGCTTCTGTTTGGTAACTGCTACTTTTTTCTCATCGATAGATTTAATTATACCGTGCGCCAGTATAAAACAAAAAGTAAAAAACCTATAAACGCTTTATATGCATAATCTCGCAGTTTTAGAACACAATCTCATCACCAACATAAACCTTGAGTTCACATACATTTTTAGTTTAAAATTTTGATATTTATTACACAGGTCACCAGGTCACTAGATTTGTCTTGCAACAACTTGTTGGAAAATACGCTTTTCCTTGTTTTTACGAGTTTCATACAAAATGAATTCAAAATTTGTATGAAATGAAAATTAGTGTACCTATTGTAAAAAATATCTAGTGACCAATGTGCTAGTATTATTATTATTATCTTTTATTTCATCTTCATCTTAGATTAGGTAATTTATAATAGGTTTATAAAAATAAAATACAATAAAACATACAAAAACAATACAAAACAAGTAAACACATTATAAAAAACCTAATCTAGGGTGCCGCCGGCAGCGGGGCGGGCCCAAGCTGCCGGTGGTTAGGGCTACAGGGAGAGGAACCGCCGGACTATGCGCGCCGTGTCCAGGATTACCGCCTTCTGCATCTGACCCTTGACCCAACCACCTAGCGAGAGCCTCTTGAGGTGTTGATCGAGACTCTTCGCTATGAGACCATTCGCAGAAACAACTATCGGCACAATGATCGCCGAATCAACCTCCCACATGTCGGTTACCTCGTGAGCCAAGTCAAGGTACTTACTGGCTTTGTCCTTCTCGGCCTTCACGAGGTTCTCGTCATGGGGGATCGTGATGTCGATGAGCATTGCACGGCGTTGCGATCGATCTATCAGCACGATATCAGGCTTATTGGCTACAATAGTCCTGTCCGTGATGATAGATCGATCCCAATAGAGCGTGGCACGACCATTTTCGAGAACTGCCGCAGGTGTGTACTTATAGTAAGGCACTTCGAAGCCCACAAGGCCGTATTGAAGAGCAAGCTGCTGGTGTACAATCCTGGCTACGAGGTTGTGTCTGTGCAAGTACTCGGTGTTAACAATCTGAGAACAACCGGAAATAATATGCCTGAGTGACTCACCGGGACGGCGGCATGCCCGACAAATGTCGACCGTACCGTCCTTCAGGATATATTTCCGGTAGTTATTCGTCATGATAACCTCGTCAGCAATTGCACAGGCAAAACCCTCGGTTTCTCCGAAGAGGTCCCCGAATCGTAGCCAGTTCACCGACGCGAGCAGATCTACGTCAGGTCCCGTGAGGGCCTTGTAGAACCGCCCGTGTAGCTCCTTGCTCTTCCATACCGCCCTGCGGTCCTCGGTGCTTAGTACCACAGGTCTGCGCCAGTTCTCTTTTGCCAAGGAGAGCGGCGTGAGGTTCCGGTCTACTGCCACCACATCACGATGCATCCCGCACTCATTGTTAAGGAAATAGTTTCTGAGATTGTACACCTCGCGGTTGTGGAGGTCTTTGGCATTTAAGAAGCCGCGGCCTCCACATTTACGCGGGATGTACAATCTCATAACTGATGAGCGCGGGTGTAGCATTCGATGTGTGGTAAGCAGTGTACGGACCCTTCGATCCAGGGCGTCCAGCTCGGTCTGAGTCCACCTTAGTATGCCAAAGGAGTATGTGAGTATGGGTATTACCCAGGCGTTGAAGGCGCGCACTTTGTTGCCTCCTGACAAAAGACTGTTAAGTACTTTTGTGAGCCGGCTGAAAAAGCGCTCCTTCACCGCCTGTCTAATTCCCATATCTTCAATACCCAAAGACTGTGACATACCAAGATATTTATAGGTTTCTGCTTCCGAGATAGATCTGAACGACATTGTCTCAGAAAGCTGTAAATTTGTTGAATTTACTACTTTCCCCCGCTGCACATGCATAACCGCACACTTATCGACACCAAATTCCATATTGATGGCACTACTGAAAACTTCTGTGGTTCGCAGTAGTTCCAACAAGTCTTGGCTGTTTGGCGCAAATAATTTGAGATCATCCATACAGAAGGTGAGAAATGACTTCACCCTCTCTCCGAAGCCGGCAACCTAGTCCTGAATCCTTCAGCAGGGTGCTGAGGGGATTCAGAGCTAGGCAGAACCATAAGGGACTCAGACTGTCACCCTGGCATATTCCTCGCTCGATCCTTATAAAGTCCTGCGGGCCAGAGGGGCCATCCCCGTCTCCTGGTTGACGAAGGACTGTGGTCCACTGCCTCATACAAGCGCCGAGAAAGGATCTTAAAGTTGCATTAACTTTATACAGCTCCAAGACCCTTTCCAACCATGGGTGAGGCACCGAATCATAGGCCTTCTTGTAGTCAATCCAAGCGGCGGAGAGGGCCCCTCTGTTACGCCGGACTTGCTGGCAAATGGTCATGTCGATGAGGAGGAGCTCTTTAGTACCACGGGACCCAACCCTACATCCATTTTGAGCAGGAGCCAAAACATTGTTCGAAATAATGTGCGTGTTAATTTTTACTCTCAAAATGGACGTAAGGAGCTTGTACAGTGTGGGCAAGCACGTGATGGGTCGATAGTTCTTTGCTTCCGTGGTACTACCGGACTTGTAGAGCAGGAAGGTTACACCCGTTGTTAAGGAAGGTGGCAGGGAACCGAGCTCGTGGGCTTGTTGGAATTGCGTTGCCAATCGTGAGTGCGAGCATCGAAACCATTTTAGCCAGAAGTTGTGCAATCCATCCGGCCCAGGACTTTTCCAGTTCTGAGTCGTGCGGATAGCACAACTAACGTCTTCGGGGCTGATGGTAACTGCCCCCATAGGTTCAATGGTCTCGCACTCACGTTCGATAACGGTCATCCATTCACCCTCGGTGTGCCCGACGGGCGCCGACCAGATACTACGCCAGAAATCACTCATGGCAGTAGCATCCGGCAACCGCGCGTCGGACACACGGTGGTCGGTTTCCTCCCACCTTCGGTAAACCTTCCTTTGGTCACTCTGGAAGAGGCGATTCTGCTCGTATCGGTTCACACGCGCTCTGTAGCGACGGATACGGTTTGCCCATGCATAAACCTTCTGCTTCAAGAAGTCAATGCGCTCTGTGAGGTTGGCCATGTAGTCGCGGGGTGCAATACCCGTTCCCGCGAACGCCTGGTTCACAAAGCGCATTACACGGGGGCGGTTGTTGCCCCCCCTGAAGCAGATCAGCTTTGCAATGAGAGTCCTAAACGAGTTGATACGGCGCTCGATCCGCACCTGCCATGCGGGGACACCTCCAGCGGTCCTAGGTGCACGGTCAGCGTCCGGGAACTTGACTCGAGCAACACGGCACGCCGTGATGGCCCCACAGTACATGATCGAGTGCGTACGTATCATCTAGATCTTTACTGGATCGTATGTACGGCTCCAGTAAATCGTTCAGGGCTCCCATTAACGCTAGATTGCGTTTATTCATGGGCAAACGTGGTAATCGTGGCCTTGAGGCGGGTGTGAAGCGATACTGCACAATCGCGTCTTCCAGAGTCCTCCTCAATTGCTCCTTGACTGAAGTACTCACACTCACGTTCGCAGCATCGTCCTCATCAGCAGCAGGACCGACCCGCGGTGCCTCCGATGCCACATCGGGTATCGGCACCGGGTCCGGCAACGAGGCGGGTTGGTCCCGCGCCGAGGAAGAGGTCGCGCGAACAGGGAGAGCCTCCAGGCGAAGCCGATCAAGTGTGGAGTCATCCAGCCGTTTTGATCGTTGGATGACTCGCACTTGATCCGATAGTCGCTGCGCAGTCACATTAATGGTTGGTTCAAGGGCCTGAAACAGGGGAAGCATCTGGACACGATACGCGGATAGGTTAGTTTCTCCCTCTGTAGCCCCGTAGTAGGCGCGCATGACATTCTCATTCATAGCTTGAGACCATGTCATGCGTCGCACTACACCACCGGCAGCGGGAGCCGTGGGCGAGGCAGCATGTCCCGCGGGCCCCAAGCGTGCCGGCAGCGGTGGCCGTCCTCTCCGCGCAGGTGGTCGTGGCGGCGGCGGCGATGGTCCGCGCTCGTCGCTGCTCGAGCCGCTGATGTCGGGCGCGGTGGCGTAATCATCACCCGATGAAGATTTCGAGGAGATTGATGTCGACGAGGCGGACGAAGGTGTTGGGCGTGCGGTTCGTGGGGACGCTTGATCCTTACGTGCTTTGCTGCGAGTGTACATCTCTTGTGGTATTTTGATTTGACACTTACGTGTCGGCACTAATCAGAGTGTATCTGATTATTATCGTCATCTGTACCCTTGTACATTACATTTACTATAGAAAGGGCAAATTTTCCGAGACGGGAAGGTAAAAATGGTCTTGTTAATGCCGGTAAAATACATTATTTATCAAAAATATTTAAGAGTGTATAAAAGCACGTTTGACTTTGACGGCGTCAAGTTTTTTTTTTTATTATTATTATTTTCAGAGGTTTTTTTATATCTCAGCATAAGCTGGTTATTACTGCCATTTACGGGCCGAAGCCAAGTAGATGACATAATGTAAGTCTACTATTAATTGAAAATTGGTGAATTATTCTGTCCGTGTGTCGTCTATTTGTAAAAACTTTCGCAAGATTCTGCAGGTATTCAGTATTGCAGCTTTCTGCAACTGCATATAGATGGTCGGTTTCAAATTAATGAGTTTCAGACTATGGTGCAGATATTTAGGGATGACGCCGGTTGTTGACAGAACTATGGGGACTATATATACTTTCTCTTGATTCCATATCCTTGTGACTTCTTCTTTCAGGTCAGTATATTTATGTATTTTTTCGGCTATTGTCTTCTGTAGATTATGAGTGTTTGGGATGGCGATGTCAATAAGGTAAGTTATTTTGTTTACTTTATCTGTTAAAGTAATATCCGGGCGGTTAAAGTGTGTTGTCCTGTCAGTAAGTATGGCGCGGTCGAAATACATATTATTATTATTATAAGCCCATTCTGTCCCACTGCTGGGCAAAGGCCTCCCCCCTCTTCTTCCATTCATCCCGGTTCTGTGCTATATCTGGCCAGTCACTTAAAAAGGAGTCCAAGTTATCCCGCCATCGCCTGCGGGGTCTGCCGGGTCCTCGCTTTGAGTTGTGGGGCACCCACATTATTAACGTCAAAATATATCTACGAACGTGTTTCACGTTATGTGTCAAAGACAACAAATGCTATTGAAAGTCAGCCATATTTGGCTAGATTAGATACTTAATCTACGTGTTTTTATTTACATTTCTAAAATTTCTAACTACTTAATTGGATTAATGTAGTATAGTGCAGTGTCACTAGGCTCGGCACTCAGGCGCATCGCAATGAGCGCGGTGCGCGGCCGCGGGACGTGCGTCCCCGACGCTCGCGCATCCGCGTAGGGACGCTCCGGTTATCGATTATCGATAAAAAAGTATAAAATGTAATCGTACGGTAGCGCGATTTCCACAGGACGATAATAGCAGAGGTAAGCAGCCGAGAATTCTGTTGTTTTTAATAGTTCAACTGAACACTATCCGTTCATGTAACCATTTGAATATAATTATTATGGCTTTAATAAGTTATACCTATGTTAAATAATGTACTCGTAGTTACTGAGTTTTCTATTTGCGTGAGTTACTCCGAAGTCCAATGTATTCAAATATTTCCAAGTGCACTTCTTCTTCTTTGTCGTTAACACTCTTGCCAGAGTGGTCGTAGTCATCACTTCAGCTGTTGGTGGTAAGCTTTACAACACGTCGCCAGTCGCCACTCCTCTCTGACGGCCGCCCTTCTCGTGCATTCATGGAGTGATGACGAGCCATTTTCCAATTGCACATGTTCCTTTTAAAATAGCAGCCGTTCGTTCTCTCTGTTTTCGTCTGCCCTTTCATTGGTCCACAATTTCCACATGAGATTCAGATTCGATACAACATATTCCTATCGCGAATGTTCTTAAGAATGTGAGGTGATGATCGGGAAATTAGTAACGAGCGTCATTTGATCTTTTAAATTGTTTAACCTTAAATTGGTAATGTACATCACAATTATAGTTTTCGACCCAATTTTTGTATTTTGGTTTAAGACAGAATTTACTGTTCTACACAATGGCGAGGAGGCTAGAACGCACGATATTTTTTTTATTTGCCAATTTGAAGATTAATCCTTGCGCTTTCACTATCGACTCCGGAGCTTCCCTACCGCTGCCCCCGCAATCGCGTGCGTCCCCGGGCGATGCGATCTCTCGCGAATGTGCGTGACCGCATCCTGCCCCCGCCCGCGCCCCACCCCCGCCGGCGCCGGCGCACGCAACGCGCTTCCGCCGAGACCACCGACCAAGGACGAGCTTTCACCGGGCTGAGGCCCTACTAGTACGGTCAAATCGTACATAATTTTACTCTAAACTCGCAAATCAAGTAGTATCGCTGCATTTTTGGTATGTTGTTTAGACACCATAGGACAGTATAAAACCATATTTTGCAAGCAAAAAAAAGTTGTGCTAGCTGGGTAGTACGTGAAAAACTGCGAAATTTACGGCCATTTTTTAGTTTCTGATTTTTATTTAAAAAACCTTGCGTTTTTGATATCATATGTAAATAAACGTTTAAAGACTAATAAATTTCCAACAAGTTGAGCTAACATGCATTACCGTAGGTCTTATAGTTTCAGAGATTCGAGACTTTGAAAGTACCCCTTTTTGTAAACTAGATAAAATTTTGCATTTTGCTAACGTTTTCGACTTAATATCGCCTCACCTAATTATGCTACGAAAAACATGCAATAGTGACCTTATAGCGCACTTAATATTCTTTAATTTAAGGGTAAAATTAGGTCAGTGAACTTTGTAGTTGAAAGTATAAACCCGAAATTCCAAAGGCAGGAGGCCCGCTATCTAAGTTTTTCATACAAATCGCAAGTCGAGTTGCAAAGCTGCAATTTTGGTATATTATAAAGGCCTTATAGATATATACGAAAATGCATATTAAAAGAAAAACAAAAAAATAATTTGGGCATAGGACGTAAGAAACTGAAAAAAAATCGCACTTTTTTTAGTTTTTGACGTTTAACTAAAAATCTATTATCTTTTTGATACTAATTGCTATAAAACTAAGAAAGAACATTAAATTTGAAAGGATTTGAGCTACGTTGCTTCACCGTAAGTTATATATATTTTGAGATACGACATTTCACAAAGTGCCCTTTCATCAAAACATAAACAAATTTTAGGTTACGTTAAAGCTATTCACTAAATATTGGCAAAACGTTCGCGCTAAGGGAAAAAAAGTAATTGTAGATAATAACTATATTAAATTTGAAACAAATTGAGCCGATAACAATTACTGTAAGTCTTATAGTTGGGGGTATGCGAGGCTTCAAAACATGCACTTATTTTCTTAACTTAATGAAGGGCACATTTTGAAATGTCGTATCTCTAAATCTATATAATTTAGGGTAATGCAAGGTAGCTCAAATCCTTTCGAATTTAGCATTCTTTCTAAGTTTTGTAGCAATTAGTATCAAAAAGATAATAGTTTTTTAATTAAACGTCAAAAAGTAAAAGAAGTCCAATATTTTTTCTGTTTTTTTCGTCCTATGCCGAAGATCCTTTTTTGTTTTTCTTGTAATATGCATTTTTGTACGTCCTTATAGCGCCTTTATAATATACTAAAATTGCAGCTTTGCAATACGACTTGCGATTTGTATGAAAAACTTAGATAGCGGGCCTACTGCCTTTTGAATTACGCGTTTTTATTTTCAATTACAAAGTTTACTGACCTGATTTTACCCTTAAATGAAAGAATATTAATTGCGCTATAAGATAATTATTTCATGTTTTTCGTAGCATAATTAGGTAAGGCGATATTAAACCAAAAACGTTAGCAAAACTCAACATTTTATCTAGTTTACAAAACAGGGTACTATTTGAAGTCTCGAATCTCTGAAACTATAAGACCTACGGTAATGCATGTTATCTCATCTTGTTACAAATTCATTCATCTTTAAACGTTACCTGATACATATTGTCAAAAAACGTAAGGCTTTTTTTATAAAAATCAGAAACTAAAAATAGACAGTAAATTTCACAGTTTTTCACGTATTACGCAGCTAGCACAACTTTTTTTTGCTTGCAAAATGTGGTTTTATACTGCCATATGGTGTCTAAATAACATACCAAAAATGCAGCTTTACTACATGTTTTGCGAGTTTAATATACGATTTGACCGTACTATACACCGAATATTATCGTGAGTAGGTAAGTATCTTTGTCACACCGATGATGGCTTCTTTGGAGTAGCTGAGACAGATACTCGAAATGCAGGGTGCTTAGCCAAGTTGCCAATCGCTAGCGCTTCATCGTTAATCGCAGCTAACTGTCTTTGTCGCACTAATATGAAAGAGTGACAGAGAGGGAAAACTACGTTACGCTACTAAGCGCTAGCGATTGGCATCTCGGCTAAGCACCCTGGATTATGAAAGTTCGCGGTAGGACTTACTTGCGGTGACAAGTTGAAATGAATATCCCAATTATACAGTACAAGGATATATATCTCGATTCCTACTATGACAGATTTAACTAAGAGACGGTATCAGCCTCAGAAGACTGACTGCTGTTGAACATGATTAGGTTCCTTGATCTTGATCGAAACGCTCTAACACTGTATTGGTTAAAAATGGGTAAAAGTTTTTGGAAGACTTTTGGATGAATTAATTGTTTAGTTTGTCTCCATTATTATGGTACTGATAAAATTATATTGTACATACGGTAGGTATGTACAAATAAAGAGTTTTGCTGTAATGATCTCTTTTTTAAATGTGGTTTTCATAAAATATGCAGCAGTCTGCAAATATGCAGACTCTTTTGACACAATACGAAACAATACACAATTACGTATTTACGTAAAAATAAAAGCAAAGTATTAATAACAGCAATAGGTTCACCTAGCTGTCCTGGCGATACAGTCAAAGGAAAAATAAAGAAGTTATAGTTCGAGAAATATAAATTGAATGTTTATTTTTACTATAATTATAGGTAGAAAGTTGCCAATTTATATTTCACTAACTATACAATACAAAACAAATACTCTTTATTGCACACCTCAATAAATGAAAACAATTACAGAAAAAGTAGCGACTTAACTAGAGGTAGACAACAGGCGGTCTTATCGCTAAGAAGCGATCTCTTCCAGACAACCTTTAGGTAGCGGAAATAATTACATTTTAGATTATGCCAGTAGGTGTAGAATATCTCTATATATAATATATCTATATATATATAAATGCTCAAAAATATTTCCCAGTGAACGTGAATGTTATAAGAACGTCGTAACATATTTGTAAGAATTGTAAGAGGATTAATTCGATATACATACATGTATATTTTTGCACTTCACTGTACCTGGCCTAACGGATACGGGTATGTAAGTACTATCGAACAGCCATCGCCAACATTAGACCCGAAGGCGCACCTGTTAAACTCGTTAACAGCTCTTGTCAATGCTTTAACAGCTCGTAAATTAGCCCTTCCGGGAGACCTGCGAAGGCCCGTTTTATTGCTGACACTATAAACTGACGAACGATACACCCTGTATAAAAAGGGTCGACTTCGCCAAAGTACTTGTAACATCAATCCGAATGAAAATTGAAACTTAACTCTTAAGACTTAGGATAGTTTTTGCAACGAATCGTTTGAATGTTTTATGAGTATGTGATGTGAAAGTTAGCTAGTTGATTTGTTGGAATCCACAGGCTGTCTATAAAAATGGTTTATGGTGAGTATATCGCGTAAATACTATATACAGAACTCGGTCTTTATTCCCTTATTTAAGGATTTAACATTAGATAAGTACCTACCTACACTGAAATGATGTCAGTCATAAAAGATCTACGTGTTTGTTTCGATTTAGTTTAAATTATAATTCATTATGTTTGTTTTATATCTTAGTATTAAGTAATGAGGAAATCAAATAAAAGAAGAACAAATCGGTTAGTGCCCAGCGTGCGGGTTTATTTTATTAAGCAGGTAAGTACCAAAAATGTATACAGTATGTAAACTCACTAAAACCATTTATTCAACCCAGGGTATATCTAGGCGATAAGTTATGTTGTGGTATATACATTTTTGAAATACTAACGCTTTTTTAGAATTTATCATTAAATACCAAATTATAAATACAACGTAACAATTGTTATTAATGGGCTTTCTCGAATCTGTCAAAAGTAATGTAAACACTACATCACAGGATGATATTCTTAGCATTAACCAACTTTAAAAAAAGAGAGATTTTAAAATCTTAACACAATAATAAAATTAAAAATATCTAACACATACAAGCGAATACTGTGAGAAACCACCTAACATGATTTGGGGATCAAGTGGTTTAAAGGAATGGTTTTAGGAAGTGTACATACTGTATTTGTCTCGAATATTCTGTTGTAAAGAAACAATAAAAGTGACTGAATTAAAAATATAAAAACAAACACACAATATTTTTTCATTTTATAAGTTCAATATGTAAAAAAAACTCATCAAAGGTAAAACAAAAATATATCAATGGTCGCGGACACGTTAGACAAATTAATTGGCGCGTTGCATAAATGCAATAAATGAACCGTAAGCCTACAAATTCTAAATCAACGATGTTTTAAAATACCAGATACAAAGTGCCCTTTAAAGCAAATTCATAATCTCCACTCTAATCAGCCCCAAACACCCGCGGTATCGCACCAGCGGCCAGCTCGCCGCCCAGACGCCGTAACTAAATTTCGAGACACGTTCTGCCCCCTCTAGTCCCCCCTCTTCAATAATTACTACGGCTTGCCTGTCCGAATTTATTTTTAACCGAGAATTAAGTGGAGGTTCGAAGTGTTTAGAGACCAGAATATCCTCGATCGATCAGGGACGATGTCATCGGTTTAAGCAGTCCGCTGTTTGAAGAGGTCTGTGATAGGGTTAGTTGTTTGGTCAGTACACTATTCTATTTAGTTGACTATCTTACTCACTGTTCTTGGAACAGAAGATCCTTCGGACTTAATGTGTGTCTGTTCCGTCAGTGTTCTTTTTGAACTTACCTTGCTGTGACATTTAACTGCAAAGAAAATTAAGCACCTGTCTACACAAAAGTTATCAAATCGTATGTCTAGCCTATTCTCAGGGAGGTATTTTTTACATTGAAAGTATCGATGTTGTTTAGTTGCCTTTTACCTTTTATCAGGTCACAATTAATAACGATTTATACTTCATATCTCTCTTGATATCTCGATTGATATGTCTGTTGAAGTCTACTATACAAAAACTGTTGACCGTCATGAGTTCGCATTTGAGAGGTGCCTTTTTTTCTGTAGCGGTTATCTGCGAAAATGCAAATGATTATGCTTTAGACTACAAGACAAGAGCAGGTATATTTAATAATAAGTATGAGGCGGTGTCACTGACCATTATTTGATAAAAGCATCACGCTGCCGTCATCATATAGTGACACATTACTGCGATCACCAATCCGCTTGCCCAGCGTGGCGATTATGGGCAAGCGGATTGATTGATTCCTCCTAATGCGTCTTTAATACACACTGTTAATAGGAGAGGCCTACGTCCAGCAGTGAACTATCATAGGCTGATGATGAGGATGATGATGAGGCGGAGTAAGTATCCACCTATACCTATCCCAATGCCTACCTATGCAAAATAAAAATGTAACGGTCATCTTAAATCCCCGCTTTGGATAAACAATCAGGCATCGTCCATGGAAAAGAGCTACGTAGTCTACCTACTCCTCCCCGCTTTTAAGCAATCATTAATAATTTAAAACGCCCAATACGCCCGAACAGACTGATAACGGTGTTACCAGAATAAATAGTTAGAAAATATTTATACAGGGTGGTCCAAACCTTGACGTCAAAAATTTTTTTTTAGATTCCTCACGTCATGAGCTATCAGATGTTAGCCGTGTATGTTAGCCGATTCTTTGTAGTTTTCGAGTTATGAATTTTTGAAATTTTTTTTTTGAGAAATTCTGGATTGAAGAAATTTATTAATAAAAAAAAATCTGTTGGGTTTTTGAACTAGTTTCTTTTTGTAAAAGTATTACTATAAATAAAGCATTTACTGACAAAAAAATTTGCGTCCTCACTTTGATACAAGTAGGATGAAAAATACCAAATTCAAAATTTTACGCTAAAAACGCATCTTGATAGCATTAATGTACGTAAATAAAAAAAATAAAACATATCCCAAGGATTTTTGGTAATGTAAAGACTGCCCTAGACCTTAAACCTTCGTAAAAGCAAAAAAAAAGTGATACTTAATAATGAGGATTTTTCGGAGTAGTCGGTCAAATAAACTTAAAAAGAACTTCTAAAGGCCATAGTCGGATTTTCATAGTAAGTCAGCCTTTAAATCAACCAGACTCTAGTATTTTTTTGTGAGTACCTCTTATGGTGAAGAATATTTCTGCTGAGTATCAACGTCCTATCGGTGACAGTTTTTGATTTATGATTTTTTTTAGTTTTTTCTTTAATGTGTTGTATCTCAGGATGTATAAAAGCGAATTGCTTCAAATTTTGAAATAATGTTCTTTATTTAGATATGCATCGAATTTAAAAAAATGAATATCGATTGTCGTATAAAAAAAAGAAAAAAAAGACCAAAAATTTTTTCATATTTTTTTTTGTGTACCTATGAAGTAGTGACACCTCTATTTTCTTTTTCTAATTATAGACCATACATTGGCCTACTAGTTGCCTAAGTATCAAAATTTTCCAAGCGGTACTTCTTACCAAAAATCGGCAATATGTGTGGTCAAGTTCTGCATTCAATTGGTGTTTTTCAATGTAGTATACAAACTCTTCATTTATATTTGAGTTTTCTTATCAGGTTATCTTATTTAAGAGTAAATGCTAATGACAACTTAATGTCATCATGATGCAAGCTGTTTATTTCATTATTAATCGGCCGTTTACCATTTCAACTAGCGTATCTCGATAATATATATATTTATATATTCAAGAAATATATTATTTTTAATGAATATCTCATAAATAATATCGAATTACGCTAGTTAAAATAATAAACGGCCGATTAATAATGAAATAAACAGCTTGCATCATGATGACATTAAGTTGTCATTAGTATTTACTCTTAAATAAGATAACCTGATAAGAAAACTCAAATATAAATGAAGAGTTTGTATACTACATTGAAAAACACCGATTGAATGCAGAACTTGACCACACATATTGCCGATTTTTGGTAAGAAGTACCGCTTGGAAAATTTTGATACTTAGGCAACTAGTAGGCCAATGTATGGTCTATAATTAGAAAAAGAAAATAGAGGTGTCACTACTTCATAGGTACACAAAAAAAAATATGAAAAAATTTTTGGTCTTTTTTTTTCTTTTTTTTATACGACAATCGATATTCATTTTTTTAAATTCGATGTATATCTAAATAAAGAACATTATTTCAAAATTTGAAGCAATTCGCTTTTATACATCCTGAGATACAACACATTAAAGAAAAAACTAAAAAAAATCATAAGTCAAAAACTGTCACCGATAGGACGTTGATAATCAGCAGAAATATTCTTCACCATAAGAGGTACTCACAAAAAAATACTAGAGTCTGGTTGATTTAAAGGCTGACTTACTATGAAAATCCGACTATGGCCTTTTTAATTTAAAAATAAAGTGAAATTTCGTTTGTTTTGTTGTTCTTATCAATAAACAAAGACAGAAAATACCACGAAAACTTAATTTGTGTAGTTATTCAAGTCATTTTTTACTACTTTAAAATTTTAAGCTTTTTTTAAGTTTATTTGACCGACTACTCCGAAAAATCCTCATTATTAAGTTTCACTTTTTTTTTGCTTTTACGAAGGTTTAAGGTCTAGGGCAGTCTTAACATTACCAAAAATCCTTGGGATATGTTTTATTTTTTTTATTTACGTACATTAATGCTATTTTAATGCATTTTTAACGTAAAATTTTGAATTTGGTATTTTTTATCCTACTTGTATCAAAGTGAGGACGCTAATTTTTTTATCAGTAAATGCTTTATTTATAGTAATACTTTTACAAAAAGAAACTAGTTAAAAAACCCAATAGATTTTTTTTATTAATAAATTTCTTCATTCCAGAATTTCTCAAAAATTAATTTTCAAAAATTCATAACTCGAAAACTACAAAAAATCGGCTAACATACATGGGGTATATTCTGATAGCCTATGACGTAGGGAACCTAAAAAAAATTTTTTGACGTCAAGGTTTGGACCACCCTGTATAGCTAGGTATTTGTCTTTTACTAATAAAACCGCTGATAGATACGTAACACCAGGAAAATAATTTTATGCAAAAAATATCTCGACTAAACTCCAAAAATGAGCTTTACGCTGCATACGCAGGTGTTGGAAATTCTACCTAACACACATGACATAATACAAATACACATTAATGTATTATATGAATGTATTAACTATTATAGACGAATAGGAATTAGGTACTAAATATCTTACAACCACTTTGTAAGATATTTAGTACCTAGGTAATATGAAAAAATGTTAAGTAAGTTATTATTGTACTAATTTCAAAGAATCATGAATCATATTAATGGTATATCGCGTAAGTAACTATAACAATTAATTGTTATTTTTCTTCCTTCAAAATTCTAATTGTCCAAAATTCTAATTATTACGAATATTAATGTATTAATAGCCCATTATAGCGACATTGTAATAAATACCCTAACAAATAACTGTACCCATAAGATAAATACCCAGATCTAGATAAGCAGTAACCTAGCACTTCCCATAGATAATGTCACAAATTGAAAGAAAACCGTTTCCCGGCTGAATCTTTTAGCAACCGAATCTCTAGATCCGTTCGCTATCTCAACTCCGGAGTAAACGTAAATCGCCACGCTGGCAACCCTCCCCCCCGCACTATCGGCCGTCGTTCCTGAATCCCCACATTTGTTTCAAGTGGGCAAATAAAGAAGGAAACAAGTTAGATGGAGTGGAGCCGGACCGTTCGCGACTAATTAACCCCCCGGCGGGGGGTGAAAAATATGCGGCTCCGCGGCGGGTGCACGGTTGCAAATTGAGTTTTGTTATCTGCCGGATTGGGACGGATGGTAATAACCGCGGTGATGCGCTGAGAGGATCATTTGTTTTTTTTTTTAAGACGGCTTTAGTAGTTCGTTTAGTAAACAATGTAAAGTAAGCAAACTTTTGACATAAATTGCCAATGTCGAGTACCTATACTCTATTTCAAATACCATGGCCCGATCCCACATAAAACTTTGCAGTAGCATCGGGCCATGGTATTTGAAATGAAGTGTACTAGTCGAGCACTGGGATAGTTTTACCTTATGTTGTTGTTCTAGCCATTTTTTTCCGCAACTCGACATCAAACGTGCCTATTTTGCGTTGTCCCAACGCTGGCCCAATACTTGTTGAGGACTTCACATACACCCTTAAATTTCTCCGCAGGTTTATGCAGGTTTCCTCACGATGTTTTCTTTCACCGTAAAGCACTTGTAAATATCAAATGATATTTCGTACATAAGTTTTTTGAAAAACTCATTGGTACGAGCCGGGGATCGAACTTACGACCGCTGCGTAGCAGCCGTGCGTTTTACCGCTAGTCCACAAGTGCTAGTTTTACCTTAAAAGCTGCACAATCCCGGATTGTTCCTAATCGTCTACACCTTTAGGTATATACATTGTGGGTACTTATTACCTTCATATAATTTAGTATAATTGTATGCTACGGCGGTTATACTTATTTCGAATATCCTCTGTTAAAGACGCTACGGCGTAGCGCGCACCGTAGCTATTATTGACTCGTAGCCGAAATCCGAATAAAAACTACTCATGTCCGATTGTATGATCTGCGCCAGTAGATAACGAATAAACTGTAAACAAATTTGGCTGACTTTCATTAGAACTTGTTGGCCTTGACATATTATATTGCAAGAAATCGTTCGTAGATTTAATTTTACATTAATACGAATAAACATCAATAAAATTTTACTAAAATGTATCTGTACCTACTTAAAGATTAATGTTTTAAGTTGGTGATAAGACCAAAATTAAGTTCCAAAGCTGGGTGATTATGAAATAATGCAAATTCTTCGATTGGTTTACATTATTATTTGTTTTCTATTGCGATAACTTTACGTTAGATATTCTGAATATAATAATGATTAATGAGTAATGACTAAAGCGCGCGGTGGTTTTGTACATTAGACGCTCGCTTGCGATCAACGCAATGGGCTTTCCACGCCTCTGTTAGGGTTGAAAATACAAAAACAAACGCGGGCGATAACGCCGCGATTGACGCACAAAATAACAGCACGCTTTAAACTAACTGATATAATAATACAGCCTCGTCCTGCACATTGTGATTTCTAAAGGACATATTCGACTTTTTTCAAATTATGAATGAAACTGCAGGATGCTTAGCCAAGTTGCCACTCGCTAGCGCTTAGTAGCGTATTGTAGTTTTCCCTCACTGTCACAGTTAGCTGCCTTTCGCTTACGATTGGCGATTAAGCGCTAACACGCAACTAAGCACCCAGTTTAGGTTAAAGTTATACTCAAAATTCTTTTTTTATGTAAAATGTAAAACAAAAGAAAAGCGACTTTATCTTTAAATACACTTGGTTTAAATTTTAATAGCTTAAAATGTGTGTGACGAACAGGACGAGGATATGTACAAAAAATAATGATATCCTACACATCCTAGACACGGCGATACTCGCCCAGCTATCAGCTATCACCGCCGGGCGAGTTTAGCCGTGTCTCTTTTATTTACACGGGAGTGCGTATCTTTTGTTCATGTTTATAGCCGATAGTTCATAGCTTAGTAGTTCGCCGTGAGACCAGTGCTTGATAAGACCTTGTCCATGTTCGGATATTGCTGATAGTGATACATAAATCCACGTTAAACTCACGCTAGCTCACGGCAAACAGTGGAAAGCCCACTAGTCGTCCACAGCGACCATGCCCGCTATAAATACCCGCCACGTGCCCGGCACGTGCGCTGCCGATCCTCGCGGAATGAGGATTCGCGGGCACATGCCTAATAGGCACGCGTGACGTTTTGGAATTGTGCCCTTATTTGGATAAGGAAATAGGAGCGCGTTATGATTTGTTTTTGTTTTAATTATGTACTATAGTACGGTCAAATCGTACATTAAACTCGCAAAACATGTAGTAAAGCTGCATTTTTGGTATGTTATTAAGACACCATAGGGCAGTATAAAACCACATTTTGCAAGCAAAAAAAAGTTGTGCTAGCTGCGTTATACGTGAAAAACTGTGAAATTTACTGTCTATTTTTAGTTTCTGATTTTTATAAAAAAAGCCTTACGTTTTTTGACAATATGTATCAGGTAACGTTTAAAGACGAATGAATTTGTAACAAGATGAGATACCATGTATTACCGTTGGTCTTATAATTTCTGAGATTCGAGACTTCAAATAGTACCCTGTTTTGTAAACTAGATAAAATGTTGAGTTTTGCTAACGTTTTTGGTTTAATATCGTCTTACCTAATTATGCTACGAACAACATGAAATAATTATCTTATAGCGCAATTAATATTCTTTCATTTAAGGGTAAAATCAGGTCAGTCAACTTTGTAATTGAAACTAAAAACGCGAAATTCAAAAAGCAGGAGGTCCGCTATCTAAGTTTTTCATACAAATGGCAAGTCGTGTTGCAAAGCTGCAATTTTTGCATATTATATAGGCTCTATAGGGATGTACGAAAATGCATATTACAAGAAAGAAAGAAAAAGGATTTAGGTATAGGACGTAAAAAACTGAAAAAAAATCGGACTTATTTTAGTTTATGACGTTTAACTAAAAAACTATAACTTTTTGATACTAATTGCTATAAAACTATGAAATAATATTAAATTTGAAAGGATTTGAGCTACCTTGCATTACCCTAAATTATATAGATTTAGAGAGACGACATTTCAAAATGTGCCCTTCATTGAGTTAAGAAAATAAATGCATGTTTTGAAGCCTCGTATACCCCCAACTATAAGACTTACAGTAATTGTTATCGGCTCAATTTGTTCCAAATTTAATGTAGTTATTATCTACAATTACTTTTTTTTCTTAGCGCGAAAGTTTTGCCAATATTTAGTGAATAGCTTTAACGTAACCTAAAATTTGTTTATGTTTTGATAAAAGGGCACTTTATGAAATGTCGTATTTCAAAATATATATAACTTACGGTGATGCAACGTAGCTCAAATCCTTTCAAATTTAATGTTCTTTCTTAGTTTTATAGCAATCAGTATCAAAAAGATAATAGATTTTTAGTTAAACGTCAAAAACTAAAAAGAGTGTGAATTTTTTTCCGTTTTTTACGTCCTATGCCCAAATATTTTTTTTGTTTTTCTTTTGATATGCATTTTCGTATATATCTATAAGGCCTTTATAATATACCAAAATTGCAGCTTTGCAACTCGACTTGCGATTTGTATGAAAAACTTAGATAGCGGGCCTCCTGCCTTTGGAATTTCGGGTTTATACTTTCAACTACAAAGTTCACTGACCTAATTTTACCCTTAAATTAAAGAATATTAATTGCGCTATAAGGTCATTATTACATGACTCCGTAGCATAATTAGGTGAGGCGATATTAAGTCGAAAACGTTAGCAAAACACAAAATTTTATCTAGTTTACAAAAAGGGATACTTTTTAAAGTCTCGAATCTCTGAGACTATAAGACCTACGGAAATGCATGTTAGCTCAACTTGTTGGAAATTTATTAGTCTTTAAACGTTTACTTACATATGATATCAAAAAACGTAAAGTTTTTTAAATAAAAATCAGAAACTAAAAAATGGCCGTAAATTTCGCAGTTTTTCACGTACTACCCAGCTAGCACAACTTTTTTTTGCTTGCAAAATATGGTTTTATACTGTCCTATGGTGTCTCAACAACATACCAAAAATGCAGCGATACTACTTGATTTGCGAGTTTAGGGTAAAATCATGTACGATTTGACCGTACTACTAGGTAGCGTTGAAGATGTCGGATAAAACAAAATGTTTTTTTCGGGAATGTATGAAAACTTCGTTTTTTTCTGTTTTTTCGGGTTTTAACTTCTGTAAAAACCCGTACAGTGACATTGATTGTTTCTACAATCAATGTCGCTGTCACTGTCACACCTTGCCATCTCTTTCAATTGACTTTTCCTCAGTGACATCGCGTTCTCCTGGTATAAGTGAAAATTAGACCTAATTTACATTGACTTAGAGTTGAAAAGTAAAGTGGAGATTTGCATTGTTTTTTCGAAAAAATCGGGAAAAAAACGAGCTGTTTGGAAAAAAACGGGACTTAATCCGGAAATTTTCAACGCTAGTACTAGGTAGTTGTTTTTTTAAGGAGGAAACCCCTCTAACACCTGCTCATGCACAATGTCAGGTTAAAGTATTAACATTTGACAAACATCTAAATTGACTATAAAATTAAGTTTATTTTCTCCGAATGATCAATGTAACGCGTGTACTGCTTACCTAGTTGTCAAAAGTTGCGAGTTGCGATCTGTCATTGTCCAGTGCAAATTAACGATTCATTTTGACGTACATTGCTTCTCAATTAACTTTTCATAGAAACTTAATTATTTTTAAAATTAGAGTTTTGAATCGAATAATGCTCACGGCTAGAAATCTGCATGGCATTCCTCGGTTTGAGTAAAAGCCTGTATCATAGTAACACATTGTATAATAAGGCCTTACTAATGAAAGTAATGAACTAGGCTCATGGCAAAAAATAAGGCCCTCATGCATATACTATATACATATACACATATTGGTAGTCGTATTGCGCGTCGCGGCACGGCACGGTAATAACGCTAAATACGGCCGGGGGCTGTAATCTTTTTTCTTCACGCGACCCCTGTCTCCCCTCGCGGCAGGACGAGCGAGGACCAACTTTTACGTTGAGTGAGACCGTTTTTAGAAGAATTTTGTTTGGAAAATAGATTTTCGCGCGTCTATAGAAGAACACTCTTTTTCATACATTTGATCAGGTAGAACGATGTAGGTAGAAGAAATATCAAAGCAAAATGCTTAAAAAATATGCGCCTATGATTAATATAGTCAACCAACTCGAACTTTACTAGACGTTAAAAAAATATGTTTGTTCATGTTATAGGTCCCACGGCATTTGTTCAAAAAGACCATTTTAACACATTTTTCTCAGTTGGGATCACGACCCCGTAATAACCCTGTGTATGTAGCGTGACAGGTATGTCACGACCATCGAAGATTTTGATACTTGTTTGTGAAATAGTCCCTTCATCAAGCTTTCTGTTCATATAACTATAAAAAATATAGAAAATTAAGTTTAGACAACGATAACATCCTGTACATGGCTGTGACAACTTACAAAACTATACGCAATCAGTGTATAATTGGTCGCTCGACCTTTATTCCCTCTATGACAAAAACATTGTAACACTGCCTTATTTCTACCGTCAGAATAAAGTTATCTGAGGCCATCCTCACTAAAACGAATACCCAAGTATGACTTTATTTATTCATAGTTACTTATAAACGTAAACGTGACCGCTCCAACGTCCCCTGGAGATTACCGGGAAAGTCACAACTAGGGCGTGGGCGACTACCGTTATCATGAGTTTGGCAGAACGTTAGCATCTCCCACGATTTCCACAACAACGTTTTAACAACTATTGGGACTTAGTCACGTAGGTCTTATCCACATTTACTTTATCCTGACGTTTAAGGGTCATTTGCAGAAAATAAGTATGTAAATTTAAATTTCTCACTTTAATTACTCCCATACTAAAGGTATGATAAATTCTGTAACAAATTTGAGATTTTTTTATCCGTTTCGTTACATTTCGTTTCATACATTTAGTATGGGAATAACTAAACTGAGTAATCTCAATTTACATACTTATTTTCGTGACATTAGAGACATACTTTTTTTGTTTCATAACTGAAAAGTACGCACGATGCCGAGTAAAATGGTGTATTACAGTCCATAATCGCATAAAAAAATTAAAAGGTACACTTTTTCTGCAAATGACCCTTAAGGGGTGATGATAGGCTTTCGGTTGCAGGTTGGTATGTGGGTTGATGAAGACAAATGTTTAAAAAAAGCTTGATGTTATTATCTTTGGAAATTAGCACAATGTTGAGCAATGGTATCTTAACGTCCTTTTGTCTTAGTTACGGATACGGACGGACCTTAGAATATTTACTTACTCATAGTTTGACAGGACAACGAGTACATTGCCACTTGGTAGCAATCAAGAAAGCGGATCTAAACCAATTTACAAACTGAGTAGTTTTTGAACGCCCAGTGCCAAAGATAATTCCAAAACCAAAGCTTTCTGTTTAGCCCAATGGTTGACTGGTAGAGAATGCCTTAAGGCGTTAAGTTCGCCATTTGTACTCTTTTATATTGTGCAATAAAGTTTAAATAAATAAATAATTTTAATTTGACAATTATTATTTATTCATATTTTATTAGGTACTCATTTTTATAAGCACATGCCCAGTAACCTAATGTCCTGTTAGACATTTTTAAGTCACTTCAACCTTCATGCAAGTGAGTCCCATCTTGATGCGTTTTATCTTCGTTATCACAGTTTTTAAGTGTTTTGAGAGTTTAAGCACATTTTCCAGAACACTCCACTCCTAGTAGGTAAGCTAAAACCGGATATAAACTCGCGATATTTTATCACGATGCGTTTAGCCTGCCTCGTAATCCCAGTTTTCAGAACATTTTATGAACTTTTTCTCTTTTTCTAGGACATTTCATCTCTAGCAAGTAATCTCATTCCCACCAAGACTCAAAGTTATATAGAACCGCGATATTAAAGTAAGAATCTTTTTAACGTCGTTACCAATTCCTAGTATTTTTGTAAGCTTCTCTTTTACTATAACTTCTAGCAAGTCTCACCTCCGGCCCGATATTGTGCAGAAACGCGATATAGGGTCCCGCCATGTACTTACCGTCTAGACGCTGTCAGCCTGACGTCACGCCTGGACGCACGCACAATACCATTATCTTGCACAAAAGCATAGAAACCATTATGGTGTTAAACTACAAAAAGCATTGTCTCCTTTTAGCAGTCTTGTAGTATGACGCCAAATGTGGCCTCGTCTCCTAGAGGCAGCTACGGCATGGATATAAATATCAATTTACAAAGAGAACCTTCATCAAGAGAATATACACTTAACACTTACATTTAACCTTCGTTAACTCCAATACTCGCAAGCACATTTTTAACCGTACAACAATGCGATATGTATGCGATACAGCGAGGATATGCCGCCAGCATCCTCAGTACAGTCAAAAGCAAAATAAAGTGTATTTAAAAATGCTCAAAAAGATGTCCCAGTGTGCACTTTAATTCTGTGTAATAACAATATCTTAACATATTAAATTTATAAGAGGATTACTTCGATACATATTTTTGCACATGATTGTACTACAATGCCACAATATAGGATAATCTTAGATAGGTTAAGTTAGTTAGATTAGGTTAGATTTATGCGTAGGTATATATAAATTGTACAGATTTACATAACAACAATTATTATATTTCGGATCAATAAATGGACGTGGGACATTTTTGGATTGTTGAATAATTCAACCCTGCCTGTTACTAGGGGATGTTAGTCTCCGATCCGAATTAGGTGTGTGGTTTTTATATTTGCCCAAATCACTAATACCTATATTACCTATATGCGACAGCGCCATTATAAAATACCATGTAGGTATTTGTAGGACCCAACACAACAGTATTTTCGCCGAATCGAATCCCCTTAACAAAGTTATATTCCCCGTAAACATATTTTATGCTGCAAAATACAATCTGAAACATTCATCCACTGAAGTATTCATCATTGGAATCTATTACCGAGCATTTAGTACTTCCAATTAAGCGAAATTCTCAACTCTCAACTTAATCCTTGACTTGTGACGCACGATTCGCAATGATAAGCCGGTCAGTTGCTCCGGCGACGGTAGGGATGAACAACCCACTTACTAGAGCTGAAAACGAGGCTACTAGAGTTTGTTCGGGAGGTTAAGGCACGTGAAATATATGCGCGTGCCAAGCTGCCAGACGCCTTCCTTTCCGCATAGACTAACTATACCAAACATTCGGTGGAATTCGTTTATGGTACCGTAACTGTCGCAGCTCGCAGTAAGCTATATTGTTTCAGTTTATGACGAGAGGTTATGTACTTACCTGGGAACAAAGAAAATAAAGCAATTAGTGTAATATAAGGTTAGTATTATATCCCAAATAATTAAATTTGATTATCAGCTACGAGTATGTCTTTGCTTGTAACTCGTAACGAATAATGAATGTAACTAAACAAATAATTTTATTATAGGTACTGGTACTATAACTACTACTGCTACTTTGCCGTGTGGTGACGGCAGTAAAAATACATTTGTCACCACCCCAACTCTTCCCGCGGGAGTCGTAAGAGTCGACTAAGGGATTGGAGTTTCACTGACCATTCTTTAATTTGCTTGATGACGGGCAGCAGCGTCATCATAGTAGAAACACTACTGCGATCGCCAATCCGCTTGCCCAGCGTGGTGATTATGGGCATTTACCTCCTAATGCGTCTATACGCATAGTTGGTAGGAGAGGCCTACGTCCAGCAGTGGACTGAGATAGGCTGATGATGATGACTGGTACTATTGGTAATATTTGTCACCAATTATTTATGCTCATCATCAACCTAAACTTAAAAGCTCTTATCGGTGGAGTTTTTGTAATTATGTGTCCGGTGCTCATGCAGCCAATATATTTTAATAACATACGACATAGCAGTAACTTTTTCTTTAGGTTAACTAATTAAAGGAAACCCCGCCTGGATCTTTTACTTTCTGCTACTTAGTGCGTTATTAATTACAGATACCTTGCGCGTTTATGATGAGGGATTGATTGGACGGAAGCCCTAGGTTGCAGTTTTGCTTCGTTATCACATTGTTTTGTATTTAACTTCAAATCCAGGGTAAGATATGAAAATTACAATGAGATCAGATTACACACCTACACGTTTATTATTTTATTGTATAGAGAAATAAACCTTCACATATTTTTACGTTTTCATATTATTCCGATTTTAGGGAAGGAAAGGTTAATACGTTACGTTTTATCGCCACTGACTGAGTGCTTAAACGCCCGTTCTTAATCGACTGCTAAGGCTGTTCCAACTACCCCATAGCCGGGTTCCGTCCCCGCGGGGTCAAGCAGACCCCACCCGCTAATGAAGGTATCTTCAAAGGGGTCCATCCCTGCCCGCGGTGTTTTGAATCTTTAAAAGGGTCGTGGGACGGGTCGGCTGGGACTGAGTGCCCGTAAGCCCTCGGTAGTAATTATTGACAGTGGATAGTTGATGTAATTGTGTGGGCGGGGATTTTTGAATGTGTGACGGTATCGATGAGTTGCGGTTTCAAACAAGATGTTAAAGCATTGGTATTATTCTGATCCATTTTTGTGTAGAATTTGCGTCTATGGAGTTCAAACACACAAAAGTATCTAATCGTTCAATCGTTCCTTACGTGACGTTACTACTTGTATTTATGCAAAAATTAATAGCGTCAATTCAAAGTTCGGAACAGCAGCTTTGAAAATTGTTCGCATATTTTTTGAAACAACTAACGCAGATACCTATTCGCTTTTCTTTCCTTTACGGCATTTATATTTACCTTGAATGCTGTTATTCTCTGGTATGGTATTACTTTATGAATTGGTTTCGCATTATCATTATACATAACTGTATAATTTATTTCATTGTATTTATAAACAGTAAACTAAGTAAAGTTCGGGAAATATTATTTGACCGACTCTTATCTCACTTACAACCTTTTGTTTTGCGTCATTAACAATAGAAAAGTGCTCGACTGCTGATTGTCTAGTAAGTGTTAACGCAAAACAAAAGGTCGTAAGAAAGATAACAGTCGGTCAAATTATATTTTCATCACACCTGTTCGGTAAGTGCGCCAATACGCTGCGGTGATGCGCGCCGTAGGTGCGTCATTACATCCTAGTAGGCCGTTAAGGATTTTCATACAACATTACGTCGAACTAGCGCGGTCCGGCGCACGCCGCGCGCCGCGCCGAGATTTCTTTTATAAAAATGATGAAATTAAGTCATCCCTGATTTAGACCATTTTAGAGTAGTTTTGTGAAAATATATTGTTTTATTTACTTTTTTGCATCACAGGTGTGATATATGAAAACAAACAAGAATTATGAACTCGTGTGAAGTAAAGCCCGCTCCTTCGGCTTGGGCTTTACTTTCACACTCGTTCGCAAATTCTTACTTACCGCCCTAAATACACAATGTACTATTCTCGAACTATAAGTAGTACACAATAACCTAGACGAGTCTTTATGCATTAACCCCAAAACAACAGGGCGGAGAAAGAGCAAATTTAGCTAACCTACTTAGTACCTAACAACTAAAATAACCCATGACCAGAAGCCAAACTAGCATAACCAAATATCCTTGATATCTAGGTAAATACTTCCGGCGTACCGTCGCCATCAGATATATGGGAGCGGCCACAGTGCTCACAAAGATCTGATCAAGGCTCTATTGTCATGGCGTTAGAGTGCTGATTCAGATATTTTGAGGACCGCGGCTGCTCCGAAATGTCTGATGGTGACTGTACAAACTGAACACGAGTCCTAAGACCGGCCACAAAGGCCGCCCGGGGAATCCCCGCCTTTGACCGCTCGCCGGTGCCGCCCTCTGGCGCCAGTGTCGTTTGATAACTCGTCCAAAGAGGTAAACTTCGTGCCATTTAATTTGATTTGTTGTAGAATTTGAGGAGGTAAGCTGAAACGAGGTTAAAACTTATACGCCAGTAGGTATTAAAGTTGTAGTTGACATCGGGTAACTAAGTTTTTTTTCCTGTTATTTTTAAGGCATGCAATGTATGTTACCTAACAGCGTCCTCCATATACCTGCCCCCTAGACCCAGCCGCAGCCCTTGTATTCCAACTTATACAGGGTGGTCCAAACCTTGACGTCAAAAAATTTTTTTTAGATTCCTCACGTCATGAGCTATCAGAATATACCCCATATATGTTAGCCGATTTTTTGTAGTTTTCGAGTTATGAATTTCTGAAAATTTTTTTTTTTGTAAAATTCTGCAATGAAGAAATTTATTGATAAAGAAAAACTATTGGGATTTTAAAATATTTTCTTTTTGTGAAAGTATTACTACAAATAAAGCATTTACTGACAAAAAAAATTGCGTCCTCACTTTGATACAAGTAGGATAAAAAAATAGCAAATTCAAAATTTTACGCTAAAAACGCATCAAAATAGCATTAATGTACGTAAATAAAAAATAAAAAACCTATCCCAAGGATTTTTGGTAATGTAAAGACTGTCCTAGACCTTAAACCTTCGTAAAAGCAAAAAAAAGTGATACTTAATAATGAGGATTTTTCGCAGTAGTCGGTCAAATAAACTTAAAAAAAAACTTCTAAATTTTTAATTTAAAAATAAAGTCAAATTTCGTCTCTTTTGTTGTTCTTATCAATAAACAAAGACAGAAAATACCACGAAAACTCAATTTGTGTAGTTATTCAAGTCATTTTTTACTACTTTAAAATTTTAAGCTTTTATAAGTTTATTTGACCGACTACTCCGAAAAATCCTCATTATTAAGTATCACTTTTTTTTGGCTTTTACGAAGGTTTAAGGTCTAGGGCAGTCTTTACATTACCAAAAATCCTTGGGATATGTTTTATTTTTTTTTATTTACGTACATTAATGCTATTATGATGTATTTTTAACGTAAAATTTTGAATTTGGTATTTTTTATCCTACTTGTATCAAAGTGAGGACGCTAATTTTTTTGTCAGTAAATGCTTTATTTGTAGTAATACTTTTACAAAAAGAAAATATTAAAAAAACCCAATAGTTTTTTTTATCAATAAATTTCTTCATTCCACAATTTCTCAAAAAAAAAATTTTCAAAAATTCATAACTCGAAAACTACAAAAAATCGGCTAACATACATGGGGTATATTCTGATAGCCCATGACGTAGGGAACCTAAAAAAAAATTTTTGACGTCAAGGTTTGGACCACCCTGTATATAATCGACCGTACTACATGCTTTTACCTATGGGCTTCCGGTACATACTCCAGACAACAAGGAAAGTCACTGGAGCAGGGTGAGCAGGTGTTGCATCCACTCTAAGATTTTACCCCTGGCTCCAATGGCTGGGTTATACAGATTTTTTTGTATGACTTAAGTTCCTGTATACATATGAAAGTTAAGGGCTCTAGAACCATTATTTCATTGTAAAGGTGCATTTAGACCAAACGAGCATTCGCTATTCTATCCCCCACTCTACGAAATCAACGAATCACGTTTTGTGTAACGAATTTCGTAGAGTAGGGGGTTAGAATAGCGAATGCTCGTTTAGTCTGAATGCATCTTTAGCCGAATACAAGCCGTGCTTAAGAATTAAGCGGTCTAAACCTAATTTGTATGCCCCAGAAACGTTAACCTTCGCAATGTCCACAGGAAACGCTGTATGACCCACCAACTTAATAGCAGAAAATGTATAAGGGCTTGTCCATTAATCACGTCATACTATATAGGGGGAGGGAGGGTCAAGAAAAAATCACCAATTATCACCATAGCGGGGTCATCGGACAAATCACGTGTAATTTTTTGTTACTCTCTGCCACTTCTTCTCTCTGCTACTTCTTTTAAAACATAAACAGATGTCAAATCCTGAACTGATTTTTAAAAATTGACGGACATTTACCTCGTAGTTTGCAAAAAAGTTTTTTCCCATCACGTGTGCTTAATAAAGTACGTAAATTGAAGTGTTATTAAAATGACTACTTAAATTTGGGCTGAAAATATCACAAAGTATCACCATGGGGGATGGGGGGTCTAAAATAGGCCAAAATCGTATGACGTGATTAATGGACAAGCCCTAAGGATGCTTGAAGTGGAGCATTGAATCACCGGCATCAGCCTAAAAGTTTACTAGGGTAAACTAGCAGATGTCGCTAACATAACCCGAAGCACTAAGTTACGCCTGTTATCACCAGCGCTTCTTAGTACGCTCGGCGGAGCGGACACTCGCAGCTGACGTCTCAGCGGCCGGCCCTACCGCAAACTTCGAAATCCACAGTCGAGGATTTGTCTCTGTCAACCTAATGACGCTATTGTTGTAGTGACAGAGACAAACCTCCGAAATTTACGAATTTCGAAGTTCGCGGTAGTAGACCAGCCATCATGCTATGTATGGCATCATACAGGCAACATAATAAGCGGATTGACATTTACATTTATGTAAAAATAAATATAGAATCTCTTACATATGTATATGTATGGAGGGCCCCAAACCCAATATTCATTATATAGTACTTGTCATAATTTTTTTTTACTTTATGGTACCTGTTATCATTTTGTATTAGTTCATATCATATAGCATCCAACACATAATTATCTTTAATCAATTCCATTGTTGTAGTAACGGACATACGGACATGAGGAACCTATAATTAAATTTTTATTATTCTGGCTACTGAACAACAATTTAAATTAAAAAAAAACAACAATTTAATATTACTGATGATAAATAAATAAATACATAGAATGTTTTGCTTAAGGTGAACAAAATACTTTCAGTAGGTACCGACCTGTTGAACTATACAAGAAAGTAAAGTTTCCAATCAAGACCTAAACTAAATAATTATTAAATCGAATGCCTCTAGCATACACATACGAACAGTGGGAGAGACGTAACGTACTCTGGATGTCTTTTATACTTAAAAAAAACTTATTAACATAGCAGAATATTGTATAAGTGTCTGACTTTTCATGTCCTTCAGTCACGACGTATAAGGGCATATATCACTAAACAAAGCTTGTCGCTTAGGACCTTTAGGATATTGTCATCAAGAAATGCCTAGCGTTCAACGCGCTCAAGCAGCAAGGGGCTTTCGCACAGCTGACGCCAACTCGGCCGAGATGCAATTGTATGTAGATTGCACTACGTGGTACAGCATTAGATATGTGGACATTGTGGACTAGGCTGTTCGCAGGAGGATTTGGGTGGGTATTATATGTGAAACTGCAACAAAGGATACGTGTTCAGTCTGATGAATATGTTGCGTGCAGCCATGCTCATTGAGCATTACTCAAAGTTACGACGACGAAAGATGTGTTTGTCATAGTTTTTGTGTACTCTGAAGTCTATAATATATTACAACAATATTGATAACAGTTGTGAAATTAGTTCAAGTATTTGACTTTAGAAGGCAAAAGAAAAGCTTCATAGAACTTTTGTTTCAAAGGTTTACTCTGGTTACTTACTCCTTACTCGTAGCACCCTTTTAGTTACATCGTCTTACTCATTATTTCACCTCTCAAACAACATGGCTAAACATATAAATAACCACCACAAAACTCTAGGGAAAACGTAATATTCTTATTTAAATGTATTTTATTTTATTTAACTATGTACTGCAATTATTTTGTAGGTATGTACCTAACTACATACCTACATTACGTTTATTATTCCATGTTAGATTGTTTAACAAAAACAAAGGCTCGCCATAGATCATCAATCGTTTGGGTGGTGCAGTTTTCATGTATTTTTAAACGGCTGAGGTACACTCGCCTACTTGGCATCCTATCTACACTCTAGAATTTGATTTCCACCGTCTCCTGGCCTAGGCTTGTTCTTTGTGAAGGCCGTGCATGCCTAAGCCGGTCTTTGTGTAGGCCACGTATTGGGCAGGACGCGGGACACGAGGACGGCCGCGGCGTCCGCGCTCTAATTAAAACCCCCCGCATACCACCCCTCTCGATAACACAGAGTACTTTAACGGAGACGAATATCGTTGGAATAGTACATCAAAGTGCGAAAAACATGAAATTCGAAACGAGTGGCGATGTTTTAAAACACGACCGATAGTTGTAGTGTTTTAAATTGACACGAGTTACGAATTTCGTTTTTGCACGTGTTTCGTACGACGTTTTTTAGTACAGATGGCCCTCGGAAGTTTTGGACCTGACGTAAAATGACCCATTTCTCGCACTAGAGCCTAAAAAGTACACCATCTGTACTAAAAATTATGTTTTACTATCCACGGATTGCCTATCAGCAAAGGTTGTAAGATACTTATGTACCTTGTACGAGTAGAGTGCCTCAAGGGTGTTATGATTATGATAGATAGATAGATTCATTTATTTCTTTATGAAAATTATATGTTATTTTTTTCTAAAATATCACAAATTCAAAAAAAGATCAGTAATGGGTCGAATGGGTATGAATAGTAATAGCCCGACAATTTCCCAATCCTACTACGGGGAAAGTTTCCATTTGGGAATATTCCCCATACTGTGTTGGGTAAACTATCGAGAACGGCCCATCACATCACTTATTGTGAAATAATTACCAGCTATTTAACTCAGCTAATTATAATGTAGTTTGGTGTAAAGCAATCTGTCACAACCTTAGATTGATCAAGACTTGTTAGTTCCGCTTATATGGTCTCTTGTGCTATGTGTCACTTTGTCATAGTACTATGACAGTCATGATGCTGTGGTCTAATGTAATCTTGCGTGGTGAAGTACATCGGATAGTAAATCAGAGTCAAGCGCGTGCAGTCTAGACCGTGTATAGCGTTACATGTACTTAACTTTACAATTGGAAAACGCTGTAGACTGTAGGCTGTAGGCCGCATGCGTCATCGGAATTCGGATAGGCCTTAGTAGACCTGAAAAATCATAACCAGTAAAGTCATTAATAATTTTAATATACTGAAAGCAAAAGAGATCACATAATTATCTTATTATTAATTAATTATCTTCAATGAGGGGTCCCAAATACAGCCCCCTCATAGCTGTGGAACCTCTCTGACCGTGCGGTAATCTGAGCACCGCGGCGACCGCCGGGGGCGATGTAAAAAGAACAGCGACGCACGGCGCGAGTAAGATTGCCCTCGTTAAACTTGCCTACCTACCCCATGCTACACATCACACGGTATACCTACCCCGTGTCTACCTATCTACCTATAGTACCTACCGTTGTACTTGTTTGACATGGGGTTTACGCATTCTGGGCCCATGTAGGGTTTGCTCGGGATGCCGACTAAATCTACTGTTAATTACACGATTGTTTGATTATGATACTTACTTGCTCTAAATATTTTTTCCCTGTCAGTTCTAATTATTGTTTATGTAAGTATTAATTAAATGTAATCATTTTTACACAGTTATACTGTACAAAAACATGAACAAAACCCCAAGGTTTATAGTAAATTTATACAATTAATAGTTCTAATTATCGGCCTCTAAGTATATTTGCAACTTTTAGCAATAATGCCGATTGTAAGTACTTTTATGTGGTTTGTGGTTTCAAGTTCATTATATTAACTCTACGGTTTGATAAGGTTGGATATGAAGACACTTTGCCAAACGTGGAAAAAATATAATCTTCTTTAAGGTACCTGTCCGGCTTTGAAGTGTAAACATTATTTTCACCGGTCCATTGCGTTCGTGTATCTCAACCCGTTCACACCCCGTCCGCGAAATATCACAACAGACGTATTGGGTTTTTGGGCAAACCTCGGAGGCAGCCGAGTGGACAGCCGCAAAGGGCGCAGATAACGGACAAAGCGGCCCTCCTGATAGCGCTGTCCGCTGACCTACCTACTCGTACCGAGGGTTCACACCCTGGTGCGCGGAGGTAATGACTGAGTTTTGAGCGATAAAAATGTAGTTAACGGCCGTTAAACAATTTGTATAAATATAAATTATAAGTAAGTAATGTCACTGTATAGCCACATAAAAGTTAAACGGTAAACTCGGAAAAAAACCTGCAAGCTAGTAGGAAAATAGTTGCCACCACAATTGGAAAATTCGTTTCGAATAGGCAGACGTAGACAATATCAAATATATACATTAGATTGCTTTTAAGGAGCATTCCATGAAAACATCTACTTTTTGTCGCTTACGTGTCTCTATGGTAGCTGCCCTAAGAAAATATACTACCTGCTAGGAAACACTGTCAATCTTAAAGCCTTGATATGTTATTATTATACCGTAACTCAGCTTACTCAGCTCAGCTTCAAAAGTATTGAAAAGACAGTGTCGCTTACGACATGTTTTCATGAAATGCTCCTTAAGCACATCGTGTTGTTCCAAATCATTGATCTAATTCTTTTTAGTGTGAAATTTTGGACAAAGGTGTAAAAATGAAGTCCACGAAAATGTAGATTTTAAAATGAACCGACCCGTTGTGTATGTAGGATGCCATACGTTACGCAGGCAAAGCCCCAATATTGATTAGTCAGCTCTCCGGTAGGAAAATATATTGGCGCGATACATTTTATCCTTACGCAGCCCGTTAAAAGTGGCGGCCGCGGGCGGGCGTGCGTATGCTAAAGAATGGAAAATTCGCAGAGGTTTCGGCCCCCGCGAAAACGGATGAGAGTTATTTACGTACCCGACCCTCGAGGTGCTTGGAAAAAAGAGTGATCGATACAGAGAGCGGCGACACGCCGGCGGCCCGGAGGGCGCGTCAATTTGGCCTTCGCCTCGTCAGCACTAAATTATCCCGACATCTTTAAATGGAATTTCGCGGGTCGTGCGTCCGAGTCCCTGCACGTTCCTCCAAGGGTTCGCGGGGGGCCGCCCCTCGCCACCTGGCTCCGGGCATTTACTCCGCGCCTAGTTAAAGGAAACGGGAAATATTCCGACGCTCACGTGCGACACGCCAACAGCGCGCCTTATAAGCCCGTAATCCACGCCTGAGCGACGCCGAGTGTTTTATAATCTGCACGTCGAATAAAGCTTTCAATAATAAATCCTTGCTAAGTACATTTTCCAATACTCGGGGCCCACAGGACATTTGACCTAGCTGCGACCCGAAGTACCCTTTACGCGTTTTAGACGTCCGGATTAACCTAAGTTGAATAAACTATTGCCGCCTCCAGCCTGAATTTTAAAGTAAGTCCGCAATAACGGTTAGCTCATGTTTCAGCTACCTATAATTAAGATAACATGCCTATACTAGCGTGAATGTCGCTATCGTAGGAAAAAAAAGTAATTTGCATGGAACCGAGTTTAAGTTACGCCCTTTCTTGGTTAGATTTAGCCCTCCGGCAACGTCAACGTCCAAGACATGCAACCTCCATCACGCCGCGGATGGCTGGCCCGTGGGTCCAACGTTTTGATCAAACATTTGTTTTGAGCGCAATTACGTACCGCTGTGGTGTTTCGGATGGTTGGAGACCGGGATGGCCGATATTCCCTATCAACATCGGGAGTCAACAGCGCGATTAGGCGCTGAATTACGGCAGTGGCTGTGACCCGCGTCTGTAAGCGGGAATATTCTCGTGTTGTATACTAGATCAGGCGACAGGGGAATTCGGAAAACAACGCATAAAGTCTCTGTAATGGCCCGGCAGCTTTTGTTTACTCCCCTAAATAAGGCACATTCAATACCTACCTACGTTTTCGGATTTGACATTGCGCTCGCATCAATACTCACTCATTATTTTATGGTATTTACGAACTCTGGCAAACTGGCTCGGGAGAACCTAGGTTTTGTTGAAAGGCTGAACATAAAATAGCTAGTATTATGTACTTATTATTTACTATGTGATCCCAATTTAAACAACTGCAGAATGAATACCAACAAATTATAGATAGAAAGATCTTGGCCTAACACGTACTTCAGTAACACTCCACTTCTTCAGTTCACGGGTCATGATTAAGTATCTATTTATTAAATATATCGTCGCCTGGTACCCACATCACAAGCCTGAGCATAATCATAATCATAATCATAATCATAATTTTTATTGATAATTAAACATTACAGGTCATTTAACAATTCTAACATATAAAATTCAATACATTAGTGTGACTAGGTACACATTATTAAAAATAATTAGTTATAAATAAATTCATTTTGTACATCAAGCAATATGTTTCGTACGTCTATAAGGACTTAAGGACACGTTATTATAAAGTTATTTTTAAATTTAACAATTCATCAACACTATAGAACGACTGCTCGACCAGCCACACTTTTAACTTGTGCTTAAAACTAACAAGACTAGGAGCGTCGGTTATATAGTTAGGTAGTCTATTGTAGACCGCAGGACCCATCATATGAATAGATTTGGCAGTTTTGACAAGACTTCGAGGCACTGCGGCCAGCTTATGCCCATACCGCGTAACACGACCGCTTCCATCCCCTCGCCTAGGATACCTGTCCAGGTTTTGCCTAACGTACACGGCTACTTGTAGGATCAAAAGGCAGGGTAAGGTTAGAATGCCTAAGGCTATAAAATGCGGTTTGGCTGATTCGTGCCACGGTATTCGCCTTATTGCTCTTACAGCTCGTTTTTGTAGGCGGAAGACACGCAGCCAGTCAGCCGCACGCCCCCACAACTCGAGTCCGTACTGGACAATGGATTGGACGCTAGCAAAGTAACACATACGCACCGTGTGAAACGGAAGAGTTGCTACTAATCTATTTAGAACAAAACAGGCTTTTCCCATTTTAGCACACACGGTGTCAATATGGCTTTCCCACGTCAGGCTTTGGTCAATGGTAAAGCCCAGGAATGAAGTAGACTTTACTTGATCTATGCTACCACCTTCGAGGCTGATATGCAGGGGGCGTCGCTTACGTCCTGATAGATCGAACTGCATAAAATGGGTCTTCGTTAGATTCAATATCAGGCCGTTATACTGGAACCATGCTAAAAGTTGTTCGGCTACCATGTTCAACTTGAACTCGAGACTATCTATGTCGGTTGCGGTAATAACTGCCGCAACATCATCCGCGTACATAAAAACCTCACCGTCTTTAATGGTACCTGGTAGGTCGTTTAGCAATAGAGAAAACGCCAGATTGGATAACGACGATCCCTGCGGTACACCAACTTGGGCGTCTATACCCTCCGAGCATAGAGATCCTTTTTGCCCCATCACATACTGCGTCCGGCCGTCCATGAACTCTGCCATGAGGGACAGGGCTGGCCCTCGAATGCCATAGTGGTCCAACTTGCTGCACAACAATGAATGATCGACGACGTCAAAAGCTTTTGAGAGGTCGCAGAAAAGTACTGCGACCTCTAGCCCACGTTCTCGCGCTCCAAGTATGCGACGTACTACTTCGCGCGCCATCATTGTGGTGGATCGGCCTGGTCTGTATGCGAACTGGCACTCGGATATATTGTCAGTACTTTGGAGATAATGGGATAAACGTGACGTTAGTCCATTTTCTAGGATCTTTGCGACGGCCGGTATAATACTTATGGGACGGTAACAACTTGTGTCGCTCTGTTTTCCTTTTCCTTTATACAACGGGCTGACCTTGACCTCCTTCAGGGGCTTGGGGTATCTGCCGAGCTTAAGGCATCTATTGAAAAGTACTGAGAGTGGAAAGGCTAGTGGACTGGCTGACATGCGTAAAAATTTTGTTGATATGCCATAAAGGTCCTGAGTAGGCTTGTCTTTAATACAGTTTAGTATGATTTTTTGGACTTCTGCTGGGGTGAAATTCGTAAAACGTAGCGAACGGTCGGCAGCGGGATATACAGCTGCGAGCGCCGCGGCGGCTCGCCCTGGCTGCGCGGGCGGCGCTCCGCACCGCAGCGCCGCGGACGCGAACTGGCGGTTCATGGTGTTCACCAACTCCGCTTTATTTACGAACTCTGTCCCATCAGGTTTCCTCACAATGTCCGTATAGTCGATGGCTGTCTTATTTGGCTGAAGGCTGAAGGCTGTCATACCGTGGGACTAGGTCAATTTGTTGATTTGTGAGATGTCCCAAGATATTTATATTTATATGATAGTTGCTTGCCAACCTGTAGTACAAAAAGCTCGGTACGGGAGCATTTATAAAATATCTTAATTCTAAAAGAAAATTATGCGTATCGTAATCGACCCTTAATATTACGTGTATACCGCGTATCGTGTAAGTAGTTCTACGTATGCATTATGGGCGATTATGACGAGTACTTGGTACGCTATTATAACTGACCTAAGTAATGCCTGTACCAAAAGATAATCCCCTAGCAATTGGTTTTTAATACAAGGCAATAGCTATGTCAGCAATTGCCGTCGCGGGCAGCACGTCGCTATCGCGTCGCCGCCGAATCCAATATCCTCGCGTAATAACAATCGCGACCGTCTATCGTCCCCGCGTAAATTATGTACCACCCACCCAACTACGTCTTACCGCTAACCTGACCGAAAAGAGACTTTATTCCAAAGGTGGAAAGACTAGTAGACCCGCTAGTGGTCGGGAATGGACGACGCAGCGTCGGCGTCCCGTTAATGGCAGCCCCGGCCCCTCTTTAGCTTTAGATGCGCGCAAGTAGCACGCACGGAGATTATAATTAGAGTTTGAGAAAAATATGGTGATTATTTTGCTCGGGTCTAGTGTTTTGCGGTAATGTGCTGGTATAACGTGCTCCATTAAGAATAAGCGTCGGTAGCTACTTAGTGTAGTTTTACCAAGAATGTAGATGAGGTCAACGTATAGAATTTCTTGTATATGGGGCTTGATCTGCCTAAATGCCTAGCGAAGAGGACAATCGTCTGGCGTATAGTATGATGCCTTTTCTAACTGATAACCGTACAATTTTAAACAAAAGGCACCCTGATTTGACAAGTATAGGTAAAATCTTAAAGCAATGCTATAAGTTAATAGATTTTGGATTAAAGAGCAATCAAGACTCATCCAAAATGTCAGATGACTATTCTTTTCCTAAGGCATATAAAAGAAAAGAACAGCTAACATTTATTTGACAGAAATATTTTATTCTAGGATGGTGAAACAGTCCCTTACCTACTATAGATAGAAAAAATGTAGGCACTTACTTATAATTATTATATTATGTCACTAAAAAATCTCAGCATTCGATAATTAGGTTACTTATTCAATTTATGAATCTCACATTATTGTAGTCCTCATTCCATGTAGATAGTGTAGCTACCCTAGCTACCGACCCACTTAAATCTTTATTAAACCGTTGACCGTCAATTCACTTGCCGACTTGCCTATTCCATCTACAAGCCGAGAGTTCCAGTATGCGGCGCGAGTGCTAATTTACAGCAGCCCTACCGCGAACTCCGAAGTTCGCAAATTTCGGGGATTTGTCTCTGTCACTCTAATGACCCCATCGTTGGTGTAATAGAGACAAATGCCCGAAATTTGCGAACTTCGGAGTTCGCGGAAGGGCAAAAGCTTTAGGAGAACCACAGAACTTCCGTGAGGAGAACCGTGGATAGAGGTCTCGAGATAATCAATAAAGATACTGGGTAGAATCGGAAAAGGGTTTTATTTCATAAACTTGCTATTGTGTATGAAGATTGCTATGCCTACTTTAATAAATAATTAAATTTTTTCGACGTGTTTTTTTTTATAATAGGATTTTATCTTTGTAGGTAGCTTTAGTTTTAATTTTATATTTTGAGTTTTAATTTGTCTTTAAAATTATTTGTTTACTTGTATGGAAAATAGCTAGAAAAAAGATTTAAATAAAAAAAAATATAATTTCAAATTATATATTAGATATCAAGTAGGCATAACACATTTTGACTTTGACTTATTTCCCTAATGCAAAATGTTGAACTTTCCTTATTTTTAGTGTAGGGTTACAGAACGGATAGACGACCGATGGACATGGCGAAACGGTATGTGGGTTCCTTGTTTAAGTACTATGGAAACCTAAAAACTCGCGACATTCATTCACTGGTTTCACTCACCACACTAGTAGGTACCTATTAACTATTTCAAAAACCCTCTGATGTAATATTATTAACCTTTCGCATGCGCAATCTTGCGCAGGATGGCTGGCCGGAGCTGGATGCGAGCAGCCGAAGATCGAGAACGGTGGCGTGAAATTGGGGAAGCCTATGTCCAGCAGTGGACTGCGATAGGATGATGATGATGCGCAATCGTCAAGCAGAGCAATCAAAACTCGACTTTGACGGCTGTTTTATAAAGTCAAATTGTAATGGAGCAGATCTGCTCCTAAAAGGAGGAGGGCTACCACGATCTACTAATTCGATTCCGTTTAGGACCTAATCTGAGTCGCGATATGTCAGTTCAATAGAATAACTGTCAAGATCTGACAAGACGAACCTAAATTGAATCGCATTTAAGAGATCATGGTAGCCCCCCAGACATACCATGATATACTAATGTGATTCAGTTTAGGTCAAGATAAAGGGACAAGGCTATACGAGTCGTATAACTCTGTCCCTTTCCCTGAAACCAACACTGAATCACATTAGTACGTTACGCTAACCGTCCAGATCGCAAAAGGTTTCTCCACCTGAGCCCACAATTAGTATGGTATTGGAATAACACTCCGGCCAATGTCGGCACTATATTATTCACATTGCTTAAACTTGTACGCGAAACTTGTTCGTTATTCACGTGGGGTTGACGGGTGACCCTGTGGGTCCTTTTGAGTCTATAGTTGGTCGTAGGCTTCGGTGTTTGACCGCTAATAACTAATATGGGTTCGGGGATAAAGGGTAGTTCGCGTATCACTAGGCTGTGTTACTGGGTATGTAGTCGTCATATTACTCTGCGGTCTAGTTTGCGATTTCGTAGATATGTATACAGTGTGTGGCCTACAACCGGGGTGAAAATTTAAACGGTGCATTAATAAGCTGATCAACAATCATTTCCGCATATTGTAATTAAAAAAAAAAATATTTTTTTGTAATTTTTTGTTCATGTATTTTTCATTATTATGGGTTCATTTACTTGAATTAAAAGTTATCAATAACTTATCATTTTTGAATCATTGAAAAATGTACAATTTTTTTTTTAAACCGTATCAAATTAGTGTAAAAATGCAAACAAAATTATTGTTATGACTTCCTACCTGGTATACTATCAAGATGTCTTGCGACTGACAAGCTACGACATCGTGATGCCAAGATCCAGTACTAAAGGTCCATAGCTTTGAATGACAATATCTCCGAACTTAACCACTTTGAAACACCGGGACCTTTACAGGATTATTGCTGATAGTGGTTCAATTATTGAACGTATTGTATTGTCTTCACTTATATATTGTATATTTGTATGACATTATGAAGTATGCCCCATACTTTGACGTATAAACTGGTTTTATGAATAAATGACTTATGACTTATGACTTTAGTCTAAGGAGTCACTCATTTCATTTTTCTCCCGTGTTAAAGACCACACACTGTATAATCGAGAATAATTAAATCAATTCTTTTTTACAAGGCTTGTTTTAGCTTCACGTGTTCCGATGTTTGTGGTTAGTCAAATCTTGCGAGTTAACTTTGATCCTCTTTCCGATTACTGATTGAGCTGACATTTTATACACATTATGTAAATTCTATCCCCCTTATTCATAAACGTTTGTTAACTTAACAAGCCGCTAATAATTGTTTGTCCCTTTCGGTCTTAACAATGTATCCATAAGAGCAAAAGGGAGAAACAATTATTAGCGGCTTGTTAAGTTAACAAACGTTTATGAATAAGAGGGTATGACTATTAAATATTATGATATCATGGATCTGGTCTGATGATGGTGTCGGAAAGTGGCAACATGAGCTTGGGAACGAAACCAAGTAATTTAGACTTTTTTAGATTGCATTTGTCAGAAACTTGTTATAGTTTTCAGGTTCTAATTTGCCAACGATTCCATTAAGCTGTAAGTAAATGGGAGGTATTTGTTTATCCGTAGTATAGCGTAGTGAGAGCCACGCGTCACCACTCTTCTCTATGGGTATACGTACCTAGGTACCTACATATACATAAATACATACGTACTCCCACAAAGTCTACTCTGGCACTGAACCGTACGTAACAAAGCGACACGTTTAGTGACGGGAAAGAACGGACATCGATAAAAGAACATTATTTGGAATGACAATTAAGGCGGCAAAATATCAACTAACTAAATTCATATGTAACGTTGACCATCATTGCGTCAGGTATCGTTGAACACTTCATTTATTTAGTGGCATTCGAGTCAAGATCACGCACTTTTTTCTGACGTTCAAAAAAGGTCTAGTACCTTTTTTGGTATGACTCGCCTCGCATCCGCTGTTCCCGCCGGAGAACCAGCCATTGCGATCTCTTACTCGCTGGATGCTCTTACCCTGAATTACTCTACATCGACGAGCTAAATTCGACTATTCACGAATTATGTCACGGACACTACTCAAAAGGACAATAATGATACATTACATTTTATTTAAGTATTATAGGTAATTAGTTTATTCCAATAACACTCAATCTGTATAGGAACCGCAGTCCCACAAATGTACAGAAATTTGTACGGGACGGACCGCTTCAAGCGATCCACGCATGGCCGGTCTAAGTTTCACAGCGTGATAGTAAAAAGTCTTATAAGTTCAGTTCGCTATATTAAGGACTGATTTTTCAATCCGCAGTTAACAGTATGTGTCAAATAAATGTTAGCCCTGTCCTTTTTGACTGATGATTTTAGAAAATGATGGTGATAATTTTAACTAATGGATAGGTTTATTTGGCCATTGAAAAACCAGCCCTATATTAAGTTTATCGATAAAACCGTAGTGTAGCACTGGTGTGTCGCGCGGCGAGTGTGCGCGTCGATAAATTCCGCCGCGCGTCAATCGCGAGCAGCGCGGCATTAACGGCCCATGCTGTCAAGGCGCCGCCATCGCAGGGTTGGCACCTGTTTTGCACGAGTTTTATTTACAAGTCTTTATAAGCTGAATTGGCAATGGGCACGCGGAGCTCGAGTGGAGACCACGCTCGAGTTTAGACGTTGGCTGTCGGCCAATGTTCTGGCTGAAATGGTGATAATGATGATGATGACCATACCTGGGATAACTGGGGGCAAGTTATAGGGATTTGATATCGATTAAAAAGATGTCGATATAATTATAATAAAAGACGTGCTTATCGAACATTCTCGATTACAGTACAGAGGTTCGATGACATATGATATCGGGCCTCTTCAGATAGTAAAAGTATACAGATGTCATTTTAATCAAAATGACAATTTAAGTATTGATATTTTAATATTAATTGTATATTTTGAAAACTATTTTAAAATAAACGCATAACTACCCGTTTAAATTTATTTTCAATTTTAATTGAAGAAGTAAGTACCTAATATTTATTTATGTCGAATAACATTTTCATGTTGTCATTCACAGCAACATCGATATATTTATAGTCGATAAAATATTTTGCTACATAACTTTCGTATAAATGCCCCGAGTTATCCCAGGTATGATGATGACGAAGTCGTTGCAAAATATTGACACATTGATAAAGACATCACATTTTCGCGAAAGCTAAATTCTATATCATTTAATTATTCAATAGGAAGCCAGGAACTTACTAGAGTTACAGAAATTAGAGACTTGGGAGTATATCTGGACAATGAGGTTCAATTGATATCACACGTTGATAAAATAGTATCGAAAGCTTATAAAATGCTGAGTTTCATTTTCAGACAAACGAAGGACTTTAACAATCCCGCCACGATAGTCCTATTATACAACGCATACGTGAGATCTCATTTAGAATATTCATCTACAGTTTGGAGTCCCCACTTTTTGGTGCACATTAGTTCGCTAGAATGTATTCAAAAAAAATTTGTCAATCGTATGAAGTACAAATTTAAGTCATTTATGTCTGACAATTTTGAGTCCCTCCAAGTGAGACGAGAAAAAAGAGATTTGGTATTTTTATACAAATTAATAAATAATTTAGTTGATTCTGAAGATCTCTTGAGCAAAATATCATTTAGATGTCCCAATTTTAGAACACGGTCCACTGCATTACTTTCTGTTCCTTTCAGTCGCAAAGTATATGTTAATAATAATTTTTTATCCAGAGTGTGTAACACATACAATAAGAAATATTCGCATATTGATTTGTTCCATCTGAGCTACAATAGTTTGATTTCAGTCTTAAAACAAAAAGCGAAAAATAAAGACACTCCTATATTATGTGTAGGTTCGTGTTAGGTAGATGATTTAAATTTTAATTGTTTGTTGTTTAGTTTAAGTCACATTTAGATTGAGCAGATTAAAGTATTTGAATTGGCTTGTATTCAAAATGTATAAATAATTGATTATTATATTTTAATTATTAATTTGTAATGATTGATTTGAATTTAATTTGCATGCATTAATTACATCTCAACTAGCATCTTCCGAAGCAAGGAAAATTGTATTAGTTTTAAGTGGAAACTGTTTTGGCGTATGTTATAATTACTCTGTTTACCCTATTGTATTATTAAGTGCTGTTTGTTTCCCAAATAAATAAAAAAAAAGACAGACATAAAAAAAGCCGGAAGGCCAATTAAGTAGCCGAAGGCGCGGACTTTACTTCACACGAGTTCATAATTCTTGTACCGCCCGTAGCACACACAATGTTTTTCATCACACCTGTGAGGCAAAAAAAGAAAATAAAACAATAGATTTTCACAAAACTACTCTAAAATGGTCTAAATCATTTCTCAAAATCAGGGATGACTTAAATTTATCATTTTTATAACAGAACCCAGGCGAGGCGGCGGCGTTGTATGAAAATCCTTGATTGCCCTAGGGCGTAATGATGCATCTACGACGCGCATCGCCGCAGCGCATTGGCGCACTTACAGGTGTGATGAAAAGGTTGTTTTTACACTCCTTCTTTCAGTTGTCCACATACAACACGCAAACAATACTTGATAATTTATTGCTACAGTAGACTCCAAAAATTAATAAACTATTGAAGGATCTCTACTAAATTACGACAATACTCATATTTGAATGACTGGGTTAATATTCTTACTTTTATACCGTGACGCTTTACTATATTGTTGATCTTAACAGTGCACTGGCCTACTACCGCGAAAATCGCAAATCGTAAATTTCTAGCATTTTTCTCTGTTACTCAAACGAGTCATTAGAGTGAGAGAGACAAATCCTCGATATTTACGAATTTGGTTTTTCGCGGTAGGGCCGCTGACATGAATTAGGAACGAAATATGTAGATATTTAAATATGTCGTAGCTACGAAACATCTCATAAATAACGTAGTACGTGGCTACGAAACGTCCTACGCCGTAGACGCTCTACCCAAAAAAATGCATTAAAGTCAAAACGCGAACGTTGTGACAACCCTGCGATTGGTCGACTCCAGCCTGAATTATATTAGTCCTTGGCCACATGCGAGCCCATCTAGTCGATACTACTGCCAAAAAGCACTTTAAGCTTGAGCTTTAAGGTTCAGTGCCTCGTTGTTTATCAATAAACAATTTTGAAAAGCTCGTGTGTAGTGTAATGGTTTGCAAACCACAAACGTACGGTATTGTTTTAAGGTTTGATATTAAAGTATACAAAGATTATGTAAGGTGGCGTAGGTAAATAGAATAATTTTGTTTTAAAGCGTGGTACGCCCGTCACATCCAGGTCGGGTGGTGAAAAACAAGGTGGCCTATGGGTGCATTCAGACCAAACGAGTATTCGCTATTCTAACCCCCTCTACTCTACGAAATTTGATCGTTACACAAAACGTGATTCGTTGATTTCGTAGAGTGGGGGATAAATAATAATAATAATAAATATCTCGGGCTCCGGACATCTTACACAAATCGACCTAGTCCACGGTAAGCTTAATTAAGGCTTGTGATGTGGGTACCAGGCGACGATATATATAATAGATAAATACATATAGATACTTATATACATAGACAGTCATGACCAAGGAACAAATATTTGTGATGATAGAATAGTGAATGCTCGTTTGGTCTGAATGCACCTTAACGCGAACATCGAATATTCCAAATTTGGATCACCTATTTTTATCATTCCAATGACGCCTTCGTTGGAGTAACAGAGACAGGTGCTCGTTTTTATACGAAGTCCTATGCGCCTACCGCGAACTTGTACTCATGCCCTGGCCACGACATCGGTCTAAGGCGACCGGCTTAGCGGAAAACGTATGGTGCTATTGGTGCTCCCTCTCGTACCCATATCGGCATCCCGCTCCAACTCGGCAATTCGCTCGTCGCTGGTCGCCTTAGACCTTAGACCAATGTCGTGGCCGGGCCGTTAGCTTGGAGTCGCAAGAAGGGGTTAGATTGAAGCGCTAAAAATAATTTACCAAATGAACTTCGCGCAAGCCAGTAAAAAAAATCCTGGACTATGGGATTGTCGCACAGTGGATCGAAATGATAAAAAAATTGACATTTGCATTTTTTTCTAAAAATCCTATTTTAATAAATGCTCTTCGGTTGGAAATAATACAAGGAATAAAGAAATTTATATAACATTTTTCAAAATGAGGCATATTTTAAGCAGAAAAAAATAAAATGTGTTTTTTTTGTATGAAACTGAAAAATAGGTATCTTATTGTAAGAAAACCGTAACCGATCCCGCTTTCAAACCTTTAGAATATCATTGTCCTACTTTAGAACAGTAGAAAATAGTTAAAACCTTATCTCAGTAGGTGCCCGTTTTTGTTTTATAGTCCAATCAAAAGTCAGTAAATACAACATTTTCTTAGTTAACTATTTTTTTCATTTCAATAAAAATACGGTATATTCATGACAATTTAGTACAAAAATAAAATACTTATGATATTTTCATACAGATAAATACAAGTTTTCTCAAGAAAATGGTTAAAAATTAAGACATTGAAATCAAACGTTTATTGCGACGTTTTTACTAACTATAATAGTAGTAAAAAGATTATACTTGTAATTGTTGATTTCAAGTATATTTTAGCTATATGTTTACTATCAATAAAATCACCGCAATAAATGTTTCTATTTCAATGCAATGTTCTTATAAAAAATTGTATTTATTCTTAATAAAATGTCACAAATATTTTATTTTTATACTAAATTGTCATGAATATACCGTTTTTAACGAAAATAAAAAAATAGTCAACTAAGAAAAATGTTGTATTTACCGACTTTTGATTGGACTATAAAACAAAAACGGGCACCTACTGAGATAAGGTTTTAACTATTTTCTACTGTTCTAAAGTAGGACAATGATATTCTAAAGGTTTGAAAGCGGGATCGGTTACGGTTTTCTTACAATAAGATACCTATTTTTCAGTTTCATACAAAAAAAACACATTTTATTTTTTTCTGCTTAAAATAAGCCTCATTTTGAAAATTTTTATATAGCATTTTTTATTCCTCATATCATTTTCAACCGAAGAGCATTTTTTAAAATAGGATTTTTAGAAAAAAATGCGAATGTCCATTTTTTATTCATTTCGATCTACTGTGTGTCGGTATTGTTTGAAAAGTCCTAAACAAGATTTTTTCCTAATTAGTGCGCAAAAGTAAACTTTGCGCAAGCTTCGTGTGCGTAAATTTCTCTTTTTAAGGCACTTGTTATGAAAAAAGTCGTTCGATACACGTGTAAAAACTTCTTTTTAGTACAGATGGTGCCCATTTTAGGCTCTAGTGCGAGAAGTGGGTCATTTTACGTCAGGTCCAAAACGTCGGAGGTCCATCTGTACTAAAAAACGTCGTACGAGACACGTGCAAAAACGAAATCCGTAACTCGTGTCGATTTAAAACACTCCCTATTGGTCGTGGTTTAAAACATCGCCACTCATTTCGTATTTCATATTTTTCGCACTTGTGTCGTAATGTACTATTCTATAATAGTCATTACTTCCAAGTATTTTTTTAGCCCGTAGTCAAGTACAGTCACCACACGGGATTGTTGAGCCACTTGCCACTGTTCGCAACTTGGTCGAATAATACAAATCGGGTTCCGAATCCGAACTCTTATGAGGCTGGTATCACGACTTCGGCCGAACTCTGCTGACCAATGGGGCGGTCGTTGCTACGGTTAGCCAATGACCGCTCGCGTATTCTTCAGAAGGTGACATTACCATGGTTACGTAATAACAAAAATGTTTAACCAATGATTGTTCGCTATTTTTCCGGAAGCTGACGTTACTACAGTTACGCTGACGTTACTACGTGGAGACGTCAATCTAACTTCAGAGCCCTGATGGTAATTTCGTTCACTTTCCTTTTAACGGCTGTCACTGACAGGTATTTTTTCAAAGTTAGAATTTCAGTCAGAAACTATCAAGTTTCTATTATACATTTTTATGGCTACTGACAGATTATGGGTAGATTGTCAAAGGTTACCTACCATATTTCTACAAAGGTTACATTACATAAGTTTTCAACTAACGTCAACTGAGCTGTAACGAATGATAATAAAGACAGCAATAGCATTTGTCTCTGTCAATGAAAAAACAATTTAAAATTGCTCGATAACATGCCTATTTACATAAATATGAATGGAAAAAATACCTATTAATATCAGATAAATCATGGCTTCCGATTTGAAGCAAATACGAATAAATTACTAAACGGTTTTAAACAAATCTATGAAGAACTGTCGTTATCCAGTTTCCTCTAGGAACAACGACATCTAGCGTCTAATAATGGCCGATGACTAATCTTTAATTCTCGTAGACGAAGAAATATTTATTATTTCAATTAGTTTTGACACACTGAAATTTTGACGCAACAAAAATTCGTATTTGACTGACATATCATCGGGGAACATCGGTCATGTCGCGATCGTGCCTACTAACGAAAAATACCGAACCCATAATATTACACGACCAAATTGCATCCATTGCCAAGTGGCTCAACATTCCCATGTGGTGACTGTACACATACTTAAACGGACAAATAGATCATCTCGGAATACTCCTGTGAGTTAAAATATAACGCTTGTATCATCCATATATTTTCAACTGAACAACACAAAGTGAAGTTAGCTTAATATATCAAGGAGGTTATTGAACATTAATTCGTATATTGTAATACCTACCGGCTACAACGATATTATACTTACCAATTCTTCTAAATACATTTAAAACAAAGTAAAAATAAGGAATCAATCATTAATTATCTCCTTACTCACGACAATCACACTTGACCTGTCCACTCCACAGAGGTACCGATTAAAGGGCCCTCAGCAAAAATAAGAGTTCCCAGAAAATCGACAATCGCACGTCACACGTTTTGATAAGCCTCCCCCCCCTCTACCCCTACAGGCAACAGGTGCTACGCGTCATGAAAACATTGTATACAACTGAAATATTATATGTTTGTCTGGAGGTCGCTTTGTGAACTGTATATTTTGATTCGACGGACAAAGAAAGTGCGAGCAGGGTTATGTTTGTTGATATTTATACTCGTAATATTTTGATATGTATACCTACCGGTCTGTAGGCTTAGCACAGGATTAGTGCGACAATATGTCGCCGCGAGATAAACTATCCATCCCTCTTTTGTTCATATAGTTAGTAAAACATGGAAAATCTATCTCGCGGCGACATACTAAGATACCAATTATGTGCTAAGCATACTGATACACCGGTAAGATGTCATTCTACAATTGTATACGATAAGCGATAAGTCACCTGATCGCAATAATTATGAAAATGATCTCGTGACTTTTCGTTCGAATCTGTCATTCCCATACATTTATTATTTATCGCTTATCGCATATGATTGAAGAATGGCATCTTGGCTAGGCCTGCTGAACAGCGATCGGTTCGACTCGCAAGTCGCAATTTCGAGGAAAGTTTAATTGACGTAATGACGTTAAGTTCCACTGTGGTAATGATAATAATTAGTATAAGGAAGAATAAAAAAAAATAGTTTGTCGCCCCATTTTATAAAATACTTAATCGAAATTCACTACAAACTTTCAGTCATACTAAGAATATGAGTGATAATACTCATTGCTATATTAGCGTCTTGTAACTTTCAAATGACAACAGAAGAAATAGTACATTGTGCATCTAAGGCGGTAAGTACGGTATTACTAACGAGAGTGTTAGAAACTTTTAATGACTCGAGTTAGTAGGAGTATGCCTCTTACCGACCATGATGCGTACAATGTTTTCTCTTACTCGAGTTATTCATACCCTACGGTGTATAACTCTAAACTGTCGGATAACTCGTAACAATTAACCTTTTTAATTTGTTCACGCCATTGCAGCACAATACCTAATATCGGTAAAAACAGGCAGTGTTTTGAGTATAGGTACCTACTACTCATAATATCTGCAGTCATTATTATGTTTACTCTACCGTTTCATATTACGTATAACGTTATGTCCTAAACTAAGATTCTTAGATTTAATAACAATCTGTCGTTGCAGCATGAATCCGCGCCTCTCCTATAGCAGGGGAGCACAATCGGGGGCCGCAAGACGAGCGACCGCAGCGGGCAGCTTTGTGCGCTCGCTGCTAAATTACGGTGCGGCTGCGGTGCCGGGCAGAGCGGGGAGCGGGGCGACAAGCTGTCACAAATCGTAATAAAATTCTTTTAAGTAAAAATTACCTGTCGCTGATCATAACTATCATAATAATGTTTGGAAAGATAATTCATATAAAGAATAAAGTAACTTCGATTCTCATGTATTGTAGCGACAAAAAAGGAATATTTTCTGAAAAGGCTTACAATACAAGGCTTAAATGCTCGTGATGTAAACTTTGTTGTACACACAGTATTCATCGGAGAATAGCTACACAAAAAGAGATTCTGTTTTTAAATTCAATAAAAAACCTAGGTTGAAATCTAAATCTCAACTTCAGACTAAATCTAAAGTTTAGATTAAAAGTATTCCTTTAGTATCAGTAGCCGTAGGTGCCAATGAGATTGCGTGATGAAATTAAGTATTTGCCGGTTCAAATAAATAACTAGTGCACAATCAAATCGCTCTAAGAAGTACTAGATACTGACCCCAACCCGCCCCAGGCTCGAGCGTCAGGTGCCCGTATTTTGGTCGCTTGGATCCGACTAGCCGTCGCCGTTCAGTTTATGTAACGCGAACATATAGCGTATACCTACCTCTATATACACTATGTACATAGCCTGCTTCGCTTCGCCGGGCTCCAAGCCCACCTTACTCGGAACTAACATGAATACTGAATAACCGTCGATTGTAAAACAACTAGAACAAATGAACCGATGCGAATAAAAAATCTAACCCTTTGGGTGAGGGGTGGAAGGTGAATTCTTACGTGCGGGGTGGTGAGGGTTGAGCAGTACCCGTATAATCTGCGGCCCTACTGCGAACATCGGAGTCCTCAAATTTCGGGGATTTGTCTCTGTCACTCCACCGAAGGCGTCATTAGAGTGACAGAGACAAATACGTTCGCGGTAGCAGGCCTGTCGTTACATTATTGACGTGGTATTTCTATCCATCTCGCTCGTACTCGCTTATTGGTGCGAGCGAGCCTAATAGAAAGAAAGTCCGCGTTAATAAAGTAGCAGCTGCTCATGGTAGGGCTGCTGGTCTATTTCGCAGTAATCTGGAGGCGGGAGCTCGCGTGTCGACGCAGCTAAAATGCCGTATCACGGAGACACACGGCCGCCGATCACCAACGTCAGGCCAACCAACTTAAAATCTAATTTACTTTACTTATTTAAAAAAATATATTAAAAATCCATTTTATATCGTCGGCTGACAAGCAAAACTCACTATAAAAACTGTCACTACTCTTAGCAACCTTTTATGTCAGTATTGAATCAGAACTTAGATACGATCTCCATTTCAAGTAGGTATTTGTTACTTAGTGAGTTTTGGTTGTCAACCGACGATGAGTGATTTTTTTCTTGTCTTTTCGTGAGTGAGACAATTCGACAATATCAATTACTGTCTTGCGATTACTAACGGTGTTATAAATGAAAACATAAAGCCTGTGATTTTTTATTCAATAGATATCGCTTGATTTGTTTCAATTAGACTCTACATTTAATTAACTAAATTCCTTTAGATAAGGATTGCCTAATTAATAATTATAGGCCTCATACAAAATGGCATTCATACAAAATGGAAATCTTACAGTGTGTGGTATCGTTGAATAGGACTCATAAAAAGAATAGGTACCATCTAAAAACATAATCAAGCCGTTTTTGAATAACTGAGGAGTGTCTTTTCAAAAAGGCTTATTTCCACTCTGTCAACAAAGGTTATTTTTTGTATGTTTTCATAAGAGATATAAATCCTATTGTAAAAGCGGAAATACGCCCTTTTGAAACAACAGCATCCATACATTCCTCAACTACGGAAACTTACTCTGAACAATGAACATAGCCTGTCATACTCTTGGCCGGTTTTTAACTCTAGGCAGAAAGTTCTCGAAACCCAGCTGTTGTTGTCCGAACCTCGAAGCGCTGTGTGGCGCTGACTGCTGAGTCGCACTGGCCGCGGGCAGCGGACTCAGCTCGTTCCGAAGAATTACACTGCGCCTTAGCGGACAGGGAAATTAGATCGCGACCTTTCTACGTGCGCACTATTTACGTGCCTCTAGGCAGCAGGTACTATATTCTGTGATAGGTAGGCTTTACCTATGTATAGAAAGTAAGTAAAGCGAAACAGATAAAAAAAAGTCATAGGTATCTTAAATATTTTTTTCTACTCCCGTACTTTTATTTGTCATTTACATGGTCGTTACCTTACAAATGTCAAGATTTTAAGTCTATATTGTCTATTCCCTATAAACGCATTCGGGTTTACACGCAGTGTGTTTTTTGCGTTTTAAGACACCTCTTGTATACAAGACTTAATGAAATACATGGCTGCCAGCCTAATTTTAAATGTCATTTCTGATAAACAGTAAACCATAGAGGAGCTTTCTTTTTTAATTTTGTCGTCTCCCACCCGACCTTGATGATTAATACCTAAAATTGTGTTTGACTAAGAATATTTCTCTTTACAATTTTATTTGAAAACAAGTGTGTGGTCGTAGAAAAAGTATTGAATGTAACATTGTTTAACCGAGTCAAAAAATGCTCATGGCGTCTTTAATAACAATTTTCGGCTTCGCCTCAAATTGTTACCCACGCCACTCACCTTTTTTGACCTCTCTTCAACAAGGGTTGCATAAAATACTATTAAAGTATACCTATAAGTGTCTTAAATATAGTAGACAATTTTCTTCTTTCAATAAGCACATTACTTGCTGTAAACAGCGGTGTACTTGATTATTTAATAAAGTGTTTCCAAGTGCCTACAGGTGTAGTGCAATAGTACATTTCCTAACTAGTGCGGGAAATTTTTTTTCGGCGAGGGTGAAAGTTGGAGCCCGAGTGAAACGAGGGCGATAATCACCCGAGTTAAAAAAAAGTTTTTGCTCGTGTAAGGGACGATTTTTTTTATAACAAGTGCGTCAAAAAGAGAAATTACCACGCGCGAAGCGTGTGCAAAGTTCGTTTTTACGCACTAGTTAGGAAAAAGATTTTTCATCACACTTGCTGTCTAAGCGCGTAGCGGGAGTAACAATAGGCATTACATCTCTACCAAATTTTCGTTACTTCTTAAATTTTTGTGAATAATTAATTATAGATCAGCCGATCACCCGATCATGGTCACTTCGACAGATTGGAGTTTATTTCATATCATTGATGATGATGACACGACATGTCCAAATCCCTGGGTTTAGAACTGCCATATCACACTCCACCACTAATGGACAGGCTAGGCCTAATCCAGCCGTAGTTGATCATATAGACAGACGCGGGCGATAAAATGATCAGTAAGTAAGTAATCAAATCAATAGTAGATTGTGACACATGTGAATTTCACTTTTCTATGGTACTGGTCTCACCGCGAGCTACTCAGCTATAAAACACGAACAAAAGATACGCACTCCCGTGTAAATAAAAATAGACACGGCGATACTCGCCCGGCGGTGATAGCTGATAGCTGGGCGAGTATCGCCGTGTCTCTTTTATTTACACGGGAGTGCGTATCTTTTGTTTGTGTTTATAGCTCATAGTTCATAGCTTAGTAGCTCGCGGTGAGACCAGTGCCTATAACTCCCGCGATGCATGCAAGCAATGGCGCGCTTAGAAAGCAAGTGTTACGAAAAATATATTTGGCCTTGGCATCTACGTTTTTGATAAAGAACTGTAAAAATTATTAACAGCTTGGTTATTTACGTACAGTTTAATGATAACTTACTTATTATCGGATGAGTCCAGTTGGCTTATGATGTATGATGGTATGGTGTTCATCGTTTGTAGTTGTTGCTGTCACCTTCTGACAAGTACGGTAGTGCGAGCGAAGGTGACCCGTAGTACGATAAACAGTAAAAATTGTACCATCATAAGGCACCTGTAGATGTACCATGACTTTGCAAGTATCGGTAACGTTAGATATTACTCAATACCCTGAGAAGGATCTGCAATTGACGTAAAAATAAAATTAAATACAGACATCAATTATTAATTATGTCGTTATCAATTTATGATGCGTTAAGAAAATATACAAAACATACGGACATACCACTCTTACTGACAGTTATACATTATAATATTATATTTTTTACGTTTTCTCAGCATTACATCATAAATCGTCTGCAACAGACTCAAAGACCAATAATGATGATGTTGATGATTATCAGGCGCAATTATATCAGCCCTATAAATAATTAGGTATTTATTCGTGGGATGTTAAATGGGGAAGTGAGATTCGATTTCTATGGACACTAGTCTCTAGGATTGCTGACTTAAACTGCAAATAAACGATCTGCTCTGCTCCGGATTCACCAAGCTGTTTTACGACATTAGATCTCAAGTTTCGAACCTGGAGCAAATGACCCCCACAGACTTAACAGTTCTAATGTGAACAGAGGATAAAGTCAGGTTTTACGAGTATGTAGAGTAAAACGTAAGTCATAGGAATACCAAGTTGGATGGATTAGCTTTGGATTTATTAGCTTTAGTGCGCAATAGCAAAGAGCTTATTTGGCTTAAATTTTCATCAAAAGCCGTAATAAAAGTATGAAAAGCCATCACCTATCACAAGAAAAAAAACGGCCAAGAGCATGTCGGGCCATGTTCAGTGTTATAGGATTCCGTAGTTATTCAAAAACTGCTGGACCGATTATGTTAGGAATAGTTTTATTTTAAAGTATTCTATAAGCCTACTTATTCCTGATTTTTTCTTATTTTTTGTGCGTACGGACAGACGGCCAGACGGACAGACGGACATGGCGAAACTATAAGCGATAAAAATGTGGATATTAAGAAAAAGAGATCGGAGTTTCACAGCCCCGCACAGGAACGAGAGACTGATAAAATGAAACGTCGACATAACTGTTATCGATGAGTACCTCCTACTCGTACACCCTAGTCTCAATCTCATAAAGGTAACGAACAAAACATAGGACCCATTCAGACTTTATTAAAAAAAATATACTTTATATTGATTATTGTCTATGGTGATGTCGTTAGAGTATTTTTATAAGTCTTTGTTCTTTTGATGGGTACTAATTAGAAGAGATAAGAAAAATAAACTAGTGTTTTGAATATGATTTGCATTCTTATTAATAATCGATAAGTAACGGCGCATTATTTATTTATTAACCCTTAATAAGGCATCAGTCACACCTAAATTTCATTGGATTTGACACATATTCATTGACAGAATAAGTTTCAAAATGAGGTGGTAAATACATTACCATTGCCCTATTAAGGGTTAAATATATATTTATCGATTACTACAAACTTATCGATAACAATTATGCCGATGTTTACTTTTTACAATCTATCGTTCCTCCTAGAAAAATATCTAGGTAGGTATTTAAATAAAAGTTGCTGCACAAATTGACGCCATGGCGATTTTTGATTAAAGCCTTAACTATGTACAATTTTTTTTCAATCGAGCAAGCAATGGCGCGCTTAGACAGCAAGTGAGATGAAAAATCTGTTGAAGAATTTACAATGCCGTATCTATACTCCTAACAGCCGTGTATAGTCGGAAGTAAATAAAGTCGGTCGGTCGTCACGTATCGGCTCCGGGGACCGGCCCGGCGCGTGATTGTGCTCGCGACTCCACTTGTAATTCATCCCGCATTCATTACGTTTCTGAACGAGTTATTTTTACCTCGTCACTCATTATTGTCTATTCCCACCAGATTGGCTTACTTTCAATTAGTTGAATACAGACCTTTGCACACAACCACAGATTATCTCTTATTCATAATATCATAAACGTCTCCTAAGTTAGCAAGCAATACTTATATTTTTTCCCTTTCGGTCTTGTATAGTCATATTGTTAAGACCGAAAGGGACAAACGATACTTAGTGGCTTGCGAATTGGGAGACATTTATGGAATAAGTTTTCGATGAGGATGAAATTTTGCCCACGCTCTGAGTTCTGATGACAATACATGACTAGCTAAGAAACGTCATTACACATCCAATATGGCGGCCTCTGCAAGATGGCGGACTGGCTGTTTGAAATCCACCCTCATGATATGGGTATCAAATGAAAGGGTTTGCACTTTGCTGTCAGGAATACGAAAAAAGCGTGTTTTTTAGTTTTTTCCACAATTTTCATAATTAAGAAGGAAACCTGTACACTACGCCCCCAATAATCCAGTAACGTTCAACACTTCACCCATAAGTACTAGATTCTATGCGGAAAGAGAAGGCGTGTAACAAAAAGGCACGCCTTTATTACTCAGATAGCTTCACTTTCCAACCAGACTCTAACCAGCAATGCTATATGCGCACTATGCGCAGTACGAGTGGTGCCGTCTCCATAACCGTAACATTTACCCGGTCCAGGCACTTTGCTTATTAAACTAGAGCTCTCATAAAAATGCCCGCGACCTTACAACTGGGGTGGCAGAAAATGGCTGATACCTCAATCAACGAGGTTATCCTTTAAGCCAGGGGCCAGCTATTACCCACTAAACGACACTAGTGCTCGGCGACGAATGCGGCGTGAGCTGGAACTACACTGCGTCGAGAGTTGGACATTTAATGTACGAACTTCGTATTCTCTAACGAAAAACAGCGAAGAACTCGCCCACAACCTCGCTCACAGCCTCGATTCCTAATGTCAAATAAAACAGCTAGGATTTTAGACAAGGCTGTCTCGACGTCGAGCTCGTTGACGAACGCAGCGTCGAATGTGTGAATAAGAGAATAGCATAGCAGTTATGTTATGTTCCTTACGTAGTCACTCCTACTTGTTATTGACTAGGTAGCACAGTCAAGTGTGTCCTAGTGTTTCAATTTATGTATTTACGGCTCCGACTACAGGTGCAAATGAGACAACACTACTTCATTAGTTTAAATTGATCTAAGAAACTTATATATTTTTGTCTGTTAGTGATAGAAAGATTAGAAAGGCAGAACGATACAGAAACTTGAAAATTATTGAGTAAAACTAAAAATAAAACATTTATAAAAATGAACATATCCGCTCGTCGGAGATTAATAGAAGTTCCTTTTTCTCTTTGGAACAACGTGTAGGTGTAAGAAACTTCTGCCTGATGAGGTTCTTAATATTATCCTTATAGATTAGTTAAAACCTTGTTAAACCTTATTGATTAGCTTTTATGCTACGAATAAGATTCTGACTTTAACCAAATGCCGTCTTTTCCTAACCTATTTCATCCTATTCTAAGTTGCGCTGCCAGTGCAGTGCCACATGACGTCAGGTCTTATACACTATTTCCTTTTGTTGTCGATTATTGGAAACAAATTATATTACATTTTTTTTAACCCTTCGACTGTCACAGTTGGCCATAGATGACAACGGAAAATCTTGACTACGACGCCAATGACGGCACTGGCCGACAGCTACGCCAATGCAGTAGGAACTTACGCGCGACCCCGTAAGGTTCAATTTCACTTAAATAATCGTGTACGCGTGGCGTCTGGACCTCAGTATATTCCTTCGTCGTCTGGTCAAACGGTTAATAAAAAATATTAACATTAGAGCATTTTTGAGCAGTGCTTTAGGGTTTGGCTAATGGCTAGGTCAGGTCAGGTTGTATAATACAATGAGAAGAATTACACATTTCCAAATAAACATTAACCTAAAAATAAACTATTAGAACGACTCGCCCTCTAATAAAGACATTCCAAGTATTCAAGAATTCCCTACTCGTGCGCGCGTCATTTTTATGCCACGGCGTCCGCCTCGCTACCGCTCGTCAACCCGTCAACGACCGTCGTACGGTCGTGCGACGGTCGTCTAGTCCCCGTTTTACGATACGAGCTTTGGTATAGCCCCGACTGCAGCCTGCAGCTGCAGAATAGGTATGCCAGATTATAGCCAAGTAGATCCGACATCTTGCCGTGTGATGAAATGTAGGGTCCATGGAAAAAACATGTCCAAAGCTTAAAAAATCAGGGCAAATTCACACCTTATTCTGATTTTTAAGGTGGTTTTTCCTTTTGTAATTTGACTAGACATGTTCTTTCCGTGGATCCTTCAAATTGTTTTCCTTTCATTTAATTTATGAAGTTTGTTAGAGAAATTCCATACTTGTAATTGACCCTAACGATCGATGCAATAAAAGTAAAGGGTGCAACTTTTAAGATTTTAGTCGGTTCGATTACAAGCGGATTTAAAAAAATAATTAAATGCAGTTTTCTTTATTTAAAAAAATAAAGGAATGTTTTCTGTAAGTAAAATTTTCTATCTACTGTATTAAGAGTACTTCCCCTTAAGGTGGCATTACAGTACTCCACCCTGTACATAAATACTTTTAAAGCGAAGAAAATGCTGAAGATAATTGTGCTATAACAGGACCTCAGGCTTTATAAGATCTATCGTCTTGTGAAACGGGAAAATTGACATTGCCAGTATTGGCACCTCGAGTCGTGTAAAAAGTTTTGCCAACTTGTGACTCAAATGAAAAATGAGTAGATACTTGAGGCACTTGTCAAAGGCAAGTAAGCGTTGAGCAATCAACAATAACGAATAAAATATATAGATCCCCAGATATATCTCAGGAAAAGTGACAGATATATTTATAGTCGCTGTTTGCTTACACTGCCGGCGAACAAATGTTCTCTCTCTCAGAAAAATTTCGTTGATTGTTACTCGCTGCTCCATCATCGCCGTTGGTGGGACAAGTACCTTAAATTACCACTTTCGCACTATTAAACATTGAAATGAAAGGATATCATCGTATCTTTGTGTTAGTGTTTAGGTTTAAGTTGTGTGGGGATCCCATTGGACGTTTAGATTTTTCCTTTTGTGTCTTCTATTTATGTACTGTATTATTTGTGGCGTATTTCTTTCTGCTGTTTAATAGGTAATGAAAAACTCACGCAGTCGCAAACACGCATAGGTGTTGTATTATAAGGGTATGTGTAAATGGGCGCGATTTATGAGATATGCACTACCTACCGATAAGAGATCCATGTCTTGGACACCCAAAAGGCGGAATTTATAGTCAAGAGCTCGGGAAATGCTTTATTCGGGCAGTTCTGCGCAGTGAAGTATCTCGCGCTCGCGCTGTCGCGGGTTTAATTTAAATAATACTGAAGAACACTTGCGTGCGATCTTATTTTGCATAAGATATATCGTTTTAGAACTCCAGAGATTTAGACCGAAATTATACAAGGAAATTATTGACTCGACACTCGACAATTAATTTACCTCTAGTAATAGATATAGGCCCTGGGTTCGAATTTACGCAAGGGCTTTGATTTACCAATTTGACATGAACATGAGCATGTTTATGAGTCATAGATGTTTGTACAGTCAAGTGCAAAAATAAGTATCGAAAGAATCCGTTCATAAATATGTTACGACGTTCTTATTACACAGAATTAGAGTGCACTGGGACATATTTTTGAACGTTTTTGTATACCCCTTATTTTGTCTTCGACTGTACGTATCTGAGTAAAAAATACGTTAATGATTTTATACTACACAAAACTCTATTATCACCTACACTTAGTAAAAGCTTTGCTTATTTGAGCCAAAGTTGTAATTTATAACTTATCCCTGAATATTTTAATTTATTTAGATTCAGCTATCATGCGCCAAGTTCTTCATAGCAAGTGAACTCACCATCTTCAGAATCTGATTAGTTTTAGCCACGTCTGCCTGTCGAAAGGTAGATGTTTACTGCCGGCGCTGCAATGAATTCTACCTGGGTTGTAAAATGTCCTAAGCTCCACGAATTCCATGAACGCTTAAGATACTTTAGAAAGGAAAACTAGTACCTCGCGAAATAGCGCGAGTTACGATCGTTGCATTCACGAGCCTCATTTCCGGAGGCCATAAAGAAATGCACTGGATTTTAGTCCAAAAAATCCGGACAAGTTTGAGTTGGTCTCATGTACTGAGTGATCCGACGAACAAATAAAAACTTACGCGACGTATTCTTGAGTAAAAGAGTTTTGCCTGATGTAATGTCAATCTTACGATTTTTGCAGTTATCCCTATGCTTACGTATGCTAAAACTTAACTGTGCCCTTGCCGGTCCTAAGCCCGGCTGAAAAGACGAGGGTTAGCTGTAAGTCGTCTATCCAGTCGTAAAATGACAACGTATTGGGCGGTGGTCAAATAACCCAATCCAATCTAGGCCTCAGTAGGACGCGGGAACCCACTATGAGTTATCTCCCGAGAAAGGCCCTATGAATCGCACACAAACAGAAGCTAATATCTTGGACGACACTACTGACCCACGGCGCCAACCAGTATCCGGGCTGACTGTTGTGAAATATGCTTCCGAAGCCACTGGCAGGGTGTAGCACCAGGCCTTGGCAGCGAGAAGTGTTACTGGCGAAATTAGCAGAAAAACAACTTCCGTCCAGGATGAGCGTCGTATCGATAGGTACCTAGTGTACGCGGACTTTTGCGAGCGGGCACGTTACCATCGGGGAAAAAGAGTCAGACATCGGTCACATAGCCAGAAAGAAAACGGACACATTGGAAGCACTTCTGGTAACAGAGAAAGAGACCGAGAGAAACAAGCCCCATACACTGGACATACTAAATTCGAGACATCACCAAAATAAAAGCGCTTGACATTGCCGAGGACCGTAACAAATGGAAAACGATCGTTCAAAGATTAATTAGTCGAGGTCACGACCCTCAGCAGTGACGAACACGACACGAGGAGGAGGACGTATGGTAAAAGAAAGTATTGCCTCGCCTTGAATGCCTCAATTATATGGCAGAATGTCAACGGTGAGCACCCGATCCTACAGGTTTTGATAAACTTTGAAAGGGTTGGCTATGTACATTTTTTTATTGGGTATAGTTCTGTGGTAGGTATCACACATATCAATAGGTGCTAGGCATTTCAGCTTGATAGTCTTGATAAGTTCTCGAGATAGATGAACGCAATTGGTCTGCGGTAAATTACCTAATTAAACCCGATTTTTATACCACTCCGAACTATTACAATTTTATGGTTTCCACTGGTCAAGACAAGAATTATTTTGAATAAAAAGTAAAGTTTAATGATGTCGCAGCTACAGGAATTTAACATCATTCTGTCTTGACAATGAAACATCAAAATGTAGTTTGCTTTATACATTACTAGCGACCCGCCCCGGCTTCGCACGGGTACTATACTAACATAAAAACCTTCCTCTTGAATTACTCTACCTATTAAAAAAAAATCTCATCAAAATCCGTTACGTAGTTTTAAAGATTTAAGCGTACAAAGGGACATAGGGACAGAAAAAGGGACTTTATTTTATACTATGTAGTGATAGTGATTAAACGATGTATTTTTATTAATTTAGAGCGTAATAACTATTCTATTCACTATTATATTATAAAAGTCATATGCGTATTTTTCTGTACGTAATTTTACATGGCACGATAGACTGAATGTACCACAATTTTATATATTATATATATTTCATGAACTGAATCTGTGGATCTTTCAGATAAATGTTGCTCTTGACCGCCACAGAAACCTTATGACGACCACTCATCCCAGGGCTTCACATGTTACAACAAACAGGGTTGTCTGTACCCACGGCCTCAACAATATCAATTTCGGGGACGCGCCGCGTCGCCCGGGCCGGGGTACCGGACGATATTTTTGCCGGATCGGATGGAGACCCCTTTGTGCCGACGCGCTCGGATGAACTTGGCGGTGGCGGTGAAATGAAACTTCGAAGCAGGTATTTTGGTGATATTAATCAGGGCAGGTCTTCTTCAAATGGTAGGTGCGTTAAGAATCAAGAAGCGTTAATGAGAAAACATTTCTAAATTATATTATGATCAAACGGAAGCTTTTCCCATGACACCCGTAAACAGTATATTTCTTAACTCCTATGTTTATTGCGCAAATTCGTTTAGTGTACATACATACCTGTTGGGTCACAACGGAAGAACAACGCTGGCTTAGCCAGCTACATGCTGAGTTGTGACCCTTTTGTAGCAAGCTGTTGTTGTGTCATTATTTGTAAGATGTGTATATGTTCATTGTGCTTGTCGTAAATAAATTTTATTTAATTTCATTTCAAATTCCGATTCGATTGAAATCTTTGTGGTAAGTGTCTGACAACATACCGGAAAAAAACTTTGTGTTAAATATTTTAGTTTCACAAGTTACTATCAAATAAGTATAGTTCCTTAGTGGTATGAAGCTTTAACAAAGCTCATATAAGAAAACGGCAAGGAAAATCGTAAATGAAAACACGTTTGCCCCAGGCCAAACTAAGTATCGTATTCTCTCGGCGTAGAGTGTACGCTGGAGTATCTACTACATTTAGCCAGAGATACCACGAGCAGGTATCTCGTTTTACAGTTCTGATTACTCCGTTATATGAAACAATGGATCTTTATGGATTTAAATTTGGTCATTTTTATGTTCAAAAAAAATAAAAAAATAAAAAAAAATATCTTAGGACATCTTACACAAATCAACCTAGTCCCACGGTAAGCTCAATTAAGGCTTGTGATGTGGGTACTAGGCGACGATATATATAATAGATAGATACATATAGATACTTAAATACATAGACAACCATGACCAAGGAACAAATATTTGTGATAAATAAATACACAAATAATGCCCTCGCCGGGATTCGAACCCGGAACCTCCAGCTTCGTAGGCAGGGTTACTACCAACTAGGCTACGGAGGCTGACAAAAATGTTCAGGTCGTTTAAATCACATACCTTGTTGTTTTCATTCTGTAAAGTGTAAGTGTCATGAATAAATGTTTTGAGTTTGAGTTTGATACCTATCAACTCAACCAGCCTAAAAAATCAACGGGATGCGCCATGATGACTTTAATTTTTTCTCTCTTTTGTGTGTTATTTGTCGTGGCATTACCAAATAATGGGTCCTACGGAAGACCAGCGCTAGCCTTCAGGCTAGCACTACGCAGAGTTGGGTCAATTTCGTGATGCACCAACTCAAGTTTTCTATGACATTATTTCATTTATATTATTGTCTTGTGTGTCGTGTCATGAATAAGTGTTATCATTCATTTTTACGTTATTATTATAGACAGGTATGTAGTGAATTAAAATTCGGTCCTTAACTGTGGTTACCAGCTCAGCTGTCACCTACGAACAAATAAGACATGGAAACCGCACGCCATATTAAATTGCCTTTCAGAAACGGTTCTGAATTTTAGTTGACAAGTGACCCCCTCTTCAATACATCACGGACATGAGTGTCAATATCAACATACAGGGTGGAAAGGGACGACGTTCCATCCCGCTACCAACCGAGTCTACCAACCATTACGATGAACTTTCAGTAAGGGACCAACATCGAAATATTAAAAAAAAAATTAACACCTCATACAAAGTGAGTGATGAGTTAGAGTTCAATAGTATGGAAAAGTCAATTTTCCATGTACGCTTTCGATGTTGGTCCCATACTGAAAGTTCATCGTAATGGTTGGTAGACTCGGTCGGTAGCGGGATGGAACGTCGTCCCTTTCCACCCTGTATAAAAACTTAAGCCGCCATTTAAAAATAGTTGTGATTGGTCCGGTCCATCAAAGTTTTGATTGGCTATATTCTATAAACATTTGTCAAAGATGTTGCGCCGAAATATGCGCGGTGTTAAGAAAAGCGCTATATCCTGCCCATCTTGGCACAATTGAACAATTGCTTTTGGGGGCATTTTTGAGCTGGCGTTAGACGTCCATGTTATACATGGTCGCAGGCTGTCGCTCTTATTTTACATAGGAATAAAGCTCAACCAAAATTTCAAAGCAAATGAGTGGCGTGTCTTTGTATTTTAATAAATACCTACTCAAATTGTGTATTGCTTCGTATCTAAGTCATTAGTAATAAAAAATGTATATGTAGTGTGTAATGTGTGTAAATGTAAATGTAAAGGCTGCATATATAAAATTTGTAAATTTTTACAGCTTAGTTTGGTTTGCCAGATTATATCTACTGGACACAGCTGTGACATGCCTGTCCATGTGTCCCAAGCTTTGTATTTGCGGCCAGAACTGGGTTCTGAAGTGACGCAGTGTAGTGTGCGGAATGCGGGTTGACCCGCTTTGTTGAATGAAGCCCGTTTACAACTCACAAACAGTATATAGTTGCACTTTGGGGGCGTTTAGAGCCGTCACTTGTGATCCCGGTCTAGCTGCGCGAGTTTTTTGGACTACCCGCACTTAGTACCAAGTACCTACATACCTATATTTAAAATTTTATCATAGTTAAAGAGAAAGTGTGAAAAAGGGCAAAGTATAAGAATATCGAACCACATCATAATGTCACAGCTATCACGAGGGATAAAATATAGCAATACAGTTTTTAAACGAATTCAAGAAAGGAGGTAGATAGATATTATCAGACATTAACTTAGGCTTAACAGTTAATTCCGACTCTAAAGAAGGATACTTAAAATGTGCATGGTACTTAAAAATAAGACTCATTTTTTAAACCATACTTTAATAATATTTTACAATTGAGAGAGACTGATGACTTTACAAGACTAACTAGCAAGAGGGCGGGGTGAATGAGTATTTACCTGTTATCTTTTGCGATTATAATCATTCGATCTTCGGTATACTTCAAATGCCGTAAACCAGGCTGTAAGAGCCTGGTGGTCGCGATACACCCACGTCCGCGTTACGAGCCGTGGCAAATTAGCCAAGAACGTAAATACGGGATGAAACAAAGGTCACGCGTAGGAAGAGGCAATTATAGTCGGTGGTCGTTCATGTTAATATTAAGCCTGAACGGCCCACGATTAACGTGCTTACCATAAGTTGCCGCTTCCAGTTTAATACAGACGTTCTAAATCACTCGGACCAATACGCGAGCGGGATGGTCAGAAAGTAATTCAGTAGCCGCCGTACCATGACTTTGCAAGTATCAGGTAATAATAATAACGTTAGGATTTTCTCGATTTTTAAAGCAAACCATCGCGCTCGCTCCGAAATGTAAGTGCGAGCGCGATAATCTTTACGTATCGAGTAAAACCTAACGTAGGATACGTTAGGGTGAAGACTAAAGACACATACGAGTATATCAGCCTTTGTCTAATGAAATTGGCCGTTTAGTATGAAACGTATAAGCATGCGTACGCGTGCGGGAAGGTGGACGCGGTCCCATACTAGATTGACATTTTCTATAGACAAAATGCGTACGCATGCTGATCAATGTGTCTTCACCCTTACTTTCCAACTCATGGTATGGCTACTGTGCAGCTCACGGCGCAAGCTCATGGTAGGCACACGGGAAAGATTAAATAAAATCGCACGGGCTTCCTCAACTCTTCCCGTGGGTGCCGTAAGAGTCGACTAATAAAGGGATTTAAGTGTCACACTTTCCTTTACAGATAAGCAGCATCATCGTTGTGAACACAGTACTACGATTGCCAATCCCCTTGCGCGATAATGGCCATTAAGTACCTACCTCCTAATGCGTCCATACGCACAGTTAATTAGAGAGTCATATGTCGAGCATGTGGACTGACATAGGCTGATGATGAATGTATGGGCCTCTTCTCAAATCATAGTAGGTCCTATATCGCGGATATTCAGTAAGTGTGTAATTATACATATACTTGCTGTATATAATTTGTTTCCGATTGCTACACATTTCCCTTTCTGTAGCTCAGTCGGTAAAATAACAAATTATTCTCCCTTAATTAGACTTGGAAGTTTCTATGTATTTAAGTATTTATTAGAAGTCTAAATTGACGTTACAGTAGGACTAAGTCGATCTGTGCAAAATTGAAAGGCATAATACTAACACTAATAGATGATTATAAGTTATTGTAAGTACAGGGTGCTCGCGAGGAAACCGAAAGATTTTAATGCTAGATTCTTGACCATATTTAGAATCTTTAATGTTCTGTCAAATTTCCTGGATTCGGCTTGGTATCAGAGATAATCAACCTTTTTTCGAAATAAGTTTTTCGACGTAACTCGTCATTTAACTTCTTTTTGATTACAATGCTACCACAATATGTTCTAATATTACCACACCTTTTGCCTGACAACCAAAAAATATGAATAGATTTGACTGTACCTAAAAAAGACAATTAAAATAAATAATTTAAACAAATTGTTGTTATGTTAAAAAGTACTGGAAATGTTAAAAAATATTCAAAAAGACTAAAAGAAAGAAAAAAAAATGTTTTTTTTTTTGGTGGAATTGACATTAGGTCTCATAATATTTTTTGTTTATTTTGATGTCTAGAATGCATAGTTAAAATCTTTCGGAATGCTCGCGAGCACCCTGTATAACTAAACATAACTACGTCTAACGGACTGTTTCACAATCCACGGACAAATATATCCGTTAAATAAAATGATCTGAATCATTTTCTCCAGACAGGCAAATTAAAGAAAAATAATGATAACATTTATCTGACAGATATAGTTTATTCGGGGATGGTGAATCAGGTCTTAAAGTAGTCAGTTAATTTAAGAGCTGGGCTATTGTCGGAGTAATCATTTTCTTCAACTGATATAATAAAACTTGAAGACTTCAAGTTCAAAATAAGTATTTTATTCATTTTCATTCTCAGTCTTATCACGTTTGTAAAAAGTTTTATTATAGGATGCATATTGTACCGAATAATCGATCAAAGTTCACTGATGCAGTTTTAAACACAAACATGAGCTTTATTTGTTGTTTTAACATGTCCAGTAAGCCTGTCGTGTCAAATATTTACAGCTACACTATCACTACAAGGTGCCAAGGTCCAAGGTTCAGTTTTACTCGAAAATATACAAAAGATGAAAATATATACCTCAAGCCGTACCCAAATGTAGGATTTTGTATGAAAATTTTAGATTAATCTTGACCATTAATGAAAAAGAAAGCTGTATTCTCAAAGATAGATCATCTATCAGTTATTATTTCAACACAAAAATAACTGGCATCTCTGTGAGAGTGAATCTATGTAGAGACAGTCACAGGGACTGTCCTTTAATACTCACAAAATAAATGAGGTCACCCATTGCATACACAACAATATCCAAAAAAACTCACTGTGCCTACTTTAATTAACGATTCCCCGAAAGCTATTCTCGTTCTTCAGGATATGACGTAAATGAATCCTTCGGCGGTGTGGACAGAACACTATCGAGGCAGTCATTAGACCGGGGCGCCCCCACACACGAGGGGGTGGGGAGGCGTCCGCGGATATCTTGCTCTTTTTGCATTTCTTTCCGATGCAAATTTCTCGTCGCGAGTAACGCCAGCATGGAAATGGAGATTGGGAATTTTCGGTAATGTTTTTTAGGGTGCCCCCCGCTCATTACGCTCTAAAATCTTTAGCGAATGAAAAATAAAAAAAAAAACAATTTAAACATTTATTTCCCCGTTTGTTAGTCGTGAATTAGCGAACCTGACGGGTGCGAAATAGGAGCTGTAAGTTTATGTACTGTCCGCTGATCGTGTAACAAAGAAAGTTTCTATTGTATAATCGAATGTCGGGTTTTAATTAAATTTTCTTTGTCCGCGAGAAACGGTCTCAGCGAACCCGTGCAGGAATCGACGGGATCTAATTCGCGTTTGGGTTCGCGTCGATTATTCCTCGGGGTCCGGCACACGCGGCACGCGGTAGGGTAGGAGACTCGTAAATCAATATCGGCGGACCCTTATTAATTAGTGCGTTCGTTACGCGGACCCCCGCGGACCTCCCGCCGCCCCCGCCTCGGGCCCGCACCTCGCCGGTCTTCCGGCTCGCGTAGAACGTTTTTAATTAGTATCCCCAAAGGGAACGGAAACTCGTAGGCAGCGCTGTGTTGACACCTTGCTCGCTGAAACTTAATAAGACTCCATGCAGCGAGTCTCTGTGCTATAATGAACACTCACACCGGCTCGGCGCGCCATGGGGCCGCTCGCTGCAGCCGTTTGTACGGGGGCCGACAATAGCGGTACAGGAATTAACGACGAATAATAGGAGGATAGTGAATCCTGCTTTTGCACGTCGCCCAACGGGAGACAATGCGCCGAGAATATAAGACACGGGTTTTTGAAACGTATCAGCTGGAAATTCGAACAAAGGAATGCGCTCATTTGAACACGTCTCCTATTCTCGCGTCATGCCAAAGAGCCGAGTATAAACACGGCGCGCAGTTTTATTTTCTTCGCTCGTAAATGCTAGCATATCTCCGGAAAATTCAGATGCAGGATCTAGGAAACGGCGGAATAAAGTTTGCGCTAACTGCGTAAACAATAAGTTGGCGCGTAATCCGGGGGTCGTTATGTAGGTGTGTCATCAAGAAAAGATTATCGGCCGATGTTGTAAATCGTACCCGGAGCACGGAGCCCGGAAGGCGGAGCGCGTCCCCGCGGGCGGCGTCGTCCGGTGCGGCGTCAATTAGACGGGGGAGGCGCCGGGCGGACGGGGCGCGAGACGCAAACCACGTATACGTTAGGTATATGCCCGGAAATTCGAGCCTATATATCCGAGCGTGTAGCGCCTGCCTTGGGCACCGTAATTAATAGCGAGAGGTCGAATCGGCCGTCGTCAGCCGCCTAATCTTGAACCCTAATTATTATTCAGGGAGTTTTTCCCGCTTGTTTATGCCGCGAGGGCGCTGATGAAAGAAAATTGCCCCGCGCCGCACCAGACGCTGTTTTATGTGCTTCCGCTGTCTTCTTAATGCGAAATGTTTGCCGAATCGTAAACGTAAATTGGACGTTTGCCTCATTATGATTATTGAGTTAGCTTTATGTTCTCGATTCTTTCAGAGCCGGGGCATTTTTTCTCTTATAGCAGCGGCCTGTTGTGTTGCTCGCGGTTTTTCTTTCTTGTACTTTGCTTGCTTTTATTGCGTTTACATCAGGCTTTGCCTTTACGAACGCCCTGTTTTTATTTCTTTCATATTTTTCAGGCGAAATATCTAATGGATTGAGGTTTTTCTTGCTGCTCGGTTCTGAAAATTATTTCCGTATATATGCGATTCGAATATGCATTCGATGTTATTACAAACATTAGATGCAAACATTGTAGCTACATAAAATACATTTTCCTGGAAAAAAGCGAAATAGAGTGCACTCCAGCCTTTTATTTACAGTTTAAAAAATCTATTTAATGCTTTACGTTTTTGATCAGTTGCCCATAGCTGCCCGGTTAAATATTTACTTCACTAGGATACAGAAATGAATTAACTAACAACAAACAATCCTATTTCAAACAAACTTTGATTTTCAACTTATTGATACATCATTTTCTGTAAACAAAAATCCTTTCCGTCACATTAAGCTTTAATATCGGGCAGCGTAAAAGTTGTGGACAATAAAAGTTCGGCGAAAGTGGGTCAAAGTTGCCGGGTAATATGTATGTAAGTAGGTCTGTCTGGCGCGGGTTGCGGGCAGGTTGTCTGGGGCGTAGGTTGCCTGTGCCGGCGGCTGGCGAGGTTGCCGGCTCCCGGCGGCACGCGTCCCGAATTCATAAATTTTAATTGATCGCGTTGTTTTGCTGATGTTTTACGATGTTTTCGATTGGATTGGTACGGCGCGTCGCGCTTCATAATAAATTAGTTTTGATTTCAAGTGGAAAGTAATAAAATATTTAGTGATTTTTTTAGCATCAAATGCTACGAAATTGCCTATACAATTTTTTTTTACGTATGTGAATGCTAGACTGCATTCAAATTTTTCTCTACATCTTCTAATCTTCATGTTCTCCATGAAACTTGAACTAACTCTTTGTATCTTTACCATGACGTGCTCGTCATATGTTAGTCATTGGTCATTGTATAACTTACTTAATACTTAGAAATTATATTCAATTATCTCTTTATTTGAAGTCTTCAAAACTTACCTATATATATTGTATAATTTTTGTATGGGGAATCAGTGTACCACTTTATCGCTAGATGGCGCTGTTCTTTCTGCGGCCAATTTCTACAAAGCGTTATTAAGTTTTATCTATGGTCGTATAATTATATGTAGGGTAGGGTGTTTCATTTTTGAAAATTGTGAAATTTTCTCTGACTTTGCTCACGCCCTAAGTTTCTCTGATATAAAAATGATATATTTAAAATTTTATTGAGATTGGATAACGTTTAGAGGTTGCACACTTTTGAAAGTGGAGCCAAAGCCCCATACATTACGAAAAAAAATACTTTGTTATAAATTCATAAAAAATAATGAACCAACACTAAAATTACTTGGGAAAGTAGATTCTATCGTCAAATATAAAAAAAGGATTTTATTCTTTAAGCAAGTGTGTGAATTTACTATAACCTTAATATGGTATTATTTATAAAGTAACCTAGATCCCGGTTTTGTACTTAATTTTAGGCCATAATTGGATGTTTACATATAGTCCACTAATCTATTATAGTTATGAAACTAGTAAAACACTGGGAATTAGGTTTTCATAAAAGTGCCCTAAAAATATTTTTTTGAATTTATACCTACTTCCAAAGAATAAGTTCTCATTTTTAATTATATGACATTAAATTCGACTTTTCCATTCTTTTTTAGTGTTGGTTCATTATATTTGATTAATTTATAACAAAGTATTTTTTTTCGTAATGTATGGGGCTTTGGCTTTACTTTCAAAAATGTGCAACCTTGACACGTTGTCCAATCTCAATAAAATTTTATATATATCATTTTTATATCAGAGAAACTTAGGGTGTGAGCAAAGTCAGGGAAAATATCATAATTTTTTTTTGCCCATACAAAAGTGGAACACCCTAATGTAGGGTCATGGTCTCATGGTATTATTCTATTAGTAAGTCTAATAAATCACCTATTCCAATTGGACTAATTTGTTTCATTTGTTCTGTCATCATCACTAAACTTGTTTCCATACCAACTATACAACAAGCTATAACTATTTTGCTGTCACCCTAATACAGTAAATATAAATAACCATACTAAATGTATTTACCTTCACAAAATCAATTTCATCTTACAGCACAATATTCCATAGAAGCCAGCTCGCTGGGAAAAGCTACGAGAAAAATAATTTCCCAACTAGGGCTCTGAATAAAAAGGAAAAAATCACCGGACATAGGGGGAGCCAGCTGTGGCGGTCGCCATATTTGAAATTTTGATGCCTTTTTTAATTCTCTTGCTTCAAAGATGCTGATTGCTCCACCCGACATTTGGGCTGCATTCCATGTGTTTTGTAATGATTCTGTTTGCTTTTATTGTTGTTTTTTAACCAAAGAGGGTTTCGGATACCTACACATAATATTATTTCTTTAGGTACTCATTATTTGTAATGATTTTCTATGATACATACTTCCAACAAATAATTAACATTTTTGAAATAAATATTTTTAAAATATTATTTTCATAATCACAGATCAGACAAATGTGCAAGGACATAACTTCATTATTTTAAATTAGGATATTAGGAAAGATTAAATTTTTAATCAACTAATTATTTTCTGAAAATTATATAACTATTCCTATAACCAACAGATTTACATAGTTACCGACAACTATAAGTTGCCGGTAACTATGAAAATCTGTTTAAGTCACCTTAAAGAATCGAAATTATATTAAAAAAAATAATTTGATTGATAACTCATTCATTCAACTTTGGAGTCATGTCCATATTGTTGCGAACAATGGCGCTCACTTGTTCCATCTTTGTTCAAAATAATCATTTTCATAATGTGACGATTTGAACGTGCTTTTCGCCAGGTCTACTGTAATAAAGAATCCTAAGTTTATGTTATAGATATACATGAGTAATAACAAACACAGAAATTGGGCGCACGTTAACCCGTGGTTTATATTCTGTCTCTACTCGACAAGACTGTTTTCTTAAAATCAGCAACGATTTTTTTTTAATGGACTTACTCACGGCCACAGACTAGCTAATGGCAGAGATTTGCTACGAATTATGTGCTATGCCTCATATTCGTAGCAAATTACTAGTTTTTGAAATCTTGAACGCAATTCTCTCAATCTTATGTTCTCTGCGGCTCTCCAGCCTCACTAAAACCTATCGAATGGGGTAGTAATATCGTGCAATCTTCTTATCGCCGTACATACCCCACATATGTAGCCATGTATCTGCGTGCTCGTAGGTGAATCCGAATACAAATGAAGACATTAGGCGCGCGGCCGCTCGTTAGGCGACGGTGTAGACTACTTCCTGCAGACTCTGCAATATTTCATAGCCACCAAGAAAAAGAGTAATATAATTCGAATCAACTGTTAAGTAATATACAAAATGTGTAATTTTATTCCATTCAATAGCAGGACATCTAATTCAAATAAAGAATGATGAAGATGTAGCACATGTAGCGATCATCTACCACAAGCCAGGGTAAATGCATCAATAATTCATACCTCGACCCCTTTAGCTACCGCTTCATTGGTTGAGGAAAGTTAATCTAATTAATCACCATTGAAAGGGTTCGGCTGGAGGAAAGGTTGACCTCAAAGATGTCCTGCGGTTCTGCAAGAAAATTTGAAAGCTAGAAGAAGTATTGGGGGAACGCTACCGGAACATTGACCTGTAGCTCCAGCAAAGGGAAATGGGGTGAATAAGCACAGTGGATGCTCAATAGCCCGCTCCAGTCCGGTCGAGCGTCCTTCCATAACATAACAAAACATCACCATAGATTTTTTTATTTTTATTTGGCTTCTTGTTCTTGTAGCGCAAAAAACTTGCAAGATCGAACTAATCTGACCAGAGCTACCATAGCAAATAGATATTTAGTACGGCAAGTAAGACTCTGATTCTGGGTTCCGGCACCTATTGTCCGCTGTTACTATATGTCAGAATTATAGTTAAAATAGTAAACGCTTAAACCAATCTGAGCGCGAGATCAAAATTCCATACTCTCTTTACTCACCAAAAAAGAAAATCAATAGGTAACTCCTTGTTATCGGTTAATTTGTTAACTATACCTATTAAAATGACAAAAAATAAACGAATCACGGTTATGGATATACCAAACCATGCCATGCGGAGAGTACGGATGGTCATACACCATCTAGTGGACAGGTAATCTGTCGGTGACAAAGGAGCGCGAGCGCTGGTAGGGCCAGAGTTTACGACCACTAAACTTCTGTTTTATGCAAACCTCAACAATTCTTGGGACATTACTCGTAAATCCTATGGTATTTTTGTGCGTATGTCAGCAGCTGTGGGCGGCGCTTAGCATGTGTGCTACAGTGGGAGAATCGTTGGCTTGTGAAGAGTTCTGAAACTTCCTTAGGTTTTTTTGTGTCTGTGGCTGGACTACATCCTTTTTAGATTTTGGTTTACTTCTATAAAATTTGAGCGATACCAAATTTATTCAGTTTTAGTTAAAATCAACGCAATATTATATTTCGTCGATTGACAAACAAAACTCACTAAGTAACAAACACCTACTTGAAATGAAGCTCGTATCTCAGTTCTGATACAATACTCACATACAAGGTTACTAAGAGTAGTGAGTACTATGGAAACACAATTTACAATGGGATTAATAATTACCTATTAGGAAGTATTATACCTACGTATGTATTTTGCAAGCGTATTGTGATAGTAGTCACCGCTTGAATCTCCATACTTAACATAAAAGTCTATAAATCCATAATTCACACACCGCTTGCAATGGGCAATGTTGTTTTACATCAAAACTAACTTATGGGAATATGAACAAAGTGGCTTTAAATATCTGCGGCGGTGGCTGACGCCCTATATACGAACAATGTAAATAAACCTTGCAATCCTTACATTCAAAATGTGTGTAATTTCCAATGCACGTCACTGAATGACGCTCTATCTGTGTGTTATTTTATTTATATTTTAAGTCAGGATAATATTAAACGTAAGTTTGTTACACGATTCAGTCCCATTTGTCATGAAAATGTGAGTGAATGATGATAATCGTGAGTTGAAATCATAGCCCACCTAACGAAGACCAAAAATTGCCTATCGGGGAAAATAACTCGTGTGTAAGCGAATTTTGGCATAGTTGTAGGGAATGGTGTTTTAAACCACATACTAAAAGTACTGGTAGTTAGGGGTGGAGCTAACGGGGGGAGAGGGGTGTAAAGGTCCTTATTTTTAATTTTTCGTAAATAACTCGTAAACCGTGGCTTGTAGCAAAAACCGTTCTAGTACATAAGTAATCTACATAAAATTCTCTACAAAAAAGATGCATGCATGTTTCCTCTGGAATCAATGTGTCATGAGATAAGAAAGCAAGAAGATGGACACTATAGAAATAAACACATTTGTTTAAGTAGGTATGGCACATACAGAATGCTCGCGAGCATTCCAAAAGATTTTAATGCTCAATTCCTGACCATATTTAGAGTCTTTAATGTTATATAAAATTTCCTGGATTCGACCTGGTTTCAGAGATAATCAACCTTTTTTTCGAAATAAGTTTTTCGACGTAACTCGTCATAAATAGTTATTTGTTATACAAGGGTGCAAAGTCGTATTTTACCCGCGAGTATGAAATTGAAACATGAGCAAGCGAAAGGATTCTATAGTTGAACCACGAGCGAAGCGAGTGGTTCTAAAATAGAATTCTGAGCGCAGCGAGTGTTTTAACATACGAGAAGTAAAATACATTTGCACCCGTGTGTAACACAAAACTTTTCCCCTCACTATAGCGAGGAAACTCAAAAAAGGTAATTATTTGTTCACTCATTATCAGGTTAGTGATAATAATTTTCCAAATGCATCATGTTTCATGTATTTAATGCAAGATTTTGTCGCAGTAAACTTAGCACGAAAAAGTAAACGCAGCACGATTTTAACACATTCCTGTAGTTGCACACCAATGGCAATGCATTATTAAATCATTCTCATTCATTATTTTTACAAAATTATAACAGAACACCCTGAAAGTTGTTTAGTTTACTATTTTTATGCGTGTTTGAGTCGGTAAATAAAGATTATAACCTATAATATTCTTTGACAATGTTGACGTTGACATTTTCTGCGTTTTGTGATTGCATCTAGTCATCTTATCATCATTCACTAAAACAATTGTTACTTATGGAATTTTAGGATTTATATGTTAAAATCATCATATTATATAAAGGTATGTATTTTACACTAAATTCTCAAACAAATTATTTAATTATCATTAATATGGAACAATTTCCATGCACATTTTACGTTTTGTTATTCCAAAACCAAGGTCATTACTTTGCCACACAAGTGAATAATATGCGTTTTTACACGTTCGTATTAAAGGATAAACGAGCACTTTACGAGCTAGTGAGGGGAAAACTTATTTTTGATTACAATGCTACCACAATGTGTTTTAATATTACCACACCTTTTGCCTGGCAATCAAAAAATGGGAATAAACTTGACGAAATAACCTGTTCCTAAACAAATTATGAAAATAAATAATTTTAACAAATTGTTATCACGATAAAAAGTACTGGAAATGTTAAAAAGTATGCAAAAATTCTAGAAAAAAGAGAAAAAAAAATTTTTTTTTTGGTGGTATTTCAAATTAGGTCTCATAATATTTTTTGTTTGTTTTCATGTCCAGAATGCATAGTTAAAAATGTTTGACGATGATTATGAGAATATTTTAGGTTTAGAAGATAATTAGGAATTTTATTTTTACAAATAAGCATACAGGGCGCGCCCGGGCGCGAGCATTCCAAAATATTTTAAGTATGCATTCTATATATCAAAATAAACAAAAATTATTATGAGACCTAATTTGAAATACCACCAAAAAAAAAATTTTTTTTTCTCTTTTTTCTAGAATTTTTGCATACTTTTTAACATTTCCAGTACTTTTCAGTCGCGCGCGCGCATTCGCTTGTACGGTCGTGTCGCGGATCGCTAGCCGCCAGAACTCGCATCATGGCTGCTACGTTGAAGTGCAACAGTTGTAATGTTGTTGTGAACGAACTATTAGCATTTGTGGTTAACAAGTTACATATAATGGACGATGAGAGCATGAGTAAAATTTGTGTGGACTTCTTTACGACGGAAGATATCAAGAAAGCAAAGGACCTATTGTTTTTATCTGTCCCTGCTCGAAAAAGAAAGATTGTTCGAAAGAATGATGGTAAGGAACGCCGTGATATTGATGATATTATCGACTTAGCGCGCGTTACCGAGCCTGAGAAATTCCCAGTGTTCGTCGCTCGCGACCTGCATAAGCTGCCGCCGCTGGACTTTGACTCCGTGGACCTAACGTCACTTCTCAGGAACATTGTGGTACTTCAAAATGAGCTGAGAATCATAAAGTCACAGTATGTTACGGCAGAAATGCTAGAAAATCTGGAGAAAAAGCTCGTAAATCGGAAGTTTCCGGATATCAGTGATCCGTTTTATCGGAACGTTAGCCAGTCAAATTTGAATGTGAACGTTGGAAGACGTGGTGGATATTTGAATAGTGGACCAATGGGTATCACTAACTTTGACACATTCTCTAGAAGCAGCGAATTTAATGACGAGTATAACAAAACGATGCTGTCTCCCTCTAGCCTGCACGAATCTCACAAATCGCCGTCCTGCTCACCATCGCGCCAGAGTAGTTTCGATCAAAACAATGCGCGTGCGCATGCGCCGCAGACTGCACAGCGTCCCTCTCCGCCACCCTCCAGCCCTCCGGCGCCCGCCATTTTAACGGAACAAGCGCAGAGTAAACAAGCGCCGTGCGAGGTTAGCGAGACTCGAAGGGAAAAGGCCTCAGAACCATTGAACATGCCTATAGTAGAGAAAAATAACCATATGAAGACTTTTGCAAATGTAGCAAGCGAAGGTGAATGGACCGAAGTTAGAAAACCATCAAGACTCGCCTCGAAGAACCGTCTTATAGGAAGAATGGGCAAGGCGGAAAGTGACTGTAATTTTAGAGCCGCCGAACCGAAAGTACCTATCCTCATTACGAATGTGCATAAGGATACATCGAAAGCTGATATTACCGAATATATACGCAAGAAAACTAAAGATAACATAACATTAGACCAAATAATTATGAGGGACAAAAACAGCAGTCACAGCGCTTACAAGTTTTATGTGTGCAAGAATAAAGTGAATATGTTTTTGGACGAGTCGTTGTGGCCAAGCGGTATTATTTTTCGTCGTTTCGTAACGTCTAGGTATAAGTACAACGAAAACACCGATAATGCGTCGAGGTCCGGATCGGCTACGGCGCGTGCTACGAGTGCTACGACCGCTACGAGCGCTACGTGTGATTTAACGATTTCTAATAATTACAAACTAAATGGAAATAAATAAAACAAATGAAGTTACTCTTTGTTCTTATAATTGTCGAAGCATTAAGCGTTCTATTGATGACATTAAACGACTGTGTATTAAGGCTGATATTATAGCACTACAAGAAACTTGGCTTTTGCCTCATGACCTGGCCTATCTGAATAGCGTAAGCGACGAGTTTGCCTGTACTGGGACATCAGCAGTGGATACGTCGACTGGTATTTTGCGAGGTAGGCCCTACGGCGGGACTGCGCTTTTATGGCGTAAGAAGCTATTTCCATCTGCAGCGGTTATCCAGTGCGACAATGTGCGAATTAGTGCGATTAAGATAACGTCGTGCGATAAGCATGTAATAGTGTTCTGCGTTTACATGCCAGTCAATAGTGTGGACAATTTGCCAGACTTCGTACAGTGTATGAGTGCAATGGACGCTATAGTTAAGGAATGTGGCGTTGAAACTGTTTTTATATTAGGTGATTTTAACGCGCACCCGGGTGAGTTGTTTTGTGACGAGCTGTGTAGTTTTTGTATGGAACAAGGGTGGATCTGTGCCGATACCGTTAAAATAGGGTTAGGTACGGACGCGCATACATACTTGAGTGAAACACACGGCTCAAAACGATGGCTAGATCATTGCGTAACGACATCAGCTGCGTTTGATACTGTTACCGATGTTTATATCGATTACGATGTATACTGTTCTGATCACTACCCCCTTGTAATAAAGTGCAATCTTGACTTGGTTAAACCTAAACTCATATCTAGTAATATTTATAATTATAACAATGTAATCTCGAATAAGAAATGTGTTGTCTGGGGGGAGAGAACATCCCATGAAATTGAAATTTATACGAATAAATGTAACGAATTACTTAAAACCTTTGATTTTCCTTCTGAATTTCTGGCCTGCTGTGACGGATGCTGTGTGAGAAACTCTGAGCATTGCAGGATACTTGATAACATGTACCTCAAAATAATTACCTCGCTATGCGAAGCGTCCTCATACAGCAAGACCGTCGTAAGTGGACGTGGTAATGCTAGAAAGAGGGTAATAGGATGGAATAAGCATGTTAGCGATGCGCATGGAGAGGCGAGGGCTAGATTCCAGGATTGGGTATGGTATGGTAGGCCCAAGGAAGGTATTGTTTTTGATGCTATGTGCCAAAGTCGTAAGGTATTTAAATCGAGACTCAGATGGGTTCAACAACATCAAGAACAAATAAAAATGGATTTGCTAGCCACACACCATAAAAGTAACGATTTTAAAAACTTCTGGAAATGTACTAAGAAACTGGAGTCTAGGCCTGGTCTTTCTGTCAGTGTGAACGGAATTTCTGATCCTAAGTGTATCGCTAACGTATTTATGGAACAGTTCAATGTAAAGCCTGCCACCGTCCCCAGCGGGGCCGAGCGGAGGCAAGTGCTTGATGCTGAAGAACTGGTCGGCGACTCACAGACTCGGTTTAGTGCTAGTGACGTTAAGAAAATAATAAACAATATGAAGAGGGGTAAATCTCCAGGTCACGACCACTTAAGCATCGAGCACCTGCAGTTTGCCGGTCCCCACCTGCCTCGAGCTTTGGCAATGTTCTATAATCTATGCATATGTCACTCATATGTGCCACCCCTTATGACGAAAACTGTTGTCATACCTATTGTAAAAAATAAGACCGGTGACATATCGAAAAGTGCTAACTATAGGCCTATTTCTCTGGCCACGATTGTAGCGAGGGTTCTCGATGGTCTGCTTAACATGGAATTGAATAAGTATCTGAAATTGAATGACGCGCAGTTCGGCTTTCGTGCTGGCTTATCTACCGAAAGTGCAATTGTATGTTTAAAGCAGGCTGTGGAGTATTACACGCGTAGAAAAACACCTATTTATGCGTGTTATCTGGATCTTAGTAAGGCCTTCGATCTGGTTGATTACAATTTACTTTGGAATAAACTAGACGAAGTGCAGTTTCCCAGAGAGCTCACGCGCATATTTAGGTGTTGGTACTCTGGTCAGAGAAATAGTGTCCGCTGGGGGGAAGTGTTGTCCGACGAGTATGGACTCGAATGTGGTGTAAGGCAGGGCGGGTTAACATCCCCCATGTTATTTAATTTGTATATGGAAGCCCTAATCGATGAGCTCAGCAGTACTCGTGTAGGCTGCCATATTAACAGAGTATGCTTCAATAACATAAGCTACGCAGACGACATGGTACTGCTGAGCCCATCGGTGGGTGGCATCCGAATACTTATTGAAAAGTGTGAAGCTTATGCCCATAAACATAACTTACGATACAATGTCGCGAAAAGTGAGTTCATGGTTTTTAAGGCGGGGAGCAAGTGTCCATCATACATACCGCCCATTCGTTTGAATGGTGAATTGCTGAATCGGGTTTATTCTTTTAAATATCTCGGACACCTGGTCTCCGACGATCTGCGTGACGACGCAGACATAGAGCGCGAGCGTAGGGCGCTGGCTGTGAGGGCCAACATGATCGCTCGTAGGTTCAGCAGGTGCACAGCTCAGGTCAAAATAACACTTTTTAGAGCTTACTGTACATCACTGTACACCTGCAGCCTATGGACGAGATACACGCAGCGTTCTATGAACGCCCTGCGTGTACAATATAACGACGCGTTCAGGATACTGTTGCGGCTGCCGCGCTACTGCAGTGCGTCTGGCATGTTCGCGGATGCGCATGTGGACGGTTTTTATGCAACGCTCCGCAAGCGCAGCGCTGCGACGCTCCGAAGGGTGCGCGGCAGCCGCCACAGTCTCCTGGCCGTTGTTGCTGGGAGATGGGACAGTGCCCTAGTCAGGCACTGGACCTCTCAACATCTTAGCTTAAGTACTAACATAATTATTTAAGGCACTATTGTAACTAACACCATATGGATTTAATTGTCCGAAATAAATGATTTTTATTTTTTTATTTTTATTTTTATTTTATTTAATGTCAAATAACACCAAAAAAAATTTTTTTTCTCTATTATTTTAGACTTTTTGAATACTTTTTGACATTTTCAGTACTTTTTATCTTGACAACAATTTGTAAAAATTATTTTTTTTAATATTTTTTTTAAGGACTGGTTATTTCGTCAAGTTTATTCCTATTTTTTGATTACCAGAAAAAAGGTGTGGTAATATTAAAACATATTGTGTAAGCATTGTAATCAAAAAGAAGTTTTATGACGAGTTACGTCGAAAAACTTATTTCGAAAAAAAGGTTGATTATCTCTGAAACCAAGCCGAATCCAGGAAATTTTACATAACATTAAAGATTCTAAATATGGTCAGGAATTGAGCATTAAAATCTTTTGGAATCGACGTAACTCGTCATTTAACTTCTTTATGATTACAATGCCACCACAATGTGTTCTAATATTATCACACCTTTTGCCTGACAATCAAAAAATACGAATAGACTTGACGAAATAACCTGTATCTAAAAAAACATTTGAAATAAATAATTTAAACAAATTGTTGTTATGATAAAAAGTACTGGAAATGTTAAAAAGTATTCAAAAAGACTAAAAAAAAGAAAAAAAACTTTTTTTTTTGATGGAATTGACTTTTGGTCTCTCAATATTTTATGTTTATTTTGATGCCTAGAATGCACAGTTAAAATCTTTCGCAATGCTCGCGAGCACCGTGTAATTATATGTTATTATTAAATCAAATAATAGATTATTCTAAATCATTAAAACAATAAAATAGTGCTTGATTATGGACATTTCTTTGAACCAATTATTTACATTGTTCGAGACTTCTGTAAAAACCAAGTAGCCCCCTTATTCATAAACGTCTCTTATTTAACAAGCCGCTAAATATTGTTTATCCCTTTCGGTCTTATTAATATGTCTATAAGACCGAAAGGGACAAACTATGCTTAGTGGTTTGCTAAGTTAGACGTTTATGATCTGAATATGGGGGTAAGTATATAATGTACTCCAAAACCTGCCCTTCCAGACATACATATGCGCCTCACAGCGGTGACCAAGATCTCCATTTGCACCGGAATGGGTATTGAATATTTGGATACGTAGGTAAGTAGTGCCATTCGCCACCGCCTTGAGCGGGCGGAAATTACTCGGCCGTGTATCTGGGCTCTTAGACTGGGTTAATTAAAAACGAGGTGACGGGAGTAGTAGGTTGCTCTGCTGAACTAAGTTTCATTAGGAAATAATTAGTTGTTTTCATCATGGCGGTGACCAACAGCCGTATGGCTCGCTCGCTTGATGCTTGTTAAATATGCTCATGGCTCACTGGTGCTTGATAATAGAGACCTAGGCTCTCCGAAACATGCCGCGCGTATTGACTAAATACTCGTACAAGTGAGTTTACGGTTATGTCTCACTATAACTATACAGGGTGTAATCGTTAAGTGCGGCCAGGCCATATTTGCTTAAATATAACAGATATCAGAAAACTTCCAACTGATATCGAAAGTATATTACCCAACGAATAAAATTACATTAATAACTATTTCTAAATAGATGAAGTAATATTAGAAATACTAACTTAAAATGCTACGTACTACTACATACACAGGCTGTAAGTCGTCATACTACATACACGTAGTATGACGACTTACAGCCTTAAAGAAAGTCGGGTGTCGTAAGAGATAAAACTGTTAGAGATTCGTTATTTGTACGAATACATTGTAATAAAATAATAATACTACCGTTTATGAAATAATTAATCTAACATTTTATTCTTAATTCAAAAAATATTCGTGATAAACTAGTCTTTGAATGAACGGCTACGTACTAAATGTATGGAAGAATTTGAAGTTAATATTTGAGATTATTTCTGATTTTATTTCAAAAAAGCTATTAGTGTAATTTTACTCATTGGGTAACGTACTTTCGATATTAGTTGGAAGTTTTCTGATATCTGTCATATTTACGGAATTATGGTCTGGCCACACTTAACGATTACATCCTGTATAGTTTAAATTATAATATTTCATGTTTTCGACCATCATTGGAAGGATGGTTTTACAGTAGGCACCTATACAAATATTAGCTACTTAAAAAACTAAATCATGTATCGGACTTTTTTGAGCAATAAAATAAATAAAAGGCAGCAAGTTTATCTGGATTTATATTTACACGTAATATGTACCTAGGTATTTATCCGTGACCAGTACTAGCAATAAAATTTAAGAACAAAAAATACAAAACGATATATACGATTTAAAAGAATTTCCATTTTATTTACATTATTAGTGTAATTTCACGATATCGTGCTCACATATACCTAAATGCATGCATAAAGTATTGTCATGCGTTTTGGGAGCGGAGTTTGTAAGTTTTGTTAAATAGTATTTATTTTACAGGATGACAATATCAACATTTCTCAAAATTGCAATTTTTCTTAGTTAAATCCATTATCAGAGTAAATGTCAGGTGCTTTTGTCAGTCCCAATAGATGGCACCTCAGTACAAGTTTGAATGTCACTTATTGGGACATTGAAAATATTAACACTCAGTCGTAATAAATGTCAGCCTGTCTTAAAATTATGCAAATAGATTAGATATAAGCTAGTTATTTCAAAGTTGGGATGAATGAAGCATTAGAGGCACATACATTTATCATCGTTTAAATGCTCTAATAGTTTATTTTATCTTATCGATGGCAACTCAAGCTATGATGACGACTATTGGTACTGCGTCGGGTAGGTACCTACTAGTACAAATTACTTATATAAAAAAAATATTTCTTTTTCAGGCTAGATTTTAATGCATAACTAGGTACAGTGGCGTTCAGAATTGCATGGACGATTTATGAATGAATTCATTGATTCACATGAGAAATTTAAACAAAACATAATCTCACACAAAAATCACCACTCCGTCACGTTATTTAGGGACACAAAATAAGACGACGGAAAGAATTTTGACCATACATATTAGTGTCGGTACCTACTATACACATTTGAGTACATTTTGCCCTCGTGCCATGCGTAATTCTTGCAAGACAGAATATTCAGGTTGAAGCCTCTTATCGACTTACGTCATGTCTGGTCGTTTCGGCGCACAATGCTCGGCCGCAAGCCTCATCCAGCTTTGTGGGGGCGCCCCCGGGGGTAGGGGGGACGGGGGGAGGGGGCTGACCGGTGGCCGCCCGTCTTAGGCCTCGGTCGTTTTGACCAGCCGCCGCCCGCCGCGTGCGGCCGACGACAGACGCCGGCCGCCGCGGCCAGCGTGTGAACTGGGTATTATGGTCGTTTTGAGATCGTAGCCGCGGCGGCCAATCGCGGCAGTTTCCGAGGGTTTTGTTTGTGAACGGACGTGTGTGATGGAAAAAACTATAGCATATCTACTGCTTAAGGAAGAAGAGGAGGAGGACTATCTAATAGTATTAAGAAAGCAGAAGAAAAAGAAGAACAACATATTTAAATGTAGAAAAACGGAGGGTGCCTACAATATTTTGATCACTAGGCATTTAAATGATAATGAACTAAAATGTATCCTGCGAATCGTACAATATACAGTGCACTTTAACTAATTCAATCAAAAACTCGTCACTTTCCTTTGTAAATTTATCCATATTGTCCGAGCGTCCACACGCCGCAATGCTCCAAAATGACTAGAGACGCGGCGGCCAGCGGGCGGCAGTAGCGGGCGGCGCGGGGACGCCGCACGCGGCGGGTGAAAACGACCACTCCCGAACATTCCCGAATACACCATTCACACGCTACGGCCGACTGGACGTCGTCGGCTGCGGCCGGCGGGTGAAAACGACCAAGGCCTTAATCCTCGCGCTCGCGATTACGCAGTCACGTCTCGCGGCATGTGCTACACGGTGAGATATAATGCTATATTTATATAGTCCATAAATTCTTGCCAGTAGAAAAAAACAGCTAATTGAAAAAACTTGAATTTGCTGCTTACTTTTACTGACGGGGATTGTAGGAGAGAGTATAAAATATATACTGTATAGTATCCGGAAATAAAGCTTGCACATCGGTCTTTGAGAAAGAAAAACAATATTGCAAAAACGTCACAAAAGTTAGAGAGCAAAAGGGAGAAACAAAACACGGGTACTGTATATCAAGTTAAGCACTTTTTTTTTAACTATTGAAATGCGTTCTCGGTAAGGTTTTCCTCAACGTGCGTCCCAATAAACGCGGCGTCATTGAAACAATGCGTTTGTCAGATCGTAACCTGGTTGTAGAACTTTCTTCTTCTTTACCGTTGCCTAACTGGCTTCGCCCGCAGAATAATTCTATCAATCATCTCTGTCCTCGGCTTGACTCCGTTTCCTTCCAACATCAGGGCAGCTATTTTTGTGATCAACATAATTATATCTCGTGTATGTAGAATCAGTAGCTAATAGCGCAGAATAATTAATAGTAATAGGTACTATGTAGCATTAGCACTCATCCAGACATGCGCTGCGTGCACGTAGCATATACCTACACAACGACTCTACGCCGTAGCATTATCGCTCAAGTCCGCTCAACATCGCGTAGCACCCTCTGGTGCGCAAGACCGGTCTCTGCTCGAAGTAATCACTTAGATAGTGGAGCCTCGAGACAAGCGGTCTCCTGCCCGGGCTCAGGCCTCACTTCAGATGTATTCCCATCCAAATAACAACCAGAACTAATACATTCTAATCATTCAAGTTCTCGAATGTTCCATCTTCAATTAAATATTTAAATGTTACATGAAATACATGTGATCAGGGATCGGATACCGGTAATAGTTTCTCCATACAAAAGAACTATTCTTTTTCCGTTCTTCGGTGTAAAAATTCTTTGTTAATGGAGTAACTTAAAATATGATGTTGTTAATTACATGAAATATTCACTACGTAAAGAGTATCAAACATTTAAAAAGATTAGACTGTTTCAAGGTTTTTCTAAAAAAAACCTGTTCTAATCCATGTGATCATAAAAATATAGGTCGTGTTTGAAAACGAACTATAGTTGTTCGTCTATAATTAAAATTCCGTTTAATAAAAAAATAGCAATTTTACCTGAGGTCATGAAAAATATGTATAACATAGGAGGTGCTCATAAAATTAGTCAAGTCAAGTCAAGTCAAACTATTCTTTATTCAAGTAAGCTTATTAATAAGCATTTTCGAATCGTCTGACATAATCAAGAGAGAGGAAAAAATCTACTACTGGTTCAAACCCTACACCGTTCCTGAGAAGAACCAGTAAGAAACACAGGTGGACTTATTTTTTCAAAACAGTATAATAATACCTCTTATTAAAATAACATGCATTAAAGAATGTATTACATAAAAAAAGATTATTATAGACATTTTTATAAGAGAGAAATAAATAAAGGATCATAATATTAAACAAAAATAATTATTATTGTACAAGTTCACAATATTATTAAGTATCTATATCTATACTACTAGAGATGTAAAGGTCCAATATCGGAACAAGTACCGTATCGCTTTGGTAATAGAGTCGCGTTCCGATATTTATGGTCACATTGTTCGCTGCCATGTATATGATTACGACTGTACAATAATGCCACATCAATAGACAAGCCGGTAAAAAGTTACGTCAAATATTTTGTTTTTTATTTAAAACTTACATTGATTTTTGCTCAAATATTTTCTACTCTTTGAACTCCACCAAATATCCGGTTTCAAAGCACAATAGCCTTCAGTAATTTAAATCCCAGTACTATCGAAAATTGCATCACGAAATAAATTAAACTAGAACTGATGTTTGCCTACACGTGGACGAAATTCGTGTATCTACTAAAATAAACAAGAATTGCGCATGTAGGGTCGGCACGTGGGGTCAAACGCGGGTCGGTGCTAGGGAAAAACAACTAAAATTCACATACATACATTCATACATCAGCTTATCTCAGTTCATTACTGCTATGCTATTCTCTTATTCGCACATTCGATGCTGCGTTCGTCAACGAGCTCGACGTCGAGACAGCCTTGTCTAAAATCCTAGCTGTTTTATTTGACATTAGGAATCGAGGCTGTGAGTGAGGTTGTGGGCAAGTTCGTCGCTGTTTTTCGTTAGAGAATACGAAGTTCGTACATTAAACGTCAAACTCTCGACGCAGTGTAGTTCCAGCTCACGCCGCAATCGTCGCCGAGCACTAGTGTCGTTTAAAGTACATTAGTGAATACCATTTTTAGGCTCGACGCTGCCGCAGCGCTGACACAGTGCTCACAGCAAGGCGGTTTCCTTAGTGAATAACACGGCAGGGTCGCGTTTTATAAAGTTACAATTAACAATTTCGCTGTTTGCCTCTCTTTCTAGCCAATATGTGCGTGCGTTAGAGAGGCAAACAGCGAAATTGTAAATTGTAACTTTATAAAATGCGACCCTGGACGTAAGCCTCTCCTATTAACTATGCGTATAGACGCATTATAGGAGATAAATGCCCATGACGCTGGGCAAGCGGATTGGCGATCGCAGTGTCCAGTATGATGACGCTGCTGCCCATCATCATCAATCTTCTATCAAAAAATGGTCAGTGATATCACTTCACACTTAGTCGTCTCTTACGACACCCACATGACAAGTTGGGGTGGTGACAAATGTATTAATGTAATGTACTGCCGTCACCACACGGCCCAAAGTCACAATCACGCTAAATATAAATTAAATTAAATCTTCGTTCCGAATTTCTAAGAGTCACAGTTTGGGAATCAACATAGAAAGAAAACCTAATTGCAATTAATAAAACACCGAATACGATATAACGACATAGAAAATTATTTGCAAATCGTTGACAGTCTGTCTCAATATGAGAGATCTAAATTTATTTTGAGAAAAGGCTATAAAGTAAATATTTTTTGTTTCTCATAGATCCAGTGCATGATTCTGATTTCTGAAGCAATAATAATATTTTGTGAATATCTATTCATTTTTATTTCACAGCATAAAAACGAGCGTTCCTTAATTAAAACCTTTGAAATTCATATTACTTAAACATTCATTTACATACAACTAATTTTACTTTATATATAATACAATGGAGCATCGGGGAAAGTATATACAGTGGATTTCATAAATATATACACATATTTACACCTCAATTAAATGAATTAAGGTAAAGAAATGAACTCTACTGTACATACACAGTATAACTTGGATGTTTCGCACGACCATGCTCTAGCTCCAGCTTAGGTATAGCTACTGTCATGACGCTAGGCAACGGCTACAGAGCTAAGCGAAACTTGTTCTTATATCCCATTTAGCAGTTCAATGAAAATGTTGCTTTGACGGCCATTTCATAAAGTCAACTTGCAATGAAGCAGGGAAGTGATTTTTGAATCTCACTGGTATGTTTTTTCGATCTTCCGTGACGTACAGGTCGTACAGTCATGAGATGGTGTTAATTATTAGGTGAAGGCAGGTAACCCAAAATGGGGGTAAAGTATTATAATGTATATCATCAATGAGTTTGAAAAAAAAGTTCTGCGGTGTCACTCGTTTGAACGACGAAAAATCAGTGAGTGACATTCAAAAATCACTCCACAAATCTGCTAAGCATATAAGCATAGGCTGCTTTCTTGGGTTTATATTGGATTGATGTCCAATGATAAAATTATTTCAATAATCAAAGTCGATTCTGTGTCGTGTGTCGTAGTAGTGACCGAGTTTCAGTGAGAAAACAAACTGTGTGATCGTGGGACTGGGAGAAAATTAGAAAGAGAATAGATCGCTACGAGGGGTAGGTAAGGTAGACCACGTAGGTAATGTAGGTAAGCTAGGTAGATCAGAATGGTAGATTAAGACAGTGACATATGCTGAGTGGCATCCATTTTAGTGTTGTTTTGAAGTTAAGATGTTTTTAAATTAAGTTTATCTTTTACACTAAATAAATAGATTCTATTCTATTATATTCTAAAGGTGGCTGGCAGGTCGCGAATGGTTGCAAAAAACCCAAGATCAGGACAGGAAAGATCTATGTCCAGCTGTGTACAAATGTAGCCGCTCCGCCTGACACAATAGCCACAGCCCGCGGTTGCAGCTGGCTCCGTGGAAATGGACGCTCGAGCCATAAAGGGCCCGCGTCTGCACACAGCCTAGCTGCTACCTAAGACAGGGCCTGTGTTCGACAGACGACAAAAGTCATTGGGCTATGGTTTTATTTAAAAATTTTCTCAAAAAGTTTGTACATTCGGATAAGATCTTCGATATCAATATAAATTGGTGGAGTGGTAGAGTCAATGATGCTAATAGCTAAGGGCCCGTTCAGACGGACAGCATTTCAACTGCAGCCCAGTTGCAAAGTGGCAGTTCCGGGGCAGTTCTGATGCAGTTGGACCAACTGCATCAGAACTGCAAACCCGTTGTGCAGTTCGCTTGCAGCTGTCATGCACAACAAACAAACTTTTTTAGAATTTCTCATTTAACGGCCACTGTAGACTTTTTGGAGTTTTACACTTGGATGTTTTCTGTATATTTGAGTGTCTATGACTATTACCGGGTGGCCGAAGATTATGGGACATGAAGGGAAAGTACTCTGAAATTTTTTGATAGACTGTTATGGTAAAAAGAGACTTATACTGCGTTCATAGATTTTGTATCTATTTGTAGAGGTATGAACTGCAACTAATTTTCTTGCAATTTAAAACATCTCTTTTCTTTTTGTATTGGTCTTGTTTTATTGTTTGACATCTAATATAATTAAGGTGAAATTGTGTATGTATATTATATTATGTATACCCGTTGACCTTATGACATAATGTTATTATTGTATCTCCTTGGGAATCACGGGCTTACAAATCCCGGTTTTTTGATAGGCTTGCGCGGGGATACAGATCCAACACGTAGAGGCCCTTTGGAGAAATTTGCTGTGTTGTACACCTGCTGCAACCCATTCACGGGCACATCAATACGTATCCGTAAACCGGTCCCAGCAGGCGTATAGAGACTATTGAGAAGGAATGGAAAAAACTAATGGGCTATGGAGATGGAGGATGGATGGATCAGAGATGGAACTATAGAAAAGAGGTCCGGACACCTGCCATAACAATGATTTCTCTTTGCTATCGAGGCAGGCGGTGACTCGCCGCCGACTAGATGGGCCCCCGTAAATGCCGTCACAAGAGACAGCCAGGGGCAACACCGGTGTAGGCGGCTCAGGAGTGTAGAGAGGTGTACACCGCTTTCTGCGCAGTGGCTTGACAGCCGCTGCACCAACTCGCGACTTACGCAAATTTACACTTCCACCCCTGGAGCATATAGCTCTGACGACTCCTCTCTGGACGGCCAGTTAAGGCAAGCCAGAGCTGAGAGTCATACGGGTCCCCTTGGGGTTCCACTCCGACCGACGAAGACACGCCGGAGGCGGGGACCCTGACCGACTCTCGGGAGCACTCGGGTCCGTGGGGTCGTTACTCCCCAACAGCTCGCCACAAGCTGCCCTGCGGTATGACATAATATTATTATTATATTAAAAGTGTTGCAATTAAGCTGTAAAGAGCACAAGACATACAACAAACATGTTTTATTTGGTGGATTTGTTCTAGTAAAATATACAAACTATCACGTATTTAACGCCTAAGGCTAAAATCCGCAATAAACCACTACTGCACTGTGTTGCCGCTCCGAACTTCTGTCGACTTACATAAACACTCGTACAGGTAAAAATATATCATCAGCCTATGTTAGTCCACTGCTGGACGTAGGCCTCTCCTATTAACTATGCGTATAGACGCATTAGGAGGTGAATGCCCATAATCGCCACGCTGGGCAAGCGGATTGGCGATCGCAGTAATGTGTCCACTATGATGACGCTGCTACCCATCATCAATCTTGTACAATGGTCAGTGACACTTAAATCCCTTAGTCGACTCTTACGACACCCGCAGGAGGAGTTGGGGTGGTGACAAATGTATTCTTACTGCCGTCACCACACGGCCACTCTTTTTGTATGCATAGAGTTTGCTAGCAAATTTCGATCCGTATTACGCGTTTTTTTGCGAAAGCTTTATGATTTCCGAAATAATTTTGTCTGTATTTCTAATTGTAGGTACCTACAATATAATAATTATTATGTTTGTTGTGTCGTTTGAGCTGACAGTATTTACAATGTAGGTAGTTAAGTTATAGACGTTTCAATGCTTTTTAAAGTACAACCTACGTATTAGGTTCGCGTAATTTTTTTTTATGCGAGTTTAATGTGATTCTGATTATAATATGTTTTAAATAGTTTTCAAATGCGGGGGAAGTTGTTTTGTGACAGGTATAAAACCTTATAAAGAAATTCATAAGTTTTTGTATTAGGTACCATACAAAAATCTATGAATTTCTGAACGTTAGTGGGCATTTTAAAACGGTATTGAACCTAGAAATTATACCACTAGTCGTAGTAGTAGTAATAAACGCTTTTTTGCACAATTTCATAAACATAAGAAACAAAACATAATATATGCATAGCGAACCTAATAAGTAGGTTGTTCTTTAAAAAGCATTGAAACGTCTATAACTTAACTACCTACATTGTAAATACTGTCAGCTCAAACGACACAACAAACAAAATGTACCTGATAGGTTTACGAGTCTATAATAAAACGAGTCAAAACAAAATAAAACTAATGCGGCAAATCGAGTACGAAGGGCGCCTCAGGGGGAGGCGAGGGGAAGCGGCGGCTACAACTCTACTACGGCACTCTCGGTTTCATTCATAACTTTTTACAAGTTTATCTGCGGCGATACCTCCTACATATTTATGTGTTTAAGACTGCTATGCACCAAAGATTATTATAAGAAGAAGTGCAGACTTTGTGGTTTTCAATGCAAGCCTCTACGAGATTTTATAACTGCACAAGTGATAAGAAATACGGTTTGTTGTTTTTACACTTTCTTAGTTGGTCATAAGTCATAATGGTCATTGCGACGGTTGGGCATTTGGCAACTACCTATTGAATGAATTCCCTCTTCATCCCTACCTACACTGAGCTGTAATACTAATACTAGATACTAATACTAGTTACTAATGTTAGACTCGTGTTGGTTTAAATTATGACACTCGTTCAGAAAATGACCAGTTTTAACACTTGTATCACAATAGTTATTTGTTGTACAAGGGAGGAAAGTGGTTGTTTAATCATCGTGCCAATATTGAGACCCGAGCTAGCGAGAGATGCCATAGCTGAACCACGAGCGAAGCGAGTGGTTTAAAAATGGTATCTCGAGCGTTGCGAGGGTTTCAAGGCACGATAATTAAACAAACTTTGCTCCCATGTGTAACACAACATTTTTCCCCACACTAAAGCGAGGAAGCAGCTACGAACGTGTAAAAAAACAATCAATGCAACAAATCAGTTGATTATCTTGAATAAATGAAATAATCTGGGGTGTGATAAAATTTTCATGGTGTCCCTCAAAAAATAATCAGCGAATCATAGCCATACCAGAGTTATACGTTCCATGGTTTTGAACGTTTCACGGTTCATCTGCCAATTTACTTCCCTCACAAGTGATTAAAATGCAACTTTCCTCACTGAAATTAGTGAGGGAAGTAGATGTTTCCGAGCTAGTGTGGGGAAAATAACTATTTCAGATGCATTCCACGAAAAAGTCCACCGATATCCCGTACAAACACGGTTTTTCTCAAAATTGCTGGCTTAACGAAGTTCTCTTTCGTTACCAGAGGAGTCAAAACTTCCTCAAATAAAATATATATTAACTAATAATTCGGAAGAAAACTCAGATTATTGAAATATATACGCGTTTGTACGGGACAGCCTATGGAATGCTCCTTCGTCTCTTCTATCCGGGAAGTTCTAGTTCCATATTAAGGTGCATTCAGACCAAACGAGCATTCGCTATTCTATCCCCCACTCTACGAATCAACGAATCACGTTTTGTGTAGCGATTCGTAGAGTAGGGGGTTAGAATAGCGAATGCTCGTTTGGTCTGAATACATCTTTAAAATGCCCGAAACAAAACCCAATTTACTTACTTCCAGAGCTTTCTTTTAATTATTATTGTCGAAAAGATAGAATTGTTTTATTTGACTTTTTATTCATTAAATACTTTTGTATACGTACATTTATTTTTATTAACAGTGGAAAGTACATTCTTACATTTAAATATTGAAAGTTAAGAATTAAGTATAAGTTCAAATCACGTTTTCTCCCTTTATTTTTCATTTAAAGATGGCCTGGTACTTTAGGTATGCGTTGTCGTGTTCCTTTATCGGCTAATTCTGTAAAGTACATAATTAATATTAATTATGTAGAATATGTAGAGTGGTTTACCTCTGACGAAAGCACTCGTTGTAACCCTAGGGTACAAATCAACTATTTCACATCACTATCCAGTATTCATTGTAGATCTTTCTATTCCTTGCAATAAATGATAATAATGCCGCATTACTTCCCTGCACTTTTCCGTTCTACGACTAGGAAGTTTTATGTTTACGACTATCTACCAAGCGACGATTTGTGTTATGGCCATTTTTGCAAACATGATGTGAAAAATAGTCCATGTTCACAGTAATAAATTTACGTTAAGCCTTACCGCTTAAGACTAAGGGACTAGATTTGTTTACTCGTATCGATTCATCCTTTTAATTCGCCCCCTTCTGTAACACTACCTAATCTTTGGCTGAAACACACACATGCGCAGTGGAACCGGCACTGGAACAAACACATTTACAAATTGAAATAAAGTTTGTTTTAGTTGGGCATTGGGCATGAATGAAAGCGAAAGGGAGGGGAAAACGGATGATTGTTATCAAAACACTGGCAGTTTGTGTCGCTGAAAATGATTTTATTTCTCTTTGTATTGGCGTGGTGCTCTTTTTTAGGGTTAACCAAATGGCAAAAACGGAACCCTTATAGTTTGCCATTACCCTTATAGTTTGCCTGTCCGTCTGTCCGCCTGTCCGTCTGTCCGCAGCCATAGCTCCTTGGCCGTTAGTACTAGAAATTTACAATTTGGTACAAGTATACATAGGTATCAATCAAGCCGACAAAGTGGTGGAATAAAATGTAGATTTTTTTTTACCTACCACTATTAGTAAAGTGAGGATGATTTTTTTTTTATTTCGCAGTAAACCCATAATGTGGGATATCGTTGAATAGGTCTTTGAAAAAGAATAAGAGTCCAAAAAGAAAGTGTTTTTCTTAAAACAATATTTCCGGATAAAAACGCTCCAGAAGAAAAAAAATTGTTTCCTCCCCCTCTAAATTTTGATCCGTAGCGTAGGTCCAAAAAATATGAACAGTTTCCCTTAAACTTAAGGGAAAACAAAAACACATCCAGTATAATATGTAGCAACAAAGCAATGGGATGGGACCGCCTGATAGTAAGTCTAATAAAACCTGGGGAGTTACCACTATCTAGGTATAATACGATTAAGTTCAGGACCTAATTTGAATCGCGATGTGTCAGTTTCATAGAATAACTCTAAAAACTGACAAGCAAAACCTAAACTAAATCGCATAAAAGAGATCACGGTAGCTCCCCAGCTTATCTTATTGAACATATCTAACTCCGGAGGTGACACGTACACTGACCCTTTAAAAACAAAATAATTCACTGTAACTGGGCGTTTTCACAAACCGTTGTTGAAATCACCTTGTTATTTAATTCGGACAAGTTTGGGGTTGTTCTACTCAGGATCACGAGCTCTTTCCATTCTAATAGGAGAAAAAATGTCCCAAAATGTTTTTTCCATTACGATACAGTTTTTTCATAGATGTTCTAAGGCGGTAACGTAATGGAAGGAATGAAAACTGCATGAAAATTATGGGACATATTTTTTCTCCTAACAAAATCGAATGAGCTCTTGATTCTCAGTCGAATAAGCCTAAACTTGGCCAAATTAAATAACAAGGATTTCAATAACGGTTTGTGAAAACGCCCATCTTGTTATAATTTTTTACAAATATTTCTCTCTTGATTTATGTATTATAACGTCCATAATATATAATAATATGAGTTATAAGCTTCCATTTATATTGGGAACACAAATATGTCTATATCTGCCATGTTGGCTCGCGACATAAAACGGAGACGTGACATGTCCGCGCCGTCGGGGATTTCGACTGCTAAGCAAAAAGGGCTTATGTACCCGTACATTTTCATTCAATTACGCCCTTTAGACTTGCGATGGATGATTTTGATCGCCGTCGCGCAAACATGGCGTTTCTGGACGCGTGAGGTCTCCAGGGGGTATTATATTACGCGAACTTAAAAACGTATTAGGTACCCCGACTACCCCGTTTATCTTTGGAAATTCAGATCACTATGACGTTACCGCGTGAGTTTAACATTTGTGTAATTTAGGCTTTCTGTTATGATTAGCTCATGCCGCCAGCTAAAGCTAAAGGTAGTCCTTACCTATAGCTTTAACCGGCCTCCTTAGTAAGGGCACTAAAGTTATGAAATTTATCGAACCGACAGACACTAGGCGTAAAAAAAATAGGGGTCAGCCGTTTAAACGCACATTTTGCGACATTTTTTGTGGATTAGACGGCTATCACGTTTGTATGAAGTAAGTAAAAAAATAACGCATGTTGCGATATACTTACAATAAAACAATTTTAAACGCCATCCCTTTTTGGTCTGTAGACGGTTTTCTCAGCACCTTAGTTAGGATATTAGGTACATAAGTGTACCTACGTGTAAGTCTAATCCGCTAAACATATTCAAGTGATAATATGACACTTATTGTCTCATGTCTAGTCATCAGTATCTTGTGTATGCCACTTGACGCGTGCAAGTTATTGTTATAAATACTGAGGTAGATCCAATGGAATATTAATGAAGCTGACTAAAGCCATTAAACTTTACTTGCACAACCTCGAGTAAGGCGGGTCAAAATTATTTTCGTTGTCTTGTTTCATACCACTCTGTCACGCTTCTAGTTGCTGTTTCGGCTCAGTATATAAAAAAATCCGGTGCACTTATATTTCTTTTTCACGCTACATTTTAATTCATACATCAAAATTTAGAAACTAAATATCATCTCATGCAAAAATCACAACTGTGTCACGTTTTTTAGAGACAAAAAATAATTTTGACCAGGCCTCTACAAGTATCACAAGGTTAAACGGTTAGTAGTGTCAAAAATGTATGAACTTATATATAGATAAATTAGGTATATATATTATTACAAAATTTATCTGCCAGCTAACAGTTACTTTGACTGACCACTTTAGAGGTTGCTGGCGTGGTAGGCTCGACAATACAAGACCACTTAGTTTAGTGGTTCTTGGCGTTCAAAGGATTAATTACTAGGTAATTTGTTACAAGTACTAAGCCGTTGCGACTCTGTCATCATTGACCCGATTTAATCATGACCTTCCAATATGTAGAAGTCACACTTAAACGACATTGTAGGCACCTATACTTTAGGTTTTTACACCTTAGTGGATTAATCTCTGTTTTATTGCAATTGACCTGCGTGTAGTCACCGCGCGTTTTTTCCGCTGATGGGTTGGTCCGAGCCATCGAACATGTCTCATTTTAGTTTCGTTTCTCGCAAATTCTATACTACCTATTTGTCCATTGAAATGGCAAATACCTACATTATTTTTCTTGACTCTACATGTGACACTTATTATATTTTTTTTATTTACTTTTGTTTACAGCATTACCTACAGCGAACCAATATCTACACCGAGAAGCCAGATTATTTTTTATCCTGCTATGTATTAGGCAAATGTAATATTTCCACGAAAAACCTTCTTACAACAAATTAAGGAAAACAAAAGTGAACTATTACAAAATATTGGTTTCTGTTTTTTTACCAAGAATTATACAAAAAATGGACTTTAAGGATATTTTTCAATGTCTATAATTTCCTCGTTATGACAAAAAATCTCAAAATAACTTAAGAAATCGATTTGTAAATGTTGGTAACAAAATCCGGTCCGTTAAAATTTTCTGTCTCCGCTATTTACAACTATTTTGGGAAAATGCTCATTTATGTATGTGCTAGAGATGATGCGCTATTTGCAACTATTATTTATGTATGTTTACCACATACATAAATGAGCAATTTCCCAAAATAGTTGTAAGTAGCGCAGACAGAAAATTTAAGTTTTAGTCTAAAGAAATTCCCGTTGCATTATCTAGGATCAGGGTTATGGAAATCATTGCACAAGGCATGGAGTATACAATAGGATAGAATCTAGAGACTGTGCAGAATCGAAGTAATCCAATTGCATCCATATTGTATTGAAACGGTTCTTCGGTCAGCACCACTGACCACTGAGCCACAGAACCCTTCGGGATTATTTCACGCCGATGTCGCTTAGACATCTTTCTCGCTTCAGGGATTTCGATATACAGGTAAATTAGGTAAATTTCGTAGTGTCAGTATCGGTTTTTATTAGGACATTATTTTTTGTATGGACCGTACCGGACAATAATATTATAGAAATCACATCCGTGACTTTTTGTATGAGCGTGTATAGAGTACCTAAGCGGCACATGTTTGCATGTATATTATTTTGGTACTTTTGCAGAAATTAATGATGAATATTGCAATGAAGTATTGCGAAATAACAATGGGAGACACAGAATATTGCTAAAAAGCTGTAGTATATATTATAGAAGTATTACTAAATCCATGCTTTACACAAAAATCTTTATGAAAAAACAGCTACATGATGCCAAGTTTTTTATGGCTAAGTAGCACAAAGGCACTAAAGGCCTCTATACTAGCTATATTCGTAAGGTGAAAAGTGTGGAAACCACTTACAAATATAAACAAAAGTTCTGCTGAAAAAAAATCTGAATGTCATAATATTATTCGCTGGTACTGTAGGTCCTCAACATTCACATCTATCTTGCGGAGTAGGTATACTCGAAAATCCTTTTTTCACAAGTTTTGTGGAACAAATCAAAATGTGTCTATTTTGATTTGTTTTGTGTTTGCTTCGCACTAATACTGTACTGATACTAAAACCTTCATTCTATCTATTAAAAAAAAGCAACAAAATCCGTTGCGTAGTAAGATTTAAGCATATGTAGGGACAGGGAAAACGTGCTGTAGTGATTCAATCAAAAAATTGGCATTATTAATGTTTTATACAATGCTTAACTAAGTCACCAAATCCAACTAGGTTAGCTAAACAAGCTGTTTCTCCGAGGACGATTATATTAATACCCGAGAGAGTATTGAAGTTCGAATTGCTTGATTCATTTAGTGATCGAATGCATCTCGATTAAGTAATGTACTGAAAGTGAGTACAGTATGCAGAATTGAAAAGAAAAACCTTAAGTTTTTGACTGTCAATTAGTTTTCGTCGCGCTAATTGTTATTAATATTACAAATAGGAAAGTTAGAGAAAGTTACCGACAAATAGAGTACTTTTTCATGGGTCTTCAATGGGAACAAAACTACCTTCGCTGCGGCAATTAAATAACTTAACTCAAAACCGTCCCAACCGTTTTTGTATAACTACGGAACCCATCACTGAGCATAGCCTACATGCTCTTGGCCGGTTTCTGTAATGACCCTTAAGTAACTTTCCGCATGCACAATCTGATAGATTATAGACCGCCAAAACAAATGACAACAAAGCCATATCAGTCCAATTCTGCGACTTAAAAAAACAATACACGGGTGCCTGACCGTCGTAGGCAACGTGACGCGAGGGCCGAGGGGGGAGGTGAGGGGGGCAGTCGCGGCCGCCCTTGCGCGAAGGTGACGCGGCAATTAAGCGGGCGCGCGGTCGTTGCCGCGGCTGGCGCGGTGTCAACGATTCCGATCATCCGAGCGGCCGGACGCGCCGCGGGCGTAGGGTTGCGACCATCAAGTTTATATATTATGTTTACGTAACATATATCGTCGGCTGACAACCAAAACTCACTTTAAGATCTGTCACTACTCTTAGCAACGTCGTATGTCGGTATAGAATCAGAACTGACATACGAGCTTTATTTCAAGTAGGTATTTGTTACTTAGTGAGTTATGGTTGTCAACCGTTGTCAATATATTCTGTCCAAAAACGTCTGTCAGTAAAAAAGCCAACCCTTTGCGCCTATATTTTTCTACTGACAGAGTATAGTCTGGTTGTCTGGTAAAGCTTCGTTGCGAAAATATACTTAAGCATCCATCTAAATATTTATAGGATTTATTACCCCATCTCAAACAATGTGCGTTTGAGATGTAATGTGCGTTGTTCAAATGTAATTTTAGATAAGAGCGAGCCAGCGAATAAAACAATTATTACATTTAATTCATACTTTAGTCTTGAAATGTATCGAATAAAACCTAATACTTGAAAACTCATGGTGCGGCTACAGTGCGAGCGTGACACTGCTTTACGTATAACGTGACCGTTACTTGCTAACTTGTGTTACGTCTACTGACTGATGCTTAGATAAACTTAATAGGTAGGTACATTTAAGAGGAGCAAGGGCAATCAAGTTACTTGGAATGTAACGGCAGAAATAGAGAAACAAAACACAAGCCCCGATTTGTTTCAAAATCACGAATATATTTATTTTCAAAGCAGTGCTAACCCTGCGCGGCCATTTTGCTAATATACGCGTTGCCGAGTCTCCAGACGCTGCAGTTATCGGCGGCAGCTGTAGCCGTAACCATGAGTTGAAAAGTAAAGGATACGTTACGTTTTACTCGATACCTAAAGTAGTCCATTGTGCTCACTCCAATAAATAAGTGCGAGCGCGATAGAAAGCTTTAAGTATCTAGTAAAACCTAAAGTAATCGGCAAGTACCTATCGGTAACGTTAGGTTTTTCTCAATACGTAAATATAGAGTCGTACCATGAATTGAAAAATAAGTTACCGATACTTGCAAAGTCATGGTAGGGCTACAGAAGGCCATCGCGCTCGCCCCAATATGTCAGTGCGAGTGCGATATAATGCTTTACATATCGAGTAAAAAATAATTTATCCTTTACTTTCCAACTCATAGTACGGCTACGACTACGGCTACTGAAGCGAGTATTATGTGCCGCTTGGATATTATGGACGGAGTCAAGTTTACGCAAGGACGTTTCGTAACTGTGACAACCCTATGCACCCAAGACGTTGAGTTGTGTGCTGCTTGCAGACTGCGGTTATCGGGAATCGAAGCCACTTTGTGCTATGCGCCACTTGTGATCAAGCCAAATCTGATATTTAATTTAGCACTGCGAGAAATTGGCACTCCTAAAATTAGTGTACAGGATTCCATATCAGAAACATTACACTTTCCGTATAACTACAAGTTTTCTTAGTCTTATATTTAAAAAGCCCAGATTTGACTCGCTTTAAGACACAAGACGTTTATTTTTGTTATCGGCTTACAATTGAAGGGTCCAATGAAAAAACATGTCCAGTGCTTAAAAAAATCAGGGCAAATTCACACCTTATTCTGTTCAAAGTAAGGTGGTTTGTCCTTCTGTAATTTGAATTGAGTACACATGTTCTTTCCGTGGACCCTTCAATTGCAATTATAACCTGGTAGGTGTTCTACTAAGCAAAACTGTTAAAAAAAAACAATGTTTCCTGCCTAGTACTCAACATAACTAACACGTAAAACCGCATTTGAACCCGTTGGTCCGTTAGCCAGTGAACTGCGCAGCTACCGACATCGAATTTATCAATTTATTTAGTCGGCCGCGGCAGCCCTGATGCGCGGCGGCCATCGGTAAAGCCGCGTCACACGCGCCTCCAAGTCGGCACTGCGGTTATCGACAGCTGTAGCCGTACCGTAAGTTGGAAAGTAAAGGTTTATTTTTTTTATTTATTTATTGAATTATTAAAACAGTCGACAAAACTGTTTAACAGTTTGACTGCAGGATAAAAGTAAATAAGAAAATATACACATTAAACTTAAAGTTAGGAGGGACTTGACAGGCTACATGCATGGACATGCACATGGCAGGCTATTTAATAAATTCATCTTTAATTTATTCTTAAATTTCTGCTTTTTTGGTTCTGGCAAACTTTTAACAGTTTCCACTGGCAAACTGTTAAGAGTGTATAGGTTTTACTCGATGCATAAAGCAGTCCATCGCGCTCACTCCAGTAAATAAGTGCGAGCGCGATAGAATGCTTTACGTATCGAGTAAAACCTAAAGTAGACCTAAAGTATCGGCAACGTTAGGTTTTCTCGATCGTAAAGGTAGCCGTACCATGAGTTGGAAAGTAAAGGATACGTTAGGTTTTACTCGACACGTAATGCATTCCATTGCACTCGCACTGATGTATTGGACTGCTTTAAGTATCGAGTAAAAGCTACGAACAAATAAAACATGGAAGCCGCACGCCATACTAAATTCGCTTTCAAAAATGGTTCTGAATTTTAGTTGACGAGTGTCACCCCCTCTTCATTCCATCACGGTAATGATTTTCAATATCAACCTATAAAAACTAAAAACCGCCATTTAAAAATACTTCGTTGTGATTGGTCCATCAAAGTTTTGATTGGCTATATATATTCTATAAACATATGTCAAAGATGTTGCGCCGAAATATGCGCGGTGTTAAGACATGAGCTATGTCCTGCACATCTTGGTACAATTGAACAATTGTTTTTGGGGGTATTTTTGAGCTGGTGGCGTTAGACGTTCATGTTATATATTAGGTATGGTCGCAGAGTAAAAGTTATGGTACGGCTACTGAGCTCGCTATGCTCTGCAGCCCTATCCGCAAATTTGGAGGATTTGTCTCTGTCACTCTAATGACGCCTTCGTTACAGGTACAAATCCTAGAAATTTTCGAAGTTCGCGGTTTTACGACTAGTAGGCCTGAGCCCGCTATGTGCTGTGCGCTTTATTAAAAGGACAACATTTGCAACAGACTTCAATCGTTCATCATTTTGTATTTTTAATGATAAATCAATAATTTTACGAAATCCTACGAGAACGAGTGCAACTCGCACTTGGGCGGTTTTTTCGCGTCAAATTAAAGGTAATTGACTCTAGTAATTACTATCAGCAATCAAATCTTTATCAGTGCATTGATATTCTGTTTTAATTTAAAGGTGTGTTCGTATCATTGAACGACTGTAATCTTATACCTATAGCTGTTCGCATCGTATCGCGATCAAAGATATGATTACAGCACACAGTATGACAGAGGAGGCACTCTCAGGGCCCCACTTCTCGAATGATACAAGATTAATATTATTATATTGTGTTCATGTGCTGCCAATGGCAATTTATACAATTTGAAAGTTTGGAGACTATTATTATTGGACTAATCTCAAAAAAAATAAATTAAAGTAACATAATCTGCGTAAACTGTTCAATTGTTATTTGATAATTAGTAAGTCTTTCTTGTCTTTATCTTAACAAATGCGGCACGTTCTGTTCCCCCTTCCCCCTTTCTTCCACCGAACCAGTAACCATTATCACCACATTTTCAGGTTGTCTCCAGCCATCATAGCTTTCTCCGAAAGACTCAAAACTCGTCGAGGACATGTGGTAGAAAGCCTATTGGTAAACCAGATGGGTATTTCTTACTATATAGTCTGACAGGCGTGTCACGACCTCACGACTCACGACCATGTTCGAAAGTTAAGGGTTTTCAGTAGGTAAGAATGTCCAACGCCAGATAGACCGACGATCTAAAGAAAGTGGCGGGAAGTGGTTGGATATGGAGAGCTGAAGACCGAGTATGGTGGCGCGAATTCGGGAAGGCCTTGTCCAGCTGTGGACGACTATGGGCTGATGATGATGATGATGTCCAACATATTGATACTTATTTGTGCACTAGCCCCTGTGTCGAGCTCTCTGTTCAATAATATTCATATATGTATAAAATACAGAAAATTAAGCGTAGGTATCGTTAACTTTCAGCTATGCTATTCTCTTATTCACACATTCGACGCTGCGTTCGTCAACGAGCTCGACGACGAGACAGCCTTCACTTCAACATCGAGCGCAGCGCTGCGAAAAACGGTTTTCACTAACGTAGAACAGCTCGTCGTCGAACTGTAGGCGGTAACTCTCGACGCAGTGTAGTTCCGCTCACGCCGCATTCGTCGCCGAGCGCTAGTGCCGTTTAAAATGCATTAATGAATACCATTTTTAGGCTCGACGCTGCCGCAGCGCTGACACAGCGCTGATAGCAAGGCGGTTTCCTTAGTGAACAACACTGCTGTACCTACATGGCTGTGACAACTACCAAGACTATATGAGAAATACCCAAATAAGAGCAAATTGACATAAAGCGGTCCCTCTGTGTTTGATAGAGTTGTATGAAAGCTGGCAAACGCACCGCTTTCGGCACGTGTGTGCGCCGAGCGACGAGTACCTACAATACAACGCAGTATCGCTGCACGATCGCGACCCGTGTCGGTGACATCGCTTCAAGCTTATTAAATATATGAATCGTACCAGCCTGTGGCGTTCATCGATATATACATATTTAGATAAACATCACACACACACATATACCTATATTACTGGTACCACATATTAATTAAACAAAGTGCAAAAATAAGTATCGAAAGAATCCCAAAAAATTTGAGTGAGTTTAGTAAAACGTCCCACTTTGTCGTTTGACATAAAGCCGCTTTGTCAGTTTATTCATATGAAGATACAAGGAAATCTCGTCTTTATGCTAAGCGAGAAAGTGGGACGTTTTACAAAAAACTTACACAAGTATGTTATGATGTTCTTATTACACAGAATTAGAGTGCACTGGGACATATTTATGAACATTTTTGTGTATTTTGTCTTTGACTGTAAGTTATAAACTAACAAGCACAAGAAGTTGAGACTAAGGTCAAAATAATAGGCACCATTAGAGGTGCTTGCCACAAAGAAAAACGATACTCTTTAATAAAAGTTCACAGAAGTATGAAAGTCCGACCAAAACTGAAATAAAAATACCTAATTAAAATATAAAGTCAATAACATAATAATATAATTTTTAAGTCAATAACTATATGTATTTTTACATTATTCCGTTATTCCTAATCTTAAAAAATGTTGTCAATACCTACCTAAGTGTCTATAGGGCGAAGCAAATATAACATTAGCATGTTATTTAATCGGATTGACATTCAATAACAAGCATAAATAAGTAGGTAGGTACATGGTGGGTGAGCACAAACGCAAAGTGTGTGTGTGTTTATCGCAATATTAATACCAAGGAATTGCAATACCCTACGAAAAGGCACGTTTGTACTTCTGAGGACAAGTAGATTGGAAGCGAGGTCTATGCAAGCTTTTACTGAGGCACGTATCAAATAGACATGTAGGAATTGTAGGAGTATGTGTAGGTAAGTAGACAGGCAAGAGCCCAGGTGGCGGGCGATACATCGATCCAGATAAAAATACGACAATACCGTATATTGCTCGCGCTGCACTTAACAGGGGATGCTACCTCGCAGTAAACAAGTGCGATTTTTATTTTTTATGAATATTGAAGGAGTTCGGCTAACAGTAACACTTAACGATCCTCTTCTATTTATAGTGTAGCAAACTAAACTTGGCAGCTTAAACGATGCAAAATACGAATTCTTTGTAATTCGCTCTACTTAAACTTCTGCACACAATTTATATTTAGATGTACATTGTACTTAGGTATAGTATACTCGCTTTGCACCGCGAGCGAAGTGGGCTACATTAATGGCTCTGTTTAATTTTCTCAACTTCTAACAGCATAGTTGTATACTGACACTTTACCAGCGATTATCGTAGTACGTGGTACGGACGTACGGAGTCATTAATGAGTCCGTAATGCTGTCCGCCAATTGTATCTTTTACCGCCAATTGTATTTACCAGCTCTCTGCACTCTTCAGCGGATATTCCGTTCCAAACACATGTCAGTTTCTCCTTAAGATCAGCTTTTGATCGAGAAGGGTCTTTTCGCAACTTTTTCTTCATTTTCCACCATAATGTTTCTATTGGAGATAAGTCCGGGCTGCTGGACGGCCACGACATGGTAGGAATTTCCTTAGCCTTTAGCCACGCCATCGTTGCCTTAGCGGTATGGCATGCGGCACCGTCTTGTTGAAAAGTATACGCATTTTTATACTTTAACTTTCGTATAGACGGCAGCAAACTCTCGTGCAAGATGCGTTTGTATTTTTCAGCATTGACAGTTCCACAAATTGAAGACAGCCCACACCCTGTGCGGACATGCAGCCCCAAATCATCAAAGAGCCTGGAAACTTCACCTTCCGCTTAAGGCAGTCTTTTTGAAATGCTTCTCCTTTTTCTCGAATGACTTTACTTCGTTCATCGCCAACTGTGACTTCAAATTTAGACTCGTCACTCCATATTATTTTTCGCCACTGATCTACAGTCCAATTCCTGTATTTTTGAGCGAATTTCAACCTGTTAGTTTTCTGCCTTTGTGTAAGTAACGGTTTCTCCTTTGCAGTGTAAAAACCGTAGCCCATCCTCTTCATCATCATCACTCTCTTGCAGGTGTCGACTGAAACGTCTTTTTTTATTGCGTCACGCCATAGTACGGTAAGTTCTCCTGCTCTTGCACGGCGATTTTTCTTGATGATCCTCCTTAGAATCCTGTTTTCTGCTTTGGTAGTCATACGTGGACGGCCGGATTTCTTTAAAGTTGAGATCGTTGCATGTTTTCAGTGATGATCGATGATAGTTTGAATTGTAGATCTTGGCATAGAAAGGTCCTTCGCTATTTGGTACGTAGATTTGAATTTGTTGTTACTGAAAATAATAATTTTCCGTACTTCGTCAGTCACTGGCTTACCTCGTGCCATTGCGATAGGGAAACAATTTGGATTAATGAAAATTTATTCTGGATTTGCCTTTTCATATAGCTGTCTGTCATTTTAGATGACATAGAATATTCCATCATCAATTTAATATATTATTTTATTTTATAAAACTGAGAAAAACAGGTGTTATTTGAAATAGACGACCTATTTTGCCATAAATATAAGCTAGACGTATTTTTTTGCTTGCGAAATGTTATTTTAATACATTAATTATCTTAAAATAAATAATATTAGTACACTTTTTACAACGTAAGATTAAACTTGTTTTAATGACTTTGTGTGTATTGTTGCCCTATAACCTTCAAAATCAAGCTGGGTCTAAATACTAGTTTTTGAAATATTTTTCGTATGGACAATCGTGACTAGACGAACTCCTTTGCATTGGGGCTCGTATTTATATACTTTACCTTTCGTAACACAATTGACGCGATTGTCATTTTTGTTTTAATTAAGGCCCTATAAGTATGTACAATTTTTTTGCAAACAATAATGAATAATAACTAGTTATTGGCGCTCGAAAAGCCAAACAGACTGCAATGAGTGATTTGGGTGTGAGGATAGGTAATTCAAGCGGCACGGAATAATTCATTTTGATTGAATTGATTAAATTTATGATTGATTAAACAACATCTCCATGTTAATCATATTTGTAATAGGTACGGTAGTAGGTACAGTAAGGTAAAGTACCCATCATTTATAAACAGAAAACTAAATATTTCATTTGAACGGAACCGGCTTCATTGACACATCAGGGAACGAATTGCGACTTCATGTTTTTCGGAACCCTAATATAATTATTGTTTTAAGAATCGGCGTCGACATTTATTGGTAATGTCATGGACAAACAAGAGTTTCATTAAAAAACCATCATCATCGTAATATCTGATAAATCAGGATAATTAAGGTACCTACAACGTCCATTCCTGAAATGTGATGCGGGGCAGGTGTCTTTAATTAAACGCAAAAAGACCTGCGTTAGGCATCCAGAAACGCACCTTGTACAGTCGACGTCAAAGATATTGTTACGGTTAAGGCGCCAAAAATATATTTTTCATCACACTTGCTGTCTAAGCGCGCCATTGCTTGCGCGCGTAGCGGGAGTAATAGAAAAGTCAAATTCTCTAGGGAGTAATAGAAATGTCTGTACGTCATTTAATAATATTTTGTCTTAAAACTTATTTTTTTGTCGGCAAGTGTGATGAAAAACATTGTATGCATCACGGTCGGTAAGCGGAATACTAACTCGAGTCATAAAAGCCCTCCGCCTGACGGCGTCGGGCTTCTAACCCTCTCGTTAGTAATTCCGTACTTACCTCCCTTTATGCACAATGTACTATACACGACCTTAATATCAAGGCAATAAAGTCAAGTACATAGACGGCCACCGCACCAGAGGCCCTACCACGAAAAACGAAATTCGTAAATTTCGAGGATTTGTCTCTCTCTTTCTAAACGCCTTCGTTTGAGTGACAGAGCAAAATCCTCGAAATTTACGATTTTCGATTTTCGCGGTAGTAGGCCAGAGGCTCTGGCTCTACCTCGAACCACGAACGAAGTGTTGCCTCTCGCAGTCGTGAATTCGTACATAAATGTGACAGGGAGACAACACTTCGTTCGTGGTTCGCGATAGGGCCTCAGTACAGTCGCCATCAGATATATCGGACCGGCCAGAGTGCTTATAAAAATCTGAGCATGATCTATTGTCATGGCGTTAGAGTCCTTGTTGAGATATTTTTGAGCACCGTGGCCGCTCCTATACAGGGTGTAATCGTTAAGTGTGGCCAGGCCTTAATTCCGTAAATATAACAGATATCAGAAAACTTCCAACTGATATCGAAAGTGCGTTACCCAACGAGTAAAATTGCATTATAACTTTTTCTAAATAGATCAAGTAATATTAAAAATACTAAATTAAAACGCTCCCATACATTTAGTATGACGACTAGCCTAGATTCGTTATTTGTACGAATACATTGTAATAAAATAACGTTTATGGAATATTTAATGTAACATTTATTCTTAAATAAAAAAATATTCGTATTAAACTAGTCTTTGAATGAACGGTTACATACTAAATGTATGGAAGGGTTTGAAGTTAATATTTGAGATATTTCTGCTTTTATTTCAAAAAGGATATTAATGTAATTTTACAACGAGTAAACGTACTTTCGATATCAGTTAGAAGTTTTCTGGTATCTGCTATATTTACGGAATTATGGCCTGGCAACACTTAACGATTACACCCTGTATATCTGATGGCAAGTGTACATAGACGGCCACCGCACCGGTATATTACATAGCTATAGCGGCTACCGTTCGAGATGCCACGCAAGTCGTTCGGGCTCGCTGCAATGGCGAAGCACATAGCATTCCGAAGTCCATAAGCACGAGTGTAGAAGGTTAAATTTATCCCGGACCGCTAAAGGCAGCTCATAAAAAGCGCGGCACGGTTGATTACAAAGCCGCGTAGACGGTCAAAATATTACTGACGGTATTTTAACTCAAATCAGTATATGATGCCACAGTGCATTAACTAATCTGCGTTAAAAACTTTCGCCTTACTTAAATCATTATTAAAAAAAGGATTTTAATAAAAACCTAATAACTCCTACAACAATGCTTAAGTGAATTGGTATACAGGGTGAACAATATGAAGTGTTATCAAGTAGATTTTTTTATGTCTGGTGTCAAAGCAATAGCTTAGCGGCTTATTATCGGAAATATGTTTTGGACACCGCATTGAAATCTTAGGCACGCAAACATTCGGGTTGTAGACCGCAAACATAAGAACGAAACTGAACTTCGCGTTATAAAGCCCGTAAGAACCAAAAATGGCTGTAAACCGAATTTCACGTGTCATTTCTCCAGTGCAGTGAGTTTCGGAAAGCGATCGTATTTCACTGGCACATAACACTACCCAGTGGTCACAAACGTGCTGCGAGCAAATATTTTTTACCACTTGAAGACCATAGTCAAGGCAAAAGGCAGGATATTGACTAAAAGTAAATTTAATCACAAAATGTAATATTTTTCCTCTTGTTTTTTCTTACTTAAAGTAATAAATTGTTGCAACTAAAAAATCGCAGTCCTTTGAAATTGGTAACACTTCATATCGTTTACCCTGTATTAAAGAAGACTCCTGAAACCATCCAAACAACAACACGATTGCTGAATCTGAGATCACTCAAAATAGGCTCGTCTAACAAATCGATGCTATAACTAGTATAACTAATTACTTACCGAAGATACAAATTCCTGGTAATCTGTAAATTCTATGCTAGGTACATAACAAATGCTGGTTGTCAAGCTGACTGCGTGGAAAGGCACGGGATAACGCCCGCGTCTCTCTCCGGGGGTAGTTTTTCGGCCCGCCACATAAATAAGTGATCACGGCCCCCCGCGGTCGTAAACTAGGGCCAGATAGCGAGAGGACTTAATGGCTGATCGGATTTTGATTAGCGCGGGCCGGCGTCGCCGAATTTGAATAGATAAGGGGGCACCCGAGAACGGCCGCGGGCGACCGTAATTTACATACTTTACCGGCTTTCGGCGCACCTACGTGCCAAGTTATGGCAAAAACGATAAAGTTGAAATAAAGCCCCGGTCATCGATTGGGGCACGTCGGTGCTTTTTTACCGGGTTCTGTTTGTTATCGCCGCGGGTGCGCGTAGCTAATCGAGCCAGGGTTATCGGTACTCGTATTGCGTCTGCGTTATCGCATCTGGACACTATCGGACAGCCTACTAGAATTACTAGACAAGTAACAACTAACAAAAGCTACCCCTAAAATGTCATTAAGTAGATAACAGTATCTCTAAGTTTGCTCGTATCTAATGTCACATTCCACATGCCTGGCGTACCTTCCGACATAAGCTTGGCATTTTACGTTCTGAATCCATATAATTGACATACTTAAATGAAATCTACTATTCTAGCCGTTTCCTAGATCGCTATATATGTAGAATCACTTTATCTTCTGACAGTGGTTTGACGCGGAAAAATTTAACACGAGTAATTTAGCTAGCCTTACCTATAGGTGCCTACAGTTTAGAATCTCATTACAGCCTTATATTTTTCAGAAGCCACGTAGCGTAACATTAGAATACCCTCCTAAACTGTTTTCGCTGCCCTAAATGATGCTGAGCTCAGCGTGTTTTGAGCATGTCGAGAAAGCTAACAATAAAAACTTGCATCGCCGCAACATGTGGCGGCACAGGCGGCAGCATTTCGTTCGCGTGCCACAAGAAATCCACCACTAAACTCTCCATGTGCACAATGCACATTGGACCCACGTAAATTAGTTGCATTTATATGCTATACTAAATATAGTCGGCCTCCGTAGCCTAGTTGGTAGTGACCCTGCCTACGAAGCTAGAGGTTCCGGGTTGGAATCCCGGTGAGGGCATTATTTGTGTATTTGTTTATCACTAATATTTGTTCCTTGGCCATTTCCGTCTATGTATTTAAGTATCTATGTATATGTATGTATCTATTATACATGTCGTCGCCTGGTACTCGCATCACAAGCCTTAATTGAGCTTACCGTGGGACTAGGTCGATTTGTGTAAAATGTCGCAAGATATTTATTCATTTATTATTATTATTCTAATATTTAAACTGGAAGAAAATGGTTTCGTAATATTGGTATCAAAAGATATAATTAAAATAGTTCACAGATGTTTTAGCAGGTAACGAACTGCTCTCATAAAGCTATAATTATATTTCGGTGACTCTCTTAAAATAAATCGTAGCTATGAGTAACATAATTATAGAGTTTTTTCGTGACCCATGAAAACCGTAAGACGACAAAACCATTCCGACACTCATTTGTGTGCTATGTATACTCCAAAAACCTGTTGTTTTTATCTTACTACGTCTAAGTTGGGCTTTTATATTTGTGTTTTAGGGGTAGGTATTACCCATTATAATATAATCCCAAGTCCCAGTCATTAAGCAACGTTTTCTCAATACTTGCTTTTGAACTTCTGCATCTTTGAAGATTTTTAAAAAAATCGCTATAGCACTTAGAGACATACAGGGTGTTTTTTTTTCGACCGTTCAAATTCTACGTAGTGAATGTATAGGTCATACTGACCAACTTTTACTATGGGGACAAAGTCGAAATCGCGAAAAAAAAATCAGCTGTTTCATACATTTCGGCCGGCGTAATGCCGCCAATTTGTATGAAACAGCTGATTTTTTTTTCGCGATTTCGACTTTGTCCCCATAGTAAAAGTTGGTGAGTATGACCTACACATTCACTACGTAGAATTTGAACGGTCGAAAAAAAAACACCCTGTATACCTTACACCAAAAGATAGCATATGATCTGTAGTAGGTATTTGGAACTACTCATAACTCCATACCGATAAAGTGGGACGTTTACCGTAAAACGATCACATATTACAATAATAATATACTGACGATAAAGTTAGTAATTAGAATAGCGCAAGATCTCCAACAGACTTAGCAAAGAGGTTCCAGCGGGAAATTTGTATTTACCGAAGAAGATGCGGGTCATTGTATAAGGTGGATGTTCACAGAACTGGTCAAATTTAATAAAACTCGACACTTGATTTCATTGTTGAACCAAATGGCATTGTTACAATCTAAAAGGATTCAATTAACTCAAGTAAGTTTTGCTCGTATTATTGTAGCTAGCCATATAAATAAATATCATGGGACAGTAATATAATACATAAATCGCCTCGAGTGCAATATGGACCGCACAAAACCTCCTTATGATTTTAAACTTGGTTACCGTAACTGTACCTATAAAAATCAATAATAAATATCCAATATTATGATTATACAAGTCTCAGTCCCACAGCAAGCTAATTGAGGCTTGTCTTGTGGGTATTAAGCGATGATATACTATTAAAGTAAATAATATAAATAAATAAATACTTAACCCTCCGTATGTCTAAGCACTCATCAAGTCCTCAGTTACGTGGAGACTATTTAAAAAAAATATTCACGATACACGAGAAGTTAAATGCATAGAAAACATTACGTAACTACACTCGACTCTCCACGGTATGCCAAGAACTAGTCCATAGATTCTTCGGACACATTATGCTATCACCGATGCATGATCTGGAGATTGAGGCACTAGACAAACGGATATCACGCACGCTCAGGGCACAGCCTGTACGAGATGGACTGACATGACATCATAAAGAGGTCGGCTGAGGGTAGTTAGCACCGCGCAGTATCTAACCTGGGCTATCGCTGTGGAGACAGACTGCTCGAGGTCGTGATCCTCAGTAATGAGGTTACGAGGAAGAAGAAGGCATGGAAAACCCATGAGAAAGGAAATTATTTTTGTGATAATTATACTCAAATATATATTTCACTGGATCACCTCAAGCTTCTCAGACAGGGACGCTATTACCAAATAAGCAACAGTATGCTTAGCACATGATTGGCGCGACAGTATCTCGCCGCGAGATAGTCTATCCGTCCCTCTTTTGTTAATATAGCTAGTGAAGGACGGGAGATCTATCTCGCGGCGACATACTGTCGCACCAATCATGTGCTAAGCCTGCAGAGCCGTATAAGATTTATTTTATATAGTTGCATCGCCGCCAGGAACGACAAACCTTCCCGCTACCGACCGAGTCTACCAACCATTACGATGAACTTTCAGTTATTAACCCCTCATACAAAGTGAAAATTTGTTTCACAAAAGAGAAAGAGCTTATTAATATTTTATTGTTTTACACATTAATCCATACCCGTAGGTATATACAGGGTGAAACATGAGTCGTGAACAGTAATACGTTTTTCTAACTCTATAAACAACTAACAATTATTGCCCCACAAGTTACTTAAAAATTGACAAGTTGTTTTTTTGCGTTTTTTTAGGGTTTATGTTTTTGTATTTTTTTGGCTTTAGGGTATCTAAAAGGATTTTTAAGACAAATTAATGATTGATTTAAATTTAAATTTAAGGATTTCAATTACCTCTTCAAATTAAAGCAATTAATAACGGCAATTTTGTCATTTCGTGTAAAATTAAATTATATTCATTACATACAGGGTGTAAGTCTAATACGGGCGAAGCTCGTAACGGGTGTTAGTTTACGACATAATAAGTACATTCAAATAACTTTTACTTAAAATTAGAGCAACAAAATTTTCCATACAAAATAATTCGGCGCGCAATGTAGAGCAACATACGCGAGTTAAGCACTCGTTGACAGCTAATTTCAAAAGCAGATGACATAACTGCCATATCAACAATAACAAATGTTCGTACCTACATTGCTGCTCCGATAATCTTAAAAAAATTCTGTGGGGTCATAATTAAGAGTAACTTTAAAAGGACCTTGTACAGTCGAAGACAAAATAAGGGGTATACAAAAACGTTCAAAAATATGTCCCAATGCACTCTAATTCTGTGTAATAAGAACGTCGTAACATATTTATGAACGGATTCTTTCGATACTTATTTTTGCACTTGACTGTAATCCATGATTACACTAATGAATCCCATGCCTGGTTTAATTGATCGCCCGTATTAGACTTACACACTGTATAACGTTTTAAATAACTTAAACAGCCATTATCACTCCTGAAAAACATCTTAAAAATTAGAAAAAGCCACAAAAAATACTTGACTTTTTCTAAGTAACTTGTGGGGCATTCTCAACTGTTAGTTGTTTAGATTTAGAAAAACGTATTTCTGTTCACGACTCATGTTTCACCATGTACAATATTTTGAGTTTATATGTCTATTTGTTTTTAAAAAAGGGTGCGTGACTACTTGACTAGTGAGAGTTCAATAGTATGGAAAAATCAATTTTCCATGTACGTTTTCGATGTTGGTCCCATTCTGAAAGTTCATCGTAATGGTTGATAGACTCGGTCGGTAGCGGGAAGGATCGTCGTTCCATTCCACCCTGTATACAACTGTAACGTACAGCGTCGCTGTTTAAAAGGCCATCAAAGCGTCTACATAAACGAGTGGCATTTTACATTCGGCCCGAGTTTACGGCGGGCAGCGGCCCGGCGTAATGAGGAAACCGGGCCCTACTATACGACTTTAATTTTATACGCCGTGTTTACGCTGATTGGACTTCGGATCTTGATTTGTTTATTGTTAATGACAATTTATTTCAGCGTACGCGGTGCGGAGGTGAATGAACCGTGTCTGTTCATGATGTAATTTTCAGATCAACATAGAAATTGTGCGGTGGGTCCAGAAAAAAAAATGATATTATGTCACGTCACGCACCATTTTTGAGAAACAAATAGTCTTATAAATTCAAATATGTAGTACATTTCGATACACGTGCAAAAAAAAAAAATTTCGACGAGGTTGAAAGTTGGAGCCCGAGTGAAACGAGGGCGACAATCACCCGAGTTAAAAAGAAGTTTTTACACGTGTATCGAACGACTTTTTTCATAACAAGTGCCTTAAAAAGAGAAATTTACGCACGCGAAGCATGTGCAAAGTTTACTTTTCCGCACTAGTTAGGAAAAGTACATTAGCTAGCAGCTACAAGTCTTATAGTGGATTCCTTGTAAAACAATACGTAAAAGTGTAATAATAAGCTCTTTTTCTTTTTCTTTCTGTTTTTCTTTTTTTTGTGAGTTACAGTAACATTAATTTGTCGTTATCAATTAAATTGAAACACTGATTTAGCCATGTTATTCATATTTATCAGTACTTTTGTAATCGAAATGCAGTGGTAAGGGTTGGTCCAGCTAATTTAGCTCATGGCGCCTTATCAGCGTCAAGTAGGCTCGGAGCTGCGAGCTGAATAACCAGCCAGAAGGGAAGGTAATCATCAGCTACTGGCACTTCCGCATTAGAGCTAGTTTTTCAATGCCCGACTGTTTCCTTTTTTTCACATAGATTGGGATAAGGGTAGGGATATCATTTTAACTAGCTGGTACTTTTAATTGGGTAGGTTGCTATCGAAAATATTTCCAGTAGTATACTATATATTTAGTTGGTAAGTACTACATAAGTGCTACTATTAAGTGTTAAGTAGTAGTAGTAGTGTAGGTGTAGGTTATAGTTGAGTAGGTACATGTGAGCCCTTTTAGCAAAACACCCCACTTTGCTGCTTGCCATAAGGACGCTTAAGGTGCATTCAGACCAAACGAGCATTCGCTATTCTAACCCCCTACTCTACGAAATTCGATCGTTACAGTTACACAAAACGTGATTCGTTGATTTCGTAGAGTGGGGGATAGAATTGCGAATGCTCGTTTGGTCTGAATGCACCTTTAGATAAATGATTCGTACAAAAGTACAAGCCAATGACATAACTATGGTAAGCGAAAAAGTGTGACGTTTAACAAAATCGCTTAGATAAATATAGCCAGTTAGTGCTCCGGTAATCTTAATATCAGAAATTCAACTACATACACATTTTGTAATTTTTTTGTAAAAAAAAATGGTATTTCTAAAAGAATTTAGCTTTTTATATTTGTTAGCATCAAGTGGGTACTTAAAGCTGAATTTACACATGCAACTATGGGTGAGAGGTGGGAGTGAGTGGCAAAAAGCTGCATCTCTTTCTCGTACATAACTTAGTTTCAAAACTCGAATGTGTAAATTTAGCTTAAGAAACAAAAAAATTATATAGAGCTGGACATAATAATTTGATTAATTTGCCCTTATATTAAGGCATTTCCGACACGACAGTGTCTCCTCGAATTTGCAGCTGGCCGCGTGTAACCATTAGCCGCGTGCTCGTGATTTGCATAAGGCACCGTAATCGTAGTCGCAATCTCGGTATCTCGACCCAGCCTCAATGTATTCTACTAGACCAGCCATCTAGTATATTCCTTAGAAGTTCTATCATTACGACTCGTCACTAGTATAATTTGAGCTCGCGACCAGTTAGATAAGGGTATCAATCCCAATTATAACCTTATTCTATGAAAACGCAGTATAGTTTCCATGGAAAATGATGCTGGACGTAATGCTAGCTACGACATATTAATATTATCAAATCAGATCCAAGCCAAGTTCCGATGCGGTCAGTAATAAGTACTTTAGGCTGCTAAAGACATGTGGATACAGTTTTGTAAAAGCGACATAAATATTTGCGATAACTGTTGTTGTACAGACGACGTCAAAGATATCATTACGGTTTAAGTGCCAAAAATACATTTACACGACCTTAATGTCAAGGCAATAAGATCGTGTAAATATGTTTTTGGCACTTAAACCGTAATAAAATACGAAAACTGATTACCATAAAAACTAAAAAAATGTATGGACCTCAAAACCAATGACGAGTACAACAAAGATAATGTGAAAAATCACTTCCTCACGCGAACCTAACTCGACACAAACTACGACACATCACACGTCCTACTAAGACACGACTGCTAGTAAAACATTACATTTAAACATTTAATGTCCACTTAGCATAGCACAAAACTTCCTAAGCGTTCTGAATACTGCCCCAGGTTTGCGCTGGTCCGAATTGCTCACTTAGCTTGTCCTATTTTGTGTGTACAGTCCCGTCTAATCGCCGTCGACACGGCACAACACTTTTATCTAGGCTTAATGCCCAGTTAGATCTATGATCTGTGACTAGTAGGTAATTTAAGGGAGCTAGTCTAGTCTAGCTGGTTATCTTATGTTAACCTTTGCTTGACTGAGTGAGGTGGTGGGCTGAGACCTACATGTCGAACGTATGTATGACTATGGACACATGTCCGCAGTACATACTAGGTATTCTAGCCACCGACTATGTTTAACGTGAACTGTATTGTAGTCGTGTCACTAACTCGTGTAACTAGAGGTACCTAATCGGTAAAAAGTATAACCAAATAACAAAAAATAAATAAACCGGTTACTGTAAGATCGAATCATCAGATCCCTTGATTTGGTGCCATCCAGACTTGGTGCCAACGATAAATTATTATTTTTTATTTGGTTCACGATTCTAGAGATACCGAGTAGTTGAGAACTTCCTCCTTTTTTGAAGTCGATTAAAAATAAGATTGTTTTGTTTTTAAAAGGGTTAACTATGTATATCACTCGCCCTCAGCAGCTCAGTAAAGTGCAATCAACTGCATGACTCTTGTTGCATTCGCATGTCGAGTCCTCGCCTCAGACGCCCAATATCAATCTTAAAAATCTCAACAACAAACGTATGATTCGCTTTTTTACTCTTACCACTTTGATAGCTTTAATAACACACCTTTCAGAGCAGTAATGACCACCTACTAGATAGCGACATTCAGCAGCGACAGATCTCGGCCACACTTTAGACTCGTAGCCGTACACAAAGCTTGTACCAACCAAGTCGTAAGCCATTATCTAAATCTAGTTCTGGACACAGACCTTACTGCACCGGTTTGTCCAGCTACATTCCCGCAGCCAATCAGAATAGGCGAGAGAATGCGCTGGCGCGGCGCCGGCGCGAGATAACGCGTTGCGTCGCGCAATATGACAAAATTAACGCGTAGCGGCGACTGTTGATGGCTACGACGCGTGCGACGCGGCTTAAGCGATGTCATCGGTCAGGGAACCCATTCAGACGATATAATGGACTCGTGATACTACTGAAATGACACTGATATTGAAATTTAACCATACCAAATTGGAACTCCATTAATGAAATATGGACTCGGCCAAAATTGAATGTTAAGAGCAATGGTGTGCTATGGAGGATGAGAATGCTGCGGCAATCCCATGTCTACTGACATGGATAAAGATTATAATTGGCAGAAGAGATGATGATCATGACCATGAAATTACGAGATTAAGAGCTTAGCTACACCATCTACACATATCTCATAGAATTAAAACCATGGAGAAAAAACCTAATGGTACAAAAATAACTTAATACAAGAATACTAAAGTGTATGTTTCTGTAGGATGAGTTTAGACTTTACGCTTATTTTTGTCCCCGCTACTAGGTGAACGAACGTCCGCGTTATCTGCTGCGCACAGACGTACCTACGTAGTCGTACACCCACACCCTACAGCCGCGCTTTCCCTCGATATCTCCTCGGCCGACCTATCTCGAGCACCAGACGTCTCTTCTAACTTACGCAACAGAATTTACGCTCAAGCGAGTCGAGGTCCACTAGCACTAACGTTACTCACACCCATGCAATTTGTATGAGCGCTCGCCCATCTAAATAGACCCCTCTCCCTCCCCTTCGTTCTAAGTAGAGTGGACGACGATGGGGTCTAATGTGCTCGTGGTGAGAGGTCTTGATACGACACACTGTGATATAGTGCGGTATTGGTAGCCGGCCACTGTATTTAGACCTCTCTGGTCATTGATTTAGAAGGGTTGGGGGGTCAGAGAAGGCTGGGAGTCCGGTGCGGTAGGTATGGCGAGTGGCGAGCGGGCGCCCGCGGCGTGGGTGAGACGTTTACGGTCGGATCGCCGGTCGACGGCGCGAGGGTGGCCACGGCTCCATTGAAATACAGGATCGGTTTTCAATAAACGATATTTAGTAGCATTTAGGTACGCTACACAAACGAGAATCTCAAAATGCGGATTGGGAATAAGCGGTCTAATCGGCCTTTGAAGCAAACGGCAAGATCTTTTTAGCGTAAAATCAGATTGCATTCTCAAGTAGCTATATAGTCCAACGCAGTTATCGAACCACATATAAGTATGGAACTTCAATTTCAACGTAAAGACATAAGTATATTGTATATTTACATGTTGATGGTTTTATTTTATTTTATTATTTGGGGTATCATGAGTATTTGAAATATATAATCGCAAGACGGCATGTTGATGTGCGGTGTGTCGCGTAGGTGCCGGTTTATCTTAACGTTATTACTTTATTAATATCCTAGGCACGTCGTAGTGAATAATGAAAATACTATTTGACACCAACTTAGTAAAAACTGATTTCCTAAATTGGCGTGAAATCACATAACATCATTTTGTGCCCACCAAACGAAAAAATGAATGAAAGCTGACCTTTCTTTTCCAGTTATAGCTATAAGTTCACCGCTCATAAACGCACGAGCTTAGAATCCACATTAGATGTGGATTTGCCCAGTGTGGCGAATATGGTTAATTACCTCCCAATGCGTAATGCGTCCATATGAGTAGTTAATAGGAGAGGCCTAGGACTGTGATAAGCTTATGATGTGTAATTATGTGAAATAAACAGTACAGAACCAAAGAGGAGAGATAAATACCACGACCTCAACTGGGTTATTTTTATGTCTCTTTAATTGAGATTAAAAATATCTATCTCATGATTGGCTATGTGAAAATAACCGTGATCTGATATCATAGACGATAATAAAGAACACTAAATTTATTTTATTGGCAGATTTACGACTGCAAGTAAATTTCAACACTATCTCGCGTAAACTATCTATTAAAGATATCAGAATTTAGCATCTTATATAATCGCATCATTATAGCGCTTTGCATCATATAGATCTATATAAGTGGGAAAGAACAGATTTATAAAAGTAGAAGCATCTCAGGTACAGAACAACCCTCGTATATAGAATATAGATTGATCCTTAAAGGTGCATTCAGACCAAACAAGCATTCGCTATTCTATCCACGAATATATATCTATCTACGAAATCAACGAATCACGTTTTGTGTAACGATCGAATTTCGTACAGTAGGGGGTTAGAATAGCGAATGCTCGTTTGGTTTGAATGTATCTTAATATTTCATGGAATAATATCATCCAAATCCAAGACTAAATTCCCACAACCGATGGTCACCGCACGCGGGCGCAATGCCGCTGCGAGACGCGCCGCGGTCGGCCCCTCGCGTCGCGCCAATTAATTACGGTGGCCATCTTACCACCCACTCCACCCACCCCGCCCGCTGCCCGCTGCCCTGACGGACAATAATTGCCGAATCTACAGCAAGCCTCTTGCCTTCCCCGTATAGGTGCTCTTTGACTGCATGCTTACTTGAGTCGTGACATCCCAGGCATGCTCGAGTTGGAAATGCTCGCTTGGCTAACCGCATCTCTAAAGAAAATAACCGTGCAGTATCAAAGGCTGTTACGTACAAGTAGGTTCGCCGGCACTATTTAGTTAGTAATTACCTATACTAATTATACATTGGATCAAATTAATTGAGTGCCCTTCGGATGACACGTGATCTATCTCAATTGCATGACCTATTTGTTGAGGATCACACATCACACTATTTGAATGTGTCTGACCAACATAGTATTGTCAATTAGCCACATTCCCTCTTACGTTATTTCATAATCGACGTGAGTAACTCATGGTTTTTGTTATCTTGTTGACAGAAACATTACCTACCACCTAAAGAAGATTGTCATGATTGTCCTTCGGATGCTACGTTTCGAGGTAATTGATACTCAATCGCATGACCTATTTGTTGAAGATCATACTATTCGAAATTAAGTTTCTGGCCACTTACTACTTAGTATTGTCTATTAGTTAGCCACATTCCCTCTTACGTTGTTTCTTAATCAAACTGGATGAGAAACACATGGATTTTATTACCTTATTGACAGAAACATTACCACCTAAAGAAGATTGTCATGACGACACTAAAAAGAGTATTAAATACTATTTTATCTACTGCTTACCTGCCTTTTAAACATCAAGAATTTAGGTACTACCGACTTTCAAAATTTCAGAGGTTCTCCATTCGACTAACTCTTCAGTTAAATTCTATAGGTTTTGTCCATCTATCTCTATTTAAAACCGCGGTATAATTCCTATCACTCGGACCCAGAGCGACAATGCCTAGTAAGAATGACTTGTGCTTACAGAATTGTAAACAGCCCAGGACAGGGCAGACGTATGACCGGACCTCTGCTGACCTTGGACCATGGACTCGGATAAAGGACACTTTTTGTAAGGAAAATGAAACATGTTGGTGTTACCAAGCTTGGTAACGCGCAGCGGCGCCGTTAAAGTTATTAAGGTGCATTCAGACCAAAAGAGCATTCGCTGTTCTACCCCCCTACTTTACGAAATTCGATCGTTACACGAAAAGTGATTCGTTGATTTCGTAGAGTGGGGGATAGAACAGCGAATGCTCTTTTGGTCTGCATGCACCTTTAAGGATCAATCTATATTCTATATACCTACGAGGGTTTTTCTGTACCTGAGATGCTTCTACTTTTATAAATGTTCTTTCCCACTTATATGGATCTATATGATGCAAAACGCTATAATGATGCGATTATATAAGATGCGAAATTCTGACGTCTTAATAGATAGTTTACGCGAGATAGTGTTGAAATTTACTTGCAGTCGTAAATCTGCCAATAAAATAAATTTAGTGTTCTTTATTGTCGTCTATGATATCAGATCACGGTTATTTTCACATAGCCAATCATGAGATAGATATTTTTAATCTCAATTAAAGAGACATAAAAATAACCCAGTTGAGGTCGTGGTATTTATCTCTCCTCTTTGCTTCTGTACTGTTTATTTCACATAATTACACATCATAAGCTTATCACAGTCCTAGGCCTCTCCTATTAACTACTCATATGGACGCATTACGCATTGGGAGGTAATTAACCATATTCGCCACGCTGGGCAAACAGGTTGGCGATTGCAAAAGCGTGTCCTTCTGCCCTTCATCAATCTTCTATAAACAAATGGTCAGTGACACTTCGATCCCTTAGTCGACTTTTAGAATGTTTATTTACCATTAAGTAATTTCTGGTAGCTAAATAAAAGTATGTAAGTAGGTACTTTATTCATGAACCACCTAGAGGTCATTCGTTATACAGGGTGTTTTTTTTTCGACCGTTCAAATTCTACGTAGTGAATGTGTAGGTCATACTCACCAACTTTTACTATTGGGACAAAGTCGAAATCGCGAAAAAAAAATCAGCTGTTTCATACAAATTGGCGGCATTACGCCGGCCGAAATGTATGAAACAGCTGATTTTTTTTTCGCGATTTCGACTTTGTCCCCATAGCAATAGTTGGTCAGTATGACCTACACATTCACTACGTAGAATTTGAACGGTCGAAAAAAAAACACCCTGTATATTACGAAAAGTTTTACTTTCAGAAAGCTGCAGTCTTAAAGGTTCTCGTTATTTATCTACTTAGAAAAAAACCCTCATCGTATTACTAACTTTAAACGAATATAGTTCTACAGTACAGCCTTTTTTAAACCACGTTATCTAATTATTATGCAGCGAGGTTAGTCATGGAGCCATAATTGGTTCAGATACGAGTATGTAAGGGTTACCTGTTCCCTTTCTTACTCTATGGCGCCAGCGTCACGTCAATAAATAGTATAAAGGTACACTCTGTTCGTTTTATTCAGTGCAACATATATATGAAACATTTAATTAAAGGCATATTTCGTCAGCTGACAAGCAAAACTCACTAAGTGACAAATACCTACTTAAAATAAAACTCTTATCTCAGTTCTGATTTAATACTGACATAAGAGATTGTTAAGAGTAATGACAGTTTTTATAGTGAGTTTTGCTTGTCAGCCGACGATTTGATAATCATTGAAATCAGTGTAAATATTTGTCGTAATAGGAAAAACAGTATTTTCGATTACAATGTGTAATTGTACTGTAGATTTTATTTAGGAAAGTAATGTATCTCTTTTTTTTACAATACTATACTGTAGCTATATCTACCATGAGTTGGCAAGTTACGGTTACGTTAAATTTTCCTCAAAAAAACCCATTGTATGGCTACTGGACATCCACCGGTCTCAGAACGACTACCCTAAACACTATATTTTTGTATATTTCCCAAATTATGCAAAAAATTTACTAAAAGTAGTAAGATCTAGTTTTTCTTTTCCCAAGCTCAATTTTTCACAGAAATACGTATGAAGTCTATCTGTTATCTCGCTGTTTTATTATTTTCTGACCTAACACTAACACGCTAATTTGAAATAAAGTTTGATGTACAAAGACATCGTCGAGGGACTATATGATCTTGATTAGTTGATCTCGCGATACAAATTCCAGTCATGATGGATTCGGGATTACCGATCACGTTCGCCGTAAACACACTGATTAAGAACTGATTGGCGCGAGAGGTCCAGCAGTAATTGTAGCGGGCTATTCTCATTATGTTTAGATAGGTACTAGCACCAATATTCTCGATTGACAATCGGTTGGTCTTATGCTTGTGAACTAAGGCTTATTATTATTATGCATATGTTAGATGTCCTATACCCAAGAAGAAAAACGTTATCCAACGTCCGTGGTGGGATTCGAACCCACTCTGCGTTAATGTAATCTTTTATAACTTTTATAAGGAAAGTTGCTTTGACCTTAAGAAATTAAGGCTTAGTTATAGTTAATGTATTAGTATCACTCTTATTAAAATTGTATTAGATAAGAAAGTTTGTATTTGAAATTGGATTTGTTGTGATGCAAATTAAGTTTGAAGATATGTATGCAGTGTATTCATTATGTCACATCTGAGATTTTTTTTCGAGCGAAATGTATAAAAATAGGAAATAGAAAGGTACATCCATGGCAACAACGGTTTAGTAAATACTCGCAAATGCGAGGACTGCCTATTAATCTCCCTCCTTTTCTTTAGTGACAAGATATTTATTAGTGCTAAAATATGTTCGTCAGCTTGTATTAGTTATATTAGTTATTATAGAAAAAGTTATGTCATTAATAAGTTTTTAGCACGAGTCTGTAAAACATATAACGATAAATATTCCCACATTGATCTATTTCAGCTCAATTATAGCAGATTTGTTTCCGTCCTTAAACAATTAAACAATATCGATTAGAGAAGGCATGAAAACAATAATAATAGGTAATGTTTTTCTACTTTTTGATTAACCTACTTTGTTTGTTTGTTGTTTGTAACCTACATCCGGATTTAAATTTAAATTTTAGACTGAATATTATGTATCTCTGTGAGTCTGTATAGCTAAACTTAAACTTAACCTATCTTTGTAATGCATGTTAGATGTTAAATTTAGTTTTACACTTGTTTGTACTGCTAGATGCTGGGTTGTATAGGTACAGTATACTACTGTACACGTTTCTAAATTAATACTTTTCAGAGCAAAGGAATTGTGTATTAGTTATAAGTGGAAACTCTTTTGGCCCATGAGTTATATTATCTATGTTTAACCTTTTTGTATTATTATGTGCTGTTTGTTTCCCAAATAAAGAAAATAAAAATAAAATAAAAATATACACTCCGTAATTGTAAATAAATACTAGTCCTATCTAGGTAATGCAGTGAACGCCACAGGCCTTCTGTTATGTACCTATTCTATAAGAGCGCCTCCCACATACATACATCCACGACATAGTATGTAAATGCGAAGCCCGGGCAGCGGCGACGTCTGGTCTTAACTGCTTTTGTCGCGCTAAGTTTGACGAGCCTCTCAATAATGGAGATAGCGCGGCCGGCGAACCTAAGTCATTATCATCAGTGATTCACCCTGTTTTCTAATCTTTTTTCAACTCTAGCACTTTAATCTATTACTTCTGACCGACACGTCGCAGGCTACTTATACCCTATTTGGGTGAATAAGTATCTGAGCGTTTCAACCGCCTAATTTTGGTGGCATCTTTTTAGCAGAAGTTTCTATTTGTTACAATGTGCTACTTTGTCATTTGAAGGAGGCACGATACCTTATACAAATGACGAAGTATAACATTGAGGCGTTTAGAAACTTCGGCATAAATGATGCCACCAAAATTAGGCGGTTGAAGCGCTCAAATATTCACCCATTTATTCTGAATGGTATTACCTTATTTATGTTAGCGGATTTTTCGTAGAATTGATTGTTTAAATATTTGGTATGAAATAATTCTGTGAATCAATTTACTTATTAAAAAACTGTTGAACTACGAATCGATCAACATACATGGGGTAGCGTGTATTCTGATAGCATACGACGCATGAAATCTAAAAAAACTATTGGACGTCTAGGTTTGGACCATCCTGTATCACTACAATACAAATCTTTAAAACAACGCAACGGACTTTGATGAGATTTTTTTTATAGGTAGAGTAATTCAAGAGGAAGGTTTTTAAGTAGGTATAGTACCCGTGCGAAGCAGGGGTGGGTCGCTATGTATATGTATATACAAGGGTCACTAAATGAGTTTCGCAACAAATAGGTACACAAATAAGAATTTGCAGATATTAAAAAATAAGAATAGCTGACATGTTTAACTGTCAAACATTGACTAGGGAAATACAGATTAAAAAGTGTACATGGCACTGGGAGTTGTGGCAGCCCACATCTTTATTTCTTTGTGTATTGCAAAACTTATCTCGTCACCTACGGATACAGGGTGATTCTTGGATCATAAGCAGGAGTAAACGGGGTACTAGGGACGGTCACGCTGAGCAATTTTCATTATTATGCTGACGTCTCCTACTTAGATCTTTCTGAAGAGCAGTTAAATAAGCTTGAACGGCTTCAAAACGTTTGCATACGCTTTATTTTTGGGCTGCGTAAATATGATCATATCTCTAGTTTTCGTACGCAGCTCAAATGGCTGCCGATACGTTTTCGTCGGGTTTCCCACATTCTCTCACTTCTATACGGCACGTTGTTTATCCCTAATACCCCTGGCTATCTTAAGGAGCGTTTTTCTTTTCTTTCTTCCGTCCGATGTGCTGAAAATCTTTTGCTTGTCACCCCTCGATCGTCTACAAAAATTTACAACAAGTCCTTCAGTTTTCAGTCTGTCCCTTCCTTAGTATAAATTTCTTTGCCCAGCTGACATAACTCCTCTTTTTATTCCCAGCTACTCCAGCTAGTCATTATACTCCTTATCTTTTTTTATTATTATTTATAGAATTATGTATGTATTTGTATATGTAGTGTATGTTTTTTTTTTCTGTATATTTGTAGTTTATGTAATTTATTTGGTAGGTTATGTTATTGCTTTTTTTTTCTTTTTTTTTGCACTGCCTTATAGTCACCTACTTGCATCTACTGTTTATCTGTGTTTCTGTTTAAGTTTTCATTGTAGTGCACAATAAAGCATATTTATTATATTATTATTATGCAGTCCACCGAGAAATTGCATAAAAAAATCTCTTAATTATGAGTTAATTGATCATTTAAAAATTAACTCATGAATAGGGAGTTTTTTTCGTGATCCAATGGTTATCTTGACCGTCTGTGTAGTACCCCGTTCACTCCTGCTCGTGACTCTAGAATCACCCTGTATGTTTAACGTTGACAGACGGTTTGGTGCAATGCAACAGACCGTTAGTCAATTCCTTCTCCCTGAATAGATATTTCATGTCCAAGAATAGGTAGAGGACGTGTGAATAGACTTGATTGTGACGTATTGTAACAATGAGTGGGTGAGTGTGATAAATCGCTAAATATAATATCGTTTTTTTACTTTTATCTCTATGTATTACTCGTACATGAGGAGCAGTAGACATTAAAAGTTTTAAAATAGATAAAAGTAGGTACCACTATACGTACCTACCTACGGTAAAGTGCAATGTTTCGTACGCTTTTCTGAAACCCTCACCTACATAAAATCCCGACGATGATGGTCAGACGAGAAAACTGCAGGATTGCCCTGGAATATATAGAACCGCCACAATGAGAATACAGTGGAAAACCATGGAAGAGTCAAATATTCAGCAGTGGACGCCAATATGCCGAGAAAAAGAAGAAAGGAGTTTTCTACCATTTCATATTAATTTAGCAATTTGTCTTAGTGAATAATACGAGATGCTACGATGATAAACTCCTAGACCGTAATGAACAGCAATTTACTTAATATAGATATCCAGTGTGCTTAGACAAGTTGCCAATCGCTAACGCTTAATCGTCAATCGTAAACAAAAGGCAGAATTATCAAATTATCAAACGAACACCGGTTGCGCAATCGTCAGATGTTTAATTGTATTCAAGATCCAATAAGAATTTAAAAATTTGAACGGTAAATTTTTACATGCACTCCTAAATATATGATATGAGTGACCATCATTCCATTATACTCCTTTGAAAGTGCCTAACCCTTCAATGCCTTTAAATGAAGAATAAATCAGCAGATAAATCTCCCTAAGTACTTCAATATTCTTACGAATTGACGCGACAAAAAATGCTTTCCAACGCGATCCAGAACGACCTAACGGAGTTGATATGGTCCACTTTTAGGGTCCACTCTCCGTTCGTACGTCCAGTCTGTCAAACTATAACTCTTGAACAGCGATAGCTATACAGTTAACATTTTCAGATGATGTATTGCTAATGGTAACAACATTAAGTGCACACACTCGCGGTTCCCGCCCCGGACACCCGCCAGGGCCAGAGACACCGCGACGGGCGCTCGCGACGAACGCACACCTAACGCCTAAAGGTGCGTTTAAACCAAAAGAGCATTCGCTGTTCTAGCGCCCGTTCTAAGAAATCAACCAATCACGTTCTGTGTACCGATCGAATTTCGTAGAGTGGGAGGTTAGAACAGCGAATGCTCTTTTAGTTTAACCGCACCTTAACTTAGCGCTGAACTCAAGAAACAAGTCCGCGAGCACGGAGCTGACACGTCAGTCGCACGCGCCCGCGCCAGTTAGCGGTGTCTATGCAATTCCTTTCAGGCGGGCGTGCGTTGCGGGTAATCCGCATAAGCTAGCGTATGCCCTAAGCTGTATTAAAACAGAATAAAATAAATAATTGTTTGGTCTCTATAATGGCATGACCCTTCATTCGTTTTTTTATTATTATTAACCAGCATCCCACGCAGATGGACGCCATTAAAACCCGAGGAATTAATCGGCTGCGCTGGCGGCGCGCGGCGCGATCAACCGCCGGCCGACGGCGCGCGCGCATCTGTGCGTGCCGCATCTGGCTACACACTACGGACGGCCACAACGTATTTCACAATAACGTATAGTATTTAATGCGCATAGGCATTAGTCACGTTTAAAAAGGGCTGTTACGGAAACAGTTAACGTGGTTTCGTTTCTTTTTCTCAAGCGCTCGTTACTTGAAGATCGTATCGCTCTGGAAATTCCGCGACCAGTTCTTCCAATAACTTAGTTTTTAAGAGGCTTTCTGCAAGTTATTCAATCGATTAAGACAATTAAAGATCGACAATAACTCATTACCAGTGATCGGTTTTTTTAATTTTCCCGGAGGGTATCCTATTGTAACTTAAATGTTAACTATATTGCCATATTTCTGTTTCATAAATAAAGTATGCTCTTGTGTGTATAATAACGTATGCGGAATGAAATCTGCACAAAGTTTAATATTATATTAAATAAATGATATCATTATTATTTTCTTGAACATGTACGTTTTTTAATATCGATTTTAACAAGTATTCATGCAAGATAAAAACTACTTGAATCCAAAGTGTATAACTTTAGTTTTATGATACTTTATCCATTGATGTCGAAAAAACAATGCTAAAAATATTTAATTGAAATTAGCTATAAGTCGTTCACCGTGACATCCGTTACTGAAAAAGCAGTGTTTTTTACACTTTTTGATCAAATGGCGAAGTCATATTTTCAAAGTTGTTTATTTTTATTTTCCGTGTTGATAGGCTTGCTCTTTGTTTATGTTTCGTAATGCCCATGGTTTGAGGATGTTTTTCATCAATTTTGTTGTCATATTTAGAAGTATTTCTGAGCTCCCTGTTCGATTTTGTGATTCGGGTTAACGTAATTTCCTTTATTCGAGCTCTTTCTGAAAAGTGGCTGTAGCCAAATTGTTACATTACACTAGGGTTTCTAATATCATTTATTGGAAACGAAAAGAATGCGAGATTTTTATAAAACAGTGTTTCAAATCTTGCCTTCTTCTAAAAAATCAGAATCATCGTCGATTTTGGCCTTAGCAAATGTGTCTTGTGGAAAATACATGCTGTTGTGCGACATTGTTCTACTCAATTGGCCATAATTTCTAAAGAAAGATGCCAAACCCGACAAAACTATCCAATTTAATTAACAATTGTATACAAATTAATTTAGCATTGAGACACAAGTTAAATTTAATTTTTTTATTTTGTTTTTACTTGTTCAAAATTTGTGCAAATTTCACTCCGCATACGTTACAATAGTGTTAAATAAAATTCACACCCGTATTTTTTATACGCGAAATCCCGCTAGGAGGAACCCAAAAAATAGATCACTGCTCATTACGCTTTGCTTTATAAAACGCACTAAATACCAGTACCAATCCATCCCCATCCGTGGTAAAATCCTGAAAGTGTACTGTAGGCTGTCGTACATATTGTGATGCAATTGAGAGATGATAATAATAATATGTAAAGCAACAGTGCAACTGCAAATCATTTTTAATATAGCACAACTACATCCTAGAATATCTAGAGAAGCTTTAATAAATACCTACTTACTCTTGTCTTTGAAAAGGAAACTCGAACTACTCGAAGAAAATTCACTCTCAACGCGCTTAATAAAACTAACACCACAACAACTTTTTATTGGCACACAGAGTAAAACCTTGGGATTTAGTTCAATTTAATCTCTCTATCTCTATCTATCTATCAAGCCTGATTATTCTGCAACAGGTTGACAAGCAAGCAGTGGGTACTCAAAATTAGGTTCTTTCTAGTGCAGAAAGCACATTCGACACGACAATCGTAGCACAAAAATGTCTATAACAACGACTGGGTACATGCAAGTTTAAGTAGTTTCCCGATTTAAATAGGTACAAATGCAGTGTTCTATGATAGAACGTCTATACTACTAATTATTATACATAAATAATAATCATACCTATGCAATACAAGCAATAGAAAAACTTCCCTATATTTTATTATGTCTTCGTCACCGGCATAATTCATCAATCGGAAAAACACAAGTAGTTTAACGATACTTACTTCAGACGTCTGAAACGAGGTAGGTAAGTACTTACAAGATATTAAATGTGAGGAATGAGTCAAAACCTCAACCGTGGTTGTGACACTACTATACTTGCCGCAAAACTATTTGGCGACTGAGGGCATACTGCTATCTCTCTCACTCTGACCTGGAACTAACAAGTGTAACGTAGATAGCAAGACGCCTTCAGTCGCCAGATTGTTGTGTGGCAGGTATAGTCATAAGGTGAAATAAAATTAGAAAAGCGAATGAAACTGCCGCAACTTTTCAGCGAAAGACATCAACGGCGCAGTCAAAACAACTCTCTTTCAGTACCTATATCTTTCAACAATCGCCATAATTTTGCCAACATGCAAGTTTTCGTCTTTGTTTTTTAATAACCGTGTTGTCCCTAGTGAGTTAAGTATCTACACATAACATAGTATTATATTTAATATTATTTGTGTAATTATATATCTTTGTGTGGAAATTTTTCAAAAGAACCAGGTTTCCGTTCTTAAACTGAGTAAAAGTTTTTGGACACTATACTTACAGTTTTTCTTATCTCTAAAATCGTCATGAATTTAGATTGTAGGAGCTAGCGATTGTTTATGTAGTTAGCACTTTCATCATATCATGCCAAGAAGCGTACACTAATACATGATTAACATGACAATTATTGTAATTCCCACTAAACTCTAACGCCCAGCTATCAATCTAGAATCCAGGTAGGTTCAGACCATTAACTGACCATTCGTGCACTTGGTATATTTTGATAATGGTTACGAATAGCACTATGTTGGCGTTTATACCAATTTACCTAAAACAGTAAATCGACGTAGCCACATAAACCATCATCTATGCACGTACCGTGCCTTATAGGTATGTACCTATACATACCCCTTGCGTCTTACTCAGGTTGCCAAGGAACATCAAATGCCGATTCCCAGGGTTGCCAGCCTCGAGTTATCTGGTAGACGCTGTCCGGCCCGGGTACATATTAATGAGGGCAGGTGGGCGGGGGGGGCGTTGCCATGGCGACGCGACGCGGCCTCGGGCGCGGTGTTACAATGGCCGCGCTAAGACGATTTCTAGGTAGCGTTGCTGCTAATATTCTAGAAATTCTGAATTTAGTTTTAAGTATAATAATTTATTCATGTGGAAGGTATAAGTACGGTAATATACATTTCCTAGGCTCATTATGATTGCGACAAAGTTTGTAGTGTTTAACATTATATTTTTCATTTAAAATTAATCAATTGAGTCTTGAATATTTTGGTTAAGTTAAGACTGAGCACTCGATCTGAAGACGATTAGACGAATGGGATGTATTTAAACGGGGAAATAGGTAGGTCTATATCAAAGTTAAAATAATAGTAGTCAACCATATTGAAATAGTTTTTTAAGACGATTTAAAAGAGATTATAGGTAGCTACGCGTCTATAAAAAAATTTGCTTTAGCACCTTTTCAGTTTTGTTTGTTTATGATCATTCGTCAAAATATCCCCGTAAGCGTATTATTATTATTAACCACCGGGCTCTATCTTATGGCATTGATATTTAAAAAAAGCTTGTTTAGTTTTAATAAATAAGACAATTTCACTGGGGTTGTTTTATTAGGTGACAGTCAACCAGTAGGTTCTGCTAATGCCATATTTCTAAGTAAAACAATTCGTAATTAATAATCGCTTTTATTTTGATTGAAATTGTTCTGTATACGTAAAATTGTTGGATAATATTTCCCTCGCCCACTATAATGCTTTGTGGATTCGCAATCGCCTTCGGGCGCAACGTGTCGCCACCCCTATCTCAGCGGGGGCTATTCCGGCGACACGCGCCTGTCGTTGCTTTGTCGAGCGACGCAGAATACTCCCCCAAATTTGAGTCACTAATTACACTCGTGGTCAAATAATACGGTGTAATTTTTCGTCGATAATATTGCATATAAGCTGATTGTGATTATAAATAGATTTAAAATGTTGAAGTACAGGAGAGATGAAATCCATTGCAGCGTGAAATCGTATTGGAATTTGCCTAATTTTTTCATCCAATTCATAAAACATGTACCAACTGTATCTCCGTATAAATAAAAATAGCAAGTGAAAACCATGACAAGATACTTCCTTTTGTCATACATTTCATCCCTTAGTATAAACACACACACATTCTAACGACCATTTTCTGTTTAAAAAAAAGATTCCATCCTATGCCATTAATATTTTAATAAATATTTGAAACTCAATATTGCGGTAGGTATTTTTTATGGAAAACACCTGACCCGAATAAATCCGCAATTTTTTATGTTAAATTAGTATATCTAAGTATGTAAATAGATAGATTACGGAGTAAACTGGGTTACAAAGATACAGTTTAAAAAAGATGGCGCATACGAAAAAAAAACAATTGCACATGTGTAGGTATATATATATATATATACATACATATGTATATACACATACATATGTATATACAAATACATATACCATCGTATGTATCAAATGCCAAGACGGGAATCTAATCCACACCCTGGATTGGTTGGGTGTCGGGTGATTCCCATTTCCCATAACATTAGACTGCTGATGGTCATACATCGACGAAATACAACGATTTTTTTCAGCTTATGCGATCTTTAAAAAAATAGCAGCTTTATTAATTTCAAAAAAATTGGAAACTGGCTTGTTTAATATAAATATTGTCTTATATAAATTTATATGTCGTATTTCCTACAGGATTTACTGGAGACTGAAATATGCCTGAGGCTTTCACTACTTAAGAAATATTTACATTAGCAACAACTTCAACCCTTTGACATTTGCGTTTCCTTTGTAGGTCACATAAGTAACAATAAAGAGTGGCTTTGTTACTTTTTTCACGTTTCCATAACTTTTTCCCGTTAATTGTGCAAATGCATGTGCACAGAATAACAGGAAAAGCTCAATGTTTTCGCTTATATTTTTATAATAGTGCCGGCAACTGTGTGGTTCGTTATTATTAAATGAATATTTCGTGAAACGAAAATCTAAATATTAATGGAGATGTAAAGAGAAAATGTAACAAAGTAAAATTGTGAAAATCGCTGATTCCGCGTAACGTTTGGAGGCTCTATTGTTTTGTTGGAATTAAAATAGAATACCAATTCGTCGAAACTTAATTACTAATACATTTGTATCCAGTTCAATTGCAATCCCTATTTTCATGCTCCGTAAATTTTATGAAGTTTAATTTAAAAGAATAAAGGATTAACTTTAGACTATTTCGTTAAGGTAGGTAGGTACTTATATTATCGTTATATGTTAGGTACTTACTCTCTTTCATGATATTCACATCCAAGCAGGTGTAGTCTATATCCATGCAAGAAAACGTACTCCGTAAGTAAGCAAATTGTACCATGGATCGGAACCGATAGAGACATCAAGGCAGAAAAGATCCTAAGTAATAAATTTATGAGATCCGACCGATTGTACAGAAACTTAAAGAAGTAGCGTAAGTATTCCTAAGAAACAAAATTTGTAATCTCACTCTCTATAAGAATAATTAAACTGATTGATTAATTGATGGCGAACTGTTACTATTATAGTAACCGTACCATGAGCTTGCGCGGCGTTATTTACGCGCGTTTACTAGCTATCCGGCTCGCTCGCGCTAATAAGGTGCATTCAGACCAAGCGAACATTCGCTATTCTAACGTCCCACTCTACGAAATTCGATCGTTACACAAAACGTGATTGGTTGATTTCGTAGAGCGGGGGATAGAACAGCGAATGCTCTTTTGGTCTGAATGCACCTACACGCGGGTACGAGCGAGATGGACAGAAAGTAAACTCGCGTTAATAGCATAGCGACATCTCATAGTAGGGCTACAGTTCGCCTTATTTTCGGCGGCTAACTGTTTACGCATCTACCCCGTTCGGCCGAAATGTGCCGCGATGGCGTCCACTGCCTATAAACTCGCGCTACAAGCCCGCCTTACGCACCCTCCACACCCACAATAATGCCCTCAAGTTCTGAAAGTCCAACTATTATTGTTAGACCGCTTAATATTCTAAACCGGAACTTTGTGTCGGATTAACCCAAGAACTTAGTTGGCAACTTTTTCTAGTTGTTGCTACTGATAAGCAAGTAAACAAACTAGGATTAAATTGAACGGCTACCCGCCATTAATGTAACCGCCAATATGTAATACCGGTGAACATTAAGATAAGTTATCTTAAATAACGATCGAATTCTTGTTCTCGGCAATAAAAAGCCAAATTGATTGAATGTTTGCCTCCGTGTTTTGAATTGAGTACGTTAATTATAACATAATAAAACAGGTCATTAGCACATAATAAAACTAACCCTTCGTGGCGAACCAGGCAGACCGTAACGACCTAATAATTATACCAAACCCTAAAGCCTAACCATGTAAGTTCGCAAAAAACTTGGGGTACGAATCATTTTTGATCGTACATCGCTATATCATCCAGGAAATATGCAAACTTTTTAAATTCCATAAAAACGTTTCAATGAAGTGTATAATCACTTCATTGAAACGCTTAGGTATACAGTACTGCAGAAAAAATCATAAGTACATCATAGTCGAATAATAACTGCAATACCCATAGAAAAGTATTTTGAATATAAATTATGGGGTACCGTTGGCATTAAAGAAGTATCCTATTTATTGTGTCAATCTCCGTATTTGGTAGTGAAATGCCCCTCTACCTAAGAAGCTGAAGGTTCTGGGTTCGAATCACAATCACATGGTTGTATCTCATGTATTTAAACACCTGTATTCATCTATGATAGTGCCGTCGCCAAGCCGAACGACAATTATAGGTACCTAATGATATATCTCGTAGCTCGGTATCCACATCACAAGCTTTAATTTAGCTTACCGCGGGACTATTTAGGTAGACTTGTGTTTTTTTTTATGTGACTAAGGTAGCCAACTGAGCTCTCAGCCCATCTGATGGAAAGCAGGAACTGAGGCCCATGGACATAGTGACCAAAAAATCGCCTATGCGCTGCCAACCCTGAGGACTCAGATGGATTGCCTCTATCTATGCCAGTAATTACACCGGCTATGTTACCCCCAAACCGGAACACAGTACTAACTATTTAGCGGCAGGTTACCAGGTAACACGGTGACAGCTACCCGGGCGGACTCTGCACGAGGTTCTACCACCAGCAACTGTAAAACGTGTTTAAACTGTTGTATAAAAGTTTAAAACGACAATCTAAGACAAATAACCCTGATTATTTACAAATTTATTTTAAACAAATGAAATGGTCAAGAATTAAAGGCAACCACCTTAACAGAATATTGGCAATGTATATCCTGAGTAACCATCTCCCCTCCGCGCCGCGATTGCGTCACAAACGACGCGGGAACGCACGTACGCGCTTTCTAATTTCGCCCGGGAGCGCCCCCAGGATGGGTCGGATAAGAAACGGCCAGCGAGACCTTTTTGGCCATCTAACGAGCATCTCTGTCACTGCAATTACGCCTTCATTGGAGTGACAGAGAGATGCCCCTTTTACGATTTTCGAGGCGGTAGTCTCTTATTGCAATTTCCAATATACTTAGGGAAATGAGAAAACAAACTGAAATTAGGCCTTTTTGTACTTTGTATTAAGGCAACAATAACTATTTAGAAAAAAAAAAATATATATATAGATAAAAAATAAAATAATCGTTGGAAAATGCTCAATATAGGACAAAAGAAAATTAAGGATTTTATGTAATTTGTTATTATTATTAATTAATTAATACACTAGCAGCTCATAGAGCTGATGCGTGTATATCACTACACTTGTATTTAAATTGCACTATTTAAAGTCATATAAGTGTCTAGTCTATTTTTGAAAACTATTAATTTATAAGTCTATTTTTGTTTTGACAAATAAACCATAGAGGTTTAGAATATGTACCATCATTGTTTGAAAAAATAATTCCCGCCAAGTTTCTTACCGGTTCTTCTTGGGTCAGCGGTGTAGGGTTCGAACCGGAAGTAGTTTTCATATCTAGACGATTCAAAAGAGTTTGTTGCTATTCCAATTTGAATAAAGAATTACTTGACTTTGACTTTGACTTAGAGCGAAAACTGCAAATTATTACATTTATTATAAAAATTACAAATACGAGTACTATGCTTAGCTATTCGATTTAATGTTCAATGTTTAGTTTTTTCAAATCGTAGAAATAGGCGTCGAAATGGTAAACGGAGGTGGTGTAAGACATTGTCTTGAAGCAAAAATGACAAGAATAAGTAGCAACAAGAAAACAAAGTCTAGTTTCAAACAAGAATTCTCGTATGCAATTCTCATAAGACAGCTTGACGTTATCTCTTATTCCCATAAGCGGTTGACGCTAGCTTTTTTATTTTATTTGGTACCTAACCTACCTAAAGGTGCATTCAGACCAAACGAGCATTCGCTATTCTATCGTGATTCTATCCCCCACTCTACGAAATTCGATCGTTAGATAAAACGTGATTCGTTGATTTCGTAGAGTGGGGGGTAGAATAGCGAATGCTCGTTTGGTCTGAATTCTGAATGCACCTTTATAAGCGGTGACAAGAAGTTCACGGCCTGCCTTATGGTAAGCAGTCACCGTAATCAACGGATATTAGCTAGTAATTTATTTACACTTTATTGCACAAAAGAAAAACTTAGCGTACAAACGGCGAACTTAATCCCAAGGGCATTATCTACCAGTCAAAATTAAGGCAAATCAGAGAAGGTGTATTTTCTAGCGGATACACAAACGTTGCAGACCCTATAAACCCCTTGATTAACAATCTAGGTGAATGCAGAATGTCAACCGTAGCATGTCGACTAAACGCTACTTAAACGCGTACAGTTGTATTACTATTTTTCTATAAGATAGCTTTGATGAAATGATTTCCCACTAATTGCAACGACAAAATATTGCAAACTTGATAAGACTTCGGTGTTTCTATGCGATTTTGTTAAGCGATTTTTTGTTCATTACCATCACCACTTTATTTACCGGTTTATAAAAGCAAACGAGACTATTATGCCAGGATAGCAGACAAACATACGTCTGCTACAAGATAATCGAAAATGACTCCACTTTATTTATACGCAGTTCGTCAATAATTTGGGAATGGTAATGACTTGATTGTTGCGACTGAATAATCGCATAGAACTACCCACTTCATATTTCAATATTTCATTCACCATAATTAAAATGTTTAGGTACCTACTTTCACAAAGGTAAGATTTTCTCATATTATAACACTACCCTTCTAAGAATATAGAGACATAAAGCCCGTAACCTAATAAATTTAAATTTAGTCTGGCGACTCCTTTCAGGAATAGAAACCGGCATTAACGAAGTTGTACACGAGTCCAACAGGTGTCGCTATTCGTTTCAATATCTGCGAAACTTTCCAACTCAACTCAATAAATCGACCAGTTTAATGAGACCCTACAATACCAGCTGTTTCGCTTTAAAACTTTTAACAATACCTACTGGGGAGGCAGGGCGGCAGGCCATCGTAGATTGGAAACATATCTGGGTGGTTTTGGCAGTGGCATTGTTGTTTTATTTTAATTTGGATGTATTTCGATGTAATAAATTTTAAATTACTAAAAAAGACATTTAAATTCGAATTTAGATAACAGTCAGATATAAGTTACGTGTGTTTTTTATGCACTTTAAATACATTTGTATTTGAGAGTACATATTAATATTTTTTATGAAATTATCAGCCACTATTAAAATATATAGCCGCTGATAAAATCTACAAAACTAAAAAAGGAAGCAGTCTCTTAGGCTTCAATATATTTTTTAAGTCGACTATCTTCTGTAACTCTTGACTAGATAAATACCTCTTCCCACCCTGACCTGCGTAGCCAACATACAAAATAATATTATGTCTGAGATGATACAGTAGACAATGTTGATTTCTTTATTGCGCAGTAAACATGTAGGTACTTACTAATTTGGTTACAAATAAGAGACTTCGATAAACGGTTTCAACAAATGTCCGCTAAGCCCCGCGGGGAGGGGCCCTTATCATTAGTCATTAGTGATGGGTGGCGCGGAGTCGCGGACACGCGCACAATATCACCTATGTATCCAAGATAGTACGCGTAAACATACGCTTAATTATCGCGGTATGCAGTTCTATACAGGGTGACATTTAATATGATCAGTACCTAACCTACTACATATTTAAGTGTCTATAAACGAAATCAACTGTAGCCGTGCCATGAGCTGACGGTAGGCCACAGAGGAGGTTCTCTGTGGGGTAGACACACTTAGTGCCCTTAGTGTCGTGATGCGCCGTCCCCAATCCTATGTACAGGTACACTCACCAAAGGCTACATACACATAGTTTACATTTTAAGAATGTTATAGTCATTTGTTTTACATTTAAAAGCGTATCGGTTTTAGACCATTAACATGATCTATTGAAATCTATATCAATAAATTAAATTGCATCTTTCGTTCTGAAATTCGGTATTGGAATTATTCATTTGCAAAATTTCGCAGAACAGAATTAAACTTATTACTATTACATTTATCGTTTTGTATATATCATAAAAATCCTTTTTAAGTTGCCATGTTCCGAATAAATAAACAATATTACAAAACATATTTCAATTAAATGACTGTCAAGACATTCAAATAATTTTCTATAGAAAAGCATTACTGAATGCGGTAGAAAAGTCTTCCTGTATAATATATAGAATACACATTCATGTAAGTTTGTGTGTATAAATAAACACAACAGGATGCTTAGCCAAGTTGCCAACGCTTGGTAGCGTATCTTAGTTTTCCCTCTCGGTCACTCTTTCATATTAGTGCGACAAAGACAGTTAGCTGCCTTTCGTTTACGATTGACGATTAAGCGTTAGCGACTGGCAACTTGTCTATGCACCCAGTACGTTAAATTCTAATAGACTTCCGCATAAATTACCTACTCCGCTTGGCGATAGACGTGAGTCACGCCTATCGGCGATAGATGTCACGTCACGTGACACCGCGCGGGCGCATGAATTGTCGGTAGCGCTACACTTAGGTCGCAAACAAAAGTCTGATGCACCCTATTTTCAGAGTAATACGCATAGTATTTGCTTTTCGCGGAATAGTGCGGGCGATCGGGCGAAATAAAAAACACGCAGCTGTGCGTTAGGCGTCGGTGCGTCGCACGCGATAAAAGGATGTAGGTACGGACATGGTAAATTGTAAAAGCTTGAGGATGCTCATTATCCTGACCCCTATACGTCCTTTTTGGTTTATCGGGGCTGTGTAGCCCTTGTCTCCGTTATTGTTCGTTTTATAGAGCGCGGATCCGGGCGCGGCAGGTACGCGCTGTACCTAATGGGGAATGGGTTAACTAAACAGGGAAAATTACGATCGTGAATGTCTAAGGGAGACATTCACAATCGTAAGAAGTCCTTGAAGTAATGAACTTCATAAAGATGTGCATGTTCTTAGCGTAACGAAGACTCGTATTCGTATACATAGAATGCCCCGAAATCATTAAGTATAAGAGGAAAAAAATGTTTTCTTTGCCGTCGCAATTATTCATCATTCATCAAATATTGATTAAATATTATCACAATGACCTATGCTATACCTGTGGAATATTGTGGATTACATATGTGACATTGAGTTACATACCTACAGTTTAAGGAAACTACACAATTTCGATATGACATTCACTTTTGAGGGATCATTCTTTTCAGTGAAATAGCTCAAGAATCAGTGACATATTATTCGCTGAAAACAAATTTCGCCTACAATGAAATCACCCGATAAAGTACATTTTATAACAAAATCATGCCGTGAACTTAAACTTTTGACCGGTACTGTATCCTCTTATTGCCGTCCCCATTTGCTCAAAAACATATAATTTGAGTCTATAAAGTCTATTAAGGTACAGTCGAGGAAATTGAATGTTTAGCACTTTGCGGTTCAAGTTAATTTGGGTGTGTTGTATGTACTAAGCACGTCCAATGTAATGTAATGTAATGTGATGTCCAATGTAATAAATCGATGACCTGTAACGAATGTTACTAATAAATAATTTATTTTCTAAAATGAGCCATAAACTGCTTAATATTCATTTTCCGCGACCGTACATGCATTGCTCCTCTGGCCGCGCCTCGCTCTCGTGTCGACTCCCGAGTCGAGTGACTCAGCTTGCGCCCACACGCTACCACGTTTAATGGCGGCCGCGATTGATCCTGTAGCCCTATCACGAGCTGCCGCTACGTTATTAACGCGCACTTACTTTCTATCCATCCCGCTCGTACTTGCGTAATGGCGCGAGCGAACTGGATAGGAAACTTCGTGGAAGCTCATGGTAAGGCTATTGCATGCCACACGTACTCTGCCGAGCCGTGGAAGACCCAACCCAACCATCGGGACCTATTCGCTCAGAAACGTACAGTTTGAGATTACATGCGTCTTGCCTCTCGGCCGCGCCTCGCTACCGCGTCTAATGGCGGCCGCGATTGATCCTGTATGCCGCGCGTGCACTGACAGAGTCTCCCCAAATCAATCGACGCGGACTCTATAAGCCGACCGAAAAACGCTTTATGTCGACGGCATTAGAGTGAAAAAGACGTCGATCGGCAAGGGTTGCCGCGTAGCGACTCTGCTGACGCGGCTTCGGTCTTATGCCGTCGATATAAAGCTTTTTCCATTAGCTTAAGGCGATTTCACGTCGATTGATTTGGGAAGACCTTAACTGTAGAATACCGAACCCAACCATCGAGAACTATTCGCTCAAAAACGTATAGATTGAGATTACATGAATTGCCCCTCTCGACCGCGGCTGTCAATTCTCGTGTCGACACTGTCGACTCCCGAGTGAGTCAACTCGCGCCCACACTGAAGCCGTATCAAGAGTTGCCGCCGGGTTATTAACGCGGAGTCGCAGACTCACTTTCTATAAGGCTGGCTCGCACCGATACGCGAGTACGAGCGGGACGGAAAAGTAAATCCCAGCTCATGGTAAGCTCACAGAAGCGTCTATCTCATAGCGGTCACGATTGATCATGTATACGCCGCGCATGCACTGCCGAGCTGCGGAATACCCAAACCAACTAACGGGATCTATTCGTAAAAAAAACATAAGGGTGTATTCTAGAATTAGGTAGTACAAAGCTCCTCTCGGAGTTTCAGACGACTGTTACATGTCCCGGTTATTTTTATTATCATCTTGAACACCGCTAAAAATGTCTGAAAAGCGTTGTTTTAAAAAGGACGATTTAGTCCATGTACGTTCTATCAAAAAGTTATATTCAGTGCTCCGAGGAATTGTCCAGATTAATCACTGTTTTCGTTGGGATCGCTCGAAGCAACAATATGTGTTTTAAATTAAAGGTCGTCAGCAAACAGAAACACGCTTGTAAACTCCCCGATATTACAGGAGGTTTATCCATGGGTGGCGTTTGCCTCTTAATCCAAAATATAATGTTGTTAGAGGTAATAAGAACTCAACTTTGTGGTGGTCTAGAAACATTCTACCTACTTAATTTACGAATTAGTATAATTTAGATCGATTGGTTCTTCTCGAATATTTTCTTTGATAGTTCGATTGTGGATGCAGTTTAGTTATACCTACATTTACACCGAACTGTAGGTAAGATCTATCTAAACACCCATGGTCGGTTGAGGGTTGAGGTTGATGTCGCAATGTTATTAAAGTTCGTTCTATCAAAAAAGTATATTCAGTGCTCCGAGGAATTGTCCAGATTAATCACTGTTTTCGTTGGGATCGCTCGAAGCAACAATATGTATTTTAAATTAAAGGTCGTCAGCAAACTGAAACACGCTTGTAAACTCCCCGATATTACAGGAGGTTTATCCATGGGTGGCATTTGCCTCTTAATCCAAAGTATAATGTTGTTATAGGTAATAAGAACTCAACTTTGTGGTGATCTGGAAACATTCTACCTACTTAATATACGAATTAGTATAGTTTAGATCGAATCTTCTCGAATGTTTTCTTCGATAGTTCGATTGTGGATGCAGTTTAGTTATACCTACACTTATACCGAAATGTAGGTAAGATCTATCTAAACACCCATGGTGGGTTGAGGTTGATGTCGCAATGTTATTAAAGTTCGTTACACCAGTGACTTTGGCGCATAATATTTCCGCACGTGGGCGTTTAAGCTTACTCGTGTCTCGTACACAGCGATTAAGGTACTTTAGCTAACAGTTGGCATTAACTGTACTGGTTATCAGCTATTCTATTGTGACAGTTGATTAGGGTTCCTGAAATATTATGAGACCACATTAAATCAGATGTCTAATACAGTAAATAGACAATCTACGGATATAATAAGGGTCAATTGCAAAAAAAAATTAAGTAGGTACATAAGGACTGTAATGAAAACAAGATTTAACGTCACATTTTTGTGACACCAGTAACCTATACCTATATTAGTTTATTAGGACAAATTTTCGTAACACAATAGAAACCGCATCTGTGTTTCCGCATATGTACAGTAGCGTTCAGAATTGCACCCCACTGACAACTGAACTGCACTTTGAACCCCACTGTACAATCTGAATATCTTCAAGGCAAGAGTGAATAGGTATCTCATAGGTATTAAGTGGGCTGCATCATCACTTACCAGCAGATATGATCGTGATCCAACGTCTACCTCTTATGAATAAAAAAAAACTATTGCGGTTTTGTTTTCATTAAGTCCTTCACTATGTATCTTTTTTTTTGCAATCAGACCTACCTACTACGACGTACATTATGTATTTTTGAACTTCAACTCTTCATATATCATATAGACCTGTAGGGGCTGTGGAAAACGTAGATATACCTACCTTAAAAACATTTTTACACAATTTTCTGAAACTCGTTTAATTTTTCAATCGCACTGCACTAACACAGTTAGAACGGTAATTAGAAAACACAATTACGAAGCAACCTGCTAACGCCTATAGTGATTACTGATTAGATTAGCTACTAAGCTTAATTAGTTTCAGATTTCAATAAACAGCGCGATGCCGACTCGCGACGGGCACGGCGAGAATGTGGACTTAGTATAGACATATATTTGACTAAACGCCGCATGTGATGTCGATAGATTAAGTTACATACGGTGCTCGAAGGTCTGCTAGCTGATTGATGGCCAGTAATATTGTGAAAGATTCTAATTTACATCTAATATGTATTTAAAGCTTATAACGTCATACAAAATTACCTTGATTCAACATTCATATTATTTTAAAAGCAAACGGTTCTCATTAAAATATGAGTGATAATCGTGAAAGTTTAAATTAAATCAATATGTTGATTCAACCTTGTTTCAGATTTAGGTAGATACCTAATCAAACATTTCTAAAAAAGGTTTCGTCGTTGCTCGTCATGAAACTTATTTTGGATTAGGTATAATGCATTCTAATTTTACCATGCCTTGAATATATTTTGATGTTAAAAAATAAGGAAACACTTAGTGGAATGAACCACTGATAAAACACGAAAACAAAACATTTATAAGAATTTTTGCTAGATACTAGGAACGTTCTAAAGTACTAAAGAAAACGTTAAAATTTGACGGTAAGTCATTTAACACATTTCGAAGCCAAGAATGCAAAGTTTTTTGTATGCTGGGGGGTCCTTGTAAGCCTTTATTGTGCCTTCCATCCTAAGGACTTTTAAATACGAACATGTAAGTATTGTAAGTGCCTGTTCTGTTGCTAAGTACCAACTTAGCTTACACAGGTACACATTAGGTAGGTATACCTAACTATGTGCCATGTGCATTATCAGATATAGGAATCTACGAGGATACATTTTATAACAAGTACGGAGCTCCTATACCAACTTATCAACGAACTCAATAATCCATACTATACAATATACATGTTATCGCTCCAGTCCAGGTTTTGTTTGTAGGTAATATATATGTACTTACCTATGTTTTTAATAAAAGTGCAGTGAAAATCAATAAAATAATAAAGCATCAATCATTTCAAGGGCTACCCCGCTTCACGCTGAAAATAATCCAAGATTTGGGTGGTCTAGTGAAAAACAATAATGGTTTGTCTGGGGCTTAGCCACTGCCTCTCGGATTCCCAGCGATTACTCGCTAATTTCCGCTAGCGCTTAGCGCAAGCGTTCCGGGAACTGCGGGCCTACGGGCGCCACGGACTCGCCGGGTACTCGCCTAATTGTCGGTTAAAACTATCCCGACCACTACCGAAAACTCAATTATTAACTCATTATGTATGCCAGTTATTCATATTGGAAGGTATTCCTGGAAGGATCGTGGCTAGGACGATAGTTGTAGCAGTATATCAGTTAGATTTGAATATAAGTTTCAATCCACAAGCAGCGGTCACAAAGTTTTATAAACCTTGCAAAAGTTAGACTTAACCGGAAAAGAAAATGTCTATTCAACGATGACTTAGAACTCTTAGAAGCAATTAAATTCCCGTCCTCGATGCGAAACAATATGCCCGTTGACCAAACTACCTCTCACGCACAACAAACAAGAAGTAATATAGTGTATAGTTAAATGTCGGCACAACCTACGGGAGACAAGCCAAAGTGGCCTGCACGTGGAAAGCGGCACATAAAATAAAACTCTCAAACTTATTGCCAATGAGATGCCAGTTCCTCGTCTACGAGACGCTTCCTTTTTCCACGACTCTCGCTTTCATCGCGTTGTACTAAATCCAAAGATGAATTTGTACACACTCGCTAGCGCCACTCTTTGATCAAGCGGCAATGTATTTAATCCCTGAAATTGTACATGATATTGTACGTTGGACATTTTAAAAGTGCAATGATGCACCCACGCGGAACTCGGACTTAACGCGTCGAAATACTTGGACAGAACAACATGCAGTTCTCTGCAGAGCAATTAGAGGGTAGTACCTAAGTACCTATGAGTATTTCAGCCTTCGAAGGAAAAGACACGCAAGGTGTGCAATCCGCTCATTTATCATCACGTATTTACTGATTAAAAGTACTTGTACTCTTGGTAATAAAGGTCAAGAGTTGCTCAAGGCGATTTCCTAGTAGGCACTATGTCGCGTGATAACACTGCTACAGTTTTCACGCTTTGCTACAATTGCATATATAATGCCGGAAGGTCATCAATGTCATTATCATTTTAGATTTGCAGAAATGCGATGTTTTTGTACCTATTTTAGTCGGCGAATTCCTAATGATTTGTGTAAGTATGCTGCTGTTAAATGTCCGGTACCTATAGTTTTTTTACGAATTTTCTCAGCTTTGGGGTATATAATTAATTAATTATTATTCATAATAACTAAAAAAAATCTGGTAACAAAACTTGTATTGAAAGAAATGGATATGGTATTATATGAATTAATCCTTCAAAAATCCTTGCAAAACAAGGTTTCTTATAATCATGTTTTTGGATGCAAAATAATAATATGTAGGTATATATTTTCCAAAACAATTTTTTTAAAGGAGTACCAATAGTTCATAATTATCTTAACAATTTCGATGTAGGTATATGTATGTACGAGTACCCATGCGTTATTTCATTATTAACAATTTTCACGTTCAAATCTAGACCGGAGTACCAGATCCTGAAGGAAAGAGTTGTACCTATCATAATTACATAGGTAGGTACTTGTTTTTTGGGCTAAGGCGTTACCTTTACATGTACAGTCAGATGCAGAGAAAAGTAGACCCCCTTGCATACAAATTTGTACCTACATTTAGGTATACTTATTATGTTACTTATTATTATGTTACAAAGTATTGTACACCTTTTGGGTGCCTTTATAACACGATTTTAAAGTGGTCACTTCTGCACTCGGTCACAAGAGAAGCTGAGGACGCGGGATGCATACCTGACTGCAAGTCGTCCGCAAAAATAAAGGAAACGTGATCGATCGTCGCTATATCCGTTCGATGGTGACGCAACTGCCGCGAGCCCGCGGCTTGGCTGCGGTCACCAGACTGCTCAACGAAACCAGTAATACTGGAACCTCGAGGTCTGTGACATTTGTACATGATCGGGAGATCGCTATCGCTGGTCAGCAAGCGATCGCATCCGCGGTCGGCACGTGGAACAACCTTGGCGTTAATCACTCCCCGATGCGGCGAGAATAACCTCGACTGCAATTATGTCATTGGCGGAAACGTACCGCCCGACCACAGGCGTACAATTAAACGGCACCAGGATATAGTTCCAAAACTCCGATAACCCGTTCTAGCTTCTCTGCAAGGGAATGCAACAAACAGGTAGTGCTGTGGCTGAGTTCAGTCGAATATTTTACCGTCTGAGCAATAGGAAAACCTATACTGAACTGCACCTGTAGTTTAAAACATTAATAACTAGGTATGTTACTGAGTGAACATTGAATATATTTAATATTCGTTCGGAATAATAACAATTATTTGGTCATTTTATGGTGATCATACTGATTCAAATCAAAACAACGTCTGGCTCATGGCACTGGTAGCCAGGCTATTTTCATCATCATCATCATCAACCTACGTTAGTCCACTGTTGGACGTAGGCATCTCCTATTAACTATGCGTATAGACGCATTAAGAGGTAAATGCCCATAATCGCCACGCTGGGCAAGCGGATTGGCGATTGCAGTAATGTGTCCACTATGATGATGATGACGCTGCTGCCCATCATCAATCTTTTACAAAATAATGGTCAGTGACACTTTAATCCCTAAAATCCCTTAGTCGACTCTTACGACACCCGCAGGAGGAGTTGGGGTGGTGACAAATGTGTTCTTACTGCCGTCACCACACGGCTATTTTAATTTCTTAAAAAAATACGCACAAAGATGAGCATTTTCACTTTTACAAAGCTGACTGAAATTAAGGTTTTTTTTAACTTCACGCTAATTGTGACTTTGTCACCCAAAAAATGAAAATGCCCAGATACCGCGAGAGCACAGACGCCCAGGCTACAGACTAGATAATCAAATTATATCACAAATCAGTTCATGCTCGTTTTGTGGTTTAATGAAACATGGTAAGTATATGAATAATGATTTATCTCGAGTCTTTCGTTTATAGGAATTATCGAAACCAAACCATTTTAGCGAGAGCGGAACAGGATGACCTGTGGTATGATAGCATATTATAGCCATAGGGTAATGTACCCAAATCTAAGTACCTACCCGGTTAGAAACGATACCATTTAGTGAGCATTTACGGTATGGACTGCCGCTCTCGTACAGTCAAGGGCAAAAATATCTATACAGTTTTTTACTTATGTCTGGAGCATACGTTTTAAAATCGTATATATATTTATGCCCCTGACTGTACCTGGGCCAATCAACTTTTCGATCGACATATTTTCTATCTGCTTCGTTACTTTTCATAAACTTACAAATGTAGGTACGTCAATTAATTTAATACTATATACCTACATATTTACAATAAAAAACAGTTGGAACCTAAATATATCGATGTGAACTTGTGTGGGGCCTAACGCATGACATGTACAATTTATAAGCATTTTTTCTACCAAACTTGATGAAATTGTCACCTGCGTTACGGGACAAAATAGTGTCGATCGAAAAGTTGATTGGCCCACCTATCTGTCGTATCAGTAGCCGTACCATGAGTTATAGCGAAATCTAACGTATCCTTTACTTTCCGAATCATGATACGGCTACAGGAGGTATTTCAAGTCAAGGTAGCCAAAACGTAGTACTTGTCTCGTCTAGAAAGTTCCGCGTACTAATTGCAGGTGACCCGGCGCCGGCGCAGCGTCGCGCATGCGAAGGCCGCGTGATGTAGATGCACTGCAATCGTAAGTATTCAGAACAAGGAGAATTTAGGAGAACTACGAAAGTTATTGGCTTCAACAGAGATTGGCGGTCTAATTTTACATTACATTACGTGCGTTTCGTTATTTTTGCTAATTTGAATAAAGCAATGTACTAATTATGCTCCTACCATAGGTAAGATCTGCAACTTCTTTCTCGCTCAATTGAAGTTAAGTATATCTCAATGATAAATTTACTATATTCTATGGACAAATTGACTTAACGGACATTTAACCCTTGGACATATTGACTCCGAACGGAACGAAAATAGTTATATCTACTATCAAGCGATATAATTATTTAGTTATTGGGAAAAACTACTCATTTATACAAGGATAGTGATATTCTCGGATGTACCTAGAATCTAAAGTTGGACTTGCTGTATGTACAGGTCATGTCACCCAGTATGAACGTGGTCGCGCGAGTGGCGGCAGACGCGGGTGACCTCGCACGTAGCGGCCGCTGCACCGCGCTATCGCAGCGCAGCGCACAGATCACCTCCACCACAGATACCAGCTGGTCATTTAACCTCGTAAGGCCCAACGTCCTATTTTTAGGACAACAAAATTTACTCAAATTATTTATTTATTTATTTATTACCAGTGCTAAGTTATGACGATGCATTTTATATCTACCAATCATAGCTACGCATCGTAGAACATGCGTCATACGTAGACGTACTACGTTCTGAGAATGTGTTCGGTGGATATCAAACGCATCCTCGCAGTTTATCACAGTTTAATTTTGCAATCAAACCTACGTCACATTCTATATTTTAAACAAAAAGCTTTCTTAGTATCAAAATCTGAGTTTGTAGTGTTTGCCGATTGGGAAACGGTTGACGTTCGCGGGATATCTAAGTGCAGACTATGTTCCACATTCGAAACACGAAAACACTAATGGCCTGGTCACGACATGAGTCTAAAGGTGGATTTAGATCAAACGAGAGAATGGATCATTGCTCGTTCTATCCCCCACTCTACGAAATCAACGAATTACGTTGTTTGTAACGAACGAATTTCGTAGAGTGGGGGATAGAATTAGCATTCGCTCGATTGGTCTAAATCCACCTTAAAGGCCCGGCCACGACATTGGTCTAAGGCGACCAGCGGCGAGCGAATCCATGAGTTTGAGCGGGATGCCGATATGGGTACTCCCTCTCGCACGTATGTCAAAGTCAAAGTCAAAGTCAAATAATTCTTTATTCAAATTGGAATAGCAACAAACTCTTTTGAATCGTCTAGATATGAAAACTACTTCCGGTTCGAACCCTACACCGCTGACCCAAGAAGAACCGGTAAGAAACTTGGCGGGAATAATTTTTTCAAACAATGATGGTACATCTTACAACTAACATGCATTAAAATAAAAAAAAAAACATAAAATTGATTTTAAACAAATTGAAATATAATAATAATAACAAGAGATGTAAAGTCTCTAAAAGTCACAACATTTATAAGTAATAATTTATAGAGAAGTAAGGTTTCTCTCCGAATAGGTATATAATAATAACATTATATAATGCACGTTTGGAGATGTACAAGGTCTCCAAGCGTAAATTATCGTAATTGAATGTCATGACTTTAACAAACTAATAATTAAATCCTAAATTACTCCCACGGTGTTTTATCATTCATGTAGTCTTGTGTACTATAATAAGCTTTAGATATAAGTTTACGCTTTACAAAATTCTTAAATTTGTTGACTGAAAATTCAGTAACACTTACTGGAAGTTTATTATAAAATCTTACACAATTACCCATGAATGATTTCCTAATTTTATGGAGCCGAGTGGCGGGTACTGCGAGCTTATGCTTGTTTCTAGTATTAATATTATGTATGTCACAATTTTTCCTAAAATTGATAATATTTTTATGTACATACATAATATTCTCATAGATGTATTGAGAATACAATGTCATTATATTAATAACCTTAAACTTATCTCTAAGTGAGTCTCTAGGGCTCATTTTATATATCGCTCGAATAGCCCTCTTCTGCAGAACAAAAATAGTGTTAGTCTCTGAATTGGCAGCACTGCCCCATAATAAAATGCCATACGACATAATGCTATGAAAATAACTAAAATATACTAACCGAGCTGTATCGACGTCAGTTAATTGACGGATCTTGCTCACTGCAAAAGCTGCAGAACTCAGTTTATTCGAGAGATTAGATATGTGAGGACCCCACTGAAGCTTAGAGTCTAGTGTTATACCAAGAAAGACTGTACTTTCAACTATTTCCAATTCCTCACCTTTCACAAATATACTAGCCTGTTGATGTTTTACGTTACTTGTAACAAATTTAATACATTTAGTTTTTTTCTCATTCAACATTAAGTTATTCATATTAAACCAGTTTACTACTTTCGAAATAGCATTGTTTACATCATTCCAAGCTTGTTGCTGTCGTTTGACTTTAAAAATAAGTGAGGTGTCGTCAGCAAACAATACTATGTCATGGTGGGTCTCTATGAGATGTGGCAAGTCATTTATGTAGATAAGGAAAAGGAAAGGCCCCAATATAGATCCCTGTGGTACACCCGTGGAGACCAATGACCCCGGCGATCGCTGTCCATTCACATCAACCCTTTGTATTCTACCGCGTAAATAAGATTCCAGTAAATTTAACGCTGATCCTTTAACTCCATAATGGTCTAGCTTCCTGATCAATGTTTCATGACAAACGCAGTCGAAAGCCTTGGACAAATCACAGAAGATACCTAAAGCATCTCCTGATTCCTCCCAGGCATCAAATATTTGTTTAATTAATTCGACACCAGCGTTGGATGTTGAGCGCCCCCGAGTAAAGCCAAATTGCTTGTTATGCATTAAATTGTTTACGTTAAAGTGCTTAATTAATTGCGATAAAACTATTTTTTCAAAGATTTTGCTGAACGTTGGTAGCACAGATATAGGTCTAAAATTAGTGGGGTCAGAAGTGCTACCGGATTTGAATAAAGGAGTTACTTTACTATGTTTCATAAGATCAGGAAACTCACCACAATCAACACATTGATTAAATATTACTACCAATTCAGGTGCTACGATTTCAATAAGGGATTTGACGACATGAACAGAGACTCCCCAGAGGTCAGAAGTTTTTTTGACATTGATGGATTGAAATGCCTTTATTACATCTGAGATTTGAATATGTTCAAAATTAAAGTCGTTACTACACATAGGGACGTTATCTCTTAATAATATAGTGGCAGCCGAGGGTGATGAATTTAAATCCTTAGTTATGGAGACTGGTATATCGGTGAAAAAGTGCTCAAATTCTGTTGCTACTTCTAAACTTGACTCTATAATTTTGCCATTAATTTTTAATTTAGGATCGTGGAATCTGTGCTTTGATCGACCAGTCTCCGCATTAATCACTTTCCAGGTTGATTTAATGATGTCGGAACTATTTTTAATTTTTTGGGACAAATAATCGCGCTTAGCTTTATTACAATCAATCTTAAATTTCTTAGAATATTGTTTGACGTGTTCTTTAAATTCATCACTCGTATTAAACCGCCGTTCTTCATACAATGCATACAGTGCTCGTCTACGTTCATACAAGTCCGCAGTTGCCCACTCACTAAAAGCAGATGCACCACCAACCACAATTTTTTTGGAAGTGAATATTTTGTTGTAATGTTTCATAAAAATGTGAAAGAATGAATTATACATGTCATTGGAGTTAATGTTGGAAGACAGAGTAGGTAGCGTCTGCACTAAACTTTCTTTCATTCGTTCAACACGGCTTGTGGTTACTGGCACAAAAGTAATTTGTTTTCTAATGTTATTTTTCCTGATGGTCTCAAACGTTATTAATTGACCTAAATGATCTGACTCTAAATTACTGATTACTTTTTTATTAACAGGAAAAATATCAGTAAAAATGTTATCAATACAAGTCGCACTAGTTGCACTGATACGAGTAGGCTCCATAAAAATGTGGTTGAGTTTAGAAGACTTAAATAGATTCAACAATCTTGTACTTGTTGTTGAATTTTCTAAAAGGTTTACATTAAAGTCGCCGCATATAAGTAACTTCTTACCGCAAACTGATATTTTATGAAGCACAGATTCCATTACACTTTCAAATTGCTCAAAATTACTTAAAGGCGGCCTGTACACACATACAACAATAAATTTATCTAATTCAATAGCACTCAATTCTATAGTCCGTTCAACAGACAGAGAAACAATGTCCTTACGTTCCTTAAATTTTAATTGTTTATTTAAAATAATTAATGACCCACCATGTATGGAACTAAGTCTGTTAAACGAACTAGCCACCTGGTGATTATTAAACTGAGGCACCACTTCATTACTTTTTAACCAATGTTCAGTTATACATAGAATATCAATATTAAATTCATTTAAAAAAAGTTCAATCTGCAAATCTTTTCCTCTAATACACTGAATATTTTGATGAACCAGGTGGATGAGTTTTCTATTATTATTACAATTTTCAATTAATTTATTAGAGACTAATTTGCCAGAGATATGGCACTCTTTTGTCTTATCATTTAATTTAAATTATTGGTTAAAATTGGAACCAATTCCGAGTTCATAATTGATTGCTCAATAGGAGCACAGTTATTTGCCAAATTTTTGGCAGATATATCAAAACAATAGGATAGCGACAGAGCTATTTGTCTCTTACAATAATTAGAAAGGTAAAACTTACCTTTAGTCATAGAAACAATAGGAAAATAATACTTATTCTTATTAACATAATTGTTAATGTCAATTAGCCTAAACTTATTACTATAATTATATGTACACAGCTTATACATGGTCAGATTTAAATTATATCTAGTATCATTTTCTGTCTTTGACATTTCATTACAGTATGGAAATGTAAACATGATAATCTCTTTAACTTTAAGAGTATTTAATTCTACAAAGAATTTCATTAGTCTATTTTTGTTCAAAACTCCTCGGCTCCCTACAAGAATGAGCAGGGTACTTTGTAAATTTAAATTACTGTCATCTAAAATTTGACGCAAAATATCATTCAAAGAAGCTGAAGGCAAACAATTGTTGAAAATGCGGGGTCCCTTTAAATACCTGTTCAAAAATGAGCCCATGTTTCTTCCAAATTCATCACAATACATAACTACATTATGTTCATTATGTTCAGATATATGTAATTGTGTATTGTAGATAGAATTATTACTACTTACATCTAATGGTAAACTGGTACACAGATCAGGTTTAATTAAACTCATTGACAAGCGACCACTCTGTTGTTTACACAAACATGACTGGCCGAGTGTGAATATCAAATCATTCATTGCCAAAGTATATTCATTTATCACTTTCTTGGAACTATTATTCAAACTTTCTAATGATTTTATTGAATCCTCTAAACTTTCAATTTTTGATTTTAGCAACTGTGTATCAGTTTCATATTGTAATTTACTACTTAATAATAGAGCAGAATATGCATTTAACCTATCCACTAAATTCACATTAATTTTGCAAAATTGCAATTTTTTGAAAAACAAATTATTTTGTTTTGTTAACTTATTATTTCTTTCTATTATTTTCTTAATCTTAATATATTTCTTTACTTTCTTACGACTACACTTCACTATCCTAGGAGTTGGGGAATCAGCTGCAGTAGTAGCAATTAACTTTGGGTCGGGCTCGACCAGTTCTTCGAACAGACTGTGTGTGTGGGCCGCTGAGATATTGTTCTGGGCCTCTTGTAGCACATTGATTTGTTCATGGGCGTCATGCAGAGCTCTCTTCAATGAGCTGATATCATTCAAGGCTTGCTCATATGTAGCCGAGCACTCAGTAAACTTGTCCACTGTCTCTTGTAGCTGTACCCGCTGTGAGTTTACATCATTATAAGCTATTTCTAGAGTACATAGCTCTTTCTTAAACTTATCTTTACTATCAAGGGCTGACAACAATTCCCTCTCACACTCTTCCCTTTCATTGAGCAATTGAGTATTCAACTCCTTGCATGTTTTCAATTCAATCAAGGTAAGCTGGAGCTTGTCTAAAGTTTCCTGCTGGCGAGCTGCAGCGGCTGTGGCTCTGCGAGTCAGCATTATTAATATTTATTAGGAAAAAACAACTTGAAAGGAAAAACAAGACAAGGAATCGCCTACTCAAGCCGAGTGATAGCTACTTACAGTATACACATGAAATAATGACGTCTCACTTTGCCTTTATGAATTCGCAATGAAAGTTCTCTTATTTTACTAAATTAAAACGAAATTGGCGTAAATTACCGAGTAAAATAAAGAGATAAGACAAAAAACTAACACAGATTTCAAATTTATAACCTGTGACGGTTACAAATTCGAGTTAATGCAAGACACTAGCAAACGTCACTAAACCACTTCACTTTTTATATTTACATTAAATATACGACTTAAACTATTAAATTCACACTTAAAGGGCTTAATTTAACATTAATTATGATTAAATCTAATATGGTTTTCCGCTAAGCCGGTCGCCTTAGATCAATGTCGTGGCTGCGGCATAAGGCGACCGACGGCGCGGAAAACCATACGTGCGAGAGGAAGTTCCGATATCGGCCTCATGCTCCAACTTATGGATGCGCTCGCCTCCATCGCTAGTCGCGCAAAGTCGTGGCCAAGCCGTAAAGCGGTGTCTATGCATGTAGTCTGTGGCACACCGCGCCATACAATGGCGTTGGCGTTATCTGCTTGCGCCGGCTTCTGCGACGCGCGGGTAATTAAAACCGCGATATCGATGCGGAGGTATTCGGTATTCTAGTTTAGAGCGACCACTATGAGGCCAACGGGTGCAAACAGAATACTTAGAACACACTGCGTTCTAAGTAATTCTGGAGTTAACTTTTATCTTTAATTGGCTATACTATACAGGGTGCTCGCGAGGAGACCGAAAGATTTTAACTATGCATTCTAGACATCAAAATAAACAAAAAACATTATGAGACCTAATGTCAAATTCTACAAAAAAAATTGTTTAAAAAAATTATAGTATATACAGATACTATACGTAGGTACACCAAGTAAAAAAATCATCAAAATAAGAACTGGTTTCACTGATATTGTCAGTCAATAAATCTACATAAAAATCCCTCGGTTTTTTTTACAGATGCCAAATACTTACAGTATAAAGTAAATATCCATAATATAAGTTCATATAAGTTTGAAACTTTACTCGCGCGAAATGAAAGTACTCTCTGAAAAATTTAGAAAATAAAATCTTAATCTGGACACTTGAATTTTTGCCAAACGCGTGCGGAACCGGGTATACGACGTCCATTCGGGGACAAGAGTCGTCCACAAGGACTTGAAAATATAAGTATACTGGAGTCTTGGGGATTGTATTATTATGTACCTAGATTTAAACTTGATTTAGGGTGATCTCTTTCAGCTTGATTGGTTAAAATACCTATAATTTTTATTTTGGGGGAATGACTAAGTATATAATACAATCCTGTGAACGAGAATGTAAATTGTTAAAGGAGGAAAACGACAACAGAGGCTGGCTTAGATATTTGTGAGTACCCTAGCTCCTCCGATATATCCATTAGCACTTACAGCTCTCCTAATCCCAGACCCTCCCATACTGTGGCGTATGGTCAAGCTCCAGGGAGGCAGGAAGCGCGGGCAATCAATATGCGGCGTGCACAGCCCTGCCCGCATCGCGCTTCCTGGAAGTCGCGAGCGAGCCGATTCGGGGCCCCGGCCAGGGCTGTCCACGATACATTTTTTAGTTCATTTTGTCGACAGAGCGAAATCAATCAGGATCATGCTTGCCGCGGATTATTTTTTTAATAGGTACTCAAAAATGATGCCATTTAGATTAGACTACTTTCCAAAAAGTTGTGTAATGTAGGTGTAGGTATTTCTGGGTAAATTAATAGGGCTCACGAGTCTGCTACGAATAAATTAAATACACCCTCGGTCAATAATACGGGTCAGAAGGAATTTTTAATTGAATATTCATTAAATCAAGTTGTATTGCATGATATGGTAGTTTCCTAAATTTATAAGGGAATAAAAAAACTTGAGATTGACGTTAGATTGATTTCTAGAAAAAATGTAGAACGTTAAAACAAAACACCTAAAATTAATAGAATATGATCACGAGTATTTTAATCATGGCTTGACATTACATGTATCAGGGATTTTTTTTTTGTTTTTTTTTTTTTCGTATGGCTTTTTGTGTACTCTACTTCAGAGTTTAATAGTTTTTAAGTATTCTACTGCTTTGTGAGTAAGAGTAGAAAAATCCTTCACTCGCCCAGGGTATTTGGTAGGGGGACAGTCAAACACCATGTGGGGTACGGTCTGCTCGGGAGCTCCGCACCGGCATGCCGGTGATTCGCACCAGTTCCATCTGTACCACAGATAAGCATAGTTCCCAACGCCCGTCCTAATCCGATTTAGCATGCACCAAACGCGCCTGGGCTCCACAAAGCCACAACAGGTCGTATTTTGGTGCTAGGCTTGAAGACGTCGTCAGGGAGAGATCTTGATTCCCATTCAGATTCCCAGGTGTCTCGTAAGTTATAGGTAGGTTCCTGGTCATGGAATTTCAGCGCTGGGGGATGGCGAGATTTTAGGTCTTTTTAAAATCGCGGAGGTCTTCGTGGACTGGCAAGTTCGGTGACGCCCGGATCTTTTGCAATTCGAGGCCAAGACATCTTTCTCTTCGCAGATGGGGGGGTAGTATGTGAGACAGGACTGGCAGCCAATACGTTGGAGTGGGCTTGAGGCATCCAGAGATCAGACGCATCGTATGGTTGAGCTGGACGTCAACCAGGGAAGTGTGAGCGCTGTTCAGCCAGACGGCAGAACTGTATTCAGCCGTCGAGAAAACCAGCGATAGTGCTGAGGTCCGAAGTGTAGCTGCACTGGCACCCCAGGTAGTGCCGGTTAGTTTTTGGATGATGCTATTGCGGGTTTTCAGCTTGGCAGACACTTTTCCGAGATGTATCAGGGATATTCCAATACAATCTGAGTTTAAAAACGATTCCACTTGTACTACAAATATTTTTAAAAATATTTGTAACTAGCATATTTCTAGTACATATTTTGTATGAAAAATGTCCACCTGACCCTTATTCACTGACGGCGAGTGTAGTATCATGAAACACAAAATAAAAACATATAGGTAGGAAGTAGGAATACGTCTGATAAATGACTAAACTGTTAGATGTTTTCGATGGCGAATTTGATCTTCTTTGAAAAGGATTTTTTGTTGACAACACTCTTATGGGCTTGTGGGCTTGTCCATTAATCACGTTATACTGGTATAGGGGGAGGGGGGGTCAAGAAAAAATCACCAATTATCACCATAGGGGAGCCGGTCATCGGAAAATCACGTGTAATTTTTGTTACTCTCTGCTGAACAGAATTATAGCTAATAAAAAAACGTCAAACCCTGAACAAGTGCTATTAAAAGACGTCATATTGGCTAGGGGAAGGCTGAAAATATCACCAAATATCACCATGGGGGAGGGAGGGGTTCAAAATAGGCCAAAATCCTATGCCATTACAAGATCCATATTTGTTAGTAGGTACACACTTATGCTAAAAATTGTTAGTAGTAGGTACAAAAATACAATTGTGAAAATAAATAATAATAATAATAACAAAATAATTTAATTAATAGCATCATAATATTTATCTTTGACAAATGGACAAGCCCTATGGTCTTTGATGAATCAAAATGACACTCGAACAAATGTAAAATTTATTGAAATGTTATCTAGGTACTTAGGTACCAGTTATCGCCGTAAACTGTAGGTACCTAATATTGTTGCCAATACCAGCTACGAAAGGCACTTCGTAGCTGGTTCTCTATTCGAAAAATATGCAAATAAGCACGCCGTGTTCCCGATACGTCCCACGGTGTCAACCCTAGCGGGCCCCCGGCGGCGCCGCGCCTCCATAAATCTCCAGGGCCTCGCCGCTGCCGCCTTTTGTTTTTTTTTCGCCCGTAATAAGATCGCGCGTCAACGTCAGGTATAGGACAGCCGCGTGGAAACTGCATCGATGCCGGTGCTAAAACAGCGCATGTCCGACTTATGTAAGAGTAGATTTAGACCCGCCATACATGGACCGTTTCAAGCAGTCCTTCCCGTACAAATTTATGCAGTCGGTCTGCAGTTCCCATACAAAGTGACTGCTTGAAGCGGTCCGTGCATAGTCGAACTTATACACGATTAGCACGATGCTTCATGTCATGAGTCACCAATATATAATAATGGCTTATGTATACGGTGTGTGTGTACTGAGCAACTCTTAGTATGGGAATGGGACCAAACTCGAAATCGAGAAAAAAAAACTTTAATGAAAGATGTTGGTCACAATGGTCACTCGACATTTTGGCCAGGAAAGTGTTTTTTGCGGCATCGGCGTTGGTTCCATACTTAGTTTTTGCGATGTATCCGAGGTTAATAGTGACTCAGGAAACACCGTGTATAGAACGATCTTTGACACGAGGGTATACATATACGAGTACATACGAAGGCCACGCACAAGAAACGTGGCCATGATATAACGCGCTACAAGGACGCCTCTCGACTGGATTAACCTAGATTAGTTGTCAGTTAGGGATGACGGTCACTTCGTCAGTTTAAAGACTAACTGGCCGAACGCAATTACAATACCGTTTCTAAATACATAGTGCGTTTATTCCTAAACGATCAGATTAGGCCGCGTCAATTCGGGGGCCGCTGTTAAAGCTATAGGTAAAAAATTCATGAGCTTCTTTCAGTAGTACATACTATGTAATCTCATGTAAGAAAATAATGAAGCCTAGAAATAAGATATGGTATACGTATAAGTATCGGCACGAGACTCACGAGAGTTGAGGTGAATTATTACACACACATCCAAATGAAGTACTAATTGCAAAAAATTTAGTGAACAAATGAATGACTTGCGTCAAAATATTGAACCAAATCCCTTGAACAACCTTTTTGGTCAATCTTACAGTTGCAATTGGGTTTGCTGTCAGTACGAAAAAAGAACACTAATTTCAAATTCCCCGTGTGTTTATATGACATGTTGATGTGTGTGTGACGCGTGACCTCAAGTCTCGTGCCGATACCTACCTATATAGTTTAAGAAGCTGCGTCGCAGGCCCGTTGCGATCAGTTTAATTAAATAAATAATATATATCACAGGACTAATTAATCGTGCAATACTACGCGCTTTCAAATCAAACATGAACCGAAACCCGCATTAAAGCGTTGAATGTCGATGTCAATTACGAAAAGCAATAAATACGTCTATCTAATAGCCGACAACGTCCCTAGACGTAGATACGCCGTAGAATGACTACCATTTACAGCCGTATAAACCTACTCGAGCCATCCGTGGAGTTAGCACTAAATCTTAAGGAAAAAAGCAATTAAAATAAAGCTCAATTTATATGAGACCACCTACGGGAGACCACTGACTGTCACAAGTAGTTAACAAAACAATTACTAATTATATTATAGCAAGGCGACTTTCTTCTGGAAAGACCAACTTCGGTACCTTAGGTACCTACTTATTGCATCTCCAATGCAAGCAATAGTAGAAGTAATGTTCGTAAGTAGAATACAAAGAAAAATGTAAACAACGCTGAAAACTAGCAATACTTCATAAATAGAACACAACCTTTTAGAACACAATCTTGGTATTATCACCAAGTTAAAACCTTAAATATTGAGTTTACATACAATTAATAGTAAAAAAATATTGGTAGTTATATACGTCATTTCATTAATACTGTTACGTTCGTGGGGTGGGTTTTCTATAGAAAATGTATAAATAAGCCACTAATTAAAACTGATACTTTAATTACTAGTTAAAAGAACAAACACTAATCACACACTGACACTTCACACTGGTACACTTTTACACTCTCAAACTCGCCGTAGATTCGCAGTCTTCGCTCTTAATGTTAGCTCTTCGCTGTCTCGATAGAAACTACCCCCGGCCGGGTCATGCTGTGTATTTATACCAGCCACTCAAATCTACAAAGTACGAGAAGATTCGACTCTAGAAAGTTCCCGAGTTAGGTGCGCGAACATTCTAGAGTATCGCTGTCTCTTTCTACAGGTTTCTCTTTCACACCCGTCCAGAATGTTCTCTCTATAACTGTCTCGTTCACATCTTTCCAGAACATTCTTTCGTGCTGTCTCTATCTAATAGTGCTTTCTCTTTCACTCCTATGGGAAATTTAGCTATATACCGATTTGTACTTGAGAGGCCCAAAAGGGGTCCTGAAAACGCCTGAAAACGGGTTTTCAGGTTAGGGGAGACCTAGGAGAGTTGACACAAAGGTAAGTTGACACAACGACAAAATCTCAGGAACTATAGGCATTAGAAATCTGTCAATAGCGCAGTTCTAACCCTTTTCTCCTTCCCACCTACTCTTCAGTACATGCCATGGCCACCGGCCGAACGGTTGCGGAGTTATAGCGTCTGTGTTCAAAATTGTGCGAAAAGTAAGTTTTTACCCATTTTTTCAATGCCGTTTATTTACGTGTTATGTTAAGAATTATGCCCTTTGTATACATCATTTGTAACGTCTATTTAAGTACATGTTTATATTCAAACATGTTATTTTCAAACGAGAACCGCTTGTAAGTAATATTCGCTAAGATATAAAAAAGCCGTTAATTTTGAAGGGAAGGTAAGTTGAAACAGCTTGTTTCAACTAACCTCCTTTGTTGCAACTCTGCTCGATGTTAATTTATAGGCTAAATATTTATTTGGTATTTCAGAGTGCCTAAAGCAATAGAAGCAAACAGGAAACTAAGAAACGTTAAGAAATCATTATTAGATTAATAAAGCAAAAAGCAAACAAAAACAATTGAGAAAAATAAATCTATCAAGTATATTAAAAGACTGGTAAAAACATAAAGAGGAATGCAATAGTGGGAATGAAAATGATAATGATTGTTTATGTATGTGTTGCTTAGAGCCATATAAAAAATTATCAAACATAGTTTTTTGGATTGCAAGGGCTAGGCACATGCAAAATGCACATAATGGTGAACTGCACTACATACATTATATCAAACTTTTGGCTTGGTTAATTAAATCTATTTTTTTATTACGTTGCATTTTGTTATACATATTTAGATATATTAATTTTCTGTGTTTTTTGTTGGTAACACTATCAATTACCATAAGAAGTTAGGTTGGATTATTTTAGTTAGATTTATTTAATTTTTTTTCTTTTCCGAAAGGAGAAGACTTATAATTTTAATGTTTAATTAATCTCGTTTAGTATCTTAACGTTGATGCGATTATGGATAACTTTAGTATGCAAAAGACTCAAACTTATTTAAGTATGTAGGACCTGAATTATTATAATAATTATAGGTACCTAAGAAAAAAACAAATGTGTACTCACAGTCGTACAATGAAGGTGCCTTATTATTCTTATAAAAAAACATAATTTTGTTAGTATATTTCCAATATTTGACCTCAAAGTTATATTAGTAAAGTGTTTTAGTAAAATAAATACGATTATTGCCAAAAGTGTCGTTATATTTATCTTAAAACTTTAATTTCTATTTATGTGTCAACTTACCCAGGTACTTGTTTCAACTTATCTCGGTACTAGGAGGGTTGAAACAACCCGACTTGTTCTAGAATAACGATGTTTTTGCCACCTTTTAATGACTTATTACTTTTCGAATTGACATTTATAATTAGATTATGAAATTTCCTTTCGAAAAATGTTGGTTACGTCCTTATAGCTTGTATAACAAAGAAGTTATGCGTGGATATGTAAAATTTGTGTCAACTCTCCTAGGTCTCCCCTATTGCGCCATCCGATAGAGGGTATCCTGATACGGCCTGAAAACATGTTTCAGGCGCCTGAAAACGACGGTATCTGGGGTGAATATTTGATTTTGTAGTATGTGAAAGAGGACCTTCTGAAACAGCCTGAAAACGCATTTCAGCCTGCTGAAAACGCTTCTAACGTGTCTAAAATCATATTTGTAGTTTTTATCATGCCACCGGCGTAACAATACTATGAAAAGTCAGCCATATTTGTTTACGCTTTTTTTGTTTTCTACTGAAGAACAGTATAAACATTGTGAGATAAGTAGAGATCTCAGTCATCAAAATTATGACAAGTTGACTTAACTTACAGCATTGACGGTGAAGTATTGTTAGGTAGGGCCTAGATCGTAACATTCGAATTTAATTTGACAAGACAAGACCACCCACAAAGTGACCTCATCAGCATAGAACAACGCTCAATTCTTTCTTATCAACACAAAGCTGCATTTCCTAACTCGCAGAAAGGGTATTAATCTGCCGCCACCGATAAGAGACCGATAAACTGCGAACGCTAACCTGTAGTTTTATTAAAAACTGTACAGGGTGCTCGCGAGCATTCCAAAAGATTTTAATACTGAATTCCTGATCATATTTAGAGTCTTCAATGTTACATAAAATTTCCTGGATTCGGATTGGTTTCAGAGATAATCAACCTTTTTCGAAATAAGTTTTTCGACGTAACTCGTCATAAAACTTCTTTTTGATTACAAAGCTACCACAATGTGCTTTAAGATTACCGCACCTTTTGCCTGGCAATCAAAAAATAAGAATAGACTTGACGAAATAACCTGTCCCTAAAAAAATATTATAATAAATAGTTTTAACAAATTTTTGATATGATAAAAAGTACTGGAAATGTTAAAAAGTATTCAAAACGTAAAAAAATGAGACATATAGAGACATTTGAAATTAAGTCTTATAATATTTTTTGTTTATTTTGATGTCTAGAATGCATAGTAAAAAAATTTTGGTATGCTCGCGAGCACCCTGTATAACTTTATAAAAGTACCTAAGTACTTATACACTTGACAGCCTGCGGATAGAATAGTATACAAAACCCAAATGCACCTAATTAACCGACACCTATTAAGTATCCGAATTTCAATACTCTTTTCAAACTCGGGACAGTTGAACGGAAAAATGGGGTCTTGGGTTGAAGGACTAGATATCACACATGACGCTACTTAAAAAATCAAGTATCTACAAAGTATTTACAGACGGACACCTACTTCAGCAGAGTGTGCTATGTGTAGAGTAGGTACTTGGATTCGAGAGGAACTGAAAATCTTTATTCATTTTATCACGGAAATGAGGACAAGAATTGGCTTTATTTGGGCGCAATAATTACTATTTAGTCAAGACTCAATCATAAATTTATAATTAGATATAAATGCAATACATATTGCCTACCGAATGCCTTTCTGAAACGTCCATTTACGAACATCGCGTTAGTGGATGAGTGAGTCAAAAACAGATCACCGGAACTTCAGAGCAGCCTGAAATTAGAACTACCAGAAATGGGGTGACTACAAGTAGGTATAACTAAATCAGCTCAGCCTTAATACGGACTTTACCTAGTCAAACTAAAATTTGATATGCAAATTATAATTGTTTTTTTTTTGTAAGCCTGTTTTGTGTTTGTGTCGCACTATTGCCGAAAGGCTTATAGATCAAGATGATCACAAAAATGTCATCAGGCCTATTATCGCAAACTTCTAAATTCGTAACTTCTCAACTCCCCTAATTTACGGTTTTCTAAGTTCGCAGAAGGGCCGCAGAATGGCATTTCTTAAGAAAAACTCGACATAATAATTATATACTTATAAAAATTGGATGTCATATACCAAAGAAAAAAATACCAAGATCACCAACGTCCGAGGTGGGTCCCACCTGTCCTATATACTTAGTATTAAGTAGTGTGACACTGGGACAAAACTAAAATACTAATCAAAATATTTAGTTGTGTTTTCACAATTATTTCAAGGATATACTAATCAAACTAAATCAAGGTAATTAATAAGGAACTGGATTATACAGACTTGTAAGTACTTCAGATCTTTTCCTGTACCCGTCGCTCCTTATCACGCACGAATCAGTTGCATTATTTCTTCATTACGCTGCAGTAGCCAATCTAGCGTACCTACCTTGCGACGGAACACTGCATTGCACAAGGCTGCCCTGATAAGAGATCGTAGCCTTGTACGCGGGCTGATAACACGTACAGCATTATATAACCCAATCCAAATTGAAAATACTCTGAGAAATGGAAACCTGCAGCATGAGTTGTAACCACGAGACTATTTCAAGGGGTGTCAAAGATTGGGAAAGAGTTTTAGAAGCAAGGATTTACCATGGCATGTGCTCATATTTCTGCATTGAGCGAGATGTAGTCTAGGATTTGAATAAGTTTGAACTTCTATCTATAATTTTTACTTTGTACTTTAACCTACATATTCCTTTCGGACCGACGCCGAATCTGCACGGATTCGACTGAAATAAAAAGTGACCTATACTTAAACTTTTCACGTAGATTATGAATCTGGAGTTAATTTTCCATTTTCCGGCCGCCATCTTGGAGAAAATTGACACAATCAATTGTATTAAGGCGGGCCTGAGGTCAGTTCAACACAATTGTGCAGGCGCACAATTGTATTTAAGCGGGCTGCACTTCTACGGATTTAAATAAATAATAATGACATATGTATTATAGAAATAACATTTATTGAGTCTCTTTACATGTAAAATCAGTAATTTAATCAATTTAGTCATGTAGTATTGATTCGTCACAAGAGCAAACTATTCGAATAATTCCGGTGTGAAATATTGCTCGAAGTATTGGGCTGGTGTTTTGACGGCTTCCGATTCAGGCGGCGTGTCTTCTGGTACAGGTTGCGATTTTAATTTCTTTTTCCTCCATCTAAATGCATCTAAAGTTAACAAGTGGCACGTCATCTTCGCTATCAGATGAGGAAGAAGCTGATTGACCGACACCACTTGTGGTAGGAATTGGTACCTCCGGATCGCTTTCGTCATCGCTACCGTCGTCTCCGAAGCCATTCAATAAGTTATATATGTCGCTGTCCTTCAAAGCACGCGTCATTGATGTTAATCCCTGACAAAACGAGAAATTACACGTAGTTATATTTAAACGTAGTATTACAGTAAGGGACGGCTCGATACAATTGTGATCCAAAAATCCGTTACGCCATAACACGCGTCTAAACGGTATTTTCTACAAATGATAATGCGTAGATTGTAGACCATTTATTTGTTTTTATGTTTTAAACTACATGACAGCCAAAAAATAACAAAAACATAGAAATATCCTACTTACATTGATCAAAGGCGGAGACACGTGACAGCACCACATAGTAGGTACAAGTCGAAACTTGAACTCCGACTGACCGCCGCGCAAAATTTCGCTGCAAGATCAAAGAACGTTTCCCGCACAATCGTGCCATGCCGGGCCCGTTCCCTACAACACCTTAATTTCGACACAAAACTCAACCTAGTAAACCGCACAATTGTATTGGCTGGTTCTGAAAGGGATATTCGTTATATGTAAATTTTAATTCACTTAGGGTTTCTATAAACTAAAACAATATAATACGTAAACTACGTAAAATAAAATAAACTATTGTGTTATTCATCATTAATCAAAAATACTTTAGGGCCAGTTTACCTGTTTAGTAGAAAATAATCATGTAGATTGTAGACGATCTTCAACGATTATAACATTAATAAGAATCAAAATCTGCCCTCAGGAAAAACAAGCTATTATTATTATTCTGACATAAATCGAATGAATATTATTATTAGCGGCATATTACATTAGGCATTTAAGAATTGTACCTAAGTATAATTACGGTCGCCATAGCTTATAACTGTGTACAATATCGGAAATGCAGTATAGGACAATTCCACGCAAGAGTGTAATGTACTTGTAAGTGTCTAATTTCGCGCGTGTTTATTTATTAACTGAGCAAAATTTACTGTTATTACATCTAAATATCAAAATGATATAATATTTTCTTCGGTTACCGCGAGGATTACTCATGAAATAAAACTATGAAAACGGATAAACTCGTTATCAAAATGATACTTATCTATGTAACACTTACACATGGATCATAAGTAAATAAACAGACGATGATATACTTCGAGTGTCCGCTCATACGTATAGGTACATATATGATGGCGGCTGTGCATAGGGTAATCCAGGGTGCTAAGACAAGTTGCCAATCGCTAACGCTTAATCGTCAATCGTAAACGAAAGGCAGCTAACTGTCTTTGTCGCACTAATATAAAAGAGTGACAGAGAGGGAAACTATGATACGCTGCTAGGCGTTAGCGATTGGCAACTAGGCTAAGCATCCAGGCCTAACGCATAAAAAGCGTCACAGCAATGTCTGTGTTGACAACCGGAGCCGATAATAGATCGAATAGCGTCGCCAGAGCCCCCATCCGCATTTGGTATAACAATCGATCGAATGGTTCTCCAATTAACCGGCGCTCTCACGCAGCCGCAGCCGCGACTTTTTGCGCGCGACGTCGCCGTCAACCCTTCATCGTTCCCACGAGATAGTCCTACTTATTCTAGTCTCTTTGTCCGCGCCAAACCGCGTGGGCAAAAAACTGGCGTCGATAAGAAGTAAGTAGTTGAATAACTCGACGGGTGTTGTCCGAAGACGGTAAGGGCTGTTAGCTCAGTGAATATACCTTTCTAGGATAGCTAAGTTTACCTTGAGCTAGGAGCTAGGGTTGCGTTATTTGCATGGATCTATTTTCTATCCGGCTCGCTCGCACCAATACACGAGCACGAACTACGAACGAGATGGATAGAAAGTTAACAGCGCGGCGGTATCTCATGGTAACCACACTGAGCCTGAGAGAAACAATGCGACCGCGTCGCTAGTTCGCTACATAGTAACAAAACTTTTGTATAGGTTAAAAATATTAAGAAAATTGTCTGTCATTTGACAGACAATTTCCAAATCCCTTTGAAAAACATAGCCTGCCGCCCAGAGGCCTATTAAAAGGTCTCTTCAAACAAATGAAATCCTTTTCTATTTCCTTTCTATTCAAAATTCACTGGCAATTTTTATTGTCTGGGTGGCATGAGGTCAAGAAAATTATTATAAACTGATGCAACGATAGTGTTATATCGCGGCGCTTACAGGTATCCTATGTAATTCAGGTAACCTATTTGTAACTACACAATTATAGTTCGTATTCCTTACCAGCGTCATTTTGATAATGATAATGTTGTTTTGAAAATATAATACTGTGCACAGAAATGTATTTTCTTGGGTTTAATAACGATATAAGCGATTACTATTAGTGGTTAGACCAGTAAGAATATTTCCTATAAAGCGCCTAAGATGTTACTATCGTAATTACTCCGCCATGCTAACCCGATATGCGCTATATGCTCAGACCTAATAACATGTGAAGCCTTAAAAAACAGAAAATGAGTCCTACGTAAAGCAGTTTCTAAACGAAACTACCAAGCATTCCATGGTGCCATGCGAAGACGTAGGCTTAAGATGCAAAAGAGCCTAGTAAAAACTAGATCTTATAACTTTTAATTAAATATGCATTAGGTCTTCCCATCGGTTGCCCTAGCGCTATCTAATATTATAATAATATGGAAATTTTTTGTACATTTTTTGTTCCTGAGTATGAATCTTAATGTTTACATACATAACTTAGATTTATAATTATTTGTATAACTATTGATATCGTCGCTTAGCACCCATAATACAAGCTTGCTTAGTATGGGCTTTATTTATTATTTTAATCAGATTTAATAATTATTTAAGTAGCATTGCGTTACCGACCAGTGACTGCAATTTTGGGCATAACCATGTGAACCGGGGAGATTACGGTTCTACTACCTGCTTCCGGCGGGGTAGAATGACATCATTTCCGGTTCAGAGTTCACCGCGTCGTTACCCTTGACTGTGACGAATTGACAAGAGGCGAACATCTTAAAAAGAAAGGGCATTGCATTCGAACTCCCCTGCTTACTTTTGCATTAAAAAAATCTATTCGGATACGGAAACGCAACAAAGATGCTACCTAAATAAATACGAAATCAAGCGTCATTCCGTAGTTACTAATCCATCTGTGAGTATGACTGACTTTCGTCTCATCTGATATGATTAACGACTAAGCCATAAACACGAAACACGAAAAATATTAGTTTATAAGTTTGTGTATTTCTCAAAACTGGAAAAATGGAAATTACCAGACGAGAGAAGTTTTTGTCCAGCGGGAGGACGGAGGGCGCTACAATCGTGTAGTGTTTTTTTAACCGACTTCAAACAGGAGGAGGTTTACACTTCGACGAAATCTTTTTTTTTTATGTAATTTCCGACCGATTGGAAAATTCTTTTTTGTTTGAAAGGGTATACCTTCTCGTTGGTCCCACCCATTGTCCCATCCAGATCTGATGATGGGATCCTGGAGAAATCGAGGGATTTCTTCTTCTTCATGACATTTTTAAATTGGTGGATCGAATAGGTAGTACAGAAATCGACGTAAATGATATCTACTATGGACGTATGTATATTCATGTATTTTCTGCGGGTCCATATTGGCACTTATACAATTTTTTCTTCGAATATTTTGACTAATACCGTTTTTTACTCATAATCATCATTACTCCGAAAATTTTTTCTCATACTTTTTTTCTTACTAAAAATTATACTTCTACCTACAATGTTTATAACGATTTTTATTTCGAATTTTTATCCTCCTAAAGTCGGCAAGTAGATTAATCTATACTCATAAAGTTATTTGAAATAAATTGTTTATTTATAAACATTTTCCCATTAGGTTCACTCTGTTGTGGTATAATTCTTTTATGAATAACATAAACTATGTATGTAGTCATATTGGGCTTTGTGCAGAAACTGTTGTGACATACTCAACTTTAGCATATTTCTTTGTGGCAGATTTCGAGTTGTTCGAATATTATTCGAGCATAATTTCGATGCTCCTATTTATGATGAGGCATAATCTGGATGTGCATAAAAAGTATCGGCATAGTTTGTTTTAGCATAACAGAGAAGGAATAATTACAACCTCTCAATATAATCGAGGTAGTAGTAATATTCTATACGTTACTTACTGTGTTATTGAGCTGAGTACTTTCTAGGTTGCTAAAAAAAAAAAATAACCTCGAAGACTAAGGCGGGAGCAAAGCTCCCGCCTTAGTCTTCTAACCTAACCTATCCGAGTCGGATCTGCCCCGGAAGGTTTTGTTCGCTCGCTTCGCTCGCTCACTGCAGAAATTTTCACCCTCACAGCAAATTCTGCCTGACGAAAAAGGCAAGTTTCGAACATGTGGCTACATGCCCAAAAAAAAATGCAAATCTAATTTGTCTGTCTTATAACACTCGGCGTAATTAATGATATGCCAAGATAGTTTCTGACAAAATAATATTCGAAATATTGTTATTTAAGCCAAGTGATGTTTCTGTCTCATTAAGTTGATGCCAAAATAGATTGACAAGTCAAGTCAAGTCTGTTATGTCCTAAGCGTTTCGGGCAAAAAAAGTTTAGAGGGAACCCGTTTAGTACAGTACCTACTCTGCCACAACCTGATTTGTGCAGGTAGCTAGTTTACAGTAATAGTACGATTTATATTTAATTAAACAAAAATAATTCATACATAAAACCAGTACAGATAAAAATAAATACCTATAACATTAGAATATATAGCATAAAATAAGTATAGTGAAAAATTATATAAACATAAAAGTTAGTACTAAAAATATGTATGAAAAACAATATTATGAACATAAATAATTCTATGTGATGATGATTATGAACAAAGATTATTCTAAATACCGATCATTATGAAGTTAGATTGTATAAGAAAAATTTTCGGAGTTCCAATAATCTAAGTTGCAATTTTATAAATACTTTGGCGCACCCATTTTCTGCCCCGTCGTCACCAAGACGCGCGTCTAAAAGCGTGACTAAACGCGACAACGACACTTAACTAGGTACTCATGTGAGTAATACAGAAGAGGAAGACAATAATAGTTAGTTACGAATCATGCGAGTCGTGACCGGTACTTTCTATCCGGCTCGCTCGCACCAATACGCGAGTACGAACGGAATGGGTAAAAAGTAAGTCCCCGGTAGCTCATGGTAGGATTGGTAGGCTTACGGGTCCCGGCTTTATTAGGCGACAGTTTAGTTGAAGAAAACATTCTGTATCGATTCAGGTCGATAAGAAACATAACTCGAATAGTTAGACAACTCGCCCGTCAGTACCAAGTTTGGCATTGTCTAGTAAGATGTTCGTACATTGACACGCTCAGGTACCTATTATTAGTCCGCCAGTAGAAAGCAAAGCGCAGCTTACAAGTTTTTACGTAACCGCGGCTGATGGGCGCGGGGGTGTAGGCGGGGGGGAGGCGGTAAATTATCGGCCGGCGCGACGGCCGGATGGCGGCTGGGCACCAAGAGGGTCGACATTCCTGCCGCACAGACCGCGGACGAGCTTTTCGCGTCCTTCACCAGTATACGTTGGAACTCTGGCTACGCACATTTGATACGTATATTGCAGTCAACCTTGGATGGATCGAAGTCAACGCTCGCTAGCGAAGGCAATACAGGGTGAGCTCTTTACGCGCCCGTCACCGCCGCCCGCTGGTGCGCTCCGCTGTGTCCCGCGCAAAAAACAGCGTTGTTTACCGAGAAACGATCGATGATTCGAGCTACACTATGCCTATCCGAGGAAAAAAGGCAGTATGTGCGTATTAGAGTCATACGTTCGTAAGTCTTTCCTAAATGAGAATAAAAGTGTGCCCCTAAGAAGGCTTTCTGGAAATTCCCGGCTCCCACACAATACACCAGGATTACAACGGGTGTTATCATAATTGGCATTTATGTATTTAAAGCCTTAAGTATAGCAAACGCACCAATGACGCCACTAAATGTCATTGACATCTGACTCCATGACGCATGTTATAATTATGTATTGTTCTACGTAGGACACCTATACGTGGCGTAGTAACGTAGTAATAATAAACAATAGTCATTAGATTACCTGCTTTGACTGATAATACGATTTACAACACCTTGCGTTCAATAAGGCAATGAGGGACATGTTTCACATATTTCATTACAAATTTTGAAAAAATAACCGTCCATACGTGATCCAAAACACAATAGCAATCCGTTGATAATACGGATAGGGTAAGTGCTCCAGTGAATGAACACTTAAGGAAATTTTCAACTTAATATTTTTTTTGTGGCCAGGAGCAATAATGAAGTTTAAATATGAATGTTCTTATAGAATAAACCACTATTGTAGTTTTCTAAAATCAATTTTATTTTGCATTAGTGCTGCACAGTTTTAAATTATAGCTAGCTGTAGGGGATAAAATGGAAAATCACCAGTGAATGAACACAAAATTCTAGTAAATGAACAAATGAAACCAATGAATGAACTACCTTAAAAATAATGTATTAATATGCAAAAAGTACTCTATTTTTAATTGCTAGTGCTAGTAATATTCGATAATTGAATTTGAACTTTAAGGAGACATAATAACTATAAACATAATTAAACGACATCAATTACAGTTCCACATTTCTGCGTATTCTGGGATTGTTCAATTAAATCTTTCGTTACCATTGAAGAGTAACCTTATTTGTCGCTTTCGTTAAAAAGTAAACTGGGCTCATTCTGTATATCAATTATAGCAGTTGAATACTTTTGATTAACCAAAAATCTGTCTATATTTGTTTCTTCAGTGCCATGAATTTGGAATATTTCGGTTATTTAAATAGCGTTGATTTTGAGATATTAAAACTGGCACTTGATAGTTCACTAGTTTCAACTGCTTTTATAGGTTTGTCGAGAGATTCTTGGTCATAATGAAATCTTTTATACGATTTTTTTAACCTTTCCATGTCTTAAAACCAGACAAAATACAAAATAAATGATTTAGTTCATTCACTGGTTTTTGAAATCCAATTAATGAACTAAATGTGTTTGCAGTAGTTCATTAAAAATTGAATATATCAAGTATTGTTCGAACACTGGCCTTTTGATAGACAGCACATTTCTATTAAAGTCATAGAAAACCAAATCTTATAATAACTACTAAAACGTCAGATATGGAACAAACAATAAATCGTTCAATTCCAGTGAATGAACTCCCCCGTTCAGTCACTAGGTTTAAGCCATTTTTAACTTCTAGTTATAGAACACTGGATTAAAAACCACATTTTGAAACGAAATCACATTAAACTATACTTTAATAGCATGATCATAACCTTCCGGTTTCAATAAAAGACGCACTGTACCTGGGAGATGCACGAAACGCACACAATAACACATTAAACACAACGTAAGCTTCCCTCAATCCTTATAACACCTCCATATAAAAAACGAACCGGCGTAATGTGCATACTTTAGATCATCTCTATTTGGACACTGATGCATATGAGTTGATATAAGTGCTACCAGAACTTGTCAAATAAAGTTCCTACCCGAAAAAAAATATAACGCGGGGTAGAAATGTACAGAAAACTTATTTTACGAAAAAAACTTGCATTTTGTTCGTTCACTGGATTTGTTCATTCACTGGAGAACTTACCCTATTATTCCGCGGAAGACAGATGGCGTGAAGTAGGGTTAAAGGTGCGCAGGGGCACGCGGAGCGCAGCTCGGCGCCATTGACGGCACAGATAATGTAGGCCAGTCATTTTAGCTGAAATTTGGTAAGAATCTCGGAATTCGAGATACCCAGCTGTAACTTTGTAAATAGTTCTATATTGACACCCTTAAAGTTGTCTCAAAACCTACATATGGTAGGGTGTACGCAACTATTAAATTTCAAGGTCAAAAGGTCACAAAAATCATCTTTTTGCGCTTTTTTTGTACATATTTCTTTTCCTATGGGTTTTTTACTCTTTATATGTATGACAATATTGTAGAATACAAAATTCTCTACAACTTATGCATAAAAACATTTTTTATACGTTGAACCGTTTTCGAAATAGACGGCGGAGAGCGCGGGGTAAGAGCATCACTTTAGGTCAACCGGTGCCTCCGGTCGAAAACGCGCTATATACAGAGTGTTTTTTTTTCGACCGTTGACCGACCGAAAAAATCAGCTGTTTCATACAAATTGGCGGCATTACGCCGGGCGAAATGTATGAAACAGCTGATTTTTTTTTCGCGATTTCGACTTTGTCCCCATAGTAAAAGTTGGTGAGTATGACCTACACATTCACTACGTAGAATTTGAACGGTCGAAAAAAAAACACCCTGTATAGTTGAATAACTATCGATAAATCAACGATTTATAATATTTATAGTAACAATTTTTTTATGTTATATCTTTTTCTTCATGCTAATTAAATCTCTATTCATTAAATTATACTTATAATTTTAAAGTGGAATCCTGAGCGAAATGAGAGTTTCAAGCGTTAACGCCCAAGACAAAAATAATTTTGATACCGTGTGACATATACCCTGATTACCGTGTTTCACACCAACTATGAGAAAAATAATAGACGTTACATATTTAATATTATTGCGTATAATGGATTCGTAATTGATTACGTACGCTTGCTATTTATTTATTTTCATATTTTATTGTTATTTTTTAGGCTTGCAACAGAAAGTCCTTCAACAGAAAAGTGTCACTTTGATCCCTCCTAGCAGGGAAAAACGACCCGTATTCGAATAAGTGGTGTGAAATAGTAGATTGTGTTTGTGGGATCAAAACGGTATATTTCCGGCGTGGGCGTATATTGAATCCTGAATGGAGTGACGGATTCCACAAAAGTGGAATCCTGAGCGTAATGAAGGATTCAAGCGTTAACGCCCAAGACGAAATAATTTTGATACCGTGTGACACATACTGCTTTTCACACCACCTATGAGAAAAATAAAAGATATATATCACACATTTAATATTTATGCAAATAATCGATTCTGAAGAATTTTTTATCAATTATGAACGTACTGTTTATTTTAATATTTTGTTGTATTTTTTTAGGCTGGCAATAGAAAGTCCTTGAACTGAAAAGTGCAACTTTGGTCCCTCCTAGCAGGGAAGAAAAGACCCGTATTCGAATAGGTGGTGTGAAAAATATTTTTTCAGCACAGCGACTCGAATATAGGGGTTTTGCTGCTTGAAACTAGTGAGTCAAATGCAATTTTGCTGAGAGATTGAAAAAAAAACTTTATTTTTTCCGTATCGTTGCTTATGCTAGTCGTAGGTCATATTTTCATGCTGCGGGGTATAATGCAAACTTCGAACATATAAACTTCATTATAATCCGTCATTTTCATTTCGTTACGAAAAAAAAGATAGATATAGAATATATTATCTCGATTCGTCATTCGACTTTGAAACCTTCGTAGTAGGCCCTCAAAAAGCGGGAATGAATAACTCGTTCGGATGCAAAATAAAATTCTACCTCATGTTAAACTTGTATAATAATAATATTTTCTTCGGTTAGGTACCGCGAGGATTACACATGAAATAAAACTACGAAAACGGATAAACTCGCATATATTAACTAATTTTAACTTCATTCCGACGTTTCGAACACTTTACAGGGTTCGTGGCCTGCGGATGACTGAGACTCCGCAGACCACGAACCCTGTTAATATACCCTGCTAATATACGCGAGTTTATCCGTTTTCATAGTTTTATTTCTTGTATAATAATATTAAGCCTATAAAAAATCTTTAGGCGTTGCACTTTTTCAGTCAATTCCTTAATACCGCTCGTATCGCTGACTGGTCGCTCGGAACTGTTCTCCAAAGTCTGAACTCTCTGTTCTAGGCTACCAATACGATTACCGAGCTTCTCGACTGTGATGGTTTCTCAAAATTAGAGTTGATATTAGATAGCTCCAGACGCAATAAATATTTGTTCAACAAAAGAGCAAAGCAGATTTGTGGTGCGTGTAAATGATGAGTCCCGAGCAAGGGAAAGATTCTATAATTGCGCGTTGAGGGATTCAAAGATACGAGATGCAAATGTGAACGCTCTCGTGTGCAAGCTCTCGCTTACATGAGCAAGGTAAGTGTTGTTAAATAAATTAATATGAAAAATAAGTGGAATAGTTAGGAAAAAAAATGATAAAATAGAATAATATAATTTATAAAAATGGACAAATAGTTATAATCATTGATTTATCGTTAGTTCCTCAACTATAGATGGCGCGTTTTCGACCGGAGACACCAGTTGACCTGAAGTTATGTTTTTACCGCGCGCTCTCCGCCGTCTATCTCGTAAACGGTTAACTGTATAAAAAATGTTTTTATGCAAGAGTTGTAGAGAATTTTATATTCTACAATATTGATTATACATATGAAGAGTAAAAAACCCATAGGAATAGATATATTTACAAAAAAAGCTCAAAAAGACGATTTTTGTGACCTTTTGACCTTGAAATTTAATAGTTGCGCACACCCTACCACATGTAGGTTTTGAGACAACTTTTAGGGTGTCAATATACAAGTATTTACAAAGTTACAGCTGGGTATCTCGAATTCCGAGGTGAAACTACTAAAATGACTGGACTAATGCGCGGGCGCGGGCCGCGATAATGACCCGCTGCGCGCGCAGCGCGGCTACTCGCGCTTTGTGCGACTGCGAGCCGTGGGAGTGCGCGGGTTTAGCGACCACGCTAACCGTAGGGGCAATATGGGAAGCATAGTCAATTTACCATGTTAATACAATACAAATATAAACAATATACCTAAGTATGTTGGTGTTTTATTTACCAAAATATTTTGGTAGATCATAAGATCAATAAGATCATACAGTAGCGTTTCCGGAAACTAATGACAAAATAGGAAGTATCTGAAGAAATAACCAGATTGTACTACTATGTAGTACGTGTCGCGTGGCTGCTTACGTACACGGCCACATTTCAAAATCGAATTTTATGAAAGATGTGGCCATATTGTAGGAAAATATGGTCACTTTTACCACACAATTCTATTTTGAGATGTGGCCGTACAGCAGGCACGCGACAACGCATGCAACTGAAACAGATCTTACAGAACGGAACTTGTACGAAAAGTGAAATATCAAATAGTATGTAGAATTACTTTATAATATGAGTATTATGACGTTTGCGTCATTTATCCAGGAAAATTTTCAAGGAAAAATTATATGCATGTGCGTAAGATCTCATGTAAAACCATATATTAATTATTGGTAGGTATAGTAAAGTGTACAAACTGTGCGAAGTCTAATAAGATACCATGTGAAGTTTACTGTTACCAGACCTAGGTACATCACATTAAATGACCGGTAGACCGGATACCGTCAGACACGTACCTAAATGATCAAATCATTCATTTCATTGAGGCTGCCACAAACTTGTTGCTTTGCGCCATACATATTGTTATTTAAATAAATGTACAATAGGAAAAGTTAATTTAGTTCTTCTTTGGTTTTACTAATTCGTTATTCACGATCATTCCCTATTGTGGAACTAACCGAACTACATAGGTGTTCATTGAAGTTCATTTTCAAAAACGATCAAGTGACTCGCTGCACCTAGGTACAGTAGGTACTAGTACTACTCGTACTTATACGTATTTACGTATACCACGCGGGGTCCCTTCCTTGGTGTCTAGTAATGTGAAAAATGCTTTGTCAGTTAAAGTCTTCTGCCATTTTTTTATTTTATCACAAGCAGCAAAAGCAAGTAGCATCCTGTGCTTAAGATAAGGAGGCCGCGAACGGTAACCAACTAATGTGACGAGTTCTCAGTCCGTAATTTACAAACACTTGCGTGGCAATTAAACAGCATTCCTTAATCACGTTAATGTTTGATTTAATCAGTAAATTTACAACCGCAGAGCTGTGCACTGCGGATCTTCAATTTTTCACGTCAAGATATAGTACCTACTAACAAATGACATCATGTCACTGGTAATTTGCACATGCAACTGTGCTTAAGAAGCAGGTCTATAGAGAATGTTTTTTTATTAAAGACGTCTAAACATAAAAAGTCTGTGAATTATATTGACAAATGCATCCTTTCTCTGATAACCTAATTACCCTTCTATCTACCTCTACCTACTCGTAATTGTATAAATTTTTTTCAGTAACTTGAAGGCACACAAGATATAGCCTCTATGCCTTCAAGATACTGTAACAGATCTATCGCTTAAGTTTCAAATAGCTCATAAACTAAGCTCGTAAAAAAGTAACACGGACACCGTACGTGCCAATCCCAAAAAAAAACGGTCGACGGCAACCGTCATGATCTTAGTCGATATCGTTATCGCTGCTCGGCGCGAGCGCAATGCTGCCAGGTGCGAATGGAAAATCTGGACTTTGGTTCTCTAAAAATCTTTAATATGGGGAGTAAATGACATTCTTATAGGCTTTTTCGAAATAAAGTTGCCCATGAATGCTCCTGTCGAAAACATATAAAATTTATATTCAGGTAACAAAATCTCTAATGCTAAAGACCTGAGGCCCTACCGTGAACCACGAACGAAGTGTTGCTTCTCTGTCAAGCTTACGTACGAATTCTCAAGCGCGAGAAAAAGGTATCACATCGTTCGGGGTGCGCGGTAGGGCATCTATATAAGAATCACTATACCTGTATAAGAATTCGAAAAAATATTGGAAACTTCCTTCAAAACCATATAAATATAGATAAATCTACGTATCTGGCAACATCGATCTGCGCGAACGCAGGCGCGACGCGTACCTGCGCGCTCATTATCCTTTTCTACCTGCGCCGCGCCGCGCCTAATTGCGACGCGACGCGACGACGCGAGTCTGTTAACTGTCTTAGGTAAGCCCGATATTACTGTCCCTAGCGATTTCTCAAAACCGTGACAAGTTCGGGTTTACGCGTTCCTCGCAATCCTTAATACTTGTTTAAATATGCGGAAGTTCTGCGCCAATATTCGATAGTTGCATTCGCGTAAAAGGATTACGCGAATGCAACTATCGAATACCCGGAATTCAATAGGTCCAACAACTTAACTCCAAATAGCCGTGATATAAACATGTAAGTATCAGATAGGTTTTAAAGAGGTTGTTGCGGTATTGTGAGTTCGTGAGTATGCTCTTCGTTTCACAATGAACATCACTAGTCGATACGATATCTACAGGTATACCTGTCCTCATTATCGGTGCAACCGTCTACCTGCAGCGCGACTAATTGCACCGCGATTTCTTACGCGGCCCGTATCCGCGAGAGCCGCAGAACCGATTTGCCATTTTTTATAAGCTACACGTCCCACTGCTGGTCAATAATACCTATTTCTTTTTTACTATTATCCTTGTATATTACCAAAAAGTGACGTCATGGCCAAATATGTGTCACCGGTACAGCAATAACATGCTGTCTCGAATAAAAATCGTATTTATTAAGTTCATGTTTTATTTCCACTTTCTTTACTAGGCAGTATGTTTTAAATCTTAGATAAAGATGTTAACAATATATTTCTCTCACACTAAAGTCCATGTCATACATCCACCCCCACGACATCGACATCAGCAATGATTCAATGAAACTAGAAGGTATTTGAGTTCAGGTTTTTCAGGTTTATTCAGAACCAGCAAAACCTAAAGTTATCATTCGAATATGTAGTGATAGATATTAGAAGCGCAAAACTACATCAGCAGCCCAATTAGAGCTCGGCGACCGGGCAGCCTCCAGCTACGGCTATCGACGGGTACTGGTACTGCACATAACAGTTAACTGCCTAAACTGTGACATTTGGATATCCCGTGAGATAGTTGCCAAAAATTAGGAAAGTTTTTTGAGGTTTCTGACTATCACACGAATTAATTGGAACTCATAGGAACTGTCTTAAAGACCGTATTGTTATTTATAAATACAAGTTCAACCTGATCTAACTCTTGAAATATGTATTATTTTGCGTTTCTATGTTCTGAGTGAATGGCGTGTAGATATTTTTGAGTGTTATGTGATATATGGCTACTTTCCAAATTATTTATTTTAGGGTCTTTATGATGCTTTCAATATTGCCTATCAAACGTATTTCAGACAAACCTATTCAGCTGAATGTAAGACTATTTCAGCGACTGCATGGTACTATTTTTAGAAACAATAAGGCAAGATGCCCGAGTATATTATCTAAACGGTGTCTTCATGATTCCCCAATTAAGCATACGCAAATTAAATGTGGTGGATTTAATGTTTTACTTAAAATGGGATTTTTACACAACGATTTAGATGACCTTCACTTTCTTATGCGTATGAGAACAGTAAAACAGCTATAAGAATCAGCCACACACAGGAGGATATAAATGCTCCATGATAGATATATTGGATGTCAAAGTCAGAATACACGTAAGCTATATACCATATTCTCTTTAAAGTATTCTTTCACGAATTCAGGACATCGTTTTTGTGAAATACAAGTCCTATGAAAATACCTAAATGTTTGACATTACGAAACACGTGAAAGCGTGTCTCTCATAGTACGATTTTTTTTGTGTGAGATGTCGTCTTTTTCGCAGACCGTAAATTATTTTGCAGTATTTGTCCGAAATATTTTTTATCACTCGGGAGGATTGGGTTAGTTGTATCTAATCCAGATACTTCACGTCGAGCTTTCAGGATGAAATGTGTACCTTATTAAAGCAGTAATTAAACACATGTATGTTTTTTATGTAAAAATGTAATTTAAAAAAAATACGGCCTAGTAAAGTTGTATTTATAAATAACGATACAGTCCTTATTAAGAAATTTACTACAAGAAAGGTTCTTGACGCTCATCAATTACACGAGTAGTTGAAAAACCTATCCATATAGGCATTTATTTTGTTTGTGTTCGCATTCTAAACGTGTTATGTCTATTTAAAATGGTTCCAACTACATACAACAGGCTTAAGTTTGTTGCTCTTGATACCAATTACATGAAATGGAGGATCGTTAATTAACAGACGTCCTGCCCAGTTCCCTACTTGTCTATTATTGTCACCTACTTAGCATAGAAGCTTTCGTTCAATACTTCTCTAGAACTAAAGGCGATGTGATAACTTCCAGAATTCTAAGCCAGCTTTCAAATTGAAGCCAAGTGTAACTGAGACCAGGAAACAATCTATAATCCTATGAAGGCTATGAGCTCTAAAAAACTACCCAAAGCTCACAAGATAGAATAGTGGTCAGGTAAAAATAGATATTCATGCATGATTATAGTGTTCTAAGAATACACGATAAATCTTGAATGTCGCATAAAATGTACGGTCGCTAGATTAGCGCGGGTCTAAGTGTGGTCCAAAAAGGGCATGAGATAAGATGAAATTACTCCTACGCACAACCGAGATTTTTGTGGAGAGAATTATCGCACATCACACTCCTAGATCAGAACAGTATTCTAAATAAACTCAAAATGTATGTATGTATTGTGAGAGAGTGGTGACAATTGCATGATCAACGTGAAGGATTTATGCAGGTTGAAGTACCACGTTGTGTTTCAAAAATACTCCCTCAATACCTACCTTACCTATTACCGCAGTATGGGGTGGGATACCTTTAACTGCGACTGATTTTTGTTTATCGTGTTAAACGAATATAACTATGAATGTTAATTACAACAACTTTTCTTCTATTTAAGCAAAACAATAAGGAATACATTGGGCAAATGGGCATCTAATTTAATTACTTAATTAACTAGTGTGTAGGTATATTTATTATAGTGCGCTTATGATGATTCAGTTTCATCGTTTATATTTTATATTACAATAATTTTCGCACTTAGGTACTTTATTGGAATGTGCCACCCGTATCCGTGACGATGATAGCATTGATAGCCGATAAGCTCTACCACCAGCATAGATCGACCTGCTAATAATTTACAAACTTTTCCCAGTTTTTCATCAAAAGGTGACATTTAATCGGCCGTTGCTGTATAAGTATACGACCTACACACCCTATTTGTGCACAACGCTAACAAAAATGGCGGCACGGCCACACAAAACCGCGGGCGCGTGAACGAGCACCTGCCTAGCGAAATTATGGAATCCTTTAAGCGGCAAAAAATCGCGAGCGTCCCTTTCACGTGTTGCCTCCGTGGGCGACAGGGGCACATCTGCTGTAGCGCCATCCATAGGTATAGTCAACACGGTTTTACCTGATCATTCGCTAGTAATAAGACTAATAAGGATCACGAATGGGCAGTTCTAATGTCTGTCTGTTTGGCTATTTTATTCGTCACGCTCAAACCGCTGAACCGATTTGAGGTTGCTTGAGTGCTTACCGGGATTACCGGAAAAGGGCATAAAATAGATTTAATCGCAGGAATTATACTTTGAGGTGGTAAAAATGGGACTAAAACAGAGACTATTTTGGTGTGAAAAATTGTGTGGAAAGGGTACATTAGGTACAGTCGAGGAAATTGAATGTTTATCACTTTGCGGTTCAAGTTAATTTGGTTGTCATGTATGTACTAAGACGTCCAATGTAAAGTGAGCCATAAACTGCTAAACATTCAATTTCCTCGACCGTACATATTAGGTAGGTACGTATGTTATACATGTTCCCGAAATTAAATGGAAACAAGTTCATAATAGTGCAACGGTTAGATTTTTTGATACATTAAGTACATATTAAGTACGTATGTTATACATGTTCCCGAAATTAAATGGAAACAAGCTCATAATAATGCAACGGTTAGATTTTTTGATGCTGTTAATTCCTACTGGCAGCCAATCAAACTGTTGCTTACTTTATGTTTTGTCCTGGTACTCGAAAACAATTCGACACTGATGGCACTTGTCGGAGTTATTTCAGCATGAGCTACGACTGCTACAAGCCCGAATATCCCGATATCTGATCCTTTGAAGGGCCCGTTTGACTTTATTCGGTCGATCGATTTACTACAAAGTGGACAACCCGCTCTTCTAACAGATATGTAACAAATTGTAAAATCTCTAAAGTAGATAGTAGCTTCCTACTTCATTTAATGACTTTGTAATAATATATAATATTGTTGACTAATTTATCCCAATTATACAAATAAAGGAATTAACATACAAACACCTCCTTTCCAAATTACGTAACATCTTCTATAGGTATACCTGTATGTGTATGTACAGTCAGATTAAGGGTCTCACCAAACTAGTCCGCGCCGTTTCGGCTAATCGCGTACGGAAAAAGCTTTATGTCAACGCAATAAGAGCGAGGACATCGTAAATCGGCTCGGCCCACGCGAAACGACGTGTTTCGACGGGAAAACGGCGTTTTGCCGTAAAGCTGTTCGCATTCGTACGACCCCGTTTGCAGCCTAACGCACACGTTCGCATTCCTAAATCTCCTAATACCGCCGTACGCTGCCGGAAAGAGTTGAACGGCTCCGATCACGGCCGAGTACCTACGATAAGGACCGGTCAGAGCTGGCGGAAGCCGTTCAGCGTCTTCGACGGCCGAACGTAGCTGACGACGGCCGAAAAGAGCCGATGACGGCCGAAGTAGCTACTGATGCGTTTGTATTTATTCATTTGAATTATTACCCACATTAAAATCTGCAATAGATCTGACAACACGAAGTAATACTGTCGTAATCATACACGTCTGTTAAATTTCAAACTAGTTACTAACAACTAGTCTCCAAAAATGAGATTTACGATTGCCGATCACCCGCTGTCCTATCTATCTGTTCGTCGGACTCAGCGGCTGTACGCGTGCTGTCTGACGTCTCGACGGCAGGACGGAGCACGGGAGAGCCGATCGCCGCTTTACAACTGTTACGGTAGCAAATCGCAGCCGATCGAGCGTTTCCACGGCCGTACGCCGCCGTCCGCGGTTGAACGCAGGTGTTCAACCGCGGAGACGGTCGATCGGCTAAATGCGAATAGTGTGGTGTAAAACACTCGGCGAAAGCCGACTCCGCGTCGATTGGTTTAGTGAGACCCTAAGGGGTAACTTTAATTTCAGTAAACTAAATGTATCATCTGTCATTAAACCTTGAAAGTCAATAAATTATCAAAACATAAATTATTTTTTAATGTTGCTTTTTTAATTATGTGACTTGCAATACTTAGTCTGAAACGCTATGAATCGAGTTGAATAATGTACTCGTAGTCTCGTATTATGTCAGCGGATTTTTCAATAATTCTTGTCGTTTGGTTCAACTCGCGTGTGCACTAAATACGATGGCAACACCGTAGGCGACAGGCGAGCCGTGCCGCCCGCGCACGGCGCACCCTAACAATTAGTTTTTACGCGGCGGCACGCTGGTTATTATCGCAGCCATCACATGCCACAGCTCGGTTCACTCAGAGTGACCAGTATCTTTGAATCCTTTTACACAGAATAATAAGGTTAGGTATCTGTATTATTAGGCCCTTAATCAATAACCTAATCAGGATAAGGAGTTAGAACTATTAGGGCGTAGGATTCTGTTAGGTATTGTGTTATTAAGTACGTATCAGTATTTTTATGTCTTGTCAAGCGACTAGATGGAGTGTTTCATGGTAAATGACAACCGTCGCTATTTTATAATGATTACACAAGCAGGGTCACAATCGAGTAGCCAGCCTTTCACAAGCGCGTTTTCGTGCGCTTGGTAGGTTATTAAAACTTTAACGAAAGAATACAATAAATGGATTTAAGTGTCCAAACGTCCCATTTGATTATTACTGCGTACGCATTTGGTGTGGCCCGACCTTTAGGCATCTTGAAAATAACTGTAGATACGTCTTGAACGTCCATTTTTATTTACGGATTAACAAGTAAGGTATCCAATAAGCTGGTTACCTCTCTCTGGCGATACCTCCGCTAAGTAAGCGTTGGGAATACCAAAGAATTGGAGATAATGATTTGCCCGCGCGCACGCTCCGGCGGCGCGGACGGCGCGGCGGCCATCTTTCCCGGAAAACGCGACAATGCCACCGCAGCGCCGCGCCGCGCCGCGTTACGTGCACGGCTGTGTGGCGTGACGTTTGGGAAAGAACAATATGCGCACGGATGCTTTGGGACTTGCGTCCCTATTTTAAATGACGAATCCGTTGACAGAACATTGGCTGAAATGGGTGCAATGAGCATCTAGAGTGTGATCTAGATGAACTAAGTGATGACAGATATTAAAAGTCATACATTAGAGCTGGGATTTGAACTAAATGTTGCAAAAACATAATCTTCAGGAGGTTATTATGTGTCTCAACATATCTCTTTTCTATCTGCCGAGAGAAAAATTTCGGGCTGCTGACGTCACTCAGAAAGCCGTTCCTCGGCGGTCTCATGGAGCCATAGAAAGAAATGCTGTCGATTGAGGAGGTGAATCGAAACTGTTAAAAAAGCAATAAAACCGGCTACGATTAAGGACACGTAAAGCGATTCGATTGATGGTGGTTGTGTGGTTGACGAAGAAAACGAACTCCAGGCAGCTAACGAATCCTCCACAAGAATGGCATAAGAATTGTAACTTTAATATTCCACTATAATACGTAGTTTACCATTTCCAGGAAAAAATTGTGGTTAACAAACTCAATAATATATTGTCTATATTCCGAATTGAACATGAACATAGGAGCCATACGACAGCATTGACACACACTCTGGAACTGTAAATTGGTCAACCATGCAGCCCATAGCTAATCTGTTCACGTACTTTGTTTACTTATGTTACTAAATTGAGGTACTGTAATTAACACTAACCTAGAATTGGGAATATAATATGTCTATGCCTTTAAAAGAACAATGCTGTACGGTAAATGCTATAAAACAAAATTTACTGTCTGGCACTTACTATTGTTTGACAGTAAATTTATCACAATACGCATTGGTTGGATATGGATACCTATCAGTTCGTTCGACCTAAGCTTTATCTAAAAAAACCGTACCCATTTAATAACTCGGCCGGACAACGACGCTGAATAATATAATAATAACAGGGTACGGGGGCGCGGCGTCCGCTTTGTTGCCACTTATTACGGTTAAGTAGTTAGGGACGCGTCACAATGCTTCTCGGAAATCCCTTATCGAACGTGCCCAGCCGCGGCCGCGGGTAGAATGCAATTCGGTTCGTTCCATATTTGAATTATCTGCTAACGACTATCGCGTTCGGATTTTTCCAGGCGGTATGCGCGGTGCATTCCGAAGTCAGGAAAGATACGAGCACGTTTACAAGGCGTTTTTATTTTATCCTTTTTAGCGCTCCAAATCAATGGCAACAACGGAGCCCTTGTTGTGGTTTCGCGATTTCGTCATATCCATCTAGTGTTGTGACAACAAACTGATATTATTAAATAAGTTTATTTGCACTTCAATATTACTGTATTCGCCTTTAGAAAACCACATATATACTTACTCAGTCGCGGTTCATTCTAACGCTTATTTTTGTAATTCGAAACAAAAGACATCAATGCCCATAACACTGATAACTGATAACCATTAGGTAGTTAGCTAGTGCTCCTAGAAAACTGATAGGACATTAATTATTTGGTAGGTATTTCTAAAGCTGTACGTACGATTACAGGTAGACGTACGTACGCCTACCTCGTCTAATCAATTAATCTTCGCCACAAATCATATGTATTTCGAGAAATAATTCATTAGGCATGTAGGCTACTTTCACGCTTCATAAAGTAAATAATTTCTACAAATAGCTCGGACAGAGATACTAAAAACTTATACAGATTCGACACCATAGGCTCTTCGACGCAAACACGAGCATCGTAAAACCAAGTTAAACAAAAGGCTATAAAATGGTTTAATTAGCTACAATCAACTCGGCTACAACTACAAAACGGTCCACTAAAAGCCCATAAATGACGTTGAACGGTCACCATACATATGCCCTTTCCAATTCCAGCCGAAGCCAGGGAATCCCGATTCGCAGGACTTCAATAATTACTTAATACCTACTAGCAGATACTACTCAAAATACTCCTTTTATAAATTTGTTATCGTCTGGCGGGTGTGAAATGTCAATATTTACGCGTCCTTTAGTCCACAGCGGCAGTGATTATCCATATCATTTATCGAAATGCATATGTAAGTAATAATTAACATTCATGGGTACTACAAGGTGGCCTGATGACCTGGTAAAGGTCGCAGGAGTCCACTGGATGCAGGTGGCGCACGATCGGTCATTGTGGCAATCTTTGGGGGAGGCCTATGTTCAGCAGTGGACGTCTTTCGGCTGACATGATGATAATGATGATGATGTCATTTCATGTTTACTCATAAAAGGCCCGTGATTGTACAATACACAATGAAAATATAGCAAAATATGAAAATTCTCGAGTTATAACATTTTGTGTTCGAGAGTGGAGAATTTGTTGTAGTAATCTGTGGTCACGCACGAGGCAGCAACAGGTAATGGCCCCTCAGATATTAAATTTGTTTTGTGTATTGCTCTTCACCGGCCTTTGTAGGGGGGTATTTTAATTTACAACTCGCTATTGTACCCCCGAGCACAGTAACTTGACAGTTAAAACTGTGTGAATTATATTAAACAGGCCATACTTTCACTTTCTGAAAAAATACGTGTACCTATGTAGTTACTTATTATCATATATTATAAACTTAATCTCGAATATGTATGAAATCGAACACGTAAATATGCACATAAGTGTATACGATTTGTTTATGTAACTAAAGACCGAAGAGCTGGCGACTTCCTCGCTCAACGCATCAGTATTGCGATACAGCGAGTAAATGTCGCCAGCATCCTCGGTACAATGCCACAAGGGCCAATCTTAGATATAGGTTAGGTTAAGTAGATTAGTTAGAATTAATCTATGTACATAAATTGTAGTTTTGAAAATAAATATATATTAGAGTGTATACGTGTAAGTGCTATTGAAGAGGTGCTATGGAAGAGCTGTGGACGAACGTGATAATGATGAGATAAGTACGAACGCGTAAAAGTACTCTGGTAGGGATTTAGTTCATATTTGTTTTAAATTTAAACCACACGTATTTAACCTAAGTAGGATAATAGTATATCAAACACCAGCCATAGACTACAGAAGTACGCGATAAAGTCTCCCGTAAAATTATAAGAGTTGTACCACAAGCGTAGGCGTTATGTTATAGCCATAGCTTTCGCCTACGCCATGTGAACTAGGATCTAGGTAATTATAGGTAACTATTGAAATATATTTCAAGTCAATTATTCTAGGAGTTAAATCTGAAATCTTGAATGGTTAATTAATCATAATCATAATCACTAACGGCTAAAAATAAATTTGTCAAAATATCAAATTTCATAGCTTCACAAGTTCAAACATACGCGGAACATATCCAGCACAATAGTTTTTTGTTCCAATTCTTACATTATTATTCATAAGGGAAAATAAACTCGCTTGCATTAGCACTCAAAAGCTAAAATGGACCTATATCGTTTCACAAATAAAGTTTACTTTTCTAACGCACGAGACATGGCATAACTATCTGCTCGGAATTGTCACGCTACATCATACAGTGACCCTTTCCTGTCTATCTCAGCACCTATTGTCTATGCCCAGGAAATGTAAAAACTAGCATAAAGCATGCTCTCCTTTGTCCAACGCAACGAGCGCAATGACGTCTCAATGAGCTTTTTTGTGACGAAAAAATGAAGCCCCTGTGAGAAGTTATACTGGACTAGTCGAGTCGCTGATACGGGATCTCGCGGGACTACAAATGTCAACCGACGCAAGAAACAAAAGACCAACGCAGCCGCTTCTATGTGACCGTTTTTACTCGTAACAATACAATGTAACGAACTTGTGAAATATAACGAATAATGTATTAAAAGGGTTTATAATTGTAGTTAGGTAGTACTAGCTTAAGCAGCTACAAGCAGCTCTACAAAGTGCTGTCTCAGTAAGACAAGACTTAGGTACTCCTCATTCATACTGAGAAGAATCTGGCAGTGGCAGTGAAGGTGGCAGCACGTAATGCCCCAGTACCTAACTTGTATGGCGGGCTTACACTACTAGAGGACGAACATAGCATATCGCAAACTGACTCTAATTGAGGCATAATTGGAGTGGCAGATGTGACAATATGTGTAGTGCATCGGAATTTCGATATTCTCGCTATGACCCCCGTGCCAGCCTTCCCATATGAAGTCACGATCGAAGCAAACGAACTATTAAAAAATAAAACATTGTCCGGAATTACTTCTCTACTGAGAAAGATATAATATCGGGAAAGTTACCTACTCCCGAAATCATATTCTCGGTAATTCGATTGATTTGATCCTTAGTCACAAGATAATTATATCACAGACAATGTCCACTTGTTCAGTACATGGCAGCCTGACATAAGTTAACCCAAAATATGAACACTTCTCCTTTCCCTACTCGTAGTTTTGTCTAAACAATCAGCGAAAGTCACCCGATAATCATTTGTCCGAATAATGCCACCACAATAAAATTTAGTAAAGTTACCTGCGCCCGCGCAGGGCACGTCACCTCTTTGTTATGCGCACCGACCTCCGAAGTTCGCGGAACAGGAAACGCTATCTATAAGGAAAGGGATAACGAGACCCTTGGATTTGAACTCACGAAGTGAGCCAAGGGAATCCTAATTAAGATTAAATGAAATCTAAAATCCCCAGTTTCCCTACAGAGTACAGCTTGAAATCGCAATAACTATAAAAGTGAACTAAGAATATTTAAAAAGAACAAGGTTTTGGCGAATGAATAATATCCTATTTCTCAGAAGAAATGAGAAATCGAGGGAGTAGTGATACATGTAGGTAAGATCGAGTTGGGTATTATACGTGAGGTCCTTCTCTCAGGTCCGCATTTTCGCATAGGTACAAAATTTCATTTTCACTGCTCTTTCAATTACTCAACCTGACTAGAATTAAAGTGTTTTCCTTTTAAATAGCGGAATGGCTAATTGGTTAGGTGAATGCTTTCAGTGTACTCGTAAAGTAGTTCGCGTGATTATGCCCTGAAGACTAATGAACAATTGGTAAAAACCGTGACGTTAACTCTCACTTAGTGCTGTCGAAATGGCCTTCTAAAGTTAATTGCCTAAAAACAGTATTGTTTCAGCCAAGGTAAATTGAATAGGTAAGCTAAATAGCCGGTACCTATTGCCAGACCAAAATAAATACCAAGAGTACCTTGGGGTAATAGGCAGTTTAAAGTCACCTAGGTACACTGTGACTTTCTAAACAATGTAGGTTTTCACATAATCTGGATTTAGTGACATCCACCATTAGGTGGCAAACAATGTATGCAACCGCGTCTAAAAAATGCTACCGCATAACCTATACCACAGATACGGATGTACAGTCAAGGGCACAAATAAGTATACACTTGTTTACTTATGTTTAGAGCACAAGGTCTAAAATTGTATATACATTTATGCCCTTGGCTGTACACTCAACCCATTGGCCATTATAGAACCATGGCAAGTAGTAAGGCATAGTAGCAACTTCTACCTATACTAACAGTTATATGGAATCAAAAGTTCTGAAAGAATGTCTTGAATTTAAAAAAAAAAGAATAGTTCCCGAATAGCCTTTGCTTTCCTATTGGTTGACTGAATATAGCTGCGCGGTGACGGAAGTAAGAATACATTGTCACCACCCCAACTCTCCCCGTGGGTGTCGTAAGAGTCGACTGAGTAGCAGCGAGCTGAACTGGATGCTTAGCCAAGTTGCCAATCGCTAACGCTTAGTAGCGTATCGTAGTTTTCCCTCTCTGTCACTCTTTTATATTAGTGCGACAAAGACAGTTAGCTGCCTTTTGTTTACGATTGACGATTGAGCGTTAGCGATTGGCAACTTGTCTAAGCACCCTGAGCTTTTAAGGCTACAGATTAAATCAAATAAAAAAGGTTATATGTATACCTTTATGTCTATACCTATATCTCGCGCTTTATAAATGTGAATATGAGAATAATCTTAATTGATTTAAAGTATTTAAACCATACGCAACTCCTAATGCATATTCATATAAATTATAATTAAGAGCCCGTAAAAGTCAGTGTGGGTCTGAAAAAATATGACTACGGAATATACATATATACTTACTTAACATATTCGCCGACGGTATTTACAGTCCTTTTACTCGCATACTTATGGTGATGACTGTACTTTAAAAAATGTAAAGTTCAAATTCAATTCACTGCCAATAATATGTATATATTCCAGATCGTATGTTCAAGGCAGAAAGACCAAAATTATTGACATATTTTTAGACTTTACAGTACGGTTATAACTGTCACCACCGCGGAACGTGTTAAGTGGTAAATGCGGAAACAATAAACGCGTAAAGATGCGTTTTTAACCATTTTAATGGTTAAAAATGTAAATGACACTACGAGGCCATCGTTGCTCGATAAAGCGGTCAAACTACATACCTATAAGCAGGTAAAGTCAGCAGCAATTATAATTAATCTTAGGTACAGTCTAGCGTAAAAATATGTATCGAAAGAATCTTCTTATAAATATTGTTATGACGTTCTTATTACACAGAATTAAAGTGCGTTGGGCTATATTATTGAACATTTTTATATACACCTTATTTTGCCTTTGACTGTACCTACAAAGATATGCCAGAAAATATCTGACAAAGCGCGATACGGTCTCATACAAAATAAATACATATATTTTAATGTTAAAGTTATTATATGAATGTATCTAACAACAACACTCAAAACTGACAATAATTTATCGTACTTCCTGCTCAAAGCAAGACGTAAAATTGTATGCACCCCACGGGCGGTAATTACTATTATGCCATTAGCATAAGGTTGACGAATAATCAGTTTGGACGACGTCCGTAAATAATATGCGCGAGCATTCCGCGCGATAAGTACGCTGCCGCGCTAATACAAAAGGCCGTATCTTCCATAAAGCTACTACGAGACATGCGTCCTTTTGCCTTAGCACGGCAGTATGGCGCCGATGCAGTTAGATATGCAGCGCCAGGGCCGCGGCCGTGCGTCAAACGACCTCGCGCCTGCGCGACGCGGATGCGCACGGGCATGCACCGCTGCAGTCGGCAGTTTAGGGAAAACGGCCACGTGAGATTTGCTGGCAGTCGGTGTTATATTTTATCGGGTTTATTCTCGCAAAGACTGTATTGATTGATATAATAATCGTCGCTTTTATTCTTCGTCGTGGAAGTGTTATAAGTAAATTATAGGGCGGTGAAATGTAACAAGTCGCAGGTGTTTGTACCCGAACCGAACGGTCCTCCGTGGGTTGTATACAATTTTACGACTTGCTATGGCCAGGAATTGCTGTTTGGTCAGCGGGCTGTTGGCCGATGTAATGTAAAAAAATACACGTACTTACTTCGTGCGGAGGGCGTAGACTTCACCGCGCAAAAAAGTATTAAAAGCGACCTTATTGGGACCATAGACGCAATTTTCTGATTTGAAAGTCTACGCGGGAGCATAAATTAATTACCGTTTTGGTGTTAGGGACACAAGGATGATGCTTGGTTATAATTTAACGAGCGTCATGAATTGTGACGTTTGTTGGTTATACGTTATTACCGGTCGAGCGATCTAAACTTGACGACGTCATCGATCGTACATACACCATCGACAGTTGACAACCTAAATTCACGAAGTAACAAAACATGCGTTCTTGAAATAAAGCGCGTTAGGTCGACTGAGGCAAATGCAACTATGAGGCAAATGCAGCTAATTATAGTTCAGTCGACCTTATCTCAGTTCTGATCGAATCGCGGAATACGAGGTTGCTAGGCGTAGTGACAGTTTTTATATACAGCGTGTTTTTCTTCATATGCTATAACTTTAAGGGAAGCTTATTTAGGTCAAATATAATTAATTTCTCTAAGAAACTATAGTTTTAACTCTCACCGTTATTGAGTTATTAAAAAAATAAGTTTAATCACTGAACATGTGTATTGCAACCTTTATTACATTCTGATGTTACTTATTTTGACATGTGCCGTCAGTCACCTGAGATTAACTTTTATTTTATTCTTAAGGGTTCTCTCACACTTACCATTTCATTTATTATGTATGAAAACAAAAAAATACGTTTTTTATCGAATTTTCCAAAAGCCAAATACCAGACAACTTCTATTAATGGCCCAAGTAACCTGTCTAATTTATCGCAAATCGAAACGAACACCCTGTATACTAAATTTTGCTTGCCGGTCGATATTGTTACCGACATGTATAAATGTTATAAGTCGAGAAGTGTCAGCACGAAAATAAACTCTATGCGTACTTATGTATGTGTATATACAGTCAATAAAATAAATACCTACACTTGTACCTGTACAAATTGTTGTAAATATGGGTATTGTTAAGTTTGTTTTGTGTACCTATAAAATAACATTAAAAAATTTACATTGGTACATACAAACATACATAAATCACCTCTTCGTACTTCGACACAATAACAACAAATATGATAACAAAAATTGTTACAGTCAAACTGGCCAAATGCTACGGTACAGTACACGGCTATAAAGTTTGTCCCTCTAACTTAAGTGACGTTTATGCAGAATTATTTCTCTTTCCAACGACCGATGTGCAAACTTTATCGCCGAATACTGTACCTAACAATACCTTAGTAAATAATGGTGTAGGTACCGAAGCGAAGTATTTAATTACTTTGGCTGCTACGAACTATTTGCAATGGTGTACCAGATACAGTAAGCGCAACTTATCTAAGAGATACTTTAAGGGTCGGATAGATGTGGGAAATTTTTCAGATTCTGTCAAATTTCCCCATTTCGCACACACGCGCACTTCACGCACACTACCTCATTTTACCGAGCGGGGTCATTGACCCTTGGTGATTTTTTTAATGAAAGCGGCCGAGTTTGTAATTTATCACTACCTCTTTTGAAAAATTACACTTGTCAAAGTACTAGATGGTAAAAAAGATAGAGAGGGATAGATTTTATAAGACTATCCTTGTCTTTTCGAGTCGTCTCAATGCAATGCAAAAGACAGATTTCATATATCGGGCTTGTAACCAATGCGTGTAATAGTACATTGTGCATCAAGGTAGGTAAGTACGGAATTACTAACGAGAGTATTAGGAGCCCGACGCCATTAGGCGGAGGGCTTTTATGACTAGAGTTAGTATTCCGCTTACCGACCGTGATGCATACAATGTTTTTCATCACACTTGCCAACCAAAAAATAAGTTTTAAGACATAATATTATTAAATGCTGACTGGCATTTCTATTACTCCCTAGGGAATTTCACTTTTCTATTACTCCAGCTACGCGCGCAAGCAATGGCGCGCTTAGACAGCAAGTGTGATGAAAAATATTTTTATAGGTATATAATAGTTCTCGCACTAGTGCGGCAAAAATCTGTACTGAAAATGGATTTTCAATACAGATCAATCAATTTGTTACATTCACCATCAGATATATCCGAGCGACCACGGCACTCAAAAATATCTGAGCATGCTAATAGAGGCCTGCTCAGATATTTATGAGTACCCTGGCCGCTCTGCTATATCAGATGGCGACTGTACAGCATCGTATTCTGATTAGGAAATAGTAAGAGAAAATAATCCGCGGAAGAACAAAATTGACTTGGTTCGAGAGTATGCCTGTTTGACTAACTGGTTGTAAGGCAAGCCATTAGTCCACTATAATAAAAAAAAAAACTATTTTTTCTGATCGGAACACGATACTGTTGAATATAGGCCCTAAGTATTCACTACCACCAGCTTTTATGAAGCGTAGACATTCAACTTTCCCACTGCTGTGTGCGTCAAACGCACAAGAGTCCACCAACGATTGCACATGCACAGTGCCAACGACGCACATTTGCGAGTCCATACTAATTTGACATTTACAGAATTCGCTTCGGTGTAATGTTTGGTGAAGTAGTTTCCATGAAAAGCCAAATGAATGGAATTATGCATTACATCTGTATAATTATTATGTGACTTACCAGCAGTTATCAGGTTTTAGAGAGCTTATTTTACTAAATTAAATTGCATTAATTATAAAAATAAAAATGCACATAGGTAAAACATTAAGACTTTTATTATTTATTATACACAATTACAACTGTAACTTGAAGAATTACAGTTAAAAGAAAAAAGTAGATCCTAAAAAAATTATGACATTCACTAATTTAAATATTTGATGTCATAATATAGGTACTAAATTAACAATATCGAAATTTACCAACGCCAGAGGTGGGATTTGGAGCCTCGTCCTTAGTTTTGCGGCTGTTGCCTAAACCACTTGGCCACTCCAGTGGTTTAAGCATCAGCCACGAAAGCTGAGGACGTTGGGTTCAAATTCCACCTCTGGCGTTGGTAAGCTTCGATATTTTTTCTGTGGTATATGGGATCAAATATTTAACTTTATATAAGTACATCGTAGTGTTACTACCTACTTAAAAAAATAACTTAAAAAAATAACATTTCGTTGAGATATTATTGCAGTCTGTTTTTTTTTGGCGGCATCGGAAATACAATATGCTGCTACTCTTTCTCACCACTCTCAAACTGTGTTTTGAGTTGCCAAATATAATTTAGGAGTGAAGCCAGGCATTTTAAATTTAGAAGTAAGCACTTCCTAATGAGAAAATCCTAATCCGATAGACATCATAGCTGAAACATCTTTATGGTTTACATCCATACTATCATCGCTGAGCGTTCATCAGAACTGACATTAAATTTCTCTTGCACATTTCACACCGAAAATTGAATTTCGAGTGCAATCCCTTTCATTTTTCAGATTTAATTTTCATATAAGAAAAAATACATCCAAATTATGGGCCATGATCATTGATCTTAGCTAATTGATCCAGAAAATATTGTACATTAATTATCCGTCGCCCTGTAATTGGACTATTTACATGACTAGTACCTTTCTCTATAATAAATTCATGCTCTTCCTCTGGCAGCTCCTGGTTCCTATAATAAAAGAGTCAGATAAGTTATATTATTAGTCAGCCTTCTCCGTAGCCTACTTAGTAGTGAATGTGCTTACGATGCTGGAAGATCCGGGTTCAAACCCCAGCGAGGGCATTAAATATTTGAGTATTTATTATCAGTATTATCACAACTCGAACTTATTCGAAAAAGGGTTGATTATCTCTAATCCATGCCGAATCCAGGAAATTTCATATAACATTAAAGACCCTAAATATGGCTAGGAATACAGCATTAAAATATGTCGTAACTCGCAATGCTCGCGAGCAGCCTGTACTCGTATGTACTGATCATACAGGGCGTCTCACGGCGATGCCACATGGAGGGAAAGTACCTTAAATATCATAGATAAGGTCAATGTGGGTAAGACCGTCTATCAGGAAAGTCCGTCCACCAACTGATTTCCGATCCTAATTGAACAGTATAAGACGCATATGACGGACTTTCCTTCAAAATAAAATATGCCGGACTTAGCCGCACTGACCTCAGCATATTTTACTGAAAGAAGATTCCTTTTATTTTTAAAACTAAATAAAACAGCATAATTTTTTTTTTTGAAAAACAATTGTATGAAAAAAAAAATATCGCGAGGTCGGAGAAAAAATACCTTAATTATTGTAAATGAACATCTTACTGAAAGAAGACATTATTTCGATTTACAAAAATAAGTTGAATTGCATTTTGAATTATTTCATGGTTAAACTGGGAATCGAACCCGCTACATTCGAATCGGAAATCCAACCCGCAAATGTATGATATCACATAGCTAAAATTCATTGGCCGTGTGGTGACGGCAATAAGAATACATTTGTCACCACCCCAACTCCTCCTGCGTGTGTCGTAAGAGTCGACTAAAGGATTGAAGTGTCACTGACCATTATTTGATAAAAGATTGATGATGGGCAGCAGCGTCATCATAGTGGACACATTACTGCGATCGCCAATCCGCTTGCCCAGCGTGGCGATTATGGGCATTTGCTTCCTAATGCGTCCACACGCGTAATTAAAAGGAGAGGCCTAAGTCTAGCAGTAGACTCTCATAGGCTGATGATGATGATATGATGATAAATTTCATAAATCCTGAACTATTATACATAGATAGTCTTCTAGAAAGGTTCAAAATGGGGTTAAAATCCAAAAACCAAAAAAAAAATCACATACCGACTTTTGTAGTTGTGCCTACGTTATGTACGTATGCTTACAAATATTGCAACGATTAATTGAACCAGATTTTGGTGGGCAGATTGTGGTGAGAGGAGAAGTATGCTTACTTAACTTCGATAACAATACAATAGATGAACCTGACCTGATGAAGAATTGAAAGATCTATAGGCCCAATTGAGCTGAAATTTAGTATGCCTTTGGTGACAAAACTACTGTAAGGTGTAATAGTGCGGGTTTGATGAGGAGCTGGAGGATGATCATAATATACTGTATGATTATTATTACATCTTATTGTACTTTTGTTCGGTTCATTCTTAGAAATCGATGACTAGCAGAAAGCTGTGTCCTAACACATTGTTTGCCAGAGGAATTCCGTTGCCCTATTTAATAGGATAGACTCGTTGACTGCGTTTCATCAGTAGGATCGCTTGCTCTAAAACAATAAATCGTCCATTATAGTCCTTGGGCTAGTCGGCCTGAAATTAGAAAACGGTATAATTTGGGGGTACCAAGTGTCCTTTTTACAGTAGTTAGACATATTCATAAGGATGTTAAAAAAGTATGATAGACATCTCAAAGTGGTAGCTAATAGGCATACGGGCTATTTCAAGATTTCCGTTGTATGACAGGTATGGTTAAAATTAGGAGGTACAAATTTTCCTTTTCACGGCTGTTAGGTAAGCTTATAAAAACGTCAAAAATGCAAGATTGCCATTTATAAGTGCTACCTAACAAAAATGGGGGCAAGTTTTACAAAATCAAGTATATCTCGAGAACTATTAAATGTATCTAATTACTCTCTTGAACAAAATTAAAGGCATATCTGTAAGCTTCATATTTTGCATTTACAGCATATTGCTAAAACCAAACAATAATTAATTATGACCAAATTTATGAAAATTTCGTGATTTGGATTTTTTTGGGTCGTGTTTTTACATAGTAGTCATGACGCTAGAAAAATTAAATATTTTTTTAAAGATAGTGTATTTAATAAGCTTTAATTTAATGTACATAACTTGTTGGCGGTATTAAAAAAAAGCATAAATCCATAAAAAATATTTAAATGAATTGTAGTCATAATCCACCGTATACTTAGTGATTTGAGAGGCGATGGAAGTGCCACTCGTAAATAATAGTGCTTATTTCAAATAACCAAGATTGAAAAATATAAAAAAAATCACCTCTTAAATCACTAAGTATACGGTGGATTATGACTACAATTCATTTAACTATTTTTTATGGGTCTTTTTTTTAATACCGCCAACAAGTTATATACATCAAATTAAAGCTTATTAAATACACTATCTTTAAAAAAATATTTAATTTTTCTAGCGTCATGACTACTATGTAAAAATACGACACAAAAAAAATAAAAATCACGAAATTTTCATAAATTAGGTCATAATTAATTATTGGTTGGTTTTAGCAATATGGTGTGTATGCAAAATATAAAGCTTACAGATATGCCTTTAATTTTGTTCAAGAGAGTAATTAGATATATTTAATAGTTCTCGAAATATACTTGATTTTGTAAAACTTGAGATCCACCATCTTTCATTGGCCACCATTTTTGTTAAGTAGCACTTATAAATGGCAATCTTGCATTTTTGACGTTTTTGTAAGCTTGCCGTAAAAAGGAAAATTTGTACCTCCTAATTTTAACCATACCTGTCATACAACGGAAATCTTGAAATAGCCCGTATGCCTATTAGCTACCACTTTGAGATGTCTATCATACTTTTTTAACATCCTTATGAATATGTCTAACTACTGTAAAAAGAACACTTGGTACCTCCAAATTATACCGTTTTCTAATTTCAGACCGACTAGCCCACGGACTATTAATTCTATAATTCATTTAAAAAATTTAATAGGACGATTTAGTGTCCATAATGTAGCCAAAATGACAAAAACGGAAACCTTATAGATTCGTCATGGCCGTCTGTCATAGACGATTTACTCTCAAACTGTAAGTACTACTAGAATAGGAGATCTGGCTTCAGGGGTAATTCCGCCAAAAACCAAGTACATTTTTTTTAGGTCATCTTCCGCGTCTTTTCAACATACTATAAGAGTAGAGAAAAATCCAAGTAGATTTTTTGTTGATCTTGAACAGAAACAGAATCGATTGGCATAAAAAAAAGTTTGTCAAAAATGACCATTTTTTCGCACTTATCTATTGTTTACACACATACAGGGTTGAACTTATTTTTGGGTCAGTGAGGACAGCTACCAGATCCAGAGTAGCTACGCGAAAATGGTCTTAGAACACCTTCCTTCGATTTTAAATTAATGAAAATTGGCGTTTACAGATTTTGTAAAAAACATACAGGGTGCGAGAAAAAAAATTGTCACATTTGACAAACTTTTTTTTATACCTATCGATCCAGTTAATGCTCCAAGACCTGAATAACGCAAGCCTTCAAGTTGGACTTCATATGAATCGCACAAAGACTCAGGTGATGACTAACGGCACGAAACGTAGGGTCGAGGTAGACGGGCAGACGATACATTATGTCGATGAGTATATGATAGTCTACTTGGGCCAGCTAGTCTCTTTCAGCAAGGAAGTTTAGCGCCGTGTTCAAAATGCCTGGAAGAGCTACTGGTCCATGAAAGAGCTAATGAAGGGCGACCTTCCAATGTCACTGAAGCGCAAACTAGTCGACATGTGTATCCTGCCCGTCCTAACCTACGGTGCCCAAACATGGTCACTCACTGAAAGTCATACGTCCAAATTGAAGGTCTGGCAGCGAGCAATGGAGCGCAGCATTTTAGGTGTAACGAGGATGGATCTGGAACACTACGCTGCGCTCCAAAACACGCATAGCTGACGTGGTGAAAATACTACCAGGCTAAAGTGGGATTGGGCCGGCCACGTCTACCGCATGCATCCAGAAAGGTGGGTTATTACAGCCACCAAGTGGATGCCGCAAACTAGGCGGGGACGAGGCAGGCCCAGGCGGAGATGGCGGCACGACTTGGACGCCTTCGCCAACAATTGGCCAGACTTGGCACCGTACCGGGAGCTGTGGAGATCTGAGGGAGAGATATTTGCCCAGCAGTGGTTCACGTCTACCGGCTAGAAAAAAAATCGATCCGGTCTATTTTCAGGATCAAAAGCTTGTATAGACCCAATAAAAAAAATTCGGCTAGAAAAGCCGCAAATCGAGATTTAAAATTCCCAATATTCCCATACAAATTGTATGAATGTTAAAAAATATTTTTTTCACGCTTAATTTTTTTATGTCAATCGATTTCATTCGTGCCACATGTTACATTTTTTTGCTCCCATACAAGCTTTTGATCCTGAACAGAAACAGGATCGATTGGCATCAAAAAAAGTTTATCAAAAATGACAATTTTCTCGCAACCTGTATGTTTTTACCAAAATCAGTAAACGCCAATTTTCATTAATTTAAAATCGAGGAAGGTCTTATAAGACCATTTTCGCGTAGCTACTCTGGATCTGGTAGCTGCTCACTGACCCAAAAATAATTTCCACTTTGTCTGTACACGGTGTAACGTCAGCATTCCGAAAGATTTTAATGCTGGATTCCTGACCATATTTAGAGTCTTTAATGTTATATAAAATTTCCTGGATTCGGCTTGGTTTCAGAGATAATCAACCTTTTTTCGAAATAAGTTTTTCGACGTAACTCGTCATTTAACTTCTTTTGGATTACAATGCTACCACAATGTGTTCTAATATTACCACACCTTTTGCCTGACAATCAAAAAATACGAATAGACTTGACGAAATAACCTCTACCTAAAAAAAAAACAATTGAAATAAATAATTTAAACAAATTGTTGTTATGATAAAAAGTACTGGAAATGTTAAAAAGTATTCAAATCGGCCTAAAAAAAAAAAGAAAAAAAATTTTTTTTTGGTGGAATTGACATTATTAGGTCTCATAATATTTTTTGTTTATTTTGATGTCTAGAATGCATAGTTAAAATCTTTCGCAATGCTCGCGTAACACCGTGTATATTATATACCTATAAAAAAATAATACTTATACCTGCAAATGGAAATAATAGGGGTTTATATACCTACCATTTGTAACGCACATACCTTATTTTATTTCTTGGTATAGACGACGTCAGTGTTCGTTTATTTCTTTTGTTCCCCATTTGAACAAAGCTGAAAACTTAGGAAAAAAGTGTTAAAAAATCATAAGAAATCAAAAGACTTCATTCAAGAAAGACCAACCAACCGAACGAAATAATAGTAAAGGGTCATTCCAGGTGAAATCAACAAATCGGGTTTGCTGCATGGTTTCTAATTTGAAAGAAAAAAATTGAGGGAAAGGGCAAAACTTAGAAACTAAAGGATAAAAAAGAAAACTGATGGTGGTTAAGCACTTCTGCCACCATGAAGTATATCCTCAATTTTTTCATTCAAATCAGAAACTTTCTCCTGTTCCTCGCTATAGTGGGGGAAAAGTTACACAAGAGCAAATGTATTTTACTTCTCTTAAGTTAAAACACTTGCTACGCTCAGGTTTCTATTTTAAAACCACTCGCTTCGCTCGTGGTTCAACAATGGAATCCTTTCGCTTGCTCGTGTTTCAATTTCATGCTCGCGGGTAAAATACAACTTTGCACCCTTGTATAACAAATAACTATTTCTTTATAGAAGATTGATGATGAGCAGCAGCAGCACAGCATCGTCACAGTGGACAAATTACTGCAATCGCCAACCCTTTTGCCCAGCTTGGCGATTATGGGCATTTACCTTCTAATGCTGCAATACGCATAGTTAACAGGATCACCTTGTATGTTATTCTATCAATTTATCGGCCGGATTAATATGTACACATTTCAGTTGCAAATTTCTAATTCTAACGGTCACTCAGTTATGCTGCGGATAGACAGACAGATAGACAGACAGACATAGCGAAACTAAAAGGGGTCCTAGTTTACTACGGAACCCTAAAATCTCGTGTCGATTTAAAACACTCCTTTCAGTCGTGTTTTATTTTATCGCCAACCATTATTTTTTTCACACTTGTATCGTAATGCCATCATCATCATCCATCATCATCATCATCATATCAGCCGAAAGACGTCCACTGCTGAACATAGGCCTCTCCCAAAGATTGCCACAATGACCGATCCTGCGTCACCCGCATCCAGCGGACCCTGGGGCAAGAAAACCTAGCGGTTAATTCCGAAAACGTTAACTTACAAAAAAAAACTCTCTTTTGTAACCCGATTTTTTTTATAGACCTATTTAACAATACCCCATACTATAAGATTACAGCAAAATAAAAAAACATCCCGACTTTACTTATAGGGGAGGTGCCTGAATAATTTTTAATATATTTTATTCTACCTCTTTTTCGGTGTGACTGATATGGACCTCCATATCAGTCATACTTACCTGTACCAAATTGCAAATTTCTTATACTAACGGCCTATGAGCTATGCTGCGGACAGACAGACGGAGAGACGGACAGACGGACATGGCGAAACTATAAGGGTTCCTCGTTTACCACGTAACCCTAAATAGGTTGGAATTAATTTTGGGTTAATGGCCTAAATTGTTGCACATATATAGGTATTTTGTCGTGTTTTGCCGAAATTGTTGATCCTAACTTGGTTGTTCCTAAATATCGTTTGTCCTAATGATTTTTGTGTCTAATGTGTATGTATCGAATAATAATTGTGCATAATTGTGATGGTCCTACTATTTAATGTACTAATACTAACTACTTTAAACGAACGACCTTTAAAAAAATATTTTCCTTAAACTTAACCCTCCCTTAAACCTCCCAACCCTGTTGTCCAAAGAATTTTAGTCATCAGACCTAGGAACCGGTCGACGAAGCCCCGCTGCGCGGGACTTCTATTTCTGATCTAAGGGATAAAAGGTACCTAATGAACCTATCCAGGTTAGAGTAGGGGAGGTACAGATTCATTATTTTCTAATACAGGGGGCTTAGCCCCCGAGCCCCCCTTGTGGGACGCTTCGTTTCCCCGTCGCCCCTTTTTCGGGTTTACAAGAATGAGGATGGGTAAACAATTGATTAAAAATACTTAAGTATTTTATAGACTAAGCCTTTCTCTCCGCCTTTCCTAGAAACCTAACCATTCCAAGTCAGTTTTACCCTGGCTTATCATCATCATCAGCCTATGATAGTCCACTGCTGGACGTAGGCCTCTCCTATTAACTATGCGTATAGACGCAATAGGAGGTAAATGCCCATAATCGCCACGCTGGGCAAGCGGATTGGCGATCGCAGTAATGTGTCCACTATGATGACGCTGCTGCCCATCATCAATCTTTTATCAAATAATGGTCAGTGACACTTCAATCCCTTAGTCGACTCTTACGACACCCGCAGGAGGAGTTGCGGTGGTGATAAATGTATTCTTACTGCCGTCACCACACAGCCATCTTACTGCCAGCACCACACAGCCTGGCTTATTACTTAAACATTATTTTAAACCATTCACCATATTGTTGATATGTTTTTTTCAATGAAATTTCGGACATAACAATTGTAGACGCAAAGAAAATTTACTGTTTGAGCAGTAGGAAACAATGAACATTATGATTATTAAACCTTAGGTAATTCGACGTTCGAGTAATCAATATTAGGATAAATATAGTGTAGGTGTTTTAAATGTGTATGCGCAAAATAAAGTAGGCTAAACGAGTAGTATGTCATTTAACACTATGCCAAACATTCTCGGCCAAAAAATTTTAGGACAATCGACGTTATGCGACACGTCAGGCACCCCTTAATTTTATCTTAAAAATATACTCTTCAGACAAAGTTTCGATTTAAAGACATTTTTTTTGTACACTTGTTTGACGGTGAACACTGTCACCGGCGTCGAAAGTGTTAAGGGATAAATATTTAAAAAAAACGCTGAAATCGATTTGTCTTATTTTTTATCAGCAGTTGGAATACGACGTATCAAGTCGCTATCTTTCAAATCACACTATTTCCATACAAACTTTCAACTACCTTTTAACCACTTTAGGCTTTAAATTTTATAAAATGGTTTCTCATTTTGTATACAAATAATTATTTAAGTAACCTTCTGTAAAGATGCCATCTTTCTAGCGCTAGTAATTTACACTAAATTTATTGTCTACCTTAGTCTCCTTAAACAAAATCTACACCCCTACTTAACCCTCTCAATCATGAAATTTCCCTGCACTCTGATATATTATTGCTTTTTTCGTATTTTACTTAGTAAATCTCCTACAATGTTTTAGGTCTCCAATCGTAACTTTGCATCCCCTTGTTATAAAAATACTTTTATAGGAATTATCATAGCTTTAAGTTACTTCAACCCAATAAAAATTGTAATCCCCTTTTAACCTTTAAGAAATGATTAAATTAAATTTCTTGTACTCTTGTAAAATACCTTATTAATACTAAAGTTTCAAGTTCCTAAATTAAAATAAATTTGGATCCCACCTTTGCACTCTTATCTTACCATAATAAAACAGCTTATACACGAAGTTTGACATTGTAATTTATTCAAATGAACAATAAATTGAGTCTCTAATTGTTTACATTTATTTTTACCAATGTATAAAATACGCAATAGAATGTCGAATTTACAAGAATATGTTTGTAATTTACCATTTTTGGAGTTACCTACGTCACATAAACGTGTACGAGTATTTGCTCGTGCTATAATCAAAACATAGTACCTACCTACCAAAAAAAAGCAACATTATTATTAGGTACTTTGTTTGTGCAATATGCAATGCATATTCACAAACAAAGTCATTCATTCGTTCATTCATTCATTCAATGCAACACGGAAGTTACCTCTTACCTACATGTATCCTAGGTACCTACTCGTAATGTAGGCACGAGGTTAAATAAAAACATTAAAATGTATGCAAGGTACCTACGTCATTTTTGCGTTACTATTAAGAACAGGAACTCCCTCGGTTCACCAAGGAGCAGTTCATGACAGCCTTCGTTACCCTTCTGCCACTGACGACGACGACTGCGACTGGTCTGGTGACGTGATATGATTAAATCTTGTTATCCACATTGTAATCCACACTCCTTTTTTTATACTTTAGAACAACCTGTATATTAGCAGCTCCTGAGGTAATAAAAAACCGGCCAAGAGCATGTCGGCTCATGCTAGGGTTCCGTACTTTTCGGATATCTCTGAAAATATTGACTTTAGAAAAAAACTTTGTTTGAAAATCTCTTATTTTTTTCAAAGACCTCTTCAACGATGCACACTATAGGATTACAGCAAATAAAAAAATCATTCACACTTCACCAGGTTAGGCACCCGAATTTTTTTTTCTATTTTTTATTTTACCACTTTGTCGGCATAATTAATATTATGTATATCTGTACCAAATTGCAGATTTCTAGTACTAACGGCCACTGTGCTATGCTGCGGACAGACGGACAGAGCAAAACTATAAGGGTTCCTAGTGTACTACGGAACCCTAAAAAGGTACAATAGTATGAAACCTCTTTTAAAGAGTAGCTTACATAAATACTCTACATTTATCAGTTCCCTTAATTCCTTAAGGGTTAAGGAACCTACCATCTAAACTGGTCTTTGTCCAGAACTTGCTCTATAACATACACAATAATCAATCAGAAATATCTGCCAGAAGTGAAACACGTGTCGTTAAGGGGTTCCGTTCTGGTCTTTATCAGCAGTTCCACCTACTCACATTAAAATGCATAAATGATAATGCTTGATGTTTAAATGATAATACAGAATCCTAAGGTTCCTAAGGAAACACCCCATCAGAACTGGTATTTGACAATACCATGACATTACACGACCATCTTCATTGCTTAAAATGCATAACCAGTTACACACATCATACAAAACACCAAAGTATTCCGAAGTTCCGTTCTAGCCTTCATCGCACATAGGGGTAAATTCACGATCTACGGGGCCAATATTATTTTTGCGGTATTTTGTATTTTTGAACGTTTTACGAAGTTCAAACAACTGTTTTCCGTTTTTATTTTTATTATGTGGCATTTTTTTACAAAAATTTTGGAAATTTTCAAAAATGGAAAAAAGTATAAATATAATAAAACGTGTATAACAATTCATTACTAAAATAAAAACAGTTGCCATATTAAGCTACAGTTTCTGCTATGCTTCTTCGCTTCCAGAAGACAACTCTGGGTTCGGATCGGCAGGCAATAGCAATTATATCGTCTCTGACTTAAATAGAAACCTTATTAATCGACAAAACCTGGGAGAGGAGGGAGTAGGGGTTTCGCGTATGGTTTTTTCATTGTTTTGGCCACATACTAATTTCAAAGGCACGAAGCTTTTGTTTGTACTGGGTTTGCTGGGACCCGTTACATCTGGGGAGGTTTGCAGATAAGCTTCAGAGATTGGCGTTCTTGTTCTTTTAATCTTATCAGTACCTCTTCTAGGTGCTCTGATAATCGCTTAACCGTGAGGTCCATTAAAGGCTGCAATTTAACCTCCGCACTGTTAGTGCTTGTTACAGTGCACACTTCCGATGGCGGGTAATACTTTTTTCTAACTAGTGCGCAAAAACGAATTTTGCGCACGCTTCGCGCGCGGTAATTTCTTTTTTTGACGCATTTCTTATGAAAAAAATCGTCCCTTACACGTGCAAAAACTTTTTTTTAACTCGGGTGATTGGCGCCCTCGTTTCACTCGGGCTCCAACTTTCACCTTCGCCAAAAAAAGTTTTCCCGCACTAGTTAGGAAATGTACTATTTCTTTTCTGCCTGCAGTTGACTGTAACTAGGAAATAACTTCTTATTCGTGCTTCGTATAATATCGTATTGTGCTCGCGATAAGTCTGCATCGCAATAGGAATCGTGAAGGTGCCTTCTAGCCAAGAATGATTGTTTCTTAAGAATCTGTCTTCTTTATACTGAGCTTTACTCCATCTAGTCTTAAATTCTGACTTGAAATAAGCAAACTTGCTTTTAAATCATTCAATTTGATCATTAGTGCAGCCTTCACTAAAAAATAGTTGATCTCTTAAGGAACACAGTTTTTCTTCCAATATAGGTAGTCTTATACTTTTGAAGAGATCAAATATATGTTTTCTAGTCATGATCTTCATTCTTGATACATTTGGTAAGCCTACAACATATAAACAAGTCGATAAAACGTAATACAAAAAAAAATATTCTCATTGGGTAAAATGGCGAGTAATTTTCTAAGTATAAAAATTATGTTTTGGCGGAAGCATGCGGAAGATTTTATTTTAAATTCTAATAGCCAAAACAATAAACTATAACTTGCTATTAACAATTCTGCTCGATCTCACCCTATTGTATAACTTATTAACGAGTAAAGTTTATGTTTTACGAAAAATTACGTTAAAAATCAGTCTCTCTTTCAGAGCGATAACCTAGCTTCAAAAACAAACAAATAAAGAATATTTTTAAATTAGCTTATAACTTATTAACCTGTTGTTACAGAATCCATGATTTTTTTCACCCTTGATCGCTTAACAACAATAAACAACAACTTCAAAGTTTTCGTTTTCTAAGAATGCCGAGAACGAGTAACGTACATGAAATGACACGATCAAATTCCGACTGACATAAATCTCATTAAAAAGTGCATACAAGGATAGTGGATGTTGATATCTACCCTCTAATGAGTCCTCTATCGTATGTAGCTGTTATCGTAGAGGTATTTATTGTTTTGATAAATCGACTTATGGCCGCGTAGATCTTGAATTTACCCCTTAGTGCATCGGCAGTTCCACTTCCCTAAGTAATTACTTATGCGTGTGGATGCATTAGGAGGTAAATGTAAATCGCCACTTCAATCCCTTTTTCGACTCTTGTGACACCCGCGGGAAGAATTGGGGTGGTGACAAATGTATTCTTACTGCCGTCACCACACGGTATTTGTGTACACAAACTATATATCAGTAAATACTTCTTACTTATACTACAAATATAAAAAATGTAAAGATTACTTAGGTACTCACTCTTTACGTCCTGCTTAATATAGACTCTGAAAGAACCAGTAATATGTCAAACGTTTATCTACCAAAAGAAACATCTCAGAAGATGAGAGAAATTGTCTCAGTTCAGTGGATAAAAATCGAAATGGTACACTATACTATAAACGACTAGTATTAAAACTCTAAATGTCATACGAATAAATTTAGAGCTTATCAGTTTTCATATTTTTATTTCAAAAATAATTTACGTTCAATATTGAATGTACTGAGAAGATGCGGCATATACTTTCTTACCAAGAAATCGTGGCCGCAGAAATCGCAGTGGCGATGAGCACAGATTTTATTCCACAAATCAACCATTAATTAAAGACTCGTATCACTTTGAATATGTATACCTACTAATATAATTATATAACAAACATATTCTATCTTTCTTATTATTATTGTAACTAAATCGACATTCTATCGTTTTGACTTCTAGCCGTCACATTTGTTTTCAAATGACGTATTTTATTGCCAGAGTATAGAAAATAAACTCCATTACACCAAATCGTATCCGTAAACTTTTTTCATTTTTAATCGTTTTTGCGAATGTAACTTATACGTGTTCGGTAGTATTGAGTTTTATTCAGAATCAGTTGTTATAGTTTTCTTGTGTTCCGTCATAAAAATAACAAGAAACTTAAATAAATGATGGGGTTCGAAAGAATTTCTTCGTTCTGATTTTCTCTACTTATTTAAAGATACTTTGAGTACTGGCATCCCTTGGCGTATATGTATATGATTTTATGTCATTTTAAATGTCAAAAAGAGCTGTCAACGGGAGCGATTTGGCGTGCGTCCGACCTCGAGGAGGCGCTCGCGCCATCTGAGTCAAAATAGAATTTTGACTCGTGTCGCCATTTGTATGGAGAATAAACATAATTTTAAATTAAGGATTAAATTTCTCCGTTGTCTTTAAGAGGAAAAATATGAATATGCCCTGATGCACTAATTCAGTTATCTGGCTTTTAAATTAACACGAATATTTTATGCCCGTTAAAGAAAAATATGCATTGCTTCGTGTTCGAAAAATATGCAATTTTTTGATTTTTCGGTACATTTAGAGCCGATTTCTAGGAAATTCATGTAAATATAAAATATAATATCAATTGGAGTCTCTGCACGGGTTCTTTCTGAATAAGCTCATGTAAGAAATATGTTTGTAGAGTTACATTTACTTAACAAATTCTTTGTTCGAAAATAGGTCTAAAACGACAAAATCGGGAATCCGACCCTTAAGCGCGCGGTTGTTTTCTACGGTAATGGCAGTGCACGCACGCGTTTGATTTTTTACGGAATCTTCAACCTTAATGATCGGCGATTATGCCATGCGTCTAACGCTGCGATTAACGCACAAAACAACCGCGCTTTATCTGGAACAGTCTATCTACATAGAGGTGCGAGTGAATAACGAAAGCTTGCTCATTGTCACGCCTCGCAAGCCTTCGACCCGCAAGGCTCAGTCGCAGTCCGTTAGGTCACCTCCGCGCCTACGCATTTGAAAGTGCACACCTTACCGCACACATCACCGATACGAGTAGCTATGGTTCGACACAGCTTCACTGGGCAGCAGGCCCACTGCTTGAATGATGAATTAAAACAATCAGTTTTTTAGTTTAGGTAAATCAAACTCCAAACTTGACATCACAGTGCTCAGTGTTGTGTTGTGTATAGCTTACTTATCGTATGTGTGCCTTCTGAAGACGCACAAAGGCCTGAACGTCATGTCGCTTTAACTTCTATCTCCTGGTCCGAGCACCAACAGATTCTCTGAGCCTTACTAATATTCCTCAACCTCATTTGTTTTCCTCCTCACTGTTCACTGGTCTAAGCACCTATAGGCTTTCTGTGCCTTATCTGGTGCGTTCTTGTGTGTGTCTTGGCCTGTTGGGCAGCGTGTATCTTACGAAACCATAACTAAGCTCCGGGCTTCATGTCTTCAGGATTCGAGACTCGTCGCTTTCTTTTCTGGTCCGAGCACCGACAGACCTTATGTGCCCGACCTATCTGGTGCGTTCTTGTGTGTGTTTTGGCCTGTTTGGCTGCGTGTGTCTTCCGGAGCCACAACTGAGGTCCGAGCTTCATGTTGTCAGGATTCGAGAGTCGTCGCTTTGTCGTCCCTCGACAACGACCAGATAAGTCTGGTCCGAGCCCCAGTAGACCTTCTGTGCCTTATCTATCTGGTGCGTTCTTGTGTGTGTCTTGGCCTGTTGGGCTTCGTGTATTGTATAAGCCACAACTGAGGTCCGAGCTTCATGGTACGAGCTTCATGTCATCAGGATTCGATTACTATCGTCGCTTTAACGTCCCTCGACAACGACCAGAAAAGTCTGGCCCGAGCCCCAGCAGACCTTCTGTGCCTTAATTATCTGGTGTGTTCTTGTGTATCTCTTGGCCTGTTAGGCTGTATCCGGGCTGATCCGAGTTTAATGTAGTCAAGATTAGGTTTGGTGGGCTGCGGTTTGTTTTCTAGGGCCAACAACTAAGGTCCAAGCTTCATGTCAGGATTCGAGACTCGTCGCTTTGACGTCCCTTTTCTGGTCCGAGCCCCAGCAGACCTTCTGTGTCTTACTTATCATGTACGTTATTGTGTGTGTCTTGGCCTATTGGGCTGCATGTGTCTTCTGCAGCCACAACTAAGGTCAGGATTCGAGATTCATCGCTTTGACGTCCCTCGACGACGACCAGAAAAGTCTGGTCCGAGCCCCAGCAGACCTTCTGTGCCTTACTTATCTGGTGCGTTCTTGTGTGTGTCTTGGCCTGTTGGGCTGTGTGTGTCGGCCGAGGCCACACAAAGGCCCGTCGTCGTCGATTTACGGCGCGGCGCCCTGCCTGCACTGTATTTCGGGCATTGCCGATCTCATGCAGCTGGTGAAAATTGGATGTGGTGGTTTATTTTCATTGATTTTTAATGGAATATCTCAAGTATAACCGTTCATATTCTAAAACACGTCATTGTAATCAAACCTAAGGTTCTAAAGAAGGGGCTTAAATCAAAAATACTTTTTAGTAACCATAAATAATGCAAAGTGAAGGTGACGTATAGTGACATGCGTTGTATTAATCATTTATTATAGTTATTATGTGTTCTCGCGATGGGTCGAGGTCTACACTACACCTACAGTCTACACTAGTACACTTGGCAAACAATTTGTTTGAAATACCTATGTATTGGTCCTGATTAATTTTATTATCTAAGTAATCCCGAAAGTTAAATTTGATCCACTGCCTGGTTGTCGAGTTACCTGAAATTTGCCAAGTGCCGGCCGGTTATAAAGTTATAACTTATAACGCAACATTTCGTTCGTTAACTTTGTGTTTGTTTAATTAGAATAGTATTGAACTATTGACGAATAGTAGAAGATAAAATTAACAACCTTACAGTCGGTAACAACATCGTCTTCAGCAAATCGCTGAAATAACCGGGTGGATCTACTATTTACTATAGTTCGAAAAATATAAATTGAATGTTTATTCTTTCTATAATGTAGGTAGAAAGTTACCAATTTATATTTCACGAACTATAACCGCAAGCCGTGTGGTGACGGCAGTAAGAATACATTCAGCCGTGTGGTGACGGCAGTAAGAATACATTTGTCACCACCCCAACTCCTCCTGCGGGTGTCGTAAAAGAGTCGACTAAGGTATTGAAGTGTCACTGACCATTCTTTGATTTGATTGATGACGGGCAGCAGCGTCGTCATAGTGGGCACATTACTGCGATCGCCAATCCGCTTGCCCAGCGTGGCGATTATGGGCATTTACCTCCTAATGCGTCTATATGCATAGTTAATAGGAGAGGCCTACGTCCAGCAGTGGACTATCATAGGCTGATGATGTGAACTATAACTCCCTCACCTTACTAATATTGGGGGGTGGCATTGCATTACTAAAATAAAATCACCTAAAACCGAATGCCGCCTCCACGCCTCCTTCATTCGCGCATCCCCGCGTAACGTTCTCTAGTGATTTTGTTATCGGCGCGGCACCCCCCGGCGACATCCGACGCCGCGCGCCATTACCTCCCCCCGCCGGCCCTGGCCCCCACCCCTGGCTCGCCCATACACTCATTAGCCCGATCGCGAGTGCACTCGCCGCTGAGTTTTTAGCGAGGTATCTATAGGTCACGAGCTGAGTCAGAGCTGACAGTCAAGGATGGGTGCGTCGCTGTCGCTAGGTGGGCATTTTATGTCGACTGGCGGACGAGCGTGGTGAATTCATTCCTTCGCACGTAACTTCTGATAACTGCGGTATGTAGGTTTATATATTTGAGGAACAAACATTATCAATTGATAAACCCAAAGAAATTGGTTCAAGTTTACATTAGGGTTTCGAAATGTCCATGTCTCAAAAACCAGAAGAAAATTTGATCCTCCTCTTGAGGCCTCGTGTACAAAATGTTGTATAATATACCGAAATTTAATTTAAACTTTTATTAATTACCTAATACTATAAAGAGAGCACACTTAGATAACATAGTCAAAAATATAGAGATGCTACTTAACCCCTCGTATGCGGCCTGTCAAGTTAGGTTACTGAAAAAGTGACCTTGACACTTAAAACAATAAATTGAAATTCCCACGCACGGATCCGTGCCTAAGCATACGAGGGGTTAAGGCAAACGACTCAAGGAATTTTTTTCAAGAGGTACGGTCATTTAAAAAAGGTTATAAACCGTCTACTCAAATTCTCGTTGATGACAGTGGCAACTTAATAACCTCTATCCCTGAAATTAAGACTGAGTGGCGCACCTACTTTAAAGATTTGTTAAACTGCCCCCCTATCGAGCAACGAACTTTTACCACTTCAGTTATCGGTGACCAGCACGTAGAAGCTCCCACGTTCGAAGAGGTTCGGTTTGCTATTATGAGGCTGAAGAATAACAGGGCTCCGGGTATTGACGAGTTGCCTTCCGAAGTATGGAAGTACGGCGGCGGGGCGGTCCAGTCCAAAATGTATGAGTTGCTCCTGAAAATATGGGCTCTGGAAAAGCAACCTACGGAGTGGAATGTGGGTGTCATTTGCCCGGTTCACAAAAAAGGCTGCAGAAAGAAGTGCTCAAATTATCGAGGAATCGCTCTACTTCCTACTGCATATAAGATTTTGTCATACGTACTGCTGCAGAGGTTAGAACCATATGCGGAAAGAATCCTAAGCGATTATCAGTGTGGGTTTCGCAGAAATCGCAGTACGATTGACCAGATATTCCTCCTCAAACAACTGATGGAAAAAAGGTGGGAATATGCTCAGAGCGTTCACGCGTTATTTGTGGATTTTACCAAGGCATATGACAGCATAGACCGAGGCGCCTTGTATTCTATCCTGGGAGAGTTTGGCATACCCAAAAAGCTTGTTGACATGATCCGCGTAGCCACAAGTGAAAGCCGAATGCGAGTGAAAGTAGGCGGTGAATATACGGAGGACTTCACGGTGAATACCGGACTAAAGCAAGGCGATGCCCTTTCCCCTATGCTCTTCAATTTAGTCTTGGAACATGTCGTTAAAAAACTCATTGCACAGGATTCCGGAGTGGAACTGAATGGGAGGCATAGATTGATTGGGTATGCAGATGATATAGCTATATTAGGGGAAAACCGTGAAGAAGTTATAACATCAGCGAGGATTATGACACAAGAAGCAGCGAAAGTAGGTCTCAGGATTAACCACGATAAAACGGAGTACCTGCACATGAGGCGTTATAGGAACTGTCGTGAAAAAAGGGAAGACCTACTTGTGGGACCACAGTCCTACAAGGGAGTGTCCAAATTTAAGTACCTCGGTTGTACGATAACCGACACGCACTCAAGAGAGGATGAGATTAACGTCCGAATTCAGAGCACCTTACGCTGTAGTGCTGCGCTTCACAAGGTGTTGGTGTCCAAGCTTCTTAGCAGGAAAGCCAAGCTTCGTATTTACAAGACCGTCATCCGCCCGATCTTAATGTATGGATGTGAAGCATGGACTCTAACTTTAAAGGAGGAGCACAGCCTCTTGGTAACAGAGCGTAAGGTGTTCAGGAAAATCCTGGGGCCGGTGCAAAAACCGGATGGTAGTTGGAGGATCCTGAAAAATGCCGAGATCCAAGAACTGGTGGCCGAACCGAACATCATTGGGGAGACCAAGGCCCACCGTCTCCGTTGGCTTGGCCATGTTGAGAGAATGGAGGAGGATCGCAACGTCAAGAAAGCATACTTGGGTCATCCGACGGGCCGTCGTCCTGTCGGCCGCCCCAAGTATCGTTGGAAAGATCTGGTCGAGGCGGACCTGCGCGAGCTGGGTGCTGGTGACGACTGGCATGAAACTGCTCAAGACCGAGTGAAATGGCGTGCTCTTGTGTCGGAGGCCAAGACTCATTTTGGGTCGCTGCGCCCATCTAGTAGTAGTAGTATTAATTACCTAATAAAGAGATTAATTGCAAACACATTTCACTGGGCCTCAGGAGGTTAACCCTTCGTATGTCTAAGCACTGATCAGTGACGAGGAAAATCTTAAAAAAATAAAATATCCGCGACACACGAGGGGTAAATCATCATCATCTCTAATATCGCAACTGCAACTATTTAATAGGAACCACTATGGCCCCAATGATATGATTTATTAACACAATTAAACCGCAATTTTGAAAAAAGCTTAAGTAAAGCCCCATAGCCCAACAACATACCTACATCTCGGGATACGTACCTTTACCTCTACCATTTCCGTATTTGCGACAATTTTTGGAGTAGGTAACGATTACAATGAATGTACCAACACCAACATGCACGTGATATGTAGGTAGGTACCTACTACCTAGGTACTACATTCACCGGAGCCGTGCCGATGGAACAATGCTGCCTATCGCGAGCGAGTTCAAGGCGAGGCCTCAACTTTCCGCGTCGTATCATGCTGTCGGTGCAGTGTCGCAACTCGCACCTACCTACTACAGTCACTGCTAATAATACAAGAGACACGTGGATCGGAATCATGCAAATATTTTTGGAGCACACAATATACGTACGTACTATCGCCTAAGAAATTGAATTCTGAATCACCATTAGAACCGTGTCACAGTAACGTTACAAGACTTACAAGTCAAATTGTACGATAGTTGCTACAATTTTATTTATATACTCTGGCCCTGGCCCATCTTGTTAGTAGGTGAAACAAGGAGGCTGCCACCTAGTCTAAAGCAAATATGTAAATCTCAATAGTAAGACATTTAAGATTTTTATTTTACTTTTAAAATCATTCGGATATACTTGTATATTGGAATGGAATATCCAAAAATAAAAACCCGAATATTCCAGTACCAAAAACTTTACTATATGTTTTTATAATTATTGTCTATAATTTACATATTTTTAATATTCAGAGCCTAGTTATATACCTACTCGGACTTAACTATATAGGTATCGCAACGTATTTAAAGAAGCTAATTCTACGATTTCGTTTCATACATTTTAAATTATGTAAGAAATTAAAATGGGGAAGGTGCCCTGAGTTCCCATACAGTTTCACAGGCAAAAATATTTTCTGTGGTCAATATTGTGTGCTTGAAGTTAATGATTTAACCAAGTGGAACTATCTATCAAATAGGAGCTTTTACTGCAGATTATTATACCTAAAGCGCTCGGAGTAAATTTCGTATTCGTTGTCCTTAGCTTGTGTAATGTCTACAGATACTCGGAAGTCACTGTTTGGGTACCCACCTCTAGTACCTAAACATCTTTTCAAATTATGTTATCAAAATTTGAATATCCGAACCAAAACAGTTTAATTCTTTTGTATTTTATATTTTCGTGTAACTTCTAAATAAATCAATATTTATCAACTTTGATTTCTCATTGATCGCGCACATCATCATCATATCAGCCGAAAGACGTCCACTGCTGAACATAGGCCTCCCCAAAGATTGCCACAATGACCGGGCCTGTGCCACCCGCATGCAGCGGATTCCTGCGACCTTCCCGCACAATGATCATAAATAATTGAATACTCAAGTATTATCAAAGTTACCATAAGTAAGTAAAGTTTGATGATATACCTTTTCATTAGATCAGACTAAAAACGAACTCAAAAATGAAGTCGTACCTAAAAATACACACACACTAATAAGGTGAACTAGTAGGCTTATCATTAAATACCACGCACCTGGGAATGTACCGAGTTGCCGGCGGATTAACCGCGCTCTAGCAGACCTACTACCGCGAACTTCGAACTTCGTCATTTTCGAGGATTTGTCTCTATCACTCCAACGAAGGAGTCATTAGAGTGACAGAGACAAATACTCGAAATTTACAAACTTCGAAGTTCGCCGTAGAGCCGCAGGTAAACGAAAACCGGTAACAACGACCAGGTAAATTTCACTACCTATTGTAATTACATATTAATTATCCTGGCTTTTGGTAATACAGTCGCGTAGCCGGATAGTGGAGCCACATCAGCCCATGCCATTGTTCGAAATTTAGCCATATAATGATAAATGTGTCAAATGATGTCATTGTTATGCATGCAGTTACTATATCAAATTTACAATTGTTACGAACAATTACAATTACCAAGTGGCCCCACAAACCAGGTTCTTGATGGTACCTTGAGAACCTAGACGTATACTCAGCAATTGGAACCCCATACCACTCTAGAACCATGTCACAATGATATGCTTGAAAAATTTCGTACAATCTCCTTGATGATTTGATTTACAGCGTCACTTTGCAAGTGCGGATAATTCAAATTATCTACAAAATTACACCGACATACCTATACCGACGCATCTAACATTCAGAATAAAAATCTAGTTTAGTCGTTTAGTTACTTACTAAAAGTAGGGAATAAAGTCTATGATACAATTCATATCCACAATGCAGGTACCTATTTAGTAATTTAAGAAACAAACTTTACGAAAAGAAAATACAGTGTAATACTTGCTTTTAAAAAAATAAAACACAGACCTACCTAACGAACCCCAAATAGATAATATCAAGCCACAAATATTTTAAAGATAAAATGTAATAAAAAATACCATAGAACACAGTATTATGATATCTATGTGGTTGTAGTGAACCGGAATCGTTTATTTAGCCTGTCTCCACAACTCTTTTTAGGCTTGAGTATTATGTACGTGCATGTATCTATTGGTGTTTAGGGTCTAACAATGGCCTCCCACGCCGCTCGCGGCCTCAAGGAAAGCCCTGGCCGGCTGCCAACTAATCGCCAGGCAGCGACGCACGCCGCCTCACTAATCACTAGCTAACTGCTAACATTCATTACTGCAGGGACTACAGATGCCACCACCATTGTCTACGAAAGTGGACGTCCATTTTTGAGCCTTCTAACCACAAACAAAACCTCACTCTAGTTTACAAACTTTCGAGCATAATCGTAACCGGCCGTAGCAACCGCTACGACGCGTAGCAACCCCGAAAACCCAATCGTTAGTACGCACTTATCTAATCTAACTTTGTTTGTCGAAAGAACGAAAGTGGGTAATTAGTTGCTAACTAGTTACTTCGTAGACGAGCCCGAGACGATATTAAGAGACAAAGTTCAGTGCTTCAACTTTTGAAGGGGCGTCTTGTCGCGAAAACTTTCCGCGGAACTTGGAAAAAGCGTTCGAAAACGGGGCGATCGCGTCGCGAGGGTAATGGTCGCCGAGAAAGCTGATGCGTCGAAGGGAATTAATTGCAATAATAAAGTGCGGGGGCTAGGCCGGTGTTTACTGCGCGCGGCGCTCGCGGGGCGAGGGGCGCCCGGCCGGACACAAAGGCGAGAAGCGGCCGCGGCGGCCGGGCCTTATCACCGCACACAGTTGCCGCGCGCGCCCCGCGACGGACGTCCCGCGACCCTGACTCAGTGGTAGTGATCAGTGAGCGCCCAGCCCAGTGATACGCTTGTTCAGTGCAACTCCTGCAAGACGGCCGCACTCTCGGACATTGTAAACAGCGCGCACGTGCCGGCTCGCAAGTAAGTTCTGTGCCGCTTCGGGAAAAGTTAGATTAGTTTACAACTAGGTAAAGACTACCTGTTGTTTAGGCAGAGACTCGCCAATTGCAGACCAAAACAAGAAACTTTGCAAGAGTTTCAAAGGCGTTTTTTTTGCTAGGTTTGTGAAAATTGTAAATTAATTCCTAATTTAATTATAAACAAAAGTGTAAGGGTATACTTGTGTAAGTGCCGAGCTGTGCATTGGGTTGGGGAAGATTGATTTGCCATGGAAATCAAAAGTTTTTTATGCTATAAAAATACCTATGTCTCATGCAACAATTAAATAAAATTTTACCATTTATTTGCTAGAAAAATCCACTTGTGTACGTTATGTTAGACAGACATCTCATTAAGAAGTTAAAGTGATATGGATGTACCTAAGTTTTTGTAAGCCTAGGTAACTTAAGTATAAAAAAGGTGTCAGGTTTGTGAAGAAATTTAACATTTAATAGTGTAGTAATGAGATTGTGAGTCAACTTGCGACGGCCACCATTGGGATAAATACATAAAAAAGGTAATTCCGGATATCTGTCAGCCCCACGCCAAACTATTAGTGGGTATAGGTTACCTAATAGATTTGAATGTATGTACAGTCGACGTCAAAGATATCAATACGATTCAGGTGGCAAAAATATATTTACACTGCCTTAATCTTAATACAATAAAGTCGCGTAAATATATTTTTGGCACCTTAACCGTAGCGATATCTTTGACGTAGACTGAACATTAAAATGTATTAGAAAATAGCCGAATAATATATTCTACCCTCTAAGAAAGTAAACAAAAAATAATTTTCTAAAAAGGTCAGTGTGGGTAAGTGCGGCATATTTCATTTATAAGAATAGTCCGTCTTATATTGTTGAGTTAGGGGTGGAAATCAGTTGGCAGACGGACTTTCCTGATATACGGTCTTAACCGCATTGGTCTAATATATTTTATTGGAACCTAAAAAGTAAAAGTAGTTTTATGAAGTGCACTTGACTACCCTCAACCCGTAATATTTACTCCCAACCGGCGCATCTAACATTCAGAATAAAAATCTAGTTTAGTTACTAAAAGTAGGGAAAAAAGTCTATGATACAATTCATATCCACAATGTACCTAGGTACTAGTAATTTAAGACACAGACTTTAACAACCATTTAAACTACTAGTAAGTAACACAGTAGGCATAATTATAAAATACAGTGTAATACTTACCTTTTAAAAAACAAAACACAGACCTACCTAACGACCCACAAATAATATCAAGCCACATATATTTTAAATATAAAATTAATTTATAAATTAATAAAAAATATCACAAAAAGAATAGCAAGCGCTACGAGAAGAGAAAGAACTCAAAGAACAAACGTAAATAAATAAAAATGCTGTCACAAAACGTCAAAACAGTCCACATTTAAAGAAGCGGTGCACGAATCGGAACATGCGGCGCCATCTACCGGTGACCGAGAACGGGGCGCGTACAAGGTCACCGTGTCAACGACCCGACAACTTTTGCCGCCCACTGTTGTCGTAGGTCATAATTTTATGTCTTCTTTTTGTTTATCTTTTCGCAAGTTTATGGGTTCGCGTAAACTCTATTACCGAAATTGTACTTCAGAAGTTTCGTAAATCGGATAAACGCTTTACAGTCGGTACTCCGTTGTTTGTATGCGATGCAATAGAGGCTGATAACGCACGGTGCAACGCCCGCGTCTGTTTTTGTGCAATCTGTGACTTTGTAGGTAAACAGAACATGATTATATTATTTGCGACATTCGCATTATCGTCGCGGGATATGAAATACAACGATTCGCTGTTTCTTTAATTCGGTGATGAAACCATCCTTTTAACTAAATATGTACCATTGTGAAATTAAAACGGTAATAACGTAAGAATAATCTTCAAGAATTTAACAGAAGCTACTGTTGTCAGAGGCAATTAATAACAGATAATTAATATAATACCCTTAGGAATAAATCTTAATTCGTTCTTCCTTGAGAAGAGTTCACGGTTAAGAAAGTCGAGATAACTTTCAAGGTGAAAATTATATTAAGCCACTTGATATTACTGTCTTCAAGTCGTGTTGGCGTAAATTAGAAATGATGTTACTTAATAAATACGTTTTAAATTGTAATTCATTTAAAAATGATGAAGTAATAATAATGGAGAAAAGGGAGATAGATATTTAATTTTATAGCAGAAAGTTATCTAGTTAAACTAACTTAGCAAAATAAAATGTAAGGTTTGTAATAGCTGAACATTCAACTATGCCTCGGTCTCCTAAAACAAAGACGTATCCCCAGTACTGCGCCTATTAACAGGTATTGTATGAGTATGATAATTGTTCTAAAACGCTTTATTTGTTGTTGCAGAAGGCGAGGTGGTACAATGGCGACAAAGGGCAAGCGTCCAATGCGCGCGCTGACGCCCGGCGACAAGATTGAGGCGATCCAGCGCGTCAACGACGGCGAATCCAAAGCGTCGGTCGCGCGCGACATTGGCGTGCCCGAGTCCACGCTGCGTGGCTGGTGCAAGAACGAGGACAAGCTGCGGTACATGACGTCGCGCCTGTCCTCGCCCGACACCGACAAGAGCAGCGACACTGAGCCGCTGGAGAAGCGCGCCCGCACCGAGTCGCCCGCCGCGACCTCGCCCGCGCCGCTGCCGCACGCCGGCCTCGACCTCTCGGCCCCGGCGCCCACTCCCGCGCACGCCCCGCACCCCTCCCCGCCCGCCGACGCTCCCGTCGAGCTGACCACGCGCCGCGCCGACCCCGCCCCGGCTCCGCCTTCTCCCCGCGACCGCAGACCCGAACCCGGCGCTAGCGTCTCCATGAGCGCCATCAGCCCGCTATCCGGCCTAGCGCACCTGCCCGGTCTTGCGCATTCCCACCTCGGCCTCAGCTTTAATGAGATCGCCACCAATTTAACACTTCTGGCACAGTTGAATCCGGGCCTGTCGGCCCTGTCCGCGCAGCCCGCCAGCCGCGCGTTACGCTCCGTTCGTTCGCCCAAGCCCGCGCACAATGGCGTGCTCAACATGAACGAACCCAGCAAGCACCGAAGCAAGACCCACCATTACTCCCACTCGGATCCCTATTCACGACACAGCTCCAAATCAAGTCATCACGTCTCATCCACCACCGCCAACCAACCGGTAGACGACTCCCTGTGGTACTGGCTTAAGACGCAGCAGGCCATGCTCGATCTCACGTCACAGACTACGGCGGCTCACCCTCTAACCCTCGGCAAGAGCGAACCGAGCCTCCCACCGAAACCCGTCGCGCCTACAGTGCCGATCAGTTCACATCTCGACTACAATAGGAACTCCTGGCTGTGGCAGTACTACAAACAGTTCGGCGGCGCGATGCCTCTCCCCGAGGACAAACTTAAATCGGCCTCTCAGGTGCCAAATGACAAGACCTCTGAGAATATTCTGTACTCGCACTTAACAAAAGGGAAAGCCGAGGAGGAGCGAACGAGCACGAGGAGCCCGGTGCAGCCCCAGCGGAACGGGGAAGTGCGAGAGCCCAGCGGCGATGCGGTGCGCGTGGCCGAACCAGCCGCCAGCCCCGGCGCCGGCGCCGGCGCAGAGAACAAGGAGCCCGCGGAGAACAAGAGCCAGGCCAAGGCGCGCACCGTGCTCGACAGTCTACTGTTCAACAACGGCGCTGCAGACGCGCGCGTCGCGGCCGCGTTGCCCGGCGAGTGGGAAGCGGGCGCGGCCGAGGCACTGGAGCACGGCGACAAGTTCCTCGCGTGGCTGGAGGCGAGCGCCGACCCCAGCGTGACCCGCATGCACGTGCACCAGCTGCGGGCGCTGCTGCATAACCTGCGCGCGCGCCGCGCACCCTCGGCCACACTCGACCCCGCGCGTCGCAAGTAGATGCGCTGCGGCCGCCCCCCTCGCTACAGGGAATATCTTCAATTATGTGTACATATGTAGTCTACGTCGCCAGTAAGCGTTCACTTGTGATATGTGTAGCCAAATTTGCGTAATTTCTTTGTTCTAAAAGAAAAGCTATGCATTATTTCCCTTTAGTCGTAAGAGTAATTTAAGAACCCGACACTGTTTGCGGAGTTCGTCGAGCCGCCTCGTTGAACGTCTTTGATAGTTACAATTTTCCAGTTTAACAAATATAATAAGTGTAGTGTCTGTTAAATGGATCTTTAAACAATTGATTTCCGATGCACACATTCTGAATATATAATAATGACTAAATAGTATCGCTGTATGTTGCCATTCGATGATTACATTCCTAGTTGTATTATTATAGTTTATAGTTGAATCCCTATGTTCTACCTCAAGTCAAAACTAAATGCTAAGTCACGGCGTCCTTTCAACCGGTTACTGTGTATTTAGTGGGTGTGTGCGGTGCGTGCGAGCGTCGCGTGAGTGTGTAGGGAGGATGGACATGTCCACTCGTCCCGGCCGTGGATGGACAGTGTCCACTCGTCCCGGCCGTGGATGGACAGTATCCACTCGTCCCGGTCGTGGACAGATACCAAACCAAATAGCGAATGGATGCGATCGTATTCGATGTGCCAATCGTGCGAACAAGGTAATATTGTTAAGGTATAGATGACTCTATCGCGTTAGAGCTAGACTCGTTGTGTAATTGTTTTCTATTGCTCAGTATTTTATATATAGTAGACATTCTCGATGTCACTCGGAATTGTATTATATGTTAAAGTTAACAGTTAAGGAAACTGTGATCAAAATTATAAATTATTGAGAGATTATTAATATTGTAAGTACATTCCTAAATAATAGAGTGTATTATTGTAATGTTAAATATTGTCCACCGCGGCCGCGGCCGCGGCCAAACCCTGCTGCTCCGACGGGAGGAACTTTATTTGCATTTCACAATTATTATAAATAAAAATGATTCGAGAGATGATATTTTGTACAAAATTAAAAATTTGGATTATAAAATTATGACTCTCTTATCACAGAGTTTGTGATCTCGAAAATGTTGATTAAACTTGATTGACCCTTTACAATACGCCTTTTATTCCTTATTTATTGTCACCTTAATAACTATAGACTAAGAAGTTGCTGGTAATTACCGAAAAAAGGAATCAGAATCCGAATATACGGACCCCTAAGTAAAGGGTAATACCGAAATCGGTATTATTATTTTGCTTTTAAGATGGATGGTGTATCACGCCTAACTCATAGATGGATATTGTTTTGTATGCTGCTGCTTAATACAAAACAATATCAGTACATACAATACCTACAGTAATCCAGTTTTGTCACTAAAAAAGCGACACATTTAAAAAACAAGTTTAACACTGAAATCCTAGCGCCATCTATTGGCGATTTCCACAATTAAAAATACTACGAATATGTAGCTTGCACAATGTGCAACACAACAAAGGAAAATATTAAAAGCACTTACCAATAACATAGGCTTTGTGAGAGGCTCGTAGTCAAAGAAGTCGGAGACCAGAGAAGCGACGCCTTGCCACGTGTTGGTGCCGTCATAGCAAAGTTTTGTCGGTCGGATGCTAGTACACACCATTTTCTATAGAACAAAGCCCGAATTAGACAGTCAACAATACAGGTTCCCAACGTTCCCATCAAAATCATCTTGTAATTTACGGGATTTCGTTCGGTTTCTTATCCAACGAACAGGTTAATAGACCCAACAACACCAAGGTCGCCTTGGTGACAAGACTAACAAGATTGCTATTGATCATTACTGAAGGCAAATCATATTAAGTACCCAACTGCAGACATAAAAAAAGCGCCAAATAAAATACGTATTGAAAAATCCAATCTGACTTAATTGAACAGGACTGAGAATTATGAAGGTGCATGCAGACCAAAAGAGCATTCGCTGTTCTATCCCCCTACTCTACGAAATTCGATCGTTACATCGTTTGATTCGTTGATTTCGTGGAGTGGGGGATAGAACAGCGAATGCTTTTTTGGTTTGCATGCACCTTGACTGGAGATTTTGTCGAAACGCATTAGACAATAAGATTGCACGAGGTAAATACCTGCAACCCACATTCATTCGGTGCTTGAAGAAGAAGAGGTCTTTTAAATTTATAGTGGAAGATGTATTGGCGCCTGAAATTCTCCGCATATGCTAGTAGAAGACGTTCTTTGGGAGAGTTAGTATAGTAACTTGGAGGAAAGCATGTTCGCGTTTCAAACACAGGGTCTGATATTTCAGGCCAGCACAAGTTTATCACGCCTAACTCATAGATGGCGTTATTCAAAGATTCTAAGGTTAACGGTTCCTTCACATCCTTCAGTGTAAATATCCGGGGAGATATTTCTTCAAATTCACCCTCTTCCTTCGGTCGGTCAAACAATACACTATGTTTTTCGTTCGCTTCCAACACTGGCTCTAGAGGATCAGTTTCTTTTCTTTCCAAAAATGCAATTGTCTGTTGTGACATTGTTATTGTTACTTAACACAATCGAATTATATTTGCCAAGAAAACTGATCAACTCATTTGTATACGAATAATACCGATTTAACAAAGCATAAAATAAATAAAACTACGCAAATTCATAATAATTACTGTTACTAAGCAACTGAAACAATTCAGAAATAAATACTGAAATAGGGCTGCTTTCCGCGTTTTTAAAGACAACTGAAACAGTTTTCATCATTTCAGTGTTGCCACGGTCTAAATATTTCCATACATTTGGGATTTTTCTCTGTATTATCTGCGTATTCTGCAATACTAAGAACGGCCTGTTTTATAATCCCCGAATAAAAATGAATGTCCGATAAATTGATCACTACCATTTCCCCCATATAAAAGGAAAGGACAACTAACATTTATCTGACAGATTCATTTTATTCGAAGATGGTGAAACAGGAATACGCCTTAACTGTAATATTCATTAAACATATATTTTTAAATACTTTATTTTCAAAACTGTATAATTTATACACCTACACAAATTAAATCTAACTAGCCTAACCTAGGAAGTCACCAGCTCTTCGGTCTTTAGTTACGTCAACGTTTTACGATTTCAACAAACAATTTGTGTGCGTCTGGCCCCCATGAACCTAAAGTTGCTACGCCAAACGGTACAAAATCGTACTCTTTGCTTTCATTTTTGACAAATGTTGCTTCGAGAAATATTTTTCTAAAATGGCTCTGAGGTCACGGTTGTGTGTCTGAGGCACATCTGAGCCATAATAAACCTTGAACAACCTTTAATGCCTGAGTACCTGATAAAATTAGATTATTTTCTTCTTTCGCTTGAATATTATACAGGGTAGCAAATAATAAGTGCATTCCCGCTGCCAGTGAGGTTTTGAAAAGCAATGCCCCATAGGGGTTTTTTTTTTAAGTTTATGTTTCATAAGTATACTCGGTCTAGCAATATCTCAGTAAAAAAAACGGGCCATGTGCTAGTCAGACTCGCGCATGAAGGGTTCCGTACCATTATCAATTTATCATTAAAAAATACAGTTAAATCAACCTACCTCAAAAACTATAAGAGATAATTTAATCAAACTAAAAATCGTTGATAGAGTTTATTAATGTGTGTAACATATTTTTTTTTATTTTATATTGCGTAGTTTAAAAAGTAGAGGGGGGGACACATTTTTCAGACTTTGAGAGCTGATATCTCGAAAACGATTTGCTTAAATAAAAATGAGGTTTATAAACCTTCATATAATTTTCAAAGATCTTTCTATTAATACCCCACACCCTTATATACAACGAAATTATTTTTCAATCTCTCAGTTACATGTATGGAGGGCCCCCACCCCAATGGTTTTTTTACAATATAGTGTCATAATCCTGTAGCGGTTCATACAACACATATCCTAACCAAATTTCATTACTGTAGCATATATAGTTTCCGAGTAAATCGGCTGTGACAGACGGACATGACGAATCTATAAGGGTTCCGTTTTTGCCATTTTGGCTACGGAACCCTAAAAAGCCAAATTCAAATTTTCTATAGGCAAACGGCTCTACTTTTATTGAATGTACCGCTAACGTAATTAAAAAAATGGACCCTTCGTTCCTACATCCAAAAAGCTCCTATGGGACCCGTTATTCGGAGTTCCAATATTTATTTTTTGGTCACCTTGTATACGCAGATGCAATTGACGATATGGATGGTTTGTTACTGGAACGAGTCGGACGGAGCCTTCTTCGCGTGATTATTTGAGGAAAAAATATTTTAATTTGGCAACCCACTGAAACAACTGTCATGATCATGAAAGCTGTCATTGAACTGTCACTGTCACTTGAATATTGAGCAAGATTGACACACGTCACAATTATTTTATTGTCATTTCCCTTGCTGTTCTGTTGCATCAATCTGTAAGTTTGTGGCGTTTTCAGCATGGAAATGATTGTGGAAAATCACTAATAGACATTTTTTTAAGGCTAATCAATATACCTCTTATTACCAAGTATAGTATTCACCCGTTTAAACTATTATGTTCGTTATCAGTAGAACAAAGTTAGTACAAATGTGACTAATCGTTTACAAAAGTTTCAATTGCGTTAATCGTTCCGTAGATTTGCTAAGGCTTATCGCTCACAAAGTTTTTAGCTTCGCAATTGTGTCAGATATTCCACGATGGGGAATAAATCGTCATTGTTGCTGCGTGAAGAAGAAATTGCTCAAATTCAAGAGGAAACCGGATGTGAGTGTGAATTACGCATTTTCTCATTGACCATTATATTATTTATCGCGCAATCCATGTTTTGCTGCCGTGACTTGTGTATCAAAGGTCACATAATCACAGCTCATATATCTTATGCTAAAATCCTACACTTATTCCTTTTCCTTTTTTATATCAAATTTATATTTGCTTCCTAGTAACTTAGTAAGTGCATTTTTATAAATAACTCCACAAGAGTTTGCCCATAATCAATATATTATATTATGGTAATTTTGGTCACTATGGTCACTGAATTAATGTATAATATTTTTCCCTAGTCACACCAAATCAAATTGAGCGTCTGTACTCAAGATTCACATCCCTGGACAAAAATGACTGTGGCACATTGTCTCGAGAAGACTTTCTTCGCATTCCTGAACTGGCCATCAATCCTCTGAGTGAGCGCATTGTCCACTCTTTCTTTGCTGAGAGTCATGATGACAGAGTCAACTTTCTGCAATTCATGAGAGTGCTGTCTCACTTTAGGCCTATTAGAAAGAATAGAGAGAACAAATTGAATAGCCGAGAGGAGAAATTGAGATGTAAGTTGGTTGTTCTAAATGTATGATATATTTTGCTCAAATATTTTTATGTAACTTAGCCCCTGGTACAACAATGTAAAAAATTTGCTTTCATAAATTATCTTAACCCTTAAATGCAGAGAACCCTTATGTGCATCATATATTCTTGACTCAAATTTGAATAAATATTTGTCAAGGTCATGCATTTAAGGGTTAAATTATAGTCAAAATGGCTTGTAACAGGGCCCTCACTAGGCACTCCAGTGGTTAAAAGCATTCAGTAAGTATAGTTTAACAATCATTTTCTTATTATTTAGTGTCAGTTTCAGCATTTTTTAAATATTATCCATAATGTTACTGATGCTACAAATTATATGTGTAAATTCTTACAAAAATGTACATGTAAGTATCAGCCAGGTGGATCTGTTATCAATCATTGACTTTTTAGTTGTTTGACCACTACTTCTCAACAAGAACAAGAACATTCATTGATAAGGATGTATGTTTATGTTTTAATACATGTATATAAAGACCAAGACGCAACGCAACATATGTGTGTAGAACATGTGTGCGTGTACGTGGCGTGCACGTCGTATGTCATGCGCGTTAATGTTGTGTTAGATGGCACACCGCTCACGCGACGTACTAGCGGTGTGCCATCTACCATGACATTTCCCATGCTACAATGCGCGCACGTATCTGGTGTGGTTCAGCTTGTTCGGACTATAGCCAAACACCTATTCAAACATCAATTAATTTAATTATTCTATTTATGTTTATTCCTTTCAGTTGCTTTCTCAATGTATGATCTGGACAATGATGGCAAGATCTCCAGGGATGAGTTGCTAGCTATCCTACACATGATGGTTGGAGTTAATATCAGGTATGTTTTTTAATACAATATGCTTTACCAACATTTAGGACCTATGTTACAGAAGGAGAAAATTAAGCATAGTTGATTGATTATATTGTTGTTATATACTATTTACCAATATCTCCTATGGTGATTAGATAGGATTCTGTTGTTAATACTTTCGTAATAGCTTATGATAAGATCTGTAAACTTTTATCAGTCCTTAATTCCGGATATGTATGAAAAAACAATATAGGTCTCCGTTGGGTATACTATACAGAGTGATTTATGAGTAGTGTGGTAAAAGTAAACAGGGGGGTCATGCTGAGCAACGTATACTAGAGATATTTGTTAATGAAACATTTCATTGCTTGAATTTTTTGTACATGATCAGTAAAAAATTGTAGAATTAATTCATCTAAGTATTAAAAAAAAATCTTATTGTATACAAATTTTGCATATGCAATGCATTTTATGATGATATTGAATTTTTTGTAAAACATGTGTTTTTATTCTCATTCAATGGTATCTCTGATCTGAAACTAAGCCGAATCTAAAAAACTTCAATAACACTGTAGTCTCAAAATGTGGTCCGTAATAAAATAAACTAATAAATCTTTCACATTTGTCGGAATACTCAGTTCCACCCTGTATACACAGTAATAATTTAATTTTACCGAGCCTTTTATGTTACTAGAAATTTAAAGAATTTACTCAGCATTCTCAGAACCTCCAATTGACCATAGTATTGCAGAAAACGACCAACTTCGATATTTTGACATGACTGACTGAAAAAAGAAAAGTCAGATTGAAAAAATTGGTTGCCTGTAAAGTCGGTATACAGGCGAAAGTTTTACATGACAACGACGTGCCTTACACTTTTTATGTCTGTCTCTCTCGCTCTTAGGCGGGCTAACCATGCCCGAGTGGAAGGGACGCGTGCCTCTCACTCGCTCTCATTGTGAGCGCATAACGTGAGCGGAGCGTAACGCACTTTCTTGAAGTGTCACCCGGCAAACCAATTTATAAGACGTTGTCACGTCAAAAACAATAAGTTGGTTGCTTTCTGAAAAACTATGATTAATTTACCTACTCCTTTTCTTCACAGTGAAGAGCAATTGACCAGCATCGCCGAGCGCACGATCCTCGAAGCTGACACCAACAACGACCAGATGATCTCCTTCGAGGAGTTCTGCCACGCGCTGGACCGCACCGACGTCGAGCAGAAGATGTCCATCCGCTTCCTCAACTGACTGCCTGGACCGGCCGACTGTCTTCATTACAGTCTAGTGTAGTGTATCAAACACTACACATTGTCTTTTCGTCGATATTGGTTTGATATAGGTGCATTCCACGAAAAAGTCCACCGATGTCCCATACGAACACGGTTTTTCTCAAAATTGTGGGTTTATCAAAGTCCTCTTTCGTGACTAGAGGAATCAAAAATGACTCAAAAATATATGTAATAACTAATAACTCGGAAGAAAACTCAAATTATCGAAATATATACGCGTTTGTACGGGACAGCTCATGGAAAGCTGCTATAACGTGAATATGTTTAGTGCCCTACAACTGCCAAACGTTTGGCGCTGATGACAACCTCTGTTAACAAATGTTTGCACCTATGCCAAGACACACATAATACGTGATCTAAATAAGCTTACACCTATGCCACTAGCATAAATGAAGTTTGGACTCCTATGCCAGTGGCAAAGATACGTACGATTTTGACACAAAGTTGTGTGGCCTTCATAGCAGTAGAATCCTTTCGGTCACACATGCGTGTCACTGGTATAGGAGTTTGATGAAATAATACCTATCGGCATAGTTTAGCACTTTGTGGAACAGTAGCGAGTCGAACGTTATTAAAGACTTGTTTGGTTCTTACTGTCGATAACAGTTCATTGCAATATCGGCGAAAAAGTTGACGTTTATTGTATCGTCGACACATTTGACTAACCTTTCGTGAATCTTGTTGCAACCAGGACAGTTACATTATTGGTCAGTTAAGTGTGTTGATGACTAATGATAGTGCTTGTCAAAATTACTTATCAAGCTTTTCAAAGCACCTGTAGTAATTTGGAAAGCTGATATGCTTTTTCAGTTTTAGGGACGCCCATTTAGCAAGAAAATAAAAAACCTTAATACTATTATTAGTCAGGTTCGTAACCACAATTAAACAATATCTTTCAATAAAAACTGCGTTTTGGTAATTTTATAAACTATAAGCTATATTATAATATAGAAACGCCAGTCATAATCGCCGAGCTTTAATTCCTAAAGATATTGTACCTAATTTCCGTTACGAACCTGACTGCAATTTAGGTTTTTTGATATCGCTAATTGGGTGTCCCGAAAAATAAAATTGCCCATATTTCGCCCTACTCTCTTTCATCGTAGCGAAAATGTTGAGTTCTATTGGCACCGTGCGCGATGACAGCGCCATTGACATGTGGCCATTTTAGACATTATAGTCGCCGCTTTCAAGCGGGAAGTAAGTAAATATTTTGAAAAATATTAATTAAATTTTGTGTTATTTTAATATATAAGGCAATTTTGGACAATTGCAGTAGTAACATTATTGCTAATAACATTAATATTGTTGTTTTCGGTTAGAAATGAGCCTACTCATAACTAAAACGGGGTTTCGTGCCATCACGCACGACATCGTTTTCCAACCGGAGACGATGAATAAAGGGATGAAATTGGTGCAAGCTGGGCATGTTCTCGAGGTTGAAGATATTCGCCAAGAAGACATGTCCCGTATTATCAAATCCCGAGTGGTTCGCCAAGCTTCAGTGACAGCAACGGCGTACAAGACAACTTTGTTTGTAAGTATTATGTAAGCCGATTTTTGTGTTTCGATACCGTTCAATAAAAGTTTTTTCTATTCTCTAACGAATAAATTTACTTACAGCTAAACACCAATTCTCATGTAGAGTAGAGAGTGTATCGTGCGACTGCGTTTATAAGTAATAAGAGTGGGAAATGCAAGCACATTGCAGCATTTATATACAACTTCATCAATGTTCGATGAATGGTCTTGGAAATCGGTAAAATTTACAGTCACTGTTCTTCTTGGTGTTATTGCAATTAACAACTTACTAGGCCCATATTAAATATTTATCTGAAAACGATGAGAAAATATTTGCTGCAGTATGGATTTGACAGCTGAAGTCGGCGACCATAATGTCAATTTTAGCCGCAGCGAGCGCGGCGATAGTTTCGGCTACCCCCTCCACCCGCTTTGCACCCTGCCAATAGACTCCTCACAATCTATAAAATCGGCTTTAGCTTCGTGATGTAATACGAAAATTAGGGCAAATACCGTTAGCGTTGCTAGCATCAAATTAATTATTAGTTGTTTCGTTACTGTTGAACTGTGTGGGAAACTATATGTACTGTATATAATGGTGATATTAATCAGTTTAAGTTTGATGGATTTCAATCTTTTTATGTACGGATTCATAAATTATATCATAGTGGTATAGCTAGCGTTCTTTGACATTTGTTTTTGGGTAATTCAAGTGTTCATTTTGTAGTTCTAAACCTTAAATGTAAAGGTGCACTATGTTGGAAATCTCACGTCATATTTAGTTTACATCTTTTTTTTCTTTTTGTGACTATTTATAGTGTTTGCTACGATTATTAGGTGTTGCTTGTTATTCAGGCACTGGTCCCATCAAAGGCGTGTAAGCGATGAGATACCCAGATTTTTCTCTCCGAAGAAACAACAAAAGATATAGATTCCGAAAAGTGACAGATATATTTAAAGTTAGTCGCTGACAGTTCACACTAAATACAAGTAAATGTTCTAAGAGAATCACTTGCCAGCCAAGATTAAACTCGCCAAATCACTACTCATTCATCAGTTCACCTTTGATGGGACCACTGGCTAAATTATATTAACTATTTTACCCGGACCATTATTGACTGTGCATTTATAATTAACATAGCTATGTTGAGGCCGAGCTATCCTGCCGTTTCTTTGTAAAGCTAAGTCTTGTCGTGTCACTATTAGAACCACAAACCAAATACATACATAATTTACTTATTATAAGAATGTTTAGACAAAAAGGGTTCTTGTAGTATAGGATAGTAATAGATAGTGAATGTATTCATGCTACTCGTAGGTATCATTAACACGCTATTTTATTATTGTACAATATTTATTTCAAATATATATTATTATGACAGATGTAAAATAAACTGTACAGAGAAGAGGAAGAGGCGAGAGTATGTATAAACGGATATATTTTTTTCTTAAAATAAATCATTTAATCATTTCATAAACATTTGTTTTAATTTATATGGGAATACAAAATTTAACTTAACTAGCAGCGATCTTGGAAAGAAATAATGCAGGGGTGGTAACAGACAATAGTCGTTGTAATAAATCTTTTAAATGTTGTTCCGAACGTAGCACATATTCTCCCAGAAAAGAACCCCTACTAGATATATTAATTAGATGGATCGGGAAAGGACATGTGACATGCCAACAGATCGGTAAACATATTGAACCGCCCTAGACGACCTGCCCTATTCTACAAATGTGCGTGTCGACCACTTCGCTCCGCCTAGGCGGTGGAAGACACTGCCAGTTTCTTGAGGTGCTCCATGAACACTTGCAGCGACACGTCATCCGTGAGTACGGGGGCTCCACCGTCCTGTTTACATTATAAAATATATGAGTACAAGCACCATGGCATCAGCCCTCCTCACTCATGCGCGAACGCGAGTGTGACGTCGATTTCGCAGATTGCTTTCACGGGCTCTACTCGCGTTCGCGGTTTTGCGCATGAGTGAGGACGCCTTTTAAAGATGAAATCGAGGGTTGAGCGGTCAAACCCGATAAGTCGAGATATTTTTTAATTGAAATAACAACCTCACGTCAATGTCATATAGTTCGTATTTTAAACACAGGTTTGCTCGACTTATCGGGTTTGACCACCCAATCCTCGAAATACGGCAAGAAATTGGTTAGTACGTTAAAACTTATCTGTGTAGGTACAGATCAATTCACATGAACGGGTACGTTTGTGTAACTTGTTAGAGCCTTTAGGCTCTTGTTAATTCATCTGTATGAATAGATAAGAAATTAAGAAAAAAGTTTCCTGCTGAAGTATTTTTTTTAATAATATAGATTATGATCTCATCATACCGTCGCGTTGCCAGTTTTAAAGCATTTTTGGTGTTAAAGGGATAAAAAAGTTAATTATAATTACACCCAAAATAATAAATTTGTTATATTAACGGAAACACCCAATAATTACAATAATAGTTGATCATGGAGGGATTCAACAAAATAATAGGTAGGTGGGTCAAAATTCTTTTCGTTGTCATGTTTCATACCACTCTGTCACGCTTTTAGTTGCTGTTTCGACTCAGTATATAAAATAAATTCGGTGCACTTGTATTTCTTTTTCGCTACATTTTAATCCATACATTAAAAATTGGAAACAAAACATCATCTCATACAAAAATAACAACTGTGTGACGTTTTTAGGGACACAAAATAAGACAACGAAAAGAATTTTGACCCAGGTACGTATTTGTATATACGGAGTCCGCAATTACTTGATTCACGCAATAAATAACACTACCTACCAAATTTTTTTTTTTTATGCTATAGGTGGCAAACGAACAGACGAATCGCCTGATGGAAAGCGATTAACGTCGCCCATGGACACCCGCAACACCAGAGGCGTCGCAAATGCGTTGCCGGCCTTTATAAATTTGTTAATAAACAATAAAATTAATTTTGTTTTAATTATTTTCGTGTTAGCATTGATGCGTTAACATGCAAAGGTATAAAAGCATTTTTAAAGCTTGTAAAATTTTGAGTTCAGGAAGCCGACACCAAAGTTAGTGAAATTAAAAGCAACTAGTAAGAAAAAAAATACTACCGCTGATGGCATCGGCATCGCCTGGTTTTCGCCAATACAATGATGAAACAAAAAAATAAAACGTCAAACCATGCTGTAATGGCCGGTTCATGTCGATATATCACTCCATGCAAATTATAACAAAAACTGCTCCCCGTTCAAATCTCACATAGTTTACTAAATCAATGTCAGTTCTTATTTGATAGGTACTCATACGATTTTGTAAAATTGATCTATCGAAGTACATCAAAGAAACGTAAATTCCAAATGTAAGTAGGTAAATTAAATAAATAATACTTCTACGAACAGGGAGCTACAATAAAATTGACAATGAAAATCATGTCATGCATTTGACATCTACAAAATTAATCGTATTAAAATGGCAAAAAGGTGTAATTTTGTTGAAATGGCGTCACTTACCCCTCCATAAGCGTACATGTTGTTGTGTGTCTGAGACGGATTGACTTTGGATAGCAGGAATCGGGCCTAGAAGAGAAAAATAGTTTTTAATTTGCTACGAAACATCTCAAATGTTTGTACTTATTATTTGTCCCTCTTGCCGTGGAGACATTTGTTGCCTCCGCGGCACTGGTTTTTCCATGTTTAAATATTTATCACACGGGTTACTCACGTAATTTAAGTCGATAATTGCTCGACATGTTTCGATCCATTTAGAGGATCCTCATCATGGAGTATCCGCGACCAAAGCCCGACGTGTACACGAGCAATTATCGACTTAAATTACGTGAGTAACCCGTGTGATAAATATTTAAATATGTTTGAGTCTCACGTTAGTTATAATTGGTTTTTCCATGGTTGTTCGATGTGTATTGTGTAGAGACTGGTGGGAGCCATGAAGACTTGGAATAACAAATTTGAAAGTTTCCAACACGCGTACGTAAGATCCAACAGGGCGTACCTTATAACCCTAATACTTTACTCTAAAATTATTGATTTATGGTCGAAATATTTGTTTTACGTCTGTCTTATTATTTTCAATCATGTTATGAATTAAGTGTAGATAACATGCATGCATGATTTATATGCACAATAAGGGAGGAAACATTAAAAATAAAGTCCACAAAAATTATGAGATAATATGTCAGAGTGATATGCCCATAAGCCTTCTACCTGATGAAACCAAAACATTATCTACTCAGAATGTAGAAGTTGCGTATTTCTGATAGCTAAGTTACAAAGCGCATGTCAAGGACATCACTCATGTAAGTTAAGTACCTTACGCCTCAAAAGATTCAAAAGGAGTATTATCATACCTACACCGCTAACACTTGTCACCAAAACTTCCACGTCTTCATCGTAGATAAGCGCGCTCCAAATAAACGCGTCGGAGGACAAAACGAACGCGAGCAGCGACTAAATCCATTGTAGCGAACAAAAAGTCGCTACAATAATGTTGGTCCGAAGCCTGTTGGCCGCTGCCGTCTTTACATGTACGTTGTCTAGCGGGTCGCGTCCACCAACTTTAGACTACATAAAAGGTTTAAAATATATACTGAACATAGGTTGCGACTCGAAGAAAGTGAGCTAATGGTGTTTCCGACGTTGATCAAAAGTTAATACGATTATAAGTTGAACGATGATTGTGATTTGGGTATGAGTGTTGATAATAGTTTGTAAGAACGTTTAGTGCTTCGCTTAACGTCTAACGAAATGCCTGTGATAAACATGTGTCCAAGGTTACCTACATGATCAAAAATTCATTACTTGCGTCCCAAGCGAGCTTCGTAAGAACTCGCTACTGATAGGTACATTTTATAAGGTCATTTAGTAAAGTTTTGAAACTATCAAGTACTCATTTACGGTAACATAATGCACTATGTACATAATTACTGTAATTAGTAACAAGTGTGCCCACTGATTTATTCAATTATAGAATAGACAACAACAAACCATCACCTGTCCTTACCACCAACATTTATCCTTTAATTTCAATATTTTTTATGTCAAGAAAATCTCGGCCTGCCGAGTCATATCAGGCTTCTAAAATATACTAACGATTTCGGTCCTTGTGCCATGGGCATACGTTGTATTGTATACCTACGTGGTTGTACCATAATTTAACGACAAACGGGTCTTATACGCGTAAATTTACGTTTAATGATCCGTGGTCAGCGGCAGACTGTGACTTGAGTCTGCCTGAGACCACGCGTATAACGTCATGTCCAAAACGTCAGAATAATATTAATTTAGTGTAAGTTTACGCGATTAAAACCCGTTTGTCGTTAAAATATGAGTGATAATCGTGAAACTTTAAATCAGTGATTGTACCATGACCTAAGAATGAATTATAAGAGGTTTTACAGATGTGTTGTGCGTGCTGTTGCTCAGTGGCGTCCAAAAGGAGGACATCGACACGAGCACGCTGCGGAAGCTACAGCGGCACAACGTAAACATCGACGATATCAGCGACCGGTGAGTTTATGCCGTTTTGTTTTCCCGATAACAGATTTCGACATTTGATTTCACACATACTTCTATGATTATAGTCTCAGCATGAGTAAAAGTATACTAAAATATAATAAAATTAAAATTATGAATATTAACTATTTTACCAAATAAAAAACACTAGCAGGCTTTTAATAAATGTGTATCCAATAAGCGCGACGACAATTAAAGCATGAAATATTTATGAAAAATTGATTACGCATTTTTATATCACAAAACGGACCACGTTTTAACTGTTTTTATCAGTTCCTAAATGATACACTTTAAATTTTTCGGAAATGCTAAGGTACGATTGCAATCAAGTGTTGGTACGTCTATAATCATCAGTGATCGGATTAGGTAGTGCCATTTCGGGTGAATGACCTTAAACATTATACTTAACATGGATAAGCCTCGGGATCCTGGGACTTATATTTTTTTACAGAACATTTTCTTGTTATGTCATAAATTGAAGAAACATGAAAAAATGAAAGAATTTTGTATTTTGTGGTGAATATCTTTTATGAATACATCTTTTATTTGATGTTTTTATAGCTGCTACTAACAGTAGTAGAAATAAAACAATTATTAAAGAAAACTCTATGACTGCTCTACTTTAGACCACCAGAACCTCAGTCCAGTTAGTAGTTAACGAAATCAAAGTCCAGTGAGATCGGCCAAAGAGTCCCAATAAGAGCGTCTCAAAGTCCGGTAAAGAAGTAAAAATGATTGGTTAAACCAATCATTTAACTACGAGTGTGAAATTAACAACTGGAAAAACATTATTAAAGGCACACATTTTTTTTTTATTTATTAGGATATAATACTAACTACATACATTTTTTATGATAGTATCGTAAAACCACATTGGTTTGTCTCGATACCTCATATGACAAAATTAGCTATTGTGCAAAAATACCCTTAAAACCATGTTCGATAAGTAAAATTTTTATCAATATCAAACTGAAAGTAAACAAAATAACTATAAAATTGTAAATTTTCGAACAAAAATTTTACTTTTCGTATTAAATGTCGGGCTTAGAAGTTATGTCCACACTAAGACAATGTACCGAAGTCCCGCGAAATGGCACTACCTAATCCGATCACTGATAATCATATGATCAACAAATTTAATTTTTGAATAAAGATGATATTATAAAACCTAAATCACGAAAATCGGCGTCAATTATTTTAAATTTTATTATCTATGTAAAATGCGTTCTATTTTAAGACTTAAATTTGAAACAGGCAACTGCAGCAACAATGTCGTGGTAAAACCGAGTTACCAGTTACGTTGACCACTCCGCAAACGAATCCGACTACCGACAAAACAACAGAACTACCGGTTACAAACAGTAAGTAAATATGGAAATAGTAAAGACCGCATTATCGCGTATTCTAACAATGATTAATAATAATACAGTATTGCTATTCTAGAAAATGGACTGCCAGCGGAAGATACTAATCCGTTGCAAAAGATCTATGAATATTTAGAATTATTAAGTAAAGAAGAAACACTAAAAGCATTGGAATTGAAAAACATCAACAAAACATCAAATCACGCATTGGAACTGTTAACAGTTTTACCAAGTGCCACTTTTAGTAATAGTTCTCATAATAAAGTTGAAGAAACAGGTAGCGAAACACCACTATCCAAAACTACAACTGCCACTATGAAGGACGATGAAAAAAATAAATTAGAAAATATGAATAGCGAACTAGAGAAAATAATGGATATTTTACGGAAAAAACATGGCAGATCATCTTATACTATACAGAAAGCATATAATACGGAAAACGTAAAAGATAGTTCCATACCAAAATACAGGAAAGATATTGACTATATTAGAAAAATTGTAGAGGAAATTATATCTAAAAGGCAAACAAAAGACGGAAATAGAACTACAGACCACGATCTACACTTTAATGCAAATGAAACTTTCCGGCAAGCACAACAAGTGACTGGAAGTCATTCTAATGAACAAGGTGCGAAAGACATTTATAAGACCGCTGATAATGTTAAACGGATTTGTGACAGATTTCAGGCAATAGAAAACAAAATTTACACTGGAAAAGAGAATAACCAATATGTTTCGGATAATGAAGGTAATAAAGAATTAAAAACTATATTGAAAACACAATCAAAACTCTTTGATCAAATATTTAATCAACAAAGAAGCATAATTAAAATATGTAACACTGACAAAGACAAGTTAAAACTACTAGAAAATGAAAATTCCAGATCTTACCAATCAAAAATAGAAAATCAACGAAATAATGGAGATTTTGATAGCCCTAGAGAACCTATAATAGCCACGAATATCTACAAAGGTAAACAAGATAATTACCCAAAATACATTAGCGAGAACACCCTTCAACTTGAACGCGATTTAGAAGATGAGCAAGCAAAACCAATAGGCCTGTTAACACCACAATTTCTCAACGAGCCACTAAAACCACTAAACAATGATGTCATAAAAGATGAATACAAAAAATGGCATCTAACTCCGAACAAGATTATGGACAAAGAAGGTCAAAATATAGAGGCTATGAATAATGACTGGAGAAATAATATAGTTGGTGACAAACTAAAAACAACCAACACATTTAATAACAATTTTCAACAAGAACCATATCTCAATAAAGAGCGCAAGCGTCCATGGTTTTATTTCGAACCAGGCAACAAAAAATTTAAAACAAAATTCGATGGAAATCATAATGGAATATTTTTTACACCAAACGCTCACAAGCAAATGGCGCATAAAAAGGAGAATAGAATAAAAGAATCATACCAAAAAAATTGGTCACCATACTTTGATGCTGTTAACAATGATACAACAATTATGCGACCAAAATATTTTAAAAGGCCTGTAAATCATCAATCAAATTTCTTCGACTCAGCTAATCCCCAGTATATCCTATCAAAAGACCGAGAATTACCACAAGTCTTAATGGATAACACTAGAAAGGATCTCAGAGGAAATAAATCTCCAAACGTCATTGAGGGCCGAGCTATTGAGCAATTAGACAGCAAGCAAGAAGGAATAATAAATAAAACGCTTTGCGAAATAACACAAGAAAGTAGAATCAAGTGTTATCCTCCAGATGATCATAAAAGTAATTGGTCATATTTTAGGAACAAGCAAAGCCAGAAACATAATTCTAATTCGAAAGAACATAGTGGGGAATCAGAATATTTCACTAACAACATAATAACGAACCAAAATAATTACAGATTTCCATTAAAACACACAATCGTACAACAACCCTTCGACAGCGAATTTTCTTTACATCAACTTAAGATAAATACTATTGGTGAAGACGATTCAATCAGTCGAAATGATACCAAACATGGGATAATATTACCCGCGTTTCCACCGAATGTTATAAATCAAATAGCAAATAGTATAAAAGATATTGTTCTAAAGGACTTAAAATCAACAACTACAACTACAACAACAACGACAACGAAACCACCAACTACGACTATAATACCAACCACGACGACCGCACCAACGACCACTAGAACTACTACAGCACCTACGACAGTCACCACAACTCCTACGACTACCACTACAACAGTAAAATCAACGACTACAGGTAAGTTACAAACAAAACAGTAGTACATTATTTTTCAAGGGCGCAACAGACTAAATTGAGGCGGTCTGTTCATAGAAGCTATTTTATTTTGTTAGTTTTTGTAGAAAACTAAGTCCTTTTAAAATTTCACCACTCAAAAGTTATATATTATACAGACATACAATGTAAAAAAGCTTTTTTTCATATTTGTGAAGGAGGGTTTCTTGACATTGACAAAAAAATAACGAGTTGCATTTATAATCAGTTTTCATTGCTTATTTGACTTACTTAGCTACGATTGAAAATTAAATGAACAGATTAATAAGCTTTTATTAAGTAAAATTCAATGAGGGTCATAATTCTGTATGTAAGCGCAACAATCTTGATACATAGGGCTTGTGCATAAATCACGCGAGGTCCTATAGGGGGGGAGGGGGTCCAAGAAAACATCACGAAAGATCACGGTAGGGGGGGGGGGGGTACAAGGAGACCTCACGTGTATTTTTCTACGATGAACAAACTAAGAAATATTGTGAATTTCGGCTAGCGAACGTGAAAAGTTGAATGAGAAAAATACACGTGAGACTGCTAGGGGGGGGGGGGGCTAGCCAAGGAACTCACCAAACATCACCATGGGGGAGGGGGGGGGGGGTCAAAAAGTAGCCAAAAAAACCTCACATGATTTATGCATGAGCCCATATGAATATAATAAAAACGAGTTTCTGACAAATGGTACATTTTTAGTTTAAGTGACATTGGTGTCATACTATTGTAACATTTGTAATGCTACCCAATTTACATACATATATGTATGTGCCAAATCATAAGTCAATTAACCACTAGAAGTGGGTCTACCCAAACTACACTAAATCGAGCCGGTTAAATAAAAGCTTGCCAAAAGTGAAAATCTTAAAGGAAGTACAGGTAAATTTACCAAAACTTGCACGAATGGATCAATTAAGTGACAGAAAGTATCTATGTAACGATGTTAAAATTATAGTAGATACAGGTTGGTATAGCAGGGCCGCCAACACACAATGATAAAGGTCATTAATTTCAGTAATTCCTTTCGTGCCTTAAGCTTTGGTGAATCGACCTTTATGACGATTGTCAACGACCTTATTAACAATAATAAATGATGTTTCAATAGTTGACGACACTTTATGTTTCAGAAGAAGCAACCAAAACATCGGCTCCATTGAAAACAGTAGATGCTTCAAAAACGCTGGAGAAAATTATGGAAATGATCACCTCTATGAAAGACAAAATATTAATATCCGAGAACCTTAACCATATGGAGGATAATTCGTCCAAAATAAAACCAACAACAACACAAGCTGCAATAACGCGAAACCAAGTACGGTTAGAAGAACAAAAAGAGAAATCCTCGGAAGTTCAAATGTATAGCCAACTGAAATCAGAAAACAATATACCTCATTATCCCCACTCATTACCGCAAAACATAGGAAACCATGAACCACAAGTCGAAAATATTTCATCGTATAAGCCACAGAATAACCCCGGAAATGCATTCTACGGTTCACAACCATCGAAGCATAATTCTGAAAATCGTGTAACTTTCGATCCTCAGATACAACAGAGCGCAGATAACCAATACCCATATGTGCCAGCAAAGCGTAATTCAAAAGATCGTATACCATATAATTCACAGTCCTTAAAAGCAGTACAAATTAAAGAAGAAAGTGGTGCATCCGCTCCCTCACAACGCTACCCAGAAAACCTTGCATCATACGATCTGCAGGCCTTACAGCGTAAGCCAGAAAATCCTTCACCGTACATATCACAGGCTGTACAATTGAAAGCTGAGAACCATTTACCATATGCTCCCTTACAATATAATCCCAACAGTCGTATGCCAAATTCACAGCCCTCGCATGGAAACTCTGAGGCGCGTGTACCAAATTACCTACCACTCTTACAGGGTAACACCGAAAACAGAACGCCATATGTTAATCAGGTTTTACAGATGAAGACAGAAAATCGTTACGATCCCCAGGACCTACAAAGTAATGCAATAAACCGCAATCTATATGACCCGGAACACCGTACGTATATTACGACTATAGTTGAACCGAAAACGGAAAACTATTTATTGCATTTCCCACTGGCATTACAATCAAAAGTAGAAAACCAACTACCATATAATACGCCAGGCTTGCAGCAACAGCAGCAATATTTTCAGCATGCAGCAGAATACAGTATTCCGTATCAACTACAAAATGACCAATTAAAAACGTCAAAGAATATTCAAAATGATCGACAACCCTCACACACGAACTCAAAAGTTCCGCCCTACGATTACAGCATGAGGGATCCATACCAACATTCCAAAATTGAATACGAGACATATCTAAAAGAAGTACAGCCTGTCACACAAAATAAAGTCCAACCGATAAACCATGGTAAAGAAGTTATAACTGTGCAAACAAATTCCGGCGAAATATCGCCCTTGAAAATAGTACTACAGAAACCTTTTCTGGAAAATATAGTACTCACAACACACCCACCAACAAAACCGTATCCAATTGAAGAAAACTTTGATTTCAAGAATCCTATATTTAAAACAAAGAATCATCATCAAGCTGACATCGAAAAGGCCAATATTAAGGACAACGGGCCATATTTGTCTAGAGATGCCCACAAAGACACTAACATAGCTGCTCCGAAATCTAGGAAAACCAAAAAAGAACATGTAGTTACCCGCCACTTTAAGCCCCGAGATTTACATGAAATTGAAAATTTCCATCAGAAGTTGGAGAGAGGCGAAGCTATTCCTCGCATACCAGAAAAAATTGAAAAGAGAGTACAGCGACCGATTGTCAAAAACACTAATTACGACGACACGCACTTCCGAAATTTTCTACAGACACAGCAAAAAGTGAACGCTATGCTTGAGAAGATATTAGCTTCTGGTAAAAACCCACCAATGATCACCAGTAGCGAACAATTGATATAACAATTGTTTTTTGTATTTTTTTTATAAATGGGCATTTTTCACTTTTAGGGAACACGCTATTTAGGTGTCCCTAAAAATAAAAAAGTCTTATATCCTCGTCCTGCCCAATGTGATTTATAAAGGACATATTCGATTTTTGGCAAATAATTAACGTATAGCTTGTTTAGGTTGAGGTTAAACTCAAAATTATTTATCTTTATGTAAAATGTAGAACAAAAGAAAAGCGACTATATTTTCAAACTCATTAGGTTTAAATTTCAATAGCTTAAACTTTGTATGACGGGCAGGACGAGGATATACATTATTATAATGAGCGTTTGTAATTCAACTTACAAAAATAAATCACAAGTGTAATTTATTTATTTATTAAATGATTGTTTTGTAGCAGCAACATTATCTCCTTCAAGGTTGCTTCCAAAATCAGTGAACTTCAGTGAATAGACGACGATGGTTATTTTTTTCCACGTTCACTTAACATAGAAATTATCACCTGCTTTTAAGCAGCAATTACGACTTTAAGCTGCTACCAAGTCGGTCGGTCGCCGCATGCCAACATTGTCGATTGCCTGACAATCTCGTACTTTGATTCGGCGACCGCATCAGGCGAACGACCAAATATAATTGCCGCTTTATGGTAAGGATGCCATTGTTTTTTTTTTTTCTTTTTTAATTAGGGACTTTTAATCTAACGATTACGTAAGTCCCATCGTACCTTATTGCTGTCTTTTGGGGTACTGACTAAGATAATTACTAATAAATAGGTAAATCTCTTTTGCTTCTTCAGTAGTTGGTGCAGATAAGATGCTTTGAAAAGCCCCTATATCTGGCCTAATTAAGTGATGTTGTCAATAATTGCCGACTACCTTCGTTTCGAACACATTCCGCTAATATGTGTTGAACATCTTCCACAACGTTACAAACTTCACAATTTAGGATGACATTGATGACTCACATAAATAACTCCCAAAAAAATATGCATATATGCATTTTTCGCGGGAGGCGTAATTAAATAGTTTTTGTTTCGAATAACCCAAAAACAAAAACAAATGATCAAACACTGTTGGGTGAATCAACTTTTTTTACTGTTTTGTCCATGGTTACGGTCATCTGAGTCATTCATTTTTCTGGTGTGAAGACGCCCCGTCGCCTTTTTAATGGGCCACCTATATGTTTGCATAATTTTGCATAAAACCCACGTAACTCAGGTGACCATTTCAAAACAGAAAAAAAGTTATTCTCCCAGATACAGGTTGGTATAGCATAGCACACACCAATGATAGATATCATTCATTTCATCCATTCCCTTCATGCCAGCTTTGGTGAAATTACCAGTATGTGTATAATGTATAATCTTCGTCTTTTTCACTTGACGATCTCATCGAAAGATCAGCGCTGGCTTGCGCCAGTATCACGTTGAGTTCAGACCATTTCGTGGCTCTGCAGGATCTCCTGCGCGTCGTCCACGGGCGCTCGCAGCAGCTGCGCGAAGCTCTCGTACTCCGCCATGTCTTGTTGACAACCTGTATGTGTATAACACCGTACCTGCGAGCCGCCGTGCTCGGTGTCGATGTACCGCGGCACGGGGAAGCGGCTCTGCAGGATCTCCTGCGCGTCGTCCACGGGCGCTCGCAGCAGCTGCGCGAAGCTCTCGTACTCCGCCATGTCTTGTTGACAACCTGTATGTGTATAACACCGTACCTGCGAGCCGCCGTGCTCGGTGTCGATGTACCGCGGCACGGGGAAGCGGCTCTGCAGGATCTCCTGCGCGTCGTCCACGGGCGCTCGCAGCAGCTGCGCGAAGCTCTCGTACTCCGCCATGTCTTGGTAGCGGAGGGCGCGCCATTGGGCTATCGTCTGAAGAATACACAATATAGTGTTACAAAAATGGTAATACAATATATTAAACATGAATCTATAATGATTTTGAACAACTTTTGCTATGAGATCAAATGATGAAAAAGCCCCTGGGCGTCCGTTGGCTGGTTGGGTCGACGACATTCGCACGATTGTGGGACACTTCGAGTGTCCCGCAATCGTACGAATGTTGTCGTCGTGTATGAATGTCATCGCGTGTGTCGGACCCTGCGGAGCCGAGCGAAAGATAAAGCGGCGAGGGGAGCTTATTTTTTCTACAGACGAATCAATGGACTTATTTTAGGGTTCAACACGCAGCGATTTAGCGCGGAATGGTTCACCGCGGAAATAAAAATGATTGAATTACGGAATATGATTCAGGATACGATTATAAACGTACTACGTTACACTAGGTTAGATTTGCTCAGGACCGAGATGAGAGGCGTACTAGAAGAGAGGCCTATGCTCAGCAGGGGGCAATAAATGGCTGAAGTTATGATGATGATGATGCTGCGACCATATATAACATGGACGTCTAACGCCAGCTCAAAAATGCCCCCAAAAGCAATTGTTCAATTGTGCCAAGATGGGCAGGACATAGCGCTTTTCTTAACACCGCGCATATTTCGGCGCAACAACTTTGACAAATGTTTATAGAATATAGCCAATCAAAACTTTGATGAACCAATCACAACTATTTTTAAATGGCGGTTTAAGTTTTTATAGGTTGATATTGACATTCATTACCGTGATGCATTGAAGAGGGGGTGACACTTGTCAACTAAAATTCAGGATCGTTTTTGAAAGGCAATAATATGGCGCGCGGCTTCCATGTTTTATTTGTTCGTTAGTGATGATGGGACCAAATATCAAGAAACTCATAAACTCAAGAAAAAAATCGACACTTCCATACATTTTGGTCAACCTATCATACCTATCTAATCTTAACCCATTTCTATGGAACAACAATGGAGGCGTCGTTTTTTTTTTTTCTTGTGTTCATATTTGGTCCCATAGTAAAAGTTGTTCAGAATCTTTCATGATGTTCATGTTGTTTCATTAATGTTCAATAGTTTCATGTTTTATTACCTTGTATCACCATTTATGTAACACCCTGCATAATAATGTAGAAAGCTTCTGTCACATCGGTACATTGTGCATCTAGGGAGGTATGTACGGTATTACTAACGAGAGGTACGACGAGGTACCCATTATGGTAGTTTCGTTCCCAAGTTACTGTAGCCACTTTTCGCCTCCATCATCAGACCAAATTTATGGTATAAATTCTAAAATACTAATGCGTATGTTTAGTGACAATACCATTAATAAGATGATGATAGATATCCGTCGCAATCGGGCGATCTCCGTTGTTACTCTCAAGACTTTGAGCCATTGTTTTACAACACCTATCCATTATTTTATAGCAACATACTAGGCGCTCATTAGTTCCGCATCCTTTTTATCTCGGTAGTATGAGTGTAGATAAAAACAACGTTTTAAGGGTTGCTTATCTATACTGTAAGTATACAAAATGCTCACACCCACATCTGAATTTGTTCCTTCGGCAGCACAGAATAGTGTTAAAAAAAATTTGCCCTATCGTCTACAGAAGCCAAATACCTCGCCATGATAAATGAGGATCTGAAAGAAGGTGTCCATGAGAAGAATGCGGTCGGGCTGGATGGACGAAGTGTCCAGCAGAACAGGCTCGGGCGGGCCACCAAAGCTGTACGAGTACAGGATCGGCTGGATCATGATCAGCGACTGGGTCAGGTCTTCGCGCATCAACATGTGTCTGGAAAACAATAGTACATTACGACACAAGTGCGAAAAACATGAAATTCGAAACGAGTGGCGATGTTTTAAAACACGACCGATAGGGACTGTGTTAAATCGACACGAGATACGAATTTCGTTTTTGCACGTGTCTCGTACGACGTTTCTTAGTACAGATCGCCCTCCAAAGTTCTGTTTTAAACCTGACGTAAAATTACACACTTCTCGCACTAGCGCCTAAAAAGGCAACCATCTGTACTAAAATACATTTTATAGCTGAATAAGAGAATTGTGTAGCAGTAAGAATATATTTGTCACCAGACCAACTCTTCCCGTGGATGTCGTAAGACTTATTGGTCGAAGTGTAACTAATCGTTCAATTTATTGATTGGTAATGTACAGCATTTTCGTCATAGTGCGTTCGCCAATCCGTTTGCCCAAAGTGGCTATTATGGCATTTACCTCTTAATGCGTCCAAACGCATAGGTAATAGGAGAGGCCTATGTCCAGCAGTCGACGACGGAAATATGGTCGGCAAGTTTGGCACTAATGTGCACGCTCTAATTTCAACCATTGTTATCTAAATCTAAAATCATGTGTTTTGAAAAGGCCCTAAATACTTTAATGTTGGAGTTACTTCTTACAAAACATTTATTGAGCAATACACTCGATTTGTGATCTCGAAATTTATTTGACAGGTACAACAGCGATTATAAAAATAGATGTAACGTTGTGATTATTTTTAATTACTTTATTACATCCTTTGGGTAACTGCGTACTTACTAACTATTCATAAGGCTAAAATATTAAATATAGCATACCTATAGAAAGTAGTTTCATCGGGAGAATTATTGAAGACTTGCAGGAACTGCGAGCGACGCAAGTGGTACATGAACTGAGGGTACAGACTGAAGTTCTCAGAGAGCCGGAAGCTATTCGGGTCGTCCTTCGCGTATTCACCAAACTTCTGACACTGTAAGAAAAATTGTAATTAGATCATTCCAATCAGTATAGATATTATAAATAAATAAATATATTGGGACATCTTACTTAAGATTATACTAATGTGATATGATATAATACTTTTATATCCTCATTATCATCATCACATCAGCCGAAAGACGTCCACTGCTGAACATAGGCCTCCCCCAAAGATTGCCACAATGACCGGTCCTGCGCCACCCGCATCCAGCGGACTCCCGCGACCTTCACCAGGTCATCGGTCCACCTTGTGGGGGGCCTACCCACGCTACGTCTTCCGGTACGTGGCCGCCACTCAAGAACCTTCCCGCCCCAACGGCCATCGGTTCTTCGCGCAATGTGCCCCGCCCACTGCCACTTCAGTTTAGCGATTCGGAGAGCTATTTCGGTTACTTTGGTTCTGCTGCGGATGGTCTCATTTTTAATCCGATCACGCTTTTATATAAAGCATCGAAAACCACTCTTAGTAGAGTTGTCTTGCTATTGTTATACTCCCCTATAACCGCCAAGGTGATGTGGTATACAGTAGATATTGGAGATTTAGGCTGCGTTTCCACCAGAGATGTGCGAGGATGTGTTCCATACAAATGACACCACGCTCGAGTCATTAATAGGCGTCATTTGTATGGAAACACATCCTCGCACATCTCTGGTGGAAACACAGCATAACTTCTTATACCCAGGCAAGTTGCAAACGATTGCATCAACTCTTTTAATATGATTCCGTCTCGTCAGCCAAGAGATAAACCTAGTAGAAGTATTAGAAGAAATGTTCCAATACATTTCACTAACATAAGAGGCGCTCCATTATAGAAAAGTTTTATAACTATGAACATTTGTTAAACTTCAAAGTTTGGAGTGGCTGTAACAATGTTCACGAAAATTTTTACCAGCCATGAGTGGTGGATCATTCCCGGTAATTTTCTCAATATAGTATGGTGAATATTCCCAAATGGAAATTACCGGGAACTACCCTTCACTAACTAGCCATAGACAACATACCAGTCGGATGAGCATGCGATCCAGCCAACGTAGCACATCTGGGCCGTCCTCTTGCTCAGCGCGATATACCACTAAACGCGCCATCACCACGGCGGCAGCTTCTTGGTCGAAGCCGGCGGCTATATGCGGTAAGTTCACTGCTGCGTCGCCCCAGCTGAAACAAATTGTATTTGATTCAAGTTAGAACTTGATTCACATCGATTTTAACCTCCTCGTACAAATTTTTGTATATATTCCGAAATTTAATTTGAGCCTTTATGAATAAAGAGAAATTCTAAATTCAAAAACTTAGCAAATTTCACAAGGTTATAGGGTAGTCTTAAATTATGAACAAGATTCTCAAAACAATGTTTAAAAAATATAAGAAGGTTCTTATTTATAGGTTTTAAAGAGGCCATCAGCACTCTCATCTGATCTCACTGATGTCTATCATGTTTTCCAGGTGATCTGTCTGTTTCTTGAATATCATAATTATCATGATCAGTCAAACCCTCACTACGTAAGACATTTATTCATGGCATCGGTTTTCAAGAATAGTTAACCTGGGTCCTTCACTAGGCAAAGCCTGAACTGCAGGTGGGTGAATCAATTTTTTTCTGTCGGTTATTGCCATGGTTACGGTCGCCTGAGTCACGCTGGTTTTATGCAAAATTATGCTACTTAAACTACGCAAACATACATTTTTCTGGTGTTAATAAGCCCTTTCCTTAATGGACCACCTATAGACATGCATTACTTGCATATTTGCCTAATTTACGTAGCATAATTTTGCATAAAACCAGCGTCACTCAGGCGACCGTAACCATGGCAATAACAGACAGAAAAAAGTTGATTCACCCAGGTAATAGGGATTGAAGTGTGATTGAAAGAAGATTGATGATGGGCAGCAGCGTCATCATAGTAGACACATTACTGCGATCGCCAATCCGCTTGTCCATGGGGTGGCGCGTGGCGATTATGGGCACTTATCTCCTAATGCGTCAATTCTATATGCATAGTTAATAGGGGAGGCCTACGTCCAGCAGTGGACCGAGACAGATTGAAGATGTGATGTGATATGACTCACTTGCGAGCCACGGTGGTGACGCGCACGCGCCGCTGCCCGCTGGAGTGCTGGTACTGCGTGATGAGCTGCACGCAGCCGCGCCCGCCCTGCGGCACCGGCGCCGCGTGCTGGTTCACCACCTGTGTTAACACTAGGCTGATGACTGATGTGACTCACTTGCGAGCCACGGTGGTGACGCGCACGCGCCGCTGCCCGCTGGAGTGCTGGTACTGCGTGATGAGCTGCACGCAGCCGCGCCCGCCCTGCGGCACCGGCGCCGCGTGCTGGTTCACCACCTGTGTTAACACTAGGCTGATGATCGGATGTGACTCACTTGCGAGCCACGGTGGTGACGCGCACGCGCCGCTGCCCGCTGGAGTGCTGGTACTGCGTGATGAGCTGCACGCAGCCGCGCCCGCCCTGCGGCACCGGCGCCGCGTGCTGGTTCACCACCTGTGTTAACACTAGGCTGATGATGAGATGTGACTCACTTGCGAGCCACGGTGGTGACGCGCACGCGCCGCTGCCCGCTGGAGTGCTGGTACTGCGTGATGAGCTGCACGCAGCCGCGCCCGCCCTGCGGCACCGGCGCCGCGTGCTGGTTCACCACCTGTGTTAACACTAGGCTGATGACTGATGTGACTCACTTGCGAGCCACGGTGGTGACGCGCACGCGCCGCTGCCCGCTGGAGTGCTGGTACTGCGTGATGAGCTGCACGCAGCCGCGCCCGCCCTGCGGCACCGGCGCCGCGTGCTGGTTCACCACCTGTGTTAACACTAGGCTGATGATGAGATGTGACTCACTTGCGAGCCACGGTGGTGACGCGCACGCGCCGCTGCCCGCTGGAGTGCTGGTACTGCGTGATGAGCTGCACGCAGCCGCGCCCGCCCTGCGGCACCGGCGCCGCGTGCTGGTTCACCACCTGTGTTAACACTAGGCTGATGACTGATGTGACTCACTTGCGAGCCACGGTGGTGACGCGCACGCGCCGCTGCCCGCTGGAGTGCTGGTACTGCGTGATGAGCTGCACGCAGCCGCGCCCGCCCTGCGGCACCGGCGCCGCGTGCTGGTTCACCACCTGTGTTAACACTAGGCTGATGATGAGATGTGACTCACTTGCGAGCCACGGTGGTGACGCGCACGCGCCGCTGCCCGCTGGAGTGCTGGTACTGCGTGATGAGCTGCACGCAGCCGCGCCCGCCCTGCGGCACCGGCGCCGCATGCTGGTTCACCACCTGTGTTAACACTAGGCTGATGATCGGATGTGACTCACTTGCGAGCCACGGTGGTGACGCGCACGCGCCGCTGCCCGCTGGAGTGCTGGTACTGCGTGATGAGCTGCACGCAGCCGCGCCCGCCCTGCGGCACCGGCGCCGCATGCTGGTTCACCACCTGTGTTAACACTAGGCTGATGATCGGATGTGACTCACTTGCGAGCCACGGTGGTGACGCGCACGCGCCGCTGCCCGCTGGAGTGCTGGTACTGCGTGATGAGCTGCACGCAGCCGCGCCCGCCCTGCGGCACCGGCGCCGCGTGCTGGTTCACCACCTGTATCACAAAAAGGTTCAATATATTTTAATTTTCATTAACATTTTAACAAGTAATGTGAGTGACTCTCATTAATAAATGTCAATGTGCGCGAATGAGTCCAGTCCCTCGCAAAATAGAGAAGCTTAAAGGACCATGCGTCAAAATGGTCCTGAAACCAACAGCATTGAGAGTTATGTCAATAAACAGGTCTTAAAATCTACTTTATTTCATTATATGGGCACAAAGTCAAATTCCATTGCAGAACTAAGATATTTTGTATTTTAGTCGTGGTGAGTACGAGCTACGATAAATTCATTCAGAGTTTATTTGATTTTGGGGGGTAGGTATTGAACAAACCTAATTAAAAAATTAATGTAGGAATATCGACATTTCCATTAATTATGTTCGTTCGGTGTCATTTCTTGTTGAATATCGTGTTTTACTTATCATCATAATATGAAAACATGGCAATAGAAGGACGCCGTTCGGTTTTGCAACAGCGGCGATATATTTTAGAAGAAAACTTACCTGATTTAAATATAAATATCTCAGTTCTGCAATGGAATTCGGCTTTGTGCCCATATAATGAAATAAAGTATATTTAAAGACCTATTTAATGACTTAAGTTTCAGCTCTGTTGGTTTCAGGACCAGGCTCCATACAAAATTGCCCATGGTCCTTTAATAGTACATTGTGCATCAAGGGAGGTAAGTAAGGAATTACTAACGAGAGTGTTAGAAGGCTTTTATGACTCTAGTTAGTATTCCGCTTACCGACCGTGATGCACAATGTACTATTAAATTTAGTGCGCAAAAACGAACTTTGCGCACGCTTCGCGCGCGAGTTATTTCTCTTTTTGACGTACTTATTATGAAAAATATTATCCCTTACACGTGCAAAAACTTTTTTTTAACTCGGGTGATTGTCGCCCTCGTTTCACTCGGGCTCCAACTTTCACCATCGTCAAAAAGTTTTCCCGCACTAGTTAGGAAATGTACTATTAAGACGTAATATTTTTAAATGACGTACTGACATTTCTATTACTCCCCTAGGGAATTTCACTTTTCTATTACTCCCGCTACGCACGCAAGCAATGGCGCGCTTAGACAGCAAGTGTGATGAAAAATAATATTTTTTTGTCAAGCATGCAATTTTGATACGAGCTATTATCGCTGACAGAGTTTTTGTTAGTTGTTTTATGTAGGTACTTATTTATGACAGATATTCCAACAATCCCGAATTAAAAAGAGTTTACAGTTCTCATGACAACCTTCTAGTTCAAATGGGCAGAGGCTTATTTCTCAAAATCTTGTAACTTATAATACAAATGGAAGTCTCTTTTTGACATCATTAATAAGATAAGGACTTCTGCTTGAATTACAAGTTACAAGCTTTCGAGAAATAGGCCCCAAGTGAAAATAAATAAATGCTTCTGTACAATACATATAATGGATAATGTTATATGATTCGAAAGATAGGTGACTGATGTAACCTTAAGTTGAATCTAATGTTCAAGCAATGTTTGGGTACTAAAACTACTAAATCCTACAAGATTACCTACATATACATACATTATATGACCAGAGCTGATCGGACTATTGTGTGCTTTAATCAGTCCATTAAATGCCAAGTAAATATAAACAGACAAAAACATAAACAAATAACTAACCTCGAAAAAGATGGCCATGGTGGTGCTAGGCGTGAAGGTGCACAGTTTCCACTGGCTGGTGTTACCCATGCCCACTTCCTGGTCCGACACGCAAGGCCCCTTCACGTTGAGGGACACACAAGAGCCGATTGCGCCGCTTACTGAAACATCATATCAGTCTTTAAAACCTATGCGTTTAGAGACAGAAGCAACATCGAGAAATTATATAATTACGAGACTATTTTTATCACTCTCAAGTATTGGAAAGATTGAACCAGTTTACAGTAAACTGCAGTCAGCTTTCCGTGCAATAGGGTCCTTTTTCACTAGACCTCATACCTCTAAAGTTCAGCGGGCATAAATATATGGCATGCACATTTGTAGTTCTGAATCTACTATAACATATAAAAAGACTTACTTTTTAACTCGCGGCTGCACTTGACTTCCAAAGTGCCATTAAATGCCATCTTGAAGTCATTCTTCTGATCTTTAGCGAACACACGCTGGAACGTCTGCTTGAAGAGTGAGGAGTTGAACGAGTCACCCATCACCATATGTCCTCTAAAAATATGTTTGGTTCAATTACAGCTGCCAAACTAAAAGAAGTCTTATTACATAGTACTACTGCAGGAAGTTATCAAATGAATAAAATTGTCAGTTCTCTTAGCAAACAGTCACATGTTTCAGTAACAAATTGGGCATGAGACAATTAATAACAATTTCGAGACACCTGATGAGATGATAGTTTACTGCTTTACCAGCAGTAAACTATCTAAAAAAGTATCTTACCCAGTTGAATTACAACACTGCTTCATTTCCATCAATCCAGTCTGATCCAGCGCGCAAGAATAAATATCGATAGAATGTCCGTTAGTCGCCGATCTGAAAGACAACGCTTCATAATGCTTTATAGCCTTCTTCATGTACTTGGCGTTATCCTTGTGAATGTCGTGATGAGACCGGATGGGCTGTTTTAGCTCATCATTGACCACTTGACCAGGACCTTGAGAGCAGGGTCCTCCGAGGAACATCATGATCCTAGCTCCAGTGTTAGGATAAGTGACTTCTAACAGGCCAACCGCTAGTGACAAAGCAACGCCACTACTTCTCAAAGGCCGTTTGCCCACACCAAGCGGCCAAGGATCTCGGCCAAGCTCACCGAGCAAGTCAGTCAAGGCCATGTCACACTGTTTGACAGGTTGGAGGAATCGGTGAGCTGGTGGTGTAGGCGCTTGGGTCCCTGGACGTTGCTGGGTGTTGGGCGCATTGACGCGGCCTATCGCCAGTTGTTCTTGGATTTGCTTGGCTGTCAAATCTTTGGTTCCTTTGAAGACATAGCACTTGGATATACCTTCTGTACCTGAAAATAGACATAATTCCTGTTAGATATGACAAAGAATGTCACTAAAATAGGTTTGTAAAGCTATAATGCAATCTAACACCCTCTATTATGTAAATAGTAGGGTGTGCACCCAACAGTAAAAATATCACTGTTATCTTTCATGACTAATTAGAATTTAAAATGTTCAATAGAAGTGTAGATATTACAAATAGATATACCAACCTAACTCATGAATTTGTACCATACGGCCAAATGTGATTAGACCAACTAAAGCATTCTGCGGCATCAAACTGAGAGAGGTCTGAAGAGAATCCTTCAAGGCTCCCAGTTCCTCTTCATCCATACATGTGTCGACAACCAGCAGGTAGATGGGTGGCATAGTCTGAGCCCTCGTGATTGTGTACTCAATGGTGGAGAAGTTAGGAATGAGCTCAGCGGGCTGGTGCTGCTCCGAAATGGCTGCATATTGTGGGGGGAACTGAAAGATGTATTATAAAGAAAATTATTTATGTATTTCCTGGAATTCATTTGTAGGTGGGTATTTAAGACCTAAAGGACTTTATTACTAAAGGTGATATAACAGGGGCACTGAAAGATGTATTATAAAGAAAATTATTTAAATGTTTCCTGGAATTCATTTGTTAGTGGGTTATTGAATGGAATTTATTGTACTCAAGTTGATATAATGGAGGAACTGAAAGATGTATTATAAAGAAAAATATTTAATGAATTACTGGACTTTATTGTACCTACTCAAGTTCATATTATAACTGATGTTAAATGAAGGGTATCTAGATCCTTATTATTATCAGATTGAAATTTTAAAATTTAGAGCTTGAAGTGACCTATTTCTTGTATAATTTTTTTTATCAATGCCATATTTTTATAATTTATAACTTTCAAACATACCTATGTTGTTACTGAAATTGGTGACAACTCTCAAACTGAAATAATTTAAAATGTTGCTAAGGTTTCCAGACATAGTTTTTCAATGTCTATACTATATATCGCTGGTTTAGAGCTAAAACTATTTTGGTAAAACATCTTATAGTAAATAGTGTTCTATGCCACTGGCATAAAATACAAATTCTCAAAACCAACTTCAAGGAAATAGTTGGTTCTGTCCAACCCGACAATATGTTAAGGACTAACTATGTCAAGAAAAAACAGTCCAGTCCATAAACATTAACAATCAAGTCTTAAGTCCTCAAGAATCTTTATGTCAAAACAAAAATCAATAATTTCAGTAACCAATTTCATAGGTTGGATCTATTTCTTTAAATAAAATTGATAAAGTAACCTTGCAATGTAGTATTTGTAGTATGTAGTATTTAATTATGTACCGTCAAATGCCCTATCTTTGCCCGCTTTTTTCAAAAAAACATGAATTTCTCAAAAAAAACTATGAAAGCCTACTACTTTTTTTGGCTTAACAGGTATATTGTGATCAAGTGCAGTTGTCTATGTCTCGTAAAAATTTTTAAATCATCATTTTATTTATATTTTTTGCGATTTTGAGGGCGGGTAAAGTTATCCGGACTTTTGGCCAACATTGCCCACGTCGATTTTGCACCTAAATATAGCTCGTATATCTTTGAAACAAGAATCACACCTAGCGTATGGGCAATCCTACCGTTTCCTGTAAACAGCTCAGCGATAACTGTGTAAATTTTTGAATAAATCAAGTGGGCAATGTTACCTGGCAGTTTTTTCCCTTTCCCATACAAACGGCACCTGAGATTTCAAAAGTGTTAGGGTTGTCACTTTTGAGTTAATTTGTGTAAAGCGTTAAGGTAAAATAAGACAAAGCTTATTATGATAATTTTTTTATTAATATTAAATAATAGAAGAATACTTGAGTACTATGAGTAATTGAAAACAGTAAAAAGATTCTTGAGATCAATTAACAATTATTAACATTATAAATATTAGATGTCATATACCAAAGAAAATATGTTCAATTATTAACATGTTTTTTAATATATTTATTTTCAAAACTACAATTTATGTACATAGATTAAATCTAACTAATCTACTTAACCTAACCTATATCTAAGATTGGCCCTTGTGGCATTGTACCGAGGATGCTGGCGGCATTTCCTTGCTGTATCGCAATACTGATGCGTTGTGCGAGGAAGTCGCCAGCTCTTCGGTCTTTAGTTACATCAACCAGACGTTTCGCGATCTCAGTAAACAATTTGCGTGCGCTGGGGCCCCAAGAACCTAAAGTTTCTACGCCAAACGGTACATAATCGTACTCTTTGCCGAGGCCCTTATATTTATTACGTTTTAAAAATTCGGCATTTTCAGCCGCAGCGGCTGCCTTAAACGTAGTTCGTTGAAGATGGGACGGTGCCAGGGTATCTACGCAAGTAGCATCCCATACCAACATCCGTCCCAAGCTCCAAGGAACCAAAGACACACCATCAGGTCTCTTACCATCATCCCTAATAATACCAGTAGGCTCAAGAAGAGCAGGTACATTGATCGTGGCAAGCAAGGCTCGGAACCGGTTTAAAAAATACCGGTAAATAGCGGTTTATTTGGGTTTTACTCCGAGCTATAAGGAGAACGCGAACGTTTTAAGAACGTAACTATAAACCTCAATAAACCGGTTTAATCCACGATGGCTGGCGGGCGGCGGTAGGTACCTACGCCGCGCCGCTGCGCCGCGTAAACGAAGACATGCAGAGACTTGTTTTCTTAGTAGAGAGAGCGCCCGGGCATTTGTGCGGTCAATATTTGATCTGCGTGGTGAATTTTAATTGCGTTATTCCTTAATAACTAGTGTCCGACGGAAACATGTTTTTTTGCCGAAACAGAGGCTCGGCCCTACCGCGAAAAACGAAATTCGTAGAATTTGTCTCACTCACTCTAATGACGCCTTCGTTTGAGTGACAGAAAAATAATAGGAATTTACGAATTTCGGTTTTCGCGGTAGTAGGCCATAAACCAAACCGAAGGTTCGGATTTGATTATAGTTTCGGCCGAAACCGAAACCGAACCTTTTATAAATGTAATTAAAAGCTCGAATAAAATGACATCAGATAGCTTTTTTACATATATGAATAATTTTAGAATTACAACTAACGTGAGACTCAAATATATTAAAATATTATCGAACCGGGTTACTCACGTACCTATTTAAGTCGATGATTGCTCGACATGTTTCGACCCATTAAGAGGGTCTTCGTCCAGAGCACCCTCGGCCAAAGCCCGACGCGTACTGCGGGCCTGCGCCCTGCTAGAATGGGTACTGGCCGCGGGCAGTGGTGGCGGGGGCGATACAAGGAAAGATCTACCCTCAGTGCTACTTTTGTCATAAAGGAGGCTGCACACAACACTCACTATATCACTTGCTAATAAGGGGCCGTCTACACTGTCCATTGACGTAATACCCAAAACCGTTTTCCAACCAGGTGGCACTGACCAACCACCACCACGATTAAAATTGGGATGGCGACATATTTCGATAGCTTCCCGTATTTTACGCGACACTATAAACTTTTTTCTCGCAAGTATGGTTACCTTATTGACGTATTGGATTCGAATTCAACGCACTACATCAGATTCGATAGCGGTACGCATCGGGTTTTGGCCGAGTGTGCTCCGGATGAGGACCCTCTTAATGGGTCGAAACATGTCGAGCAATCATCGACTTAAATACATGAGTAACCCGGTTCGAAAATATTTTAACATATATGAATAATACAACATATCGCTGGACCAATATTATATGGTTCTACTTCTTGACTAACGTATGCAGAATAAAATCTTGACCAAGTTACAGTCTGGCAAAAAAGAGTAGAAATTAAAAAGTAGCAACATCGTAGTGTCGTCCCTTTCAAATCAATATGCGTGATAAAACGGGACGACACTACAATGTTGCCACTATTTTAATTTCTACTTTTTTTTGCCAGACTGTATTATTCTCTGAATGTTTATCACGTCTCTTAAAATCGATTTTAACAAGGATTCATGCAAGATAAAAACTCCTTGAATCCATAGCCTATAACTTCCGTTTTATGGTACTTTATCCTATATCAATAGGAAAACTTTTTAAACAAACATCCTTTGCTCATTTATTACCTATATATGTATTTGATATCTATCCTAGTCCAAGTCCATTCGGATTGGTACTCTGACAAAAATATTTACTTATGCTAAAATGTTTAATTAAAGTTCCCTATAATTCATTCACTGTGATATCCACTACAACTGCAAAAGTACTGTTTTTTACACTTTTTGACCAAATGACGATGTCACATTTTCATAATTGTTTATATTTATTTTCGGTGTTGATAGGCTTGCTTTTTGTTAAAGTTTCGTGATGCCATGCTTTAAGGATCTTTTTAACGATGTTGTTGTTGTATTCGGAAGTGTTCGATTCTGTGATTCAGTGTAACGTTGTTTTATAATCGAGCTCTCTCAGAAAAGTGGCATTAGCCAAAATGTTACATCACACTCCCCAGTGTGATGTAACACTCTCTAATATTATTTATTGAAAAGAAAAAGAATTTCTGAATTATTGTCGATTTAGGCCATAATATCAAATGTGTCCTATGGAAAACACATGCAGTTTCGCGACATTGCTCGACTTGATTGGCCATAATTTCTAAAGAAAGATGCGACAACCCCCAAAACTTCCCAAATTAATTATCAAATGTATACGTATTAATTTAGGATTGAGATACAATTGGGTATGTCAAGTTTTTTGAAGTGGTGTAAATTATATTTTATTTGGATGATAGGCTTCCTAAGGATCACGAAAAAACAGTTATTTTATTTTTATAACTATTAATTTATTATTAATATTATTTATAATATTTTTAATTTATGGCTCACAAGCTAAACGACTTTTGCGCTACTGAAAATTAAAAAAAAACACATGATGGTTGTCAAATATGTCACTGTCAAAAATAACTACGTCTTTCAACGGTTTTGTTCGTTCGATTGCATTTGGTGGTTTCAGTGATTTATAGAATATTTTTAACGACCTCAGCACGAATTTTGGACTCTTGATCTTGCCGCACTACTCCATGACCCCTGCACGATATTTTGGACAACGTTTGGATCTTCCTGTGACTACCTACGCTCTGCTTTTTGGACTACGTTTTCTTGCCTTTCTGACGACCCTGGTTTTGACTATTGGACTGCTTCACGTACATCTAGAATACAGTACAATGAATAGTGACTGCAACCGAACCGTGACGGAGTATTACAGAGATATGCTCATGTGCTTCGTACCCAGCTGTAAGAAATACAGACGCGACTTTCCCGACTCAGCTTTTCTATGTGTACCAAAATGTTTACAACCAACTTGGTGTCACGCGTTGGATATAAATTGCCCGAAACGGACCCTATATGTTTGTGAAGAGCATTTCAATGTGAGTGTAGTGACTATTCTATCTCTATCTCAATAACACGTTTTTATTGTTATTATATACGTAGTTATTTTTGACAGTGACATATTTGACAACCATCATGTGTTTTTTTTTAATATTCAGTAGCGCAAAAGTCGTTTAGCTTGTGAGCCATAAATTAAAAATATTATAAATAATATTAATAATAAATTAATAGTTATAAAAATAAAATAACTGATTTTTCGTGATCCTTAGGAAGCCTATCATCCAAATAAAATATAATTTACACCACTTCAAAAAACTTGACATACCCAATTTCAATTTAATTTTTTTTTTACTAGTTAAACGTCTGAAATTTCATTCTGCATGCGGTATATCTTGTGGAAAATGTGCTTATTGTTGTCTACGCTGGATGCAGGTCCCATCTATCCGGTACATGTGGAGGTCCAGAGGGGAGGCCTATGTTCAGCAGTGGACGTCTTATGGCTGAGATGATGATGTTGTCTATAGGCATAGGCACTTCTTTCAAAAAGATGAAACTACTAATTGTAGAACTTTTATCGAAAAAATTAAATGAATAACGAAGTATACGTCCGTATTCATAATGAAACCAGCTTAATCGAAACAATAGGTATATGTAAAAAATTGTGAAAAACCTTATTCAAATTGACAGACTTCAAAATTTTATCAAAACAACAATTAGAACAAAATTACGTTTTACGTCAATACTGAAAAAATGCTTTATTCGTAAATTATTCATTCACCCATCATTTTATTATATCTTCCTATTACTACAAATACCTGTTGTCAATCACCGCCAACAGAAGAGGGAAGATGTTGGGACACCTTAAATATACGACACGACGAATTAATTAAGACCATAATAGAAGGAAGAGTAGAGAGGAAGAGGAAGAGAGGAAGGCCGAGAAGGGCGTACATGGACCAAGTGAAAGAAAAAGTAGACCTCGTGTCGTATCAGGGTCTAAAAGAAAAGGCACTGGAAAGGACCATATGGAAATTGCTTCACAGACAAGAGTCCTGCCCCTTAAGTTTATGATGACAAATACCAGCTATGTGCTGTGCTCGTATTAAGTTATTCCATAATGAATGTTATTATTATGATAATAAAATTTATTCTGCCAAAGCCTAATTTGTACACATAGCTGGTAGCTATATCATAGATACCAAGGATTATTACTATTCGTTAAAAACTTGAAATATACACGTAACTAAGACAAATTCTAAAGCCGTTTAATGAAATAAATAAACTTCCGCAGTTTCAACCTCAATATACCTAAATAAAAGAACCAATATATCTGACAACGTATTTTTTAATTGTAAAAATACGCGTTAAGAATTATACTATTACGGACGGACCCGACGTAAGCCGAACGCGACCCAAAAGTACGATGTTTATAGTTTCGGTTCTGCCGAAAGGTTCGGCAGTTTTTTTGCCGAAACCGAACCTTCAGCCGAAACACGATTTTTAATCCTAAACCGGCCGAAACCGAAACTTCTTCTTCAGCAAAAAATGGTTGACTATGTACGACTGTAACAAGTATAATTATATGCATTGAACTAAAAGTGGTAGGTACTTATTTAATTAATCCACAGTTTAAATAATTATTTTTTTGTAACAAATATTAGGCTAACTAACTAACTAACTAACAATTGATAAATACTACACCTTAATTTTATTAAAAACATAAAAGGGCGATTATAACTTACTTTATATTGATGTATTAATATAATGTATATAACTTCACATACAATCACACTTTTATGTATTTAATTGCAACAAAATACTTAAACGTAGGTAGATACTTAATTAGTTACCCATTATACTCGTATATTTTTTAACAATCCAACTTATTGTTGCACTGAACCGAATTAGACTAGGTACGCGTCCTTCCCGCAGTAGATGTTTCGATACAAATCCAGAAACAAATGAATCAGCGTTTGTTTATCCTTGAATAAACCGGTTTATAAAGTTCAGAACAGGTTAATCGAACAAGAACATTATTTAATGTTCCCCTGAAAACCGGTTTATAAAAACCGGTTTGGCGAACGAAACCGAAACGAAAAGGTTTTTCGCCAAGTACATGATAACGGTTTGAAAATTTAACCGGTATCCGAGCCTTGGTGGCAAGAGACCTGCGGATATGTCGTTAAGCGTCGCATGTCTGGAAATACGGCCTGCGCTTTTTTGACAACTTAGTCCGTGGTGTCCCAGTCGGTCCACGTCTGTGCCACAACAGCATAAGTGAGGGGTACATACCGCGGCCCCGAGTCTCAGGCCGGTTGCGAGCCTAAGAGAGGCCGGATCCAGGAAAGTACCAGTACTAGCCGAAGGATGGGCATGCAGCCAGTAACCAGCTTCCCGGTAACATGTTAAATTTCAAATAAATCAACATCAACTCTTGTTCATATATTAAAAGAAACGTACCTAATTAATGTAAGTATAATAATTCTTACCTATAATTTTAGGTAAGTACTACCTCCTACCAATCATCCATCCAACCTTCATCACCATAACCCACTAGTCTTTTCCATATAGGTAATCTCCAATAGTCTCTACATGCCTGCTGGGACCGGTTCACGGATATCTATTTTTGTGCCCGTGAATGGGTTGCAGCAGGTGTAAAACACAGCAAATTTCTCCAAATAGCCTCTACGTGTTGGATCTGTATTCCCGCGCAAGCCTATCAAAAGACCGGGATTTATAGGCCCGTGTTCAAAGAGAGATACAAATAATAATAATAATACACACGAATTGAGAACACTTTCCTTTTAATATTAAAGTCTGTTGATAATACAAGTACTCGTAGTGTAAAAAGAATAAAAACAAAAGTACGATGTAAATATTCGTTTATAAAACAATAACCTCTTTTATTCGCAAAGGCTGGTAAATACCACGAGGTGACAACCCTAGGACGTTTTTGGCGATGGGCAAAGTTTACAATGACCGGCTGCTACATAGCTGGGTAACATTCTCTAAGACAATAACTCCGTTAATAATAGGCCTTTAGTAACTTTATTAACAGAAAAACAATCTACACATGTTATTTTATTACATGACATGAGTTTTACTTACCAGCGTCTTCCCCATTTTGCACAATTCACCTTGAAACTTTACTGAGAATTTGCCCGCCAAATAACGCACTGCACTCAACGAGTTCGAACAAGCTACTGATTGACGATAGCTGCAAATATGATGCGCAGTGTTGCCACCCATATAACCTAGTTTCTACTAAAAATAGTGGAGTTGCCAGAACTCTGATTAAATTTACCCCACAAACCGATTTGTAAAAAAAATGCGTTACGGGCAAACTTTCCCGTGGTGGCAATGTTGGCGCATTTGACGGTATGTATTTTGTGTGTTCTTGTTGTGGTGATTTTACAATGTGAAGTTTGTGTATGCTGCCCATAATAACTTGTTAATTCATAATGTGTAAGACTATAATAACATTACAAATTCTAGAAAACACTAAATAAATAAATAATAAATAAATATCTTGGGACATCTTACACAAATCAACCTAGTCCCACGGTAAGCTCAATTAAGGCTTGTGTTGTAGGTACCAGGCGACGATATATATAATAGATAGATACGTATAGATACTTAGATACATACACAGCCATGACCAAGGAACAAACATTTGTGATAAATAAATACACAAATAAATATCTTTAACATATTAATTAGACAACAATACAGTATATGAAAAAGCACCTAGCTGAAAGATAATAAAGACAATTTCATAACAAACTGCTTCATACTTAATGAAAACATAATTACAAAACATCTTACAATATGGTACAAATCTCTTCAACTTAGGAAATCATCAAATAGTGATGACATATCACTGCCAACAGGTATTTGTGTTTTTATTATAGTTAGATACCACTTTCCTAGTTGAAAATTCATATTAGAATAAATATTTAAATATAGAGAGAGTTTAAATACTCACTGGATTCCTTTGGAAACAGAAGTTGCAGACCCACAATTTGGCTCTATAATCGACCTGGCACATAGGGTTCAATACAGCCCGGCAGGTGTTTCTGGTGCAGAGAACAGGCTCATACTGAATAGGGGGTAGATCCGGGCGTTCTTTCAGCGGCTGGTACAAACAGGCCAACGGCACCACAAGCCGCGTAGCCTCGATCCTACTCGACGGCCACACATTCCAAGTGAACCGTATGCCGTCCCGATCTTCGTTTTGTTGAATGAACTCCTCATACGTCGCCATGTCTTAAATCTATGAATGAAATATTACAAAAACACCATCATAACACGTATCCACTTAGCACACATCTATTCGTTAATGATTCACTCGTTACGTACCAGGAAGACATGCAGCCACCTAAGACTATGCACATTCGTGAAATCCTACAATCTAGTCAGACACCCATTCAGAAAATGGAATTAAATTAGATTTTATGAAGAATTTCTTAACAGAAGGACTAGCCACCAGTCGGGCTGATTTGGCAATTGTCAAGTCAAAACCAAAGACAATACAGCTGTCATTTCAGCCACGTCATTTGTGGAAACGCAACAAATGAAAAAATATTTAAAACTTTACTTTAATTCTCATGTTATTAAAATAAGTTTAGATACAATTTATAATAGCAAAATCCGGATAGTTTAAAATTAAAATGCCTTGTAAATAATATGAATTCAAAATATATTTGAGTGTCATTGCTTGGTCATTGCCTCACAACAAGGGTTTAAAAAAAATAAGCGTGATTTGTCTATGACCAATTCATAGACAAGAGACTGAACATAGACAAACGAGCGTGCCTTGTTTTTTTCTAAAACAAATACGTTTCGTTTCATGTTTTATTTGAAAACAATGACTGTGAAAATACAAAAAAAATATTTAAATATTAACATTTGTTTAATAAATTGATAACATAAATAATTTGCACGTTGTTCGTGAAGAGAATACAAAAATTCTAGTGAAAGCGTGACTTTTTATATATTGTTTTGTTTTATGAATCACTCCGTGCTGCCGCGTGTAGGAAAGGACGAAACGTTATTGAATGAAATATTTTTTTTATTTTTAGGGCATAGTAAATTATATTTCAATTAGGGACATGATTTGTAAAATATTTCGTATTTTAAATTTACTACAGCATCGTTTCGATGTAATTAGTGAATAAAATTTTAAGAACATGTCATTGCTTTGTTTTAAGAGCAGGAAATTTACGCTAAAAAGTGCGACTGCGCACTGGCCAAATTAGTAGTGTGAAAGAAAATGGCGATCAGCGAAAGGCGTCCGGAGTTAACGTGATGAAAAACATTGTAAAAGCTCAATTACATAGTGTTATAGTTAATAATTGTGTCAGATGTAGATTATTTAAGTGTTAATGAATAGTGATTGTGTATAAAAAATGGCTGCGAATATGTACAGAGTCGGCGGTAAGTAGCAATAATTGGTTATTTTTGTTGTAGCTTCGCCGGTTCACCGCCAGCCGACTAGCGGTGCTTTGCTTTGATTGTCGTACCTTCATTAATCGCTCGAATTAATTAGTTAATGTTATATCCATCCTATATTCTCAAGATATCAACGAAATTAGATGTTTTACGCGAATTTAATCAAAGTTATACAGTGTTTGGGGGAAAGTTATATTTATACTAAATTTCGTCAAATAGGACATTAGCATTTGCATCTAGGTATCATTGTATCGGCTTGCGTACTGAGTGCGGGTGGTTAGGCATGGAGGAGCATCACTTACCTAATCGCGAATATGGTTTTTCGGAATTATTTAATGAAGTTTGTATGGTTTTGACACAAGATTTTAGGTTATATTGGATGTTGTCAAAACAATTTCATGTGAGTTTGCGGTGTCTGAGCCTTGAGTTGGGGCTGATGGAGGATATTGAGAACTTTGGTGTCGCGCGGGAGTGTTGTTGGCGGTTAGAGGTGGGTAGTGCTTTGTTGGGGGTTGACTATGGGATAAGGTGATTAGTGCAGGGTGAGCCGGTCGTTACGCTGGCACCGCGGCCCGAGCCTCATGTCCGTGCTCGCGCGCGGAATGTTAATAAGCTCTTCCCTTTACACTTCCCATCATATCTCATGCAGTGTTTCATATGCTATTGTATTTGGTCAGGTGCTATTACTATTGTTATTGTAATCCAGAAATATTGAGTGGTCATTTAAACAAGTACATTTTATTTCTTTGTAACAGGTTGGAAGGTTACATATTAGTTTGTATTTTGTTGGACCTTTTTTGATAAGAACCTTCATAAACAATTAACTGTATTTCAATAACTTCAGTCTCAACTCCTTATATTTTTTATTTAAATACTAGACTCGCAAACAGTATCATGTTTCAATTACTTGCCTATTTTGGTCTTTGAATTTTAATGAAATTCTAAGTTTTTGTGTAAGTAATTCTTTGTCGATACTTGTAATCATGAACATAAATAAATTTATTTCCTCTTTAAATTGCATACTGCTTGTAATGGTATCATACCAGTCATGTATTTTTAAACTTACATATACTCTACTTTTGTAATTTGCTTGACATTAAAAATTTTATACAAATAACTATAACATCGCAGAAAAATGTAAACTGGTTTGACTAGACAACATCTATTACTAGATAAGTGTACCTAGCTTCTATTTTATTTAATAATATCTGTTGCCTTCAACTAAGTGAAAGTCAGAGTTCATTGACCTGTCAATATTGCCATTTGTATGTAACCTCCTTATTTAACTGTTTGTGAGTTGTGTACAGTATTAGGATTATATTTACAATATTAATATTATCATAATGGATTTGGATCTAGGACAACACTAAGTTATACAAAGCCTGGGCAATTCTAGAGGCCATGTGCAGTTACTACTTAGCCCTTTTTCTTGTACACACATTTTATTCCTAGTGCAATGAGACCTAAACATATTCACCAACCAACCAGCAAGCTGTATTTCCCCTCAAATTACAAAATTCAATAGATTTAAATTTGAAAAATTATCCCTATTAAAAAATATTAGCAAAAATTAATATCAGTGTATACATTTTTAATAGGAGTTTTTGTTTTCTTGCTACTTGAGTAGAGGTTCTTGTTACTTTTTATTACTATTCTTTAGTATGAAAAATATTCAAGGGGTATGCATCATCACCATAGATACACTTTTTCCTTACCCATACACCAAGAAATCATTTTTGGTGTATGGGTAAGGAAAAAGTTGTGGTTATATGTAATATAAATTAGGCATGTATTACTACTAAACTAAGTATACTGCTGTATACAATATTTCAGCTCCTAATATGTTGGGACATCATCTATATCAATTTGTATTGTGGTTTGCTAGCTGGGTCACCCTAATATCTGTATACCTAGGCATTTTCATCTAGTACCCATAACACAAGCCTAAATCAAGCTTACCATAGGACTAGGTCAATTTCTGTAATACTTTTCCACAATAGTTTTTTTTATTGGAACCTTATCTATAGATATCAAGGTCAACTAATAAGGCACAAAAGTAACAAGCCAAGCAAGGGTTTAATCAGTGGACAAAAATAACATTCTCAAATTTTGTGTTAGGATGCAAGTACCTGCAGATGTAGTGAAAAAATATTTTACTTCGGTTTTTCACAGTATCACCTGAATTCATATTGCTGCCACAATGAACTTCAGTATCTAAGCTAATTGAGACAGAAATATATTTTCGTATATTGCTTTGAAATACAAAGGATAAAGATTTTGCACTACATCTGTATCCGTCTAACAAAAAATATAGTTTTCTTTACTTTTTATTTGAGGATAGGTGTCAATTGCTGTTATCACCTATTTGCATTGGTTTTCACACATATATGTAAAGACAACTATGTGTTTGAACTATTATTTGTGTTAATTACTGAAAACCCTCAGTAAAATAATTGTTTTATTGATGAATAAGAGTATACAGAATGGCAAATGGTAGGTATTTCCTATTCTATAAAACTGGTGTTTGTTTAGGTTAAATGTACTTGAAGACATGGTTTATATTATAATCTTACCACCTTATTATATTGTTCTTAGAAACATTTAAGATTATTAGATATTCTTCAATTGCCCCTTACCAATAGGTGGACTGTATTTTCCACATAATAATCTAAAGTGCATCCTAAACAATATGACATGTAATGTCAGCAATCAACCTGCATAATTTGACTGAATATGGACCCAGTATTTTCATATAGGAAGAAAAACCCTTATTGGGGTCAATCACTTTTTTGTCACTTGTTGCCATGGTTACATTCTCCTGGGTCACCCTTATATTAAGTACAAAATTAATAATACTTTGATTTTTTTGACAGTTACATGGCCTTTCCATGGGGGTCACCCACTGGGTTATTCCATGTAAGAGTGTAATGAAAGTGACCAATTTCTCGCCTGTTTATTTATTAATTGTGCAAATTTTACTGTTATTATGTCTACATATCAAAATATTACTTATCCAGATACAGTGTAACACTTACACTTAGATCATAAGTAAATAAACTGACAATCAAATGGTCAATTTCATTACAGTTACATGGATTTACCCCACTAATCATGATTTATACTTTCTTCTAGCAAACTATGCAAATGTTGTTCCCTCATGACAGAATAACTACAAAAAAAGTGATTGACCCATTTATAACACCTTCATACATATATTTGGACTTTGCAGTTTTATTTCTCATTATCGTCATAAATTTGATAGAACTAAAAAATATCTAAATGAAACTTGTGCTTGTGAATATGTTTAGGTAATTATAGCAAAAAGTTAGTGTTTCTTATCATGACTTATTTGACATTGACCTTGTAGACAAGCCCACACATTCGTTTTTTACTTGCAATATTTACGGATTCTAAATGTGATTAGGTATTGGCTTATATATTCTAAACAATTGCACATACCATTTTGACCTTATTTGAATGGATGGAACTAACCTGTAACATTAGTTTGATAATGATAAGCTATCACATTAGGCTAGTGCACCCTTTGAACTTTTAGGTAATCATTATACAAATCACCAATAATTTAATGAAGGTACTGTTTCAAAAAGTACTATGCTTTGAATGTAAAAACACAAATTAATTCTGATTATTGTATATCATACTATTTTCTATCTATATTGTATAAATTAAAATCGCAGCATTTCAACTACAAGTGTAATGATAATAATATAGCAACCAATTCACATTTATGTCTTATGCCTTTAAACACGCAATTTTGGTGCAGTTGCCATACAGCGAACTAAGTAGCCATAAATATCGTAAGATCGAAACACGACTCTATTGATAAAGCGTTACAGTGCAAGTTCCAATATTTATGAGCAACTGGTATTGTTTGCGTATGTTTGATGGCGACTGTATGTAAAAGAAGGCAAAATAAGGTGTATAAAAATGTTCAAAAATATGTCCCAGTGCACTAAGAACGTCGTAAAATATTTATGTAGCCGTGTGGTGACGGCAGTAAGAATATATTTGTCACCACCCCAACTCTTCCCGCGGGTGTCGTAAGAGCCGATTAAGGGATTGAAGTGTCACTGATCATTCTGTGATAGAAGATTTATGATTTGCATCAACGTCATCATAGGGGGGACATGGGACACATTACTACGAACGCCAATCTGCTTGCCCAACGTGGCGTGGCCATTTACCTCCTAATGCTTCTATACGCATAGTTAATAGGAGATGCTTACGTCCAGCAGTGGACTGAGATAGGCTGATGATGTGAAAATATTTATAATATGTTTGTTTTTTTATACATATTTTAATATTTTTTATTTCGGGATTCTTGAAAACTGCTCTAACGTTTTTATGCAACTTGCTATGTAAGGGTTGTTTGCTCTTATCAATTTGAAAGTGACCGTTCTCGAGGTATACTAGATCATTAACTTTTTGAACGCCAAGCAAGTACTTTATTTACACTTCGTTTGCTGTTGTGCCTACTACGCCCGCAACATCTAAAGTTTTCATGACGGACGCTATCGAAGTCATTCTCCTGCTGGCAGATAATATTAGGCCGTAGGGTAGGCCGTGTGGTGACGGCACTAAGAATACATTTGTCACCACCCCATCTCCTCCTGCGGGTGTCGTAAGAGTCGATTAAAGGATTGAAGTGTCACTGACCACTATTTGATAAAAGATTGATGTGGGGCAGCAGCGTCATCCTAATGGACACATTACTGCGATCGCCAATCCGCTTGCCCGCGTGGCGATTATGGGCATTTACCTCCTAATGCGTCCATACGCATAGTTAATAGGAGAGGCCTACGTCCAGCAGTGGACTATGGTAGGCTGATGATGATGATGATGATCCGTGATACTGGCGTGTAAACTTCATTTTTATTTCTCCTGATTCCTATAAGACAGGCTGTAATTTTAGATACCTAAATAAATCATTTTTAATTTTCAAACTACTTTTGACGCAAGATGGAAGGCGTTCAAGAGGTTAACATCCTACTTCTGGCCATTGGCCACCTCTCAAATAAAGGGCTTAGATTTTAACCCCCACGCGCAATCAATGTTTAAATCATAAAAAGCCACTCAAACAAACGAGAAAAAGGTATCGGAAAACCTGACAGCCTAAAGTGGATCACGTAGGTACCCTATCAACCTAAGAGTGCGCTATGCGATTACGGTGACGTCGTGCATTGGTGAAAGCCACGTACTGAGCGTTTCCGAACAATGAACTGGCCCTGTCTGAGAACTCGACCGACCAGTCAGTCGGCGCAAATTATTATTTTACTAACTATTTTCTAAAGCACGCAGAAATACCGCGAGTCGAGCGTGCGCCTATATCTAAGTGCCTATATTCTGAAGCTTTCATGAACCATGTTACTCTAAATTAAGATACATAATAATAATATTATATGCGTTGCGTATAGGTAAGATCCATATTACTGACTGGACTGCCGCCGATTATGAATATTGCTATTATATGTATTATACATGTGCCAGTCTATATTTGTAGATATTTTAAAATCGACTTTATGCCATGAATTAAGGCATGATGAGCCAAATTAATCACCTGCTCTACCATAATAGCCATTATCATTATATTATACAACTCTGCAAACAATAACTATAAGAACTAGACTTTTAAAAAGTGACGAGAGGAAAAGACAATAATATGTTGTTGGTTCTACGTCTGTATTTCAAATTTAAAGGCAGTAGTTTTGTTTTATTATGTATCTCATAATAAAATTGTTTAACTTTCATTTAAAATCCAGAGTCTATCAAAAGCGGCTGCGTTGCTAATATTTAAATGATTTAAATACAAATAATTCTCGCAAAGACCAGAATGAACACGTTAGCAAAATAAAAGATTTACGATCATACACATTCTGATTTGATTACGAGGTTAAACGTGATTTTAATTTAAATCTTTACATATTTAAATAATATTTTTTTATGAATAACGTAAGCGTTCATGTTTATGACCTTGACCCTCACCGTACTTAGTTTGACGAACGATAAGTATATCATTGACTTAGTATTGTTTCTGTGTCGCGTACTCGCATCGCGCACGTCAAGGTAGAGCGGCGATGGCCAAGGCTGGTAAACTCCACACTCTCCACAGTCTACATTAGATAAAAAAAATCTGGTGCTATTGTAAAACTTCGTTACAAAATTATAATTACAATACAATGGCCTGGGCCACCGAGCTTCATCCTAAAATACTGTTTTCCAGGAATAAGATCATGTTCAATTTTTAGATTGACCTTAGCACATGATTAATGCGACAGTATGTCGCCGCGAGATAAACTATCCATCCCTTATTTATTCATATAGTTAGTAAAAGATGGAAAATCTATCTCGCGGCGACATACTGACGTACCAATCATTTCATTAGCATACTGGTATACCCTAGCCTAGCAAGTTAAATCGAATATGTAGCGTAAAGCATTTTCCGAGATCACCTAAGAGGCTAAAGGTGCGTTTAAACCAAAAGAGCATTCGCTGTTCTAGCGCCCGTTCTACGAAATCAACCAATCACGTTTTGTGTACCGATCGAATTTCGTAGAGTGGGAGGTTAAAACAGCGAATGCTCTTTTAGTTTGAACGCACCTAAAGACAGAAACGCTTTCGGTAAATTCTTAAAATAATTTCACTCACAAGGGACTTTGCAAAAGGGTACTGTCACCATTGGAGTTTTCTAATCCCTAGGTGTTTTTTAAGGTTTTTGGATCGTGGAAACCCTACTCCAAGTAGAAAATCAACTAAAAAACGGTTCGACCCGAAAACTCAGGAAAGGACTAATAATCCTCAGGAATTCGTAAACCTTGGGTAAATACTTGCCCGCAGTAGTTACGGGCTCAATAGAAATAAACTGCTTTTTTTAAATTTATTTTCATGTCATCACAAGCTTAAGGCATAACACTTCCGAGTCCCGAATTCTTCAGATGACATAACGTTATATTTCTATCACATAATTTTCGGCAAACTATTCCTTTTGTTTGACTTTTAAGTAATATTACCATTTTCAAATGTTGTTTTATTGGTTAACACGTTCTACGCCGGTGACACAACGTTTGTGTTGTGATGAACTAAATCTTACTTCTATGCCAGTGACACATATCGTCGGGGATAGTGTAATACCGCGTAACTAACAAATTCAATTAGGATGAATTTGAATGTCATTTGTTTGATCTTTGAACTCTATCTGTTTTGGTATTTACGCGGTATTGCACTATCCCCGACGATATATCTAATTAAAATAACCTTATTCCTATGCCACGAGCTTAAAACAAGTTCTTAAATATATACAAAGTCAAATCATTCTTTATTCAAATTGGAATAGCAACAAGCTCTTTTGAATAAATACGAATGAAGTACGATAATTTTTGACACAGGACACAGGTGTTGTGTCTTCAACATATCGTCGGGTGAGAATGCAATTGTGCTATACGCCACTTGCCTTGGTTTAGAGGAGAGCGAAATGAAACAAAAAAAAATATTTCTTGGAATGTCTTATCATTTTGCAATATTTAACTTAACTGACACTTTAGTATATTCATTTACTATTTTTTGTCATATACAATTAATGTTTAACTTTTAATAGTCATGAGATATAAGTAGTTTTACAATTGCCATATCCATTTTGGTAAGAAAATGTTTAACTTGCTATGTATGATATGACACAAAGTTATGGACGTGTCACAAAATGTTAGTTCAAAGTCAAGAAAGGTAGACATTAAAAGCAATTGTTTATGCAAATAAAAGTTATTTTTCGAATCATTATCATCATCATCATCATCATTATCATATCAGCCGAAAGACGTCCACTGCTGAACATAGGCCTCTCCCAAAGATTGCCTCGAATATGAAGACATAATTATTCACGTGAATACCTATGGTGCCAACATTGATTTCCAATATTTATGTGAATCATTTTTTTACTTTCTTGTATATCTAGGTACCATCTAATAGGTGACCTTCTCTATTTTGTGAAATGATAAGCTTTTCAACGATATCCAGTGCTAATGTAAAAAATATTGATGAGAACAGCTTACAATACGTTTACTAATGAATGACATATTAACGTTATTATTTCTTATCAACGAATAATATTACAGTTTAAGTACCTAAATACACGCTCTATAAATTAAAAGACATGTCATGTAATATGTACTCAGGTAGTGACCGAGGCCTCCTGTGGCCAGGACTTAAATGGCATGGCATGGCAGGAAAACAGGAGGTCGCTAGATCGATTCCAGTCCTGGTCATAGGGGGTTCGGTCACTTTTTCTGTAGTACAATATATGTCATTTCTTACAATTTATGGTTAGGTACTCGTAATTATAAATATTATGTATTTATACCACCAACTTATTAAGATAAAAGCTTGAAGTATGAATGACACAAATCATTATAAATCAAACCTACCTTCTTTATTGTCATTTATCAAAAGAGAGGGTAGGTCAAAAAAGTATCGAATCGATACAATCAAATCTATTAGTGGATTATGTCACAAAAATGTTGATCGGTTAGTCGCTTGGCACACTGATAAATAGGCTGTTAACCGTAAATTTGTGTCATGTCCGGACATGGCACAATATTGTAATCACTATTTATTGCGGTTTGAGGATATGGCACAAAAATGTATATTTTTTAAAAAGATAAAATAAGAATTTTCAAAAATCGATTACTGTTATGAACTCCAAAAAAAATATGCTATCAAGAACCATTAAAAACCGATTTTGCTTGAAAATGGATATGGCACAATTGCATTCTCAGCCGACGATATGAGTAAAAAAATTTCGGTCATAATTTCGACAGGTATAGTATTGGCACTCTCTTCACTTAGTTAACATGGAATAATTTATTTTGATTGAATACTGGTACAAAACTCAGAACCTATTGAAATAACGTTTTGCTCAGATATTGGCAAGAACACTTTCGAATCTATTTTAATAACCCACTTTAACATAGTGAACGTTAACATGCTCAAGTGCTTTCGTGTTAATCTTGGTACCTGTACCTAAACAACCCGTCCAGTCATGAGCGTCGTATCAACGTCAGTATGGTGTGCTTTAGAAATTAACCTCGCCGTGAGGTCACCAATCGCGCTGAAATCGATTAACTAGCTTTTATCGCCTTGTAGAACACTGTAAGGCTTAAATTAACCAAATATACAAAGAGGTTTACAAGGCGTGCTTTCTTTACCTATTCATCAATTTCACCTAAAAATATAGGACTTGTTACCTACGTGCTTACAATTGGCAGTACTTATTAACGTCAAATATCACACGACATTTAATGTACGCAATGTGCAATTGTGCATCATTAAAATTTTTGCACATTATATACTATACATTAAAAGAGCTATTTTTGTATGTAAGTTTATTTATTTATTTATTTTCGGAAAATTGTCTGCGATAGGCAAGGTGAAGAACGACGGTTCCGTTTAGATAATCGTTTTATTTATGTTACACTGTCCACTGTCGACAGTGTCGACATTTGGGTACCTATCCGCCCGTGGTTAATTTATTACTTCGAAAATTTGTATGAAAAGGTGTGTTTGATTTTTTTTATCGCTAATTAATTCGCTCAATTGGATTGAACTCTAGCTGTACCTTTATGTACCCATTTTTATTTTGAGTTATCTATATTTGAGCCTTTTTAGTGAAACCTCCCACTTGTAGCTTACGCCATTAAGGACGCTCAGACAGATAATTCATATAAGGATACAAGCTAATTCTGTCCTTATGGTTAGGGACAACGTGGGATGTTTCACTAAAAAGGCTCACAGTACTTATGTTATACTTCGTTCGTCTAAAATTAGGTATAGTGCGGGAAATATTATTTGACAGACTACGACTGTTATCTTACTTATTATTATGTACCTTTTGTTTTGAGTCATTAGGGTCATTGTCAGTCCGAAAAACAAAAGTTGTCCACTCGGTGGTCAAAAGTTAACAGCTTTTATAAATCTATGTTACGATTTAATTGCATAGGGCTATAGACCGGGGAACCTCGTTGTACCTTCAGTTGTTTTATCCCAAAATTAGTACAGGAATTCCTTAACTTTTGGTATGTCCACCGAAAAGACGATAACCTAAATCTGACAATGACCCATTAACAATTGAAAAGTGTTCGACTGCTGATTGTCTAGACTAGTCTTGTTTTCATAAATCAAAAGGTCATAGGTAAGTAAGTTAAGGTTAAATAATATTTCCCGAACTATACCTATGCCATCAAATAAAGTCGCTCCTGGTAATCTTATATCGGTACACATTACACATCTTAAATATTACAAAACGCATGGAGATTTAAACAGCAAAATCTCATCGAGAGCGAATTCAATCACTTCGGTACTCTCACGATGACGTGTCCAGGCTAATTTTAATATACACTTACTTATTGACACGTTCCAAAAATACACCAAAGTCTTGGCAAAACTGAACGGACGTTAACACCGCTATCAGCCGCATAATGCCCAACTTATATACCGACATAGCTACGCGAGTATGCATAGGTAAGTACGCCACAGACAGCCGCTGGTATGTATAGAGCCACTACGGCAGCGAGTGTAGCTAGCTACTCACCTATCGGTATTAAAGTACGAGTGTCGTTCTTACCGCGGGGTCGCGGTGGGATAGCACCGCGATCTAGATTTGTAGATGTTTCGCGGGAATGCCGGCCTGGTTGATTGTTTATTGGTTGGCGAGCCATAAAATGCGATGATGCACCAAGTTGCATCGACCTATCGCACCGCCTTACTTCATACCTGTTTAGTATAGGATACGGACACATAAAAAGGGCAATCCATCATTGCATAATTACAACCACGTACGGCTAATATGCGGCTAACGAATGAGCACATATGTAGTTACAGGCACAAGCAATTACATATCAAATAATAATTCCAGAACAAAGATTTCCTGCGGCACATTTGACGTAAAATAGCATTCTTCTATCTACTAATAGGTACTATCACACGGTAGATCACGTCTCATCGTAGGTTAATTTTAGGTGACCTCGAAATCGCACTAGAATGGAAACTCCTATTCGCGAAATACGATATCTCCGAACGAAATTCGAACGTGCTCTGTCTGATAAGGAGCATGTTGAAACATATATAATTTTTGTAATTGTTTAAACTTCTTGCAATTAGTTAATTGTTATTTTACAAGCTCAATCAATTTAGTACAAAGCCTTCGCGTCCGCAGTTGTCTATAAAACGAGAGAAAGGCGACTACAGTATTGTCACAAGATTAATAGCCCACAACTAACGTCGTCACATAGGCTTTGTTTGGCATGAAAGGTCTGGAGCATCGCATTGTGCGCGCGTTAACTATTTACCATTGCCTATGTGGTGTAACGGTAATAAGCGCCATTTTTAGTTGTTATGTGGTACGAGCAACTGGCAAAAGTGCAGGCAAGGTACTGATACAGACCGGCCATCCGTTCCGCTCCAACTACTTTCCACGCGACATGAGCGGCTCATAGCGTTGGAACTAACCAACATCCGATATTTAGGAACTAAAAGAAATATGAAGGCAAATTGTACCGGTCATTTAGATAGGCACCTTATTAAAACACACAGTGTCACATTCAGTAGGTACAGGTACGGATCCCATAGGTACTAAAAACTGCCAATGATACGGACCATGGGAGGGCCGTAATTGTTTCTGAATTTCTCCCCAATTTTGAATCAGAGGCCCTACCGCGAACCACAAACGAAGTGTTGCCTCCCTGTCACACTTACGTACGAATTCACAAGTGCGAGCGAGGGGCAATACTTCGTTCGTGGTTCGCGGTAGGGCCTCTGGCGTAAAGTCACTGTTTAGGAAATTATTATTATGAGTTTTTGTTAGACAAACACTACAGAGTTGTTCGTACAAATTACATAACATATTCTAATAAAACCATGGAAAAAATTACTACTTTTTGCCCAAAAATTTTATTTTTTGTTGAATTATTAACATACATGGGATTTACTATCGGTATATTGTATTTGGCTCTTGAAATCCCCTGTAATCGGTCTTATTGATTCATTCTTATTCAATCCAACACCATAATTCTATCGAAGTTTATATAGCAACGTGTTTACTTAGCATAATGTATTAAATACAATAAATTAATGTGATAATTTTCCTCTTTGCATGAAACGTGCTTTTATGTGCCATTGATTATCCTTGAGGATTAAACATTTTTATAACAACAGCAGCATTAGATGAGCCAGGTTTTAAAAACGGTTTAATTTCGTTTCAACCAAATGTCGTCGGGGTTAGTGCAATACTGCGTAACTAGCAAATTCAATTAGGCTCAATTTGAGTGACAATTCTTTGATATTTGAACTCTATCTGTTTTGGTAGTTACGCGGCATTGCACTATCCCCGACGATATCTACCTCAGTTCACTTATTACAGAAATCACGCATAACCTCTGTATGTTTGTGTTGTATTGTATACCGTCATTCGTTTTGATACTTTTCATCTATACTTACATTACAAAGTTGTGTAGCAATGATGTATCCGTCTATAATCTGAACTATAAGTAGTCATGTCAAGTCCAACCAAAGTTTGGACTACAAACCTATTTAAAATATTTTGCAAACGGGTTACTTAGGAGGTAAACACCCGTAATCGCCACGCTGGCCAAGCAAGTTGGCGATTGCAGTGCATAGTGTGTTCACTATCATCAATTGTCAATAAAAATAATGGTCAGTGACACATCAATCCCTTAATCGAATCTAACGACACCCACCGGAAGATTTGGGGTGGTGACAAAATGTATTCTTACTGCCGTCACCACGCGTGACGCGGCCAGTCCACGCAAGACTGGTCACAAAAACGTAATCATGTATATACATTTGTTCACCTTATATCATCAATATAAGATGAAAACATGTAGGTATACATAGGTTACTTAATGCCCTTGACAAGTATGCATTGTACGCATCTCAATTAAGTACGTTTGACCAACTTCTGGAGCAATAACAGCGACGCACATGTTGAGTGTTGACCGTTATACCTTAGCATCACAAGTCATAATATTTTGTGTATGTCCTGAATCATTTTAGTTAAGTCTCAATCCTTACTTTATAGAATTGTATCCCAACACCTGAATTAACCGAAGTCTTTGTTCGCAGACTGCGTCTATTTTGAGACGTCGTCGACGTCTCCGTACCAAATCCGGCGGATAGAAGAACTGAACAAGACGGCATCAGGCAACGTGGAAGCAAAAGTCATGTGCTTCTACCGGCGGCGGGACCTGCCGAACCCGCTCATACAATTAGCAGATAAGCATCAAAGTGAGTAAACGCTCTTTTATGTTGCGGTGTCGGTTTATGACACCTGTTGGCGTCGAATGACATTTATCCGATGGATATGATTCCTTGCCTATACATGAACTTGGTGTCAGGCTCAGCCCTCTGAGTCCTCTGACTCTACAAGTCGACATCCCGGACTAGTCGCAAGATTTGTGACTTGTGACGGTCGTGCTTTGAGATGGGAGATGAAAGGGAAGTGTTAGAATTGAACGGCTATGCAACCTTTTAAAAAGGGTAAGGACGGCGTGTAATATAACCAAGAAGATTGAGTGAGCCTGAAAGCTTTGCTTACGTTTGTCGAAGTGTCTATATTACTTCAGTGTCCAGAATTACTTCCTTAAGGCCGAGCCACGCCGGATACGTGTGCAGCACGTGCGCGTGTGCGTGACGTGCGCGTTGTAACTTATGTACTTAAATGCCATATTAGATGGCACACCGCTTGCGTGGCGTGGCGTACAAGCGCGCGTGACCAGCAAACGGTATGCCATCTGCCATCTACTATGCTATGACTCTAAGTACCATAGGAGTGAGTATCGTAGGTTCTGATAACTTTTCCACTGGAAGTAGACATATTCAAATACGTAAATATAACATAAAGCGATTCTCGAAACGCTGACCGCATTGCCGCATTGCATGACAATGCTTAATATTGCTGAGCGAAATATTGACGTCTTGTCACCGATGGTATCAAAAGACTGCGTAGATAATATATGTATATCTTTTTAGCGAGACTAGCAGCCGTGCGCTGGGGTCCTACAACGATTAGGAAGATCTTGCTTCTAAGCCATAATTGAATGAAAAATCGTTTTATTATCACCAGTTTTTCGGTTCAATGAAAAAATAGACCCGTAATAAGTACATGCTTATTAAAACAAACTGATCGTTACTGTGATGAAGTAAAATATGTAGAAACTAACATACAGGGTGAACGATATGAAGTGTTACCAATTTCAAAGGACTGCGATTTTTCTGTTGCAACAATTTATAACTTACTATACGTAAGAAAAATATTACATTTTGTGATTAAATTTACTTTTAGTCGACATGACTACCGTTTGCCTTGACTATGGTCTTCAAATGGTAAAAAAATATTTGCTCGCAGCACGTTTGTGATCCAGTGGAAGTGGTATGTGCCAGCGAAATACGATCGCTTTCTTCATTGCATTTATACTAGTATGTTTAGTTGCTCTCACCTTTCTCTTCAAAATAGACCAGGTAAAAAGTCCGAAACTCACTGCATTGGAGAAATGACACGTGAAATTCGGCTTTCAGTCATTTTTTGGTCTTACGAACTTTACAAGCCGAAGCTCAGTCTCGTTCTTATGTTTGCGGTCTACAACCCAAATGTTTGCGTGCCTAAGACTTCAATGCGGTGTCCAAAACATATTTCGGATAATAAGCCGCTATTACTTTGACAGACTTAATAAAATCTACTTGGTAACACTTCATTTCGTTCACTCTATAGTTATATATAATAGAACAGGTGACTATTTCAAGCAGGCTCTTGCGACGAAGAGTCTATTGTTTGATTCGAAGTTAAGAAATTGTTACGCTGTTGGGTCCAGAGTTGGAAAAAAATAATCCGATTACTTTTGTATGTGTACTTACAAATACAAATGTAATTTACAGAAGTAATCAGATCATTTTTGCATAACTCTGGCCGGGTCTGCTTTTATTCAAGTAAATATATCAGACTGGGCAAAGTTTTCTTAAATACATCAACCCCATGGCCATAAGACTTCCTTAATATTCGTGAGTTAGGAGGTCAGGACTCAGGACAGTTAACCAATTGGAGCCCAGTGAAAATCTACTGGGAAAATGTAATGATTTCATATCAATAAACCGCAGTTAGATGATTCGATACATTTTTTGTACCAAAAACATATATTTACTGTATAGTACGGTCAAATCGTATATTAAACTCGCAAAACATGTAGTAAAGCTGCATTTTTGGTATGTTATTTAGACACCATAGGGCAGTATAAAACCATATTTTGCAAGCAAAAAAAAGTTGTGCTAGCTGCGTTATACGTGAAAAACTGTGAAATTTACTGTCTATTTTTAGTTTCTGATTTTTATAAAAAAAGCCTTACGTTTTTTGACAATATGTATCAGGTAACGTTTAAAGATGAATGAATTTGTAACAAGATGAGATAACATGCATTACCGTAGGTCTTATAGTTTCAGAGATTTGCGACTTCTTAAAAGTACTCATTTTTGTAAGCTAGCGTTATTTTGAGTTATGCTAACGTTTTCGGCTTAATATCGCCTCACCTAATTATGCTACGAAAAACATGCAATAATGACCATATAGCGCACTTAATATTCTTTCGTTAAAGGGTAATATCATGTCAGCAAACTTTGTAATTGAAAATAGAAACGCGTAATTCAAAAGGCAGTAGGTCCGCTATCTAAGTTTTTCATACAAATCGCAAGTCGTGTTGCAAAGCTGCAATTTTAGTATATTATATAGGCCCTATAAGGACGTACAAAAATGCATATTACAAGAAAAACAAAAAAGGGATTTCGGCATAGGACGAAAAAAACTGAAAAAATATTGGACTTCTTTTACTTTTTGACGTTTAATTAAAAAACTATTATCTTTTTGATACTAATTGCTACAAAACTATGAAAGAATATTAAATTTGAAAGGATTTGAGCTACCTTGCATTACCCTAAATTATATAGATTTAGAGATACGACATTTCAAAATGTGCCCTTCATTAAGTTAAGAAAATAAATGCATGTTTTGAAGCCTCGTATACCCCCAACTATAAGACTTACAGTAATTGTTATCGGCTCAATTTGTTCCAAATTTAATGTAGTAGTTACTTTTTTTTCTTAGCGCGAACGTTTTGCCAATATTTAGTGAATAGCTTTAACGTAACCTAAAATTTGTTTATGTTTTGATAAAAGGGAACTTTATGAAATATCGTATCTCAAAATATATATAGCTTACGGTGATGCAACGTAGCTCAAATCCTTTCAAATTTAATGTTCTTTCTTAGTTTTATAGCAATCAGTATCAAAAAGATAATAGATTTTTAGTTAAACGTCAAAAACTAAAAAAAGTGCGAATTTTTTTCCGTTTTTTACGTCCTATGCCCAAATATTTTTTTTGTTTTTCTTTTAATATGCATTTTCGTATATATCTATAAGGCCTTTATAATATACCGAAATTGCAGCTTTGCAACTCGACTTGCGATTTGTATGAAAAACTTAGATAGCGGGCCTCCTGTCTTTGGAATTTCGGGTTTACACTTTCAATTACAAAGTTCACTGACCTAATTTTACCCTTAAATTAAAGAATATTAAGTGCGCTATAAGGTCATTATTGCATGTTTTTGGTAGCATAATTAGGTGAGGCGATATTAAGTCGAAAACTTTAGCAAAACACAACATTTTATCTAGTTTACAAAAAGGGGTACTTTTTAAGGTCTCGAATCTCTGAAACTATAAGACCTACGGTAATGCATGTTAGCTCAACTTGTTGGAAATTTATTAGTCTTTAAACGTTTATTTACATATGATATCAAAAAACGTGAGGTTTTTTAAATAAAAATCAGAAACAAAAAATTGGCCGTAAATTTCGCAGTTTTTCACGTACTACCCAGCTAGCACAATTTTTTTTGCTTGCAAAATATGGTTTTATACTGTCCTATGGTGTCTAAACAACATACCAAAAATGCAGCGATACTACTTGATTTGCGAGTTTTGGGGTAAAATTATGTACGATTTGACCGTACTAGTAGGTAATTTTACATTTTTATTGGTTCATATTATAATTGCCTTGAAAAAGTAATATCTAACTAGAACACAGTCCTTGAAATGCAAATTAGTAATAACATTATTTGCTATCGATTTTCGTAACAGTCACGCACGGCGCCTGTCGTCGCCGACTAAGACAGCAGTTTATACCGAATAGTTTTACGATGGTAATACATAACATGTATTACAGTGCTCAAATTGGCCACGTCACATGGGCCCATATGGGCTATCGCACGTGTGTTTCTCAGCTATAAATAGTGCAATATCCTACCTCTCTATAGACTATAACAGTCTCATCTGTGTTAGATACATTACATCTTTGGATTTCATTGCAATACAAGATAAAAATAATAAAAATGTTGATGTAAGAAAAGCCATGTAAAAGTTAGCTCTTGTTTTATTTGTAATGCAATCAAATTAGGGCACATCACCAAAACTATCCTTTGTTTGGAAATATTGACTTTATTATTAAATTGATTAACTAGACAGAGGTTTCGTTTTCATGTCCGCACCATCTTAACGTTATCTTGGAGACCGAGAGAAATCTAGGATAATGTATCTATGTCTTTCTAACATATATATATAGCTTTGTTCTAAAATCGTAATCTACTCGCTTTATGATACGTTGTAGAGGTTTCAAATGTACTGAAAAACGTACGATACACGTGCGAAAACGAAATTCGTAACTCGTGTCGATTTAAAGCACTCCCTTCAGTCGTGCTTTAATTTTGCGTTTGCACCAGAGATGTGCGAGAATGTGTTTCCATACAAATCGACTCGAGCAAGGTGTCATTTGTATGGAAACACATCCTCGCACATCTCTGGTGGAAACGCAGCCTTATATCGAAATTTACTATTCCATTGATACCCCTCACGATTATGGATGTCGAAAACAAAAAACTATGTATAGAGGGCCCCACCCCCATTTTTTAACTTTATAGTATCTTAATTTTGTAGCGGTTTCATACCTACAAAATATATCCTTATCAAATTTCATTACTGTAGTACCTTACCTACTTATGGTTTACGAGTAAATAGGCTGTGAATGTGGGTTTGCACAAAATGAGCGAATGCTCATTCTATCCCCCACTCTACGAAATCAACGGAATTCGACTAATTACGTTTTGTGTAACGAACGAATTTCGTAGAGTGGGCATAGAATGAGCATTCGCTCGTTTGTTGTAAACTCACTTTGACAGACGGACATGACGAACTATAAGGGTTCTAGTTTTGATATTTTGACTACGGAACCCTAAAAAATACTACACAACTTTGCTAAAAGATATTGCGCCTCTTATTAAAATAGAATTTTAGCATAATATTAATGGTCATAATACGTTATTTAGGGCGTTAATACAAATAACCCTATATTGTTATTGTCAGCATAACTCGCAGTTAGGTACTTTGGGCACGTTTCTGTAGGTACACTAAGTCATTATAGTGGCACTATGTTTAGGTTTTAGACTCAGATCGATCATGTAGTAAACAAAGATGAAAATAACTCCGTTTATAAGAGCAGTTTCACAGATGTCGACTTTTCAACATCATCTAAATATGCTGATTCTGGTGATTTCACTCCCGTGCCCTACGTCCGTCCTGCCTTTGAACAAGTAGTGCATCATTCCTAGTTGTACCGAACTTAGCTGTAGTAGGCCAAATGGTAATTCCGTGTTACACAGACATTTCATAAAATTTTGATTCGCAGTAAACGTTTCACATAATATTTTAGTAAGTACTTATATTTTTAGTACTAATGTTATTGTTTTTTTGACTATTGAATGAAAAATGAAATAAACACAGGAAAATGTTTCAAGGAATAAAACTACTTATGGAAACTGATAAACTCGCGTATATTAACCAACTTTAACTTCATGATGACAGTCATCCGCAGACCACGAACCCTGTAAAGTGTTCGAAACGTCGGAATGAAGTGAAAGTTAGTTAGTATTAGTATACGCGAGTTTATCCGTTTTCATAGTTTTATTTCATGTGTAATCCTCGCGGTAACCGAAGAAAATAATTATTATGTTGTCAATTTTTTTATTCTGTAGCGATTTTACACTACTTTCCATATGGCATTACTCAACGATGAAGCAGAAATGGGCTTAGATTCTTATAGGGTCATAAAGTCCAGTTCTTGTAGAACTGATTGTAGTAGTAACTGTTTTCACAAATTGTATTGCATCCAATTTTTTCTTATGGATGATTATAGATATCAACGTCTTTTAACAGGCATTCCCTAATTTCAACCATTTCACTAATGTGGTAAGTCATAGAGAATTATAATAAAAAGTTTTATATCAGGAAATTCGGACATCCTTAGGTATCCATACGACTCAATAGAAAAAAATCAATATAAACATTTTTCTTTAAAAAAAATCTAGTCTTAATGGACTACCCAAACCTTAAATTCCGAAAACTTTAAAATGTTGGTTCAATTGTATTAAAAATTTGTACACATTATCATAAAGAGTTAAAAAAGGCGATAATTAAAACAAAAACGGCAAAATTGATACAGTTTCCTAGAATCTAGAAACTTTCAGCATGACCCATGTATTATGTAACCATAGGAAAATGTCCCGTGTGAAGAAAATGTAGTAGGTAGGTACCTAATGTAAATTATGAAATATGATATGATATGACAAGACTGTCGAATAATCGAATAATGTCAGAACTTAATCGAATATCATAAAGTCACGCGCCGTTGATCAATAAAGGCACGGAAGTGGCCTTTTATTTTTAACATATTTCCGCTTTATAATTGAACTATCGTTTTTTTTTATGTACACCATAATATTCGTAGTTTGTGTGGCTTTAAACGGAGTAGTCGATCTTTAAGATGTGTTATGTTAATAGTGAAGAGGCAGTTTTTGCATGAAATCATTGGAGCAAGTAGCCGTTATGTTCGCTCAGAGTTATAATTCACTGATAAGCCGCTGATAACAGATCTGTCAACAGCGCGATGTAAGCTATTATGTTAACTATTTCACGGTAGCCCGTGTGTTTGGTTAGCTTATGGTGGTCCCACATTGGTGTTACAAAATGTTATATAACATCATCTTCCTCTCTTTGACATTCTAGTATTGTATAACATTGTCCTTGTTACACTTTGTTTTATAACGTTGTTTATATTACAGAATTAACATCCAATGTAAGAGCTAAAAAACATTGATTGGCTGTGGGGATATAGTGATTAATCAAACCATTTAGTCGAAATATAAAAAAATATTACTCCATATAATATATTCTAGGTGTATTTTAAGGCTATTAATAGCAATCATTTCGCGTATACGCAAACCAAACAAAGAACGCGGAAGCATTCGACGATCGACAACTGCACCACCACATGCAAACGTAATCTAAAACTAGTAATATTGTCCATCTACTTATTTTAGCAACATACTTATTTATAACGAATTAATTATCATTCCTACCGGAATTATACTTACCCATTCCTTTTCTAAGAGAGTATACCACCGTAACGTTATAGCCTCCTAGAATTACCTACATACAATCCATATATGGATAGTTGTATTGTATGTATACTTATTCACGTGTAGAACGTCGAGATTATGTTCGGCCATTGTTGTGTGCCGGTCAAACTAATACATGTTCCCCACCTCCCTGTTCGAATTACCGAACTCACCCTTTGATTAACCGTCGAATTTGAAAAGCACCGGTCGCTGGTACAGTTGATACGCAGCGAGCTGACGACTTTAATCAATTCAAATTGAAGCCGAAACATTCATCTCATCGACTTTCATTAGACGACCCTCTACCTGAGCACTATGTACCTACAACTTTACAGACGCCAAAGTACTGCTCTTATACATTACATGTACATAATGTCATATACATATGTATATCACTGGTATCGTGAGCTTAAAATTCGTCGTTGAGCTTTGCTTATTTGTCTGATTACATATACGTTAGGTAATGTGCAATATACGTATGGAAGCCCTACAGGCTTTAGCGAACTGCCTTGCATTTCAGGATTATATTTCAATTATAAACATATTCTGGGGTTATCAGACTTATAGTACAGTCAGGGGCATAAATATATATACAATTTTAGACCTTATGCTCCAGATATAAGTAAAAAAATTTATACATATTTTTACCCTTGACTGTACATAGTAAATTGTGTAGCACATAGTAAATTGTATTGAACATGTTATATAATGATTACTAATAGTTATCACAATTGTTTAATATTTCTTTTGCTATGGAAACATAAAAATTGGCATGTCTAGTCTAGGAAATAATTTTGTATTTATAAAGGATATTCATTGAAGTGTTATGGCATTAATTTATTAGCATCAGTTGTCACTTGTCAGCTACTAAAACGGCGCGAGCAGCGGTCAGGGGCTGACCATGTATTCCTATCGCCTGCCCAGCGCATGGTGTCAGGCCATCCAGTATCACTGATCTTCGAACATGCATTGTCGATACTTTTAAACTGGTTCTCCCCAGGACATGAGCTCGGTTTGCGGTAAGAATAGGCTATGGTCGAGTTTTTAAACGATCCCACGGTTTACCCGCGCCGACCGCTGCCCGATCCGAGCACGCGTCTTGATTTATTCACTTCGTTTTCTAACAAAAAACATAAACTTATCTTTATGGTATGTCGGTTCTTCTTTGTTTACGGTTAAACGTTTGTCTCAAATCAACGCGAAGTATAAATTTGATTTATTTTAGTATCATATGAGCATATAATATCTGAAAGAAAACCATTTAAGTTGGTGCACCGGGAGGAACTCTGAAATCTGATGTGAAGATGATAAAGTTATAAAGGCAGGGAAGTACTTCTATTATATCTTAAAAGATGTAGCTTATATGGTAATTATGACTTGGTGATTTGGCTTTTAACGCACTTACACACTTGATAGAAGATGACGGCAACGACGCCAAACTATAGAAATAAGACCATCATAAGTTTTAAAAACACCTGAGATAAAGTATTTCGGTAACCGTCGGTTCGTACGATGCAAATCATCCTTCAGAGCAGCGATTAACCCTATTCTCACCTGAAGTGAAGAAAAGGTCGGAGTTCACTGGTTCAGTAATAGCCCTATCCCACTCACTTCTACCTTTTACTTGGATAATATCTAGAATCTTATTTTATATTCACGACAGTTCAGATTGCGATCTTAGTATAAGAGATCAGTGCACAATTTACCGGTCAGAGGGCCCACTGCAAACTTCGAAAATCGTAATTTTCAAGCATATGTCTCTGTCACTCCGATGGCGGCTTCGTTGGATTGACAGGGACAGATGCTCGAAATTTACGGTTTTCTAAGTTCGCGGTAGTTGGCCAGCCTTAAAAGCATGTTAGGTAACTGTTTAAATCCTAGTGCCTCGGTACAGTCCGTACTTGGGACACTCAATATCCATTGATAGGTACATCCTGTTAAATTAGGTTTACTCGTTATTTAAATATACCTCTTCGTTAAAATAGACGTCTGGCCCTGGTGTTGGTGGTTTTGAAGTAGTTAATCTTTGACAGTGGTGCTTACTTAAGAAGACATGAAAATTTATGTTTTAAAGACATGCATGAAACATCATGCGGCCTTTTCAATATAAGAGCAAACATACGAGACAAGAAAATGTGACCGAGTTGACCCCCGCTAGACGAACACCTACTACGCACCGAGAATCACAATAAGTCGTTACGGCGCAAGTTCGTAGACATCCTTCATGTGATTCTTTCTAGTAATAAAAATAGCTTGGGAGACATCAATACTCGGCAAGTTGTATTCTAAACTCCTAACTGGATGCCTCCCCGGCCGCCCCTCCCGTATCGACCGTGGCGCCCTCATCTCGCAGGTACACGCAACACTTATCCCGGTTTTAATTGTCGCCATCGCCACGCACCGATGACCTGCGCCTTAAAACTCCAATACCCGGCACCGTTACGTTGCCTGCTCATGCAACCGAAACTTGAATTGTGTTTAAGCATAGATGAAAACAATGCGACCCCAATGCTAGCTAAATTATATTCTTCGAGACAAGAATTTGACTACATTTAAATTATTTCGTGACAAGAAGCTTGCTAGTATCGCACAATCAAACCAATACGTGATTATATTGTACACAGATAACTTAGATTAACAGAGAGATATTGTCTGTCTGTTGATTTAATTGAAAACCTGATGAATATGCCTCCGCTCATCGGCCAAAGCAAACTCTTGTGTTGATTGTAGCTTGTCTATCTATATATTCACAAAACAGTTTATCCGTTCAGTAAGCCTCTTCTACTTTAACAGGCCTCTATATTCGTGACCGTTGAAGGTAATCAGGGGTCCGACGTCCCGTTTGGTAACGGCTCTGGAGGTCAAAAGATTGAAATAGTCTCAAGTTTCGTTTCAACACAGGCATCCTTTAGCTTACCCTTGTTAAGAATTAACAGACTTGCAAACATTACATCTCGTTAGGATATCAGTTATGATTATGACTTAGATCGTTCAAACGCCAGTTAGATTTGTTTGTAAACAAATTAAAAAAGCGGCCAAGAGCATGTCTCTTCTATCAAAATACATATAACTATTATAGACAAAATTTAGCTGTAGTTAAAAAACTCAATAAGGACTCCATTCTCCTATACTTATTTTATCACGTTTTTAGGGTTCCGTAGCCAAAACGGAAACCTTATAGATTCGTCATGTCCGTCTGTCACAGCCGATTTACTCGGAAACTATAAATGCTACAGTAACGAAATTTGGTAAGGATATGTGTTGTATTAAATTATCTCCTATAGTTTTTGAGGTAGGTTGATTTAACTGTATTTTTTTAATAATGAATTCATAGTGGTACGGAACCCTTTGCGCGCGAGTCCGACTCGCACTTGGGCGGTTTTTTGTAGTTATTTTTACAGATCTATAAGATGATATGTCACAAGTATTTACAACAAAAAATAGGTACCTATTTAATTACATGTATGCCCCGAATAAAAACTTTTTCACCACACTGCTCGTCAACACGCGGTTTGTCCTTCAATTTCAGGGCGCAAAACTGTGTTTTAATCTCTAGAGGTTAAAGTAATTTTTTTTAAATCTTCTGGATAGACTAAAGCAATAACTTATACGGCCTGAGAGTGCAATAAGCTTTTCAATAGTTTCAAACAGATTCATACACATGAACCTTTCATAATATTATATTCAACATGCTAAAATCCAAATTAAATACCACATTTTGGTGTAAAAGGCCTTTAATTAAAAGTTCTAAAAATACGACAAATAATAAAAACAATAGGAAAATGAAAGTGTTGACACTATGCAAATTTCAGAACGCATCCGAATATTTTTTTCTTTTAAAATTTAAACGAGTTCTGTCGTGTTTTGTTTTCTTTCATTGGTGATATCTTAGTTTAACATACTTAAGTGGCTTTGGGGTAATTGCGAGATGCGAAAGTGGGATAGTTCCAAAAATTACAGAAAAGTCGCCAATAACTACATGAGTCTCGTTTTGGAATTATCCTGAATTTTTAAGCATTGCCATGCCAAGATAAATATTTGAGGTTATTGTTTTATTATTTGTTTATTTTTTGGAAGTTGAGGACTTGCAAATAAATACCTTCTAATTTGTTATGTTTGAGTTTTATTTCGCATGTTTCCTCGCTTTAGTGTGGTGAAAAATGTTGTGTTTCACTCGGCAGCAAAGCTGGTTCAACTCTCGTGCCTTAAAACCCTAGCATCGCTCAAGATTCCATTTTATGAACCACTCGCTGCGCTCGTGATTCAAAATCTGGAATCTTTCGCTTGCTCGGGTTTCAATATTTGCACGAGAGTTAAACAATCACTTTGCTCCCTAGTAAAACAAATAACAATTTTTTGCCACTTTACACCTAGTAAGTGGCGGCGCACAAAACTCACGTCTAGCTGGTTATATCATCAATAACATCATGATCCAATTTATAGATTAGATACTGAGTAAAAGCGCTATGAATGTGAATTAGTATCAGAATTTGTTGACTGACTGACTGACAGGCAGATGAACTATACCACTAATTGGAGTTCGAGGCCAAAGAAACTACGAAAATATTGCCACAACAATGAAATGTTCTTACAATAGTAAATCCTTATTTTCTAAAAACAGACATTGAGATATCTTATTTATTGGTAATTTTAATTCTTTAATTTATAGAAACAATATTATTTACTTATTTTCACATAAATATAAGATATTTTAATAAAAACTTAATTATCCGCAGTTATTAGTAACAAAGTTGATATTGCGCTGGTATCACCTCAGGTGCTAATAACATTTGGTACAGCAATTTAACTACACATAAATGAAAACCCTATTTCTGCATACGTTTAGAAAATTGCAGAATAATACTTTGTAGCGTGCTTTATGTTCAAATTTCGTATTCGTAAAATTCCTTTGACCTACAAATTTCTTTGGTTGTGCTATAGTTCTCCATCTAAATTATCATACAGATCTAACGTTTTGGTTTCTTCCATATGTTATTAAGAAGGCGACCCTCTTGGTCCAGCCATGTTTAGCTTCGCCATACACCCCATCATAAAAAAAAAAATTCCAAATTAAATATACTGTGTGAAATCTTTCACAATGATACAAAATCATATTTTCTGGATCTACTCATGATTACAGCCAAGTTTTACTATGGGACCATCTTTGAAAAAGTTATCACAAAATCTACACCTCCATACAAATTGTGAAACCAGCTGTCGCTAGTTACAATCGAGTAGTCATTAATATGTAGGTATGTACAAAAAATAAAAAACATTGATGGTTGGTATTGCAACGCTTTTGAATGTGTATATTAAATAAAAAGGTGTACAAACATTACAGGGGTATACATATGTTTTTATTAGGAATTATTTTAAATAAATAAATTAAACGACAAAAAGGTTGTCGAAACCTGAAAACTTTATTTGACAATGACATAAGAGACTTTGACAGATTTGACAGTTACGTATCTGTCGTAGTTTCTTTGGCCTCGAACTCCAATTACTGGTATAGACGAAACTATAAGGAAGTTTACAGAACTTGAATGAGAGTACAAGTCATGGCTAAAAATATGTGTACATTACAGAAAATATGTCCATGTTATAAGGATCAAAATAGATAGACATATTTCAGAGCCCACCGCACCGTACCGGAGTTTTCTCTTTACTTGTGCTAATATTGTTTGTCAGTTGATGTTTCCACGTCAACAAGACGATTGGTTCGCGAATGTATTGGAAAAGCAACTGTTAGGGTAAAAACACCGCTTCATCACTAATACATAATTTATTAAATGGTTAACAAGGCAATCACACAGTAATTTTAAGATAGAGTCACCGCGACGCGCCATATCCGTGTAACGTCCGTTGACAGCTCGACCGACGCCGTAGTGAAGTGACATGCCGGTACTACCGCTAGTGTTGTACCGGGCTAATTTCCTTACAGTTCGGCCATTCACTGACCAAACCTTCGGCCCGAAGGTCAATTCTTCAGGTCTTCACAGAAGCTCACCGTAGGCCGCTAACTTTCACAGCCCCAGCACCCAAATTGTGTGACTGAAGTCTCATAGGTTCAATACACTGCGAATTGAACAAATGCATTTTAAGCGTAACGCATACACAGGTCTTGAATGCCATGAATCTATAACATGTGCGACGTTCCGTCGTCCACGAACCGATTCGTCGATTTCGTCAGTGTCAAGCGTAACATGGACAGACAGACAAGATATGTTCAAATGACGATGTACCTTTTATCAACTGGGCTTATTATAATTGTGCTAATGTGGAGTGGCAAGAACCAGGTCAACCCCCTTTTTTTTTAAATCTTTAGTATAGTCAGTATACAAATTTTAATACTTTCATTGAGCGATTCCAAGATTAAAGTGATATCATTTACTTGCATGATGTGCAATTAATGAAAACTCTTTTTCTTTTTTTTTGACATTGAACTTGTAAATATATCGCCATTATGTATGAGACTATTATGCACTTAGGACAGCGCCATCTAGTAGCATTTTTTAAAGGATTAATGACATTAATAAAATAAATGTAACATCATGAAATCAGTCAAGTGTTCGCTGGCTAATTGCGAATTTGTTTGATTATACACAGTACAGACAGACTTACGAGTAACATGATATCATTGATTTTTGAATAATCACACAATTACTGATGTACACATTCCTCGAATGATGAATGTTATAATGCCAATAAAGTAATGGAACAAGCTCACAGTTGTATCCGGCGACGTAGAGCGCCTTGGGATGACTGCTTGTGTCCGTACTAGTCACCGATGACTCGCGCAGAAGCGCGTACATAGCCGCTCCCGCGCCTGGGTTACGGCGAAGTCTGCCAGTGCGGTGAATTCGTCAACTGACGCGTTCCGGCAGCAATGCGTAAGACCCGCTGCGTGCACCTTACATATACTCAGCTAGACAAACAGGCGCCCGTTTCCAGGCTTGCCCTGCTAAGGAATGAGGTTAAAACAACACGATATAGGGTCATAAAACATATGAATTAACTGCCAGATCGCAATGGAACCAGTATTTGATATAGACCGCCAGCCCAAATGTTTTATCCAGGACCGCCACTGAGGCGCCAGCCCACATGTATTATCCAGGACCGCCACTGGGGCGCCAGTCCACATGTATTATCCAGGACCGCCACTGGGGCGCCAGTCCACATGTATTATCCAGGACCGCCACTGGGGCGCCAGTCCACATGTATTATCCAGGACCGCCACTGGGGCGCCAGTCCACATGTATTATCCAGGACCGCCACTGGGGCGCCAGTCCACATGTATTATCCAGGACCGCCACTGGGGCGCCAGTCCACATGTATTATCCAGGACCGCCACTAAGGCGTCAGTCCACATGTATTATCCAGGACCGCCACTAAGGCGTCAGTCCACATGTATTATCCAGGACCGCCATGGAGGCGCCAGTCCACATGTATTATCCAGGACCGCCACTAAGGCGTCAGTCCACATGTATTATCCAGGACCGCCACTAAGGTGTCAGTCCACATGTATTATCCAGGACCGCCACTAAGGCGTCAGTCCACATGTATTATCCAGGACCGCCATTAAGGCGTCAGTCCACATGTATTATCCAGGACCGCCACTAAGGCGTCAGTCCACATGTATTATCCAGGACCGCCATTAAGGCGTCAGTCCACATGTATTATCCAGGACCGCCATGGAGGCGCCAGTCCACATGTATTATCCAGGACCGCCACTAAGGCGTCAGTCCACATGTATTATCCAGGACCGCCACTAAGGCGTCAGTCCACATGTATTATCCAGGACCGCCACTAAGGCGTCAGACCACATGTATTATCCAGGACCGCCATGGAGGCGCCAGCCCACATGGATTATCTAGGACCGCCATGGAGGCGCCAGCCCACATGTATTATCTAGGACCGCCATGGAGGCGCCAGTCCAAACGTATTATCTAGGACCGCCATGGAGGCGCCAGCCCAAACGTATTATCTAGGACCGCCATGGAGGCGCCAGTCCAAATGTATTATCTAGGACCGCCATGGAGGCGCCAGCCCAAATGTATTATCTAGGACCGCCATGGAGGCGCCAGTCCAAATGTATTATCTAGGACCGCCAAGGAGGCGCCAGCCCAAACGTATTATCTAGGACCGCCATGGAGGCGCCAGCCCAAACGTATTATCTAGGACCGCCATGGAGGCGCCAGCCCAAATGTATTATCTAGGACCGCCATGGAGGCGCCAGCCCAGATGTTTTATGTGACTAAAGAATCAGATCACAATTAATAGTTAAGTAACAATAGTTGGCAACAAAATATAAACGAGATCTCATACACCGTAACACCACCAAGTTCTTAATCGAGGAGTAACCTTACGGGCAATTACAATGTCATTTGATTTCACAGGCAGCCTAGGTCTCAACCAAGGAGCAAGTGAATAACTAGAATTGAGATCTTATTTGAATGATAGCAAGACTCTTTCGCAATAATATCAACGGATAACATAACTCCGAACTCATACACCACCTAGCACTTAAGTTAGGAGCAAATAATCAACTGCCATAACGACAATGTTAAAGTAACTCATAAGTTTAGATGTCTCCCTTCCGATTTATGGAGAAATAGCAGGTGTCAATAATGTAATAATGAGCCATTCAGAAAACGATAAAAGACACACTTTTAAATTTATAATAGTGGGCAACATCAGCACCAAACTATAAATTAGGATGGACGTGTTTCATTAACTCAGGTACCAATCTGAGTATTTGTGAACATATTCCTTTTATAGTGAACACTGTAATATGTCATATCATCAGCCTATCCCAGTCCACTATGATGACACTGCTGCCCAGCATGAATCTACTATCATGAATGGTCATATAACGCTGTATAACCAAAGCATTTTTCATTAGACAAAATTCATCAAACCTGCAAAAGATTGAGTCATTATCATTAAACCACAAGGCAAGAATCACCTCTTCCAATTAACTCAGTTCTTAATCTGAGAATTCTTGAACATCATCATTTCATAGTGAACATTGTACACTAAGAGCATTCATATAGGTACATGCTGGATTCAATAATTAAACCTGTGAAAAGAATTCTCTGCATGTCATCATATCATCGTAGTGTACTTTATAAGAAACAGGATTTGCTATGTAAACCACAACATTTCAGTAACTATATTCTGTAAGAGACACAAGTTCATAAAATGGTATATAACAATAACACCAGTCCATAAGTCCCATGATAATAATCATATGGAACTTGGCTGTTCACTTCCAAGCAGCTCCATAAAAGGTAAGCACATTGCAAAAATTCCTTAAATATGTTTTGTTGATTCAATAGATATAAATTTAAATAGTATTACCATTTATCAAGGTTTGCCACATTGAGGGTTCGTATTATTGAGGTTCCCATGTATTTAAAGAAACTATATGTACTGCACAAATGTATCATACCCAACACAGCATCTCTGTAACTGGACAAATTATAAAGCACTGAACACATTTATTGTGTGCAATTGTCATATACATAAATGTATTGTTCATGATGCGTCTTGCATAATTGTAATACATATCAGTTATACCTTGAGGGTGAAATGAATATTAAATTGTTAAATAATGAAGTGGCCTCAACTGAACTTCTCATGTAACTGGCAACTTTAATCATTATGATGATGATGAATAACAGTGAATAGGTTAGAATCATTAAACATTTTAAATAAGCAATTTACCTTGTAGGTTATGCATTCTTCCAACAGATCATTTTTCAACTTCCAATGAGAAACAAAAACACCATAAGTCAATATGCCAACTGCACTTACCCAAATCTTAGATAAGTAAATATTATTGATATCATTTTATCCATTTCATTGTAAGTGATGTAGCAGTATAATACCTCAGACACTTCTGTGAAAGACTTGAAAGTTCAAGATAATCTAAGTTTATTTAAGTAGCTGTTCGAAAACATGCATCTGAAATATAAGGTTAAAACCAGATAGCGGATGACTTGATGAGCCAAGAAGGCATGTCACTGTTGTACCGTTGCATGACAATGTCTAACCAAAGTATTCATTGCATCAATCTCTGTATAACAAAGCTGATAATGGTGATGACTTTGTAGTAGGTATACTAAACATTTGCATTAGATGCCTGAATCAGGCATTCATATTTCACGCCTTACATTAAGTCCTACTTGTAATAGGTACTTGTATGTTTAAAATCCAAATAAGTATTTTCCCATACTAGAAACAACAATTAATAGGAATTCAATGTCTTATATGTGCACGAGTGTACTTATTGCAAAATGGTAGAATTTCATAATAAAAGAGTTATTACCATTTTGTTGACTTCAATGTTAATATTGCATGTAGGTGTAGTGGGAAGCTATACACCATATTGACAAATTAATGAGTTCTTAAGGTGAAGACCTATTTTTGTAGTAGACTGTACACAAATAGAATGCACAGTTCATAACCTGTACTGACTAATATATGGTCACATATTAAGAATAACAAGCATAGCATGTTTATGCTTATTTCATATCATTAGGTATGAAGTATTATGATAATTACTAAAAAGATGAGAGAGAGTATGATCATTTCATCAAATTCTTGTGAATGAACATGGCATAGGTTGTAACAAATTATGAATGTTGTTCACTTTGTACATTCCACAAAGATGTAGAAGATGATACCATGTTACTAAAATATCTTCTAAGTTATTTAAGTATCACAGACTATAGTTGGCCTGTTCCTAATTGAACGGCTTGGCTTTCATAGTATTCCACATTCATAGGTAAATAATAATTGAAATGTACCTAAGATAAAACTCACAAACCAAATCAATGCAATACACTTGTCCATACATACTGAACAGTACAATTAGTATGAAACTGTCAAAATTATTCTATACAGTTTCCACTCTTTCTCTTCATGTAAACAAGGAACTTATTCAGGAGAAATGGTGACCAATCTGTCAATATGATACTAAACTTGACATATATTAAAATAAGTTAAGACTCACCGTTAAATGTACACTTTTTTTTTTATTCGGCTCTTACCTTGGGACTTCAATTAATTAAATCCAACTAAATAATGGGATTACTAAGTTCCAACATTTATGCATCATACAACAATCCACCTGTTATTCCATGGTACATTGCTTTGATTGTGTTATGCCTTATGCAGCACTGTTGCAGCTCTGGGTATACTATGGTATACTAGTACCATTAACTTGTAGTTTGTTCTTGGTCCACATAAATGTAATATTTAGTGCTTACTATAAATCTGAAAACATATCAAAACACACACCACACAACCGAGGCACCCTTTTAAGATTATCTTCAACCTGTGCATCGCGCACCGGTTTTTTTTTTATATTTCTTATCTGCCTCTTTGTAACAAGCTTACCGTGCGTAATATTTAGGAACTCTGTTAAGAGATGAATTCACATTAGCCACAGACCTACCACGATAAGTTACCATGACGACGAAGTTACCGGTTACCTTTACGCGAAGTACTTTGTATGATTGCGTCGTTTATTATTAATACTATAGCAATAATGCATTTAGTAGAATTGGTGCATTCACTCATTAGAATCAGGTGAATCCAAGTATTTCAATCACAACAATGGGACTCCGATACCAGCGGAATAGATTGTACCCATTTTGGTCAATTCAACTTTAGTAGGCGTATGATAATATCTCACTTCTGAAGCTGTTAGGGTAAAAACACCGCTTCATCACTAATACATAATTTATTAAATGGTTAACAAGGCAATCACACAGTAATTTTAAGATAGAGTCACCGCGACGCGCCATATCCGTGTAACGTCCGTTGACAGCTCGACCGACGCCGTAGTGAAGTGACATGCCGGTACTACCGCTAGTGTTGTACCGGGCTAATTTCCTTACACAACATATGCGGTCATATATTTTAATAATAGAGGTACGAAAGTTTATAGTTATGGATAAAACGTCCGTGGCATACAGATTACTGACAGACGATTATGACTAAGCATTTCCGTTTTTAGGGTTCCGTAGTTATTATTTTAGCCACAGAACTCTAAAAAACTGTCTAAGTTATAAGCTTATTTATTTTTACCTTAACGATTACCCTAATTTTATTATTTAACTGATTCATTTCTTACTGTACAGGGTGGCCCATTCAAATCTGTCAGTATGGGAAAGTCTGAAACTATAAGACACACGAAGATTTGTTCTTAGGAACCAAGTCACCAATTATGATAAAAAGAAAAACTGCGTTGATAAATATGAAAAATAAAAGTTTTTTTTCTTAAGATTTATACAATGAACACCTAGTAAAATAAATGTAAGTACGTGAAAACAATGAATTCCATTCATTTTAGTCATCATGTTTCTTAGAGACATTTATTGCTTAAGACCTACACAAACGATATTTGAATAGAAATAGTGTAGATTTATTTTTACAAAACAACCGTGCTCCCTAGCTGGGTACAGAGTTTTTTTTTTTTTTCAAATGTATGAATGCAGTTTTTCTTTTTATCAAAATCGGGGACATGGTTCCTAGGAACAAATCTTCGTATGTCTTATAATTCCAGACTTTCCCATACTGACCGATTTGAATGGGCCACCCTGTATATTTCACTTTTGGATATACACTCTTTTTACTGTTATTTTACAACAGAAATAAAATGGCGTGTTTTGTATATGTATGTATGTATGTATTATTAATTATTATAAAACAAAACAAAAATTCATACATATAGTATATGTATCCATTTTTGCTGTGATCGTAGCGGGCAACAATGTATGTATTACATAATATTATATACATGGTTACTCGCCATGATCACGTGATGATCTTGGATAAATTAGTTAGAGATGGAGGTATAACACACATTGGACAAGCGATAGAACACACATAAGTAGTCGAAAATTTTGGACGCCACTTGTGGTGCCCATCACTACATAGTACCTAACTACTTATAAAAGAAAGTCGCTATCTGTCCGTTCCTAGGTTACATCTTTAAAACTACTCAACAGATTTCGAAGCGGTTTTCTTAATAGATAGAGTTAGAGTCATTCAAGGAAGGTTTTATAGTATCAGAATTGGACACATGCGGAGCAGGGGTTCGTTGCTTTGCTGTTTATGTATAAATGTTGCCATTGCAATGTAACCAAAGAGAATTAATTGACACCAATTCGACGTGAAACCTAAGAATGTTAAGTGTTATTCAATTTTAAAATTCATAAAAAAATTACGCTTGTCGCTCGTATCTTGTAAACGCTGATTTTAAGCTGTTGCTTTGGAATACAATTCTAAAATTATAGATATAAGTTCTATGGAGTTATAGTTTATTTGGTAATGAAATGAAAAACCGAACCCGGTTATCCAAATTTATTTTTTATTTACTATTCTTATCAATTGTTATCCGTTTATTTCACTCGTAGATAAAATACGTAAACTAAAGACGCAAATATTTAAGATTTATGTAGAGGACCTAGTGTGATTCACCGTTTAGTAGTTTCATTTACTTTTCGTGCCTTCCATTTGCACTAGTGCGCTATATTTCGCACTTTCTTCAGGGCATGTATGTAGCTATGCCGGATAATCGGATATGCGGGATATAGGTCTATTGTAAGGGGCTATTTATTTGTTGAGTTACTTTATTCCTGCCTTTCGTTTTGTATCACCAAAAATATTCGATTCTGATTCATGAACAAACCCTTTCTTCCTTTACCGGTATACCGTTTGATATCGCTATGTAGATAAACGCCACTTTACAGAAAAGTCATGGTTAGTGCATCGTTAACATGCTTCCCATGGGGGTCCTAATGAAGAACACAAACAACTGCACGCTCTACCGACCCCGGCAGCTAGCGTCGGGACGCGGCGGTGACGTCACCGTCGACTACGCGGCGCTGCGCGCGGGCACGTGGAGTGGAGGCCTCGGCCCAGTCGGCCACGCGGACGCAACGAAAGTGAGACCGCGGGGTACGGGGCACGAGCAACCGGGTCGACGAACCTCGCGCATCCAACCGATCCGCACTTGTACAACACCGTCGCATTGTTTTAACATCCCATACCGGCTAACGTACATTCTAACATTTTTGTGTCCCCGAAACTGAACTCGCCCATCACTGTGGGCTGAAAATCGGCTTTCATAGAAATAGGAACTTGATCTTCAATTTTAACTTTTTTTTGCTTGAAATAGCTTTCACTCGGTATAATTATGTACCAAAATGAACCTCAGTGTTTTTGGTTGGGAAAATATTGAATTATAATTTTTTTTTTAATAAAATGTATGGAGCGAATGAGAAAAATCGGATTTTCTCCAAAAATACGAATTAAACCCTAATATCCTTATAGATGATTTAAGTACATATTATTTATGATTTTTTGACATAATCATTTTTTTTCCACCGGGTGCACTTTTTTTTTAAAAAATGAGTTTTTATTTTTTTATTGAATTTTTTTTCGTTTTATCAAAAATAGACCATATTTTAACGACGGAAAATGATTTTCAGTTTATTTGAATCAAAAACTTACGTGTAGTGAATTTTTTTCGTAGAAAATGTATGGAGCGTATGAGCAAAATCGGATTTTCTCGAAAAATTAAAGTTATACCCTAATATCCTTACAGGTAATCATAGTAAGAATTATTTCTGATATTTCTATAAAAACATTTTTTTTCTTGCGGTTGCACTTTTTTTTCATCGAACTTTAACAGTTTTTTTTTCTCGAAATAAATGATATGACAACGTTAGGTAAAATATTTAATGATTAAATACAATAAATACATGCTTATGAAAAGATAAGACTAAGATTATATCATGGTTATAACATAAAAAAATAATGACAAAACACAACAACAAGTTAATAAAAGTGGACAAAAAATAAATAAAAATTTATGAAAATGAAATAAATAAAAAAAAAATAACTAACTAAAATATACATATTTGTGAGTATAATGTTATTATTATATACTTTTATCCTAACTTAGTCCTCCTGGTCGCTTTCTTCCGAATCCAATTCTGAATCGGGGTCCAAATTTGTGATATCTGTCCCTTCATCTTGAGTTTCCGGACAGAGGAACAGTTCGGAAGTTTCGGGAAAGAAAGCTTGTTTCTTTCTTCCAGTTAATTTGGGCCTCATTGAAGACAGAAGAGGATCCGAAGACAGAAGTAGCATGTTCAAAATATCCTTATTTGAATCCTTTCTGCTCTTTTTCTGTGAGTGTTTTTCCCTGTAATTTCGAAAGTCCTTATTTCTTGCCTCCGATGCTTCTTCCGAGAGATGACCAATCGGTATGGCATCATTGTGTTTAATGATGTCTGCTCCATGAATCAGCGGTTTATGCACTGTTGGTGTCATCTTAAACCATTCATACAAATTGACGAATATATCCGCTGTTTTCTTGGAAATCTTTGAATTTTCCAACATCAAGTGTTTCTCCTGATGTGACAGCTTGCAGAATCACAGCGAGTCTCCGGATTAGCTCTTTGTCCACCCCAATAATGTCAGCTGTTTTGTCGGGATCTTCAAAAAACTTCCTGGCCGTGTTTCCGTCATTAGTGGTTCCTGAGCCTTGTTTTACAACGTCTACCAAGAGATTCATTTCCTCTTTGAATCGATCTTGAATGATTTTCTTCCTTGCTTCCATCTTTTCATTCAAGCCGTTTTTCTTGGTTGCGTAATATTCCTTAAAATCCATTCGATACGCCACGCGGAGAAGGCATTCCATTGTGTTGATTCGAGCATGCAAAGTTGATAACCCCATCTCATATAAAGCAGTATCGACCGGCTTTTCTTGCACTTTTTCTATGTTATTCATTTCGTTAGGTTTAGCCAAACACAGACAGCATGATGCACATGACTTGGCTTTCGACAGATATGTGCAGATTTTTCCATCAATCATTGTCATCTTCAAATTATGCATCACTACGTTTTTCTCATGTTCTGATGATATCAAGCCTGCAATTTCTTCATCCATTTTGTTCTTCTGAATGAGAACAAACTCTTCGTTCTCTTTGGTGAAGGTAAATTGCTTTGGACGACAATATGAAGGAGAAGATGGCTTTGGATTTATCCAAATTATTTCGTCACCACAGGTCAGCTTTAGTGGAACTAAAGACGTCATAAAAATGCTCGAGTCGTCGTGTTCACTGCCATCCATTCTCTGCTTGTATCTGCTTTGGCTAGATGCACCATCAAAGCCCCATTTTGATACCAGTTTCAACTGCTTGCCTTCTACTTTCTGAGGTAAACTATCCAAGATTCGTTTGACCGTCAAATCCAGCAAACCTTGCAATGTTATCTCGCAAGAATAATCCGTTACAGTAATACATTCTGTTGGTGGATAACAATCTAGTTTTGCCTTTTGGACTTTATAGTATGATGGATACAAGTCCGAAGCACCGTCTCTGATGGCTGTTTCTCTCAAAGTGATGTATTGCCATTTAGATAACTTTAAAGAGATCAGTAGACCTAATGCCTTCTCTGCTGTAAGCGATGTTGTTGACTTGGGTTTCTTGATAATTTGCTTGAATCTTTCGGCTTCTTCTGGATTCTTCATCAAATATTCCAATACTGATGCAATGTTACCTCGACCATCTTCTTTTAAAAGTTTTACAGCTGAAAACACTGCTTCGTTAGCGTTTTCGCCTCCGGATTCGCTGCATCTTTTCTTCTTTTGCTTTGTTCCAAGATCTTCGAATGGTTTACGCTTCATTGTAGTCATGGTTCCTGTAGATGTTGAGGCATGAGCCATGACTTCAATAGCACGTGTAAATCTTCGACAAAATTCCTTCAGGGTATCAAGATCTTCGTCTAATAGGTTGCGGTTAAACTTTTGTAACACTTTTTCAAACAAAGCTTCATGATTAAAGCTGGGCTCCAGAGTTTTCAGGACAACAAATAAGTCCAAGTTTGTTACTAAACTGTCCATCGTTTATGATTGTAGTAGTAAGCGGTTAAGATGCTCAAGAAGAACTAATTGCATTCAATGATACTTTTACGTATATATAGGCAATACTGATAAGTAACGCCATCAAATATCGTAATGTTCTGTATATTTATCACTTTACCTCATTAAATATCATTAATTAGTTACTATATCTATTCTGGTTAATTCCCATTAAAGATCATTACCAAAGCTCATTAGGTAATAATCGTCCATTGCATATGTCTTTTAGTTAAATGTCTTACAATAAGTAATTACAGAGATACTGTAATAAAGGTAGTGCAATTCAGATAATATGTTAAAGGTTTAATGATTTTCAAATCACCACTCATTTTGTGTCATTTATTTCAAGCAAAAAAAACTGTTAAAGTTCGATAAAAAAAAGCAACCGCAAGAAAAAAAATGTTTTTATAGAAATATCAGAAATAATTCTTACTATAATTTTAATTACCTGTAAGGATATTAGGGTATAACTTTTATTTTTCGAGAAAATTTGATTTTGCTCATACACTCCATACATTTTCTACGAAAAAAATTCACTACACGTAAGTTTTTGATTCACATAAACTGAAAATCATTTTCCGTCGTTAAAATATGGTCTATTTTTGATAAAACGAAAAAAAATTCAATAAAAAATAAAAACTCATTTTTTTAAAAAAAAGTGCACCCGGTGGAAAAAAAATGATTATGTCAAAAAAACATAAATAATATGTACTTAAATCATCTATAAGGATATTAGGGTTTAATTCGTATTTTTGGAGAAAATCCGATTTTTCTCATTCGCTCCATACATTTTATTAAAAAAAAAATTATAATTCAATATTTTCCCAACCAAAAACACTGAGGTTCATTTTGGTACATAATTATACCGAGTGAAAGCTATTTCAAGCAAAAAAAAGTTAAAATTGAAGATCAAGTTCCTATTTCTATGAAAGCCGATTTTCAGCCCACAGTACCACGGGACTGACGGGTTTACTCATTTACTACACCTAATCCGCAATCCGCACAAACACGCCTCTGCATCTCTTTCCATATCAGGAAAATACAATAAACTTAAATGTTCGGGTACGGCAGGTGAATTGACTTTTTGGCTGCTGTACATATCTATATAGGTATTTACAGTTATAAATACTAGTTTTCCGCCCCCGAATTTGCTCGCAGGCCTCGCAACTATATTGTATACAGGTGGGTTTACACCAAACGAGCGAATTCTCATTCTATCCCCACTCTACGAAATTCTTTCGTTACACATACATAACGTAATTCGTCGAAATTCTTTGTGTTCGTAGGGGGGATAGAATAAGCATTCGCTCGTTTGGTGTAAACCCACCTTAAGGAAAATAGCATCAATATTTCATTCCAGACATCGGATTCCGTGGGGCAAATCGTCTTGACAGCTAGGGACTTCCTATATCGATAAATTCATTTATCGATATTAGCTTTAAATACTAGTGATCTCACATAGGTTTGCTTATAAAGTATTTTATTTTTTAAAAGAGTACAATGTAATATAATAACAATTAAAATTTATCATTAAAATTCTATTCGTCACAATTACTTTCTTCACCTTCTTCTTCTTACCTGTCCCATCTTTTATTGTTGAAGCTTAGACCCGCGTTAAACTACTTCAGGTTGCTTTTTAAGCAAGTCTTCTATTTTTTGAATGCGCATTATTTATTTTCGCTCATAAATATAAAAATAGGAAGTCCCTAGCTGTCAAGAAAATTCGCCCACGGAATCTGATGTCTGTATCATTGCATCATCATCACTACATAGTATAAAATAAAGTCACTTTTTCTGTCCCTTTGTACGCTTAAATCTTTAAAACTACGCAACGGATTTTGATGAGATTTTTTTTAATAGGTAGATTCAAGAGGAAGGTTTTTATGTAAGTAGGTATAGTACCCGTGCGAAGCTGGGGCGGGTCGTTAGTGTTCAATATGTTCCTTGTAATGGGCGGCGAAGTATCTCGTCACACTACTCGTCACAAAACCAAAAAAAAAGCCCTTAAATTGGCAATGAATCATTCATGTCATTCAGCTAATTAAAAAATGTATAAGACATTTACACGAGCTACAATGTAACCCTGGTTTTCTTTTAAAGACTGTCCACGTAAAAAAGTGGTCGACGTTATAATGACAAATAAAATGAAAAAAATAACAAAAACGAATTAATTATATATTTATATAATAGTATAATTCGTGTTCTTCATAATATAATACAAGACTTGTGCAACACATTAAGACTAATAAAATGCCCTGACTTTTCTTCTTACTCCTTCCATCAATCTTTGTACATCGATTTCGGTGACCGTTTTACTTGTTGTATCCCAATATTTTTTGAATTGTTGTACATCAGTAGCAATTTTCTTACTTTTTTTTAGCTTTCTTTTCATTATTGCCCAGAATTTCTCTACAGGCCGGAGTTCTGGGCAGTTCGGAGGATTTGCAGATTTCGGTACTACAGAGATATTATTTTTCTCATACCATGTCAAAACCGATTTCGCGTAATGGGAAGTGGCTAAATCAGGCCAAAATATGACTGACTGGGCGTGGTTTCTTATGAACGGCAATAAACGTTTTTTTAAAGACTCCTTCATGTAAATGACTTGGTTAACCGTGCCAGTTGTAACGAAAGATTTGCTTTTTTTACCACAAGTACATATGGCTTGCCACACTAAAAATTTTTTTGCAAACTTGTCTAGTTTTTTTGTTGTAAATTTATCATCAATACCTCCTCGTTTATTTGCAACGTAAAACTGTAACCCTGGCAACTGCTTGAAATGTGCCTTGACGTAGGTCTCATCGTCCATCAAAATGCAATCAAATTTCGTTAAATAATTTGTATACAATTTTCGGGCTCGAGTTTTACATACTTTTTGTTTAGTAGCATCGCGATTTGGAACGCTAGACGCCTTATATGAGTGTAAACCTGCTTTTTGTTTAATCTTCTGGACGTACGACTTCGATACCTTACATTTCCTGGCGACGTCTCGAATGGACAGTGTTGGGTTCTTCTTAAAGTGCTCGATGACTTTCCTTGCCTTACTTTTATCCATGGAACCGTGTTTTCTACCCGAACCTTTCTTCCTTTCGACCGTCAACGTCGAGCGATAATTAGCCAATACCTTTTGAACTGTAGATTTAGGAACGGATAATAATTTAGCTAGCTTAGCTTGCGACATATCAGGATTTTCATTGTAAGTGTACAAAATTCTTTTACGCTTGTCCAGTTGGCTAGAGGCCATTTTATAATAGTTATTATTTTTTTAATCTAAAGTAGTCCCAAAATAAACCTTATATATCCCGCCTTCTAACTGTCACAGTGACAGATTTCATTTTTCTTTTATTTATTTTTTTTAAGAATTTTATGTCGACCATTTTTATACGTGGACAGTCTTTATGGTGCAATGGCTAGCAGAATTACACCGGGGAACGAAAATTTGACTGTTTAGGAAATACAGCTCTTTAATAAAATTTGTGTCATTGCATATTTGAGAAAAGCACTACACAATACCTCGGCGGAAAACATATAGAGGGCCAAGCGAAGGGAAGCTTAAAATAAATGTATGTACTTTATGTAGGTACTAGGTACGTATATAGTCGCCTAGTACCCATTAAAGACTGTGAACTGTGACTGTTAAAGTCTTTAATGGGTATAACAACACTTTTTGTAAGGCAAAAACTTTAGAAATGTGTAACTGCATACTGGATTACTTCTTAAAATGAGTTTTGTTTTGATTTGAAGATCCGGAGTATCTAATCTCCTACTAAACTATCTCTGAAACATTTTCTCAATCGATTTTGAATTTTGATTCATGATATCGGTAACGAGACACAGATACAACCTTATTCATAAGCCCAAAATACTTTCTACATAAATCTATCTGAGTCTACGAATGGGAATAGGTACTCATTAGAATCTGTGCGGAAAGTGAAGGCGCCAGGCAGTAAGGCACACCTATATACATACATTTCACGTGACTTCACTTACAAACTCTAAGTTAACTCTAAAGTTAAAATTGTATTTGGTTACCGCGACAGTGATTCATGAAATAAAACTATGAAAACACATATCGCGTATATAAATTACCTCCCATTAACCCTTTACAACGTTTGTGGTCCTCGGGCGACGAACGCTGTAAAGTGTTCGAAACGCCGGGATCTTATTAATATAGGTAAGGTACGCATTTACGCAATATAAGCCTTTTCCATAGTTCCTATTTCGTCAAGTTTAAGTGTACCTTTCCACCAGAGCTATGCTTTGTAAATGCTTGATATAAGTCTCGTTTATGTATGTCGTTTATGTATGCCGTGTGGTGACGGCAGTAAGAATACATTTGTCACCACCCCAGCTCCTCCTGCGGGTGTCGTAAGAGTCGACTAAGGGATTGAAGTGTCACTGACCATTTTTTGATAAAAGATTGATGATGGGCAGCAGCGTCATCATACTGGACACATTTCTTCGATCGCCTATCCGCTTGCCCAGCGTGGCGATTATGGACATTTACTTACATCCTAATGTGTTTGTTGTTGCTGTTGTTTTTCTGGCCATTTTTTTCCGCAACTAGACATCATACGTGACTATTTTGCGTGGTCCTAACTCTGGCCTGGTACTTGTTGGGGACTTCACATACACCTTTGAATTTCTTCGCAGGTGTATGCAGGTTTCCTCACGATGTTTTCCTTCACCGTAAAGCACTTGTGAATATTAAATAATATTTCGAACATAAGTTTTTGATAAACTCATTGATCCGAGCCGGGGACCGAACTCCCGACCGCTGCGTAGCAGCCGTGCGTTTTACCGCTAGGCCACAAGCGCTTATATACGCATAGTTAAAAGGAGAGGAATACACACAAGTCAAAACGGTGTTGTACAGTCAGTTATGTGTTGTGCATACAAATTTGTATGCAAGGGGGTCTACTTATCTCTGCAGCTGACTGTACATTAGTTAAATTAATTAAATGAGCGAAAAATGTCAAAGAACGTGTGTAACAAGGAGTGAAATGATACACAATTAAATTTTCCTCGACTGCTCTGAAAATGTATCTTTTAAAAAATGTATAGGTATAATATAACTTATCAAAAAATGATTTTGAATTGTGGTGATTCGACGGTTTTCTATTTACCTCCTGATTCAGAACCGCCTTTTCTAAACATACGATTGTAAATAGTGTATATTTTTAATTATTTTCAAGTTGAAATTTGTGACTGCTCGTGCTTTTTTGCTTCGACGTTTCGTTTCAATATTAACAAATTTACGATTAAGAGTATGATAACATAAATTGTCGTGTAAACAAGCACATTTACTAGTTTTGTTTAATAGTTCTGTGCAGATTCTTATTGATTTGTATTGGATCATTTCGCGTAATTATAATTATTCCGGTGTAGGTGTTGTCCGTTCAGTTGAAGCAGTCATTGTGTTTTACTCCAAGGTCGATCAGTTTGAGGCTCTGCAGGTGCCCCGCTGTAGCACACATAAAGAACTAAACAGACACACGACACACTGAACCTTCGTATTCACAATCTTTGCGTTTTAGTTAGTGACAACATCTAAAGTTATTCTTAATTCGGTGACCATTTCGATAAATTTAAAGGTAATCTGAGAAAATGGTTGAATGCATCTGCAGCGGATAAATACATACACTGGTTAGGGCCTATGTTGTATATTCTAAATGGCACATAATGTCCTTCTCCATGTCCGACTGTCCGTGACCCAGATACCAAAATTAGCTAACGCTATAGCCATGCGATAATTACAAATCTCATAACGACATCTTAGTTTTATACAGAAAATATAAACCTTAATTTAATAACTGTTCTAGTTTTAGTATCTACTTGCAGTGAAGATGGTGTGGAAGTTACTTTAGAGATGTTTAGTAAGGTCGCGCACAACAGATGTGGCGTGGCACTTTAGTCAATATTTTCATTACTTAACTTGAAGTAGAGATTCTTAAGTATTTGCAGTACGACATTACGAGTGCTCTTCTGTCGGTTAGTTTGTCTTGTCTCATTGCGGTTGTGATAAGAGCATTATAAGTACTTTTTTTATATCGTGCTAATCTAGTTCAAAGGTCAGGAAGGGTAGGAAGAAGTTGAGTGGCACTCAAAGACTTAATAATCCTTTGACTTGATTGTAAATTCATTTTATAGTAAGAAGGCAGCGTGTGTTCAACGAGGTGTCGTTATCAATTTATTCAAATATATTTTGGCAATAAACGACATCTTAGCATATCTTTAAAGCATTAATTGTATCGAGTAAAGCCGGCGGATTCCCTCGCTCGCTTCATAAGGCTCGTATCGTGCGTAAAACCGGTTCTTATAATCGTAATGACGACGCGACGCTGTCGGCGTTCTAGACTAAACCACTAAACGGATGATACAAAAACCGGCCCAGTGCATGTCGGGCCATGCTTAGTGTAGGATTCCGTAGTTATTCAAAAAGGGCTGGGCCGATTATGTTCAGAATAGTTTTATTTTTAACTTTTCTATAAGCCCAATACTATCAAAAGTGAGAGGGGGAACACATTTTTTTATTTTGGGGTTGTTATAACTCCGAAAATTATTGATTTTGGAAAAAACTTTGTTTTGAGATCCTTATTCTTTGTATAAACTTATTCAACGGTACCCCACACGTGTGGTGACGGCAGTAAGAATACATTTGTCACCACCCCAACTCCTCCTGCGGGTGTCGTAAGAGTCGACTAAGGGATTGAAGTGTCACTGACCATTACTTGATAAAAATTGATGATGGGCAGCAGCGTCATCACAGTGGACACATTACTGCGATCGCCAATCCGCTTGCCCAGCGTGGCGATTAGGGGCATTTACCTTCTATATAATGCGTCTATACGCATAGTTCATAGGAGAGGCCTACGTCCAGCAGTGGACTATTATAGGCTGATGATGATGATGACCCCACAATATCGGATTACTGCAAATAAAAAAAAACCGGCCAAGTGCGAGTCGGACTCGCGCGCAAAGGGTTCCGTACCATTATCAATTTATTATTAAAAAAATACAGTTAAATCAGCCTACCTCAAAAACTATAGGAGATAATTTTATCAAACCAAAAATCGTTGATAGAGTTTATTAATGTGCATAACATATATTTTTTTCAGAATTTTATATCGCGTAGTTTAAAAAATAGAGGGGGGGGGGGACACATTTTTCAGACTTTGAGACCTGATATCTCGAAAAGATTTGCTTAAATAAAAATGTGATGTATAAACCTTCATGTCATTTTCAAAGACCTTTCTATTAATACCCCACACGCTTATGTACAACTAAAAAAAAAAATTCTATCCCTCAGTTACATGTATGGAGGGCCCCCACCCCAATGGTTTTTTTTACAATTTAGTATCACATTCCTGTAGCGGTTCATACAACACATATCCTTACCAAATTTCGTTACTGTAGCATTTATAGTTTCCGAGTAAATTGGCTGTGACAGACGGACAGACGGACATGACGAATCTATAAGGGTTCCGTTTTTGCCATTTTGGCTACGGAACCCTAAAAAATATCCCCGCTTTGTCGGCGTGATTAATATGTATACCTTTGCCAAATTACAAATTTCTAGTATGACGTATGACGAACATTGCGACACTATAAGGGTTCCTAGTTTACTACGGAATCCTAAAAAGGTGTGCCCAGTGTCCCTTCGGTTAGTGACACTGTCTACATATACCTGTGTTTATTTTATTAGTAACGTAACCTTTACTGTAGTACATAACATAGGTACACTCTACGCTTAAATCCCTGATGTATATGGAAAATTCAGAAAGGTCTAATTTCTTTCTACTAAATGTAATTGATAAATCGTATCATTTAATTTTTGAGACTAGGTCACACGGATATCAAAACGAAACACCATTCGGTTTATTTGAGGTATTTCAGGAAGTCTCTGGGCAGCGTCTTCGCACGGGTCATTAACTTGCTCGCCAGTGTTGCGCTCACTCAAACCGTAGTGTTTGCCATTTGCGTTTGAAGTTAACTGCTAAAACTGCTTTTTTGTGTCTTTTATTTGCCAATACGCTGATACAATTTCAAATCTAAAGACTCATTAATATAAATAGTGACATCCCTAAACAAGGGCTTACTCACAAAGAATATCTCTAAAACGATCACTTTCAGAAAAACCCATTATCTTAGCACGGCTCCTGTGTTCTTAACAGGTCGTCATAGAGTCGGATCTGTCTCGTGCATTTGGACTACCTAGAACCTTGTTAAAGCGGGCCGATGTTGTGTCATTAGAGGGCGTGAATATTTAAGTGGAGATGGCGGGACCGGGGTGCGGTTTTACTCCCGTTCCCGGTTGGGATATAGGACTGTTGGGATTACCTTCTCATTGAATTAATTCTTTTTGCTGATGAAAACACTCGATCACATTCCAGCTTTGAAAAAGAAAGGTATCCTTTCAGATGAAGTATCTATTTCGATAAGGCAATTCTTTGTTTTGGCAACCGGCCATGGTATATGCGGAAAGAAAATTGTGAGTCACGTACTTCACTATCAATAGACTGTTCAATTGTTATATCATAACATTAAATTAAAGTTTACTTATCGACCTTTACTTCTTACTATAGGTACCTAACTTTATACGTATATGCGATTATTACCTACCCGTGTTATCCGCACTAATAAAAATACAATGCTCAGATTAAAATTAGAAATTTATATTTTATTTATTAGACATAAATTTACAAAATTGTGCAGTTGAAAGCAGCTCCACAAAAATATGAATAAGTTCGACGGTGGAGTCAAATCTCGATGTAAGTGATACATTTACACGGCGTTTACGACACTCGTAGTCGTATAACAGTCGCACTGGTTTCGATAATCAATGATTATGGTTAATCAGGGGGTCATCGAGTCCGCGCCCAAAAGTCGCACCCGCGAAGTGGAGAACAGTCATATCCTATCGATTTGTTAAGATGGCGTGCGCGGATAGGGGCGGGGGATAGGTCGGCGGCGGGGCAGCCTCCGTACGGCGCAGCGTGCAGGCTTGCACCTGCCACCTGCCCGCTAACCGAGACACATGACACACTAGCGACAGCCTTAGTGCATCACTCGCAGCTTAGCCTTCACAAACAACCCCCGTGCCACATTAATGAGGAACATCCCCCGCGCCATTCCTCGTCAACACTTATGTTTGACTGCTGATATTTCATTGAACCTTACTTTTGAATACGATGTTGCTCGTAACCGATAATTTGTGCATATTTCCTGGTTAGTACCTATCTATCGAAAATGGTTCATGGATTTAAAATTATATCATACAATCCCGATAATTAATATGCAATAAGTACTTAGACTCACTCTGACACCCACCTCTTCTGTACCAATCCGCTCAACTCTTCTTGAAACTTTGCAAACAGGACTAAGCGTCAAGTCATGTGTATGTCAAAGTGTGCTTACAATTACGTTATATTCGACTCTTCATACAACCATGTTTGAACTGAATTTGGCGTTACAGTACAGTCGTCACAAAAGTAACGGTCAGCGTCAAACAATATGTTAATAACAAAACTGATAGGTAAATCTGACAAAGTTAGGCCAGGATTTAAGCAAAGCTTTAAAAAATACCTACAAATTAAAGTGATTATAGCCTTAACAGACTCCAGTTATCTTGAAAGATTCATACTTTTCATAATCATACAATCTGTCATAATACTCATAATACATATCTACGCGATAAAAACTAACTGATAGTACCTAAGTTAACACTAATACCAAGTTATAAGCATCTGGTAAAGATCAGCCACAGATAAGTGCACCTATGCCACCTATAGTGGGGAAACGGGCGTGAACCTAAACAACGCCCGGTGACCATCAATCATATCATATCATCAATATCATTATGCAGCACAAAGCTCCCGTAATAAATAATTTGTGGCTAGACGACATAAATTTAGTCCGTTGTTTTATCGGTTTACAAAGGTTTTCACACGATCTCGCAGACATAACATAATAATGCGGTTTAGTCATCACCACGACGACACGTGGCATTGATCACTATACATAATACATAGTTACCTATTAACATAATGCGCTTCAGCAAACGTGAAGCCTTCCTTTCATTTGTTAACATAGATATTGATATAACTGTAAACATAAGTAAAATAGTTCTGTAACGAATACAAATGTATACATGAAAACCTGCTTATTTTATACGTCTAGCAGAAATTCTTATAAAAATGTAAAACCCAATTAAAATAAAACAGTTGCTCTATTATATGCTATACTATATGACATCCGTAGCTCAATCGGTACTGTCGGTAGTGATCCTACCTACGAAAGTGGAGATTCAGGGTTCGAGTCCCGGTGAAGGCATTTATCAGTATCACAAATTTAATATCTGTTACTTGGTTATAATGGTCATGGTTGCTTTCTAAGATTTAATTTAAGTATTTGTACGTAACTATGTATCTATCTGAAGGGTCCACGGAAAAAACATGTCCAAGGCCTAAAAAAATCAGGGCAAATTCAGTCACACATTCTGTTAAAAGTAAGGTGGTTTTTCCTTCTGTAATTTGAATTGACTAGACATGTTCTTACCGTAGACCCTTCATCTATTATGTATCGTCGCTCAGTACCCACAACACAAGCCTTAATTCAGCTTACAGTGCTCGGCCGCTATGAAGCCAATCCTGACACCTGTCATTTCAGTACATTATGTGTCAGAAAGTGACATTGTTGACAGATAATATATGGAACTGACAGCTGTCAGAATTGACTTGTAGCGGCACTGTAGTGTGCGACTAGCTTTAGTGGTGTAAGATTGTCCCATGATATTTTTTTATATCGCATATAGATAATTGTGCATATTTGTATGCACTCCCTCGCTGACAGTCCTAATAAACTATTATAAAATATGGAAAAAAAATATTTCGTGTACTGTAGTACCTCCTCTATAGTTAAAGTGCGTATGTTTTTTTTATTTATTGACACACGTAGAAAATAATTACGTAACAAAAGTGGTCTCGACTAAGTTGACCACCTAAGAGCCACCGATAAATGTTAATAATTTCGTTCTCGCCTTAGTTTCAACATCAATTAAACAGATTTTTTTAACACGCCGTATAGTCCCTGCCGTTCCTAACATGGCATTAGGCAGCGTCATAGCCAACATTGCAGTACGTTACGTTTCCTTGGTGATAGAGATCGTGATATATGTCGCCATCTTCATAACTGTGACATAATACGACATGTATTTACAGTCTAGCGACCTGCGTAGCGGATCGCCCGCACCGGCATCGACTTGGCGTACAATGCGGACTACCCGCAGCTATCCACATTGTCCACGTACTTTCAGATGCGCTCGAAGTGCAGTGTCAGCAAAATATAAAATTAGGAAAATATAAAACAAATATTTGACAAGTCTTTTTTCGGCGAAGGAAAACTTAGCATCCGTCATTTCTGGGGCCGTGCGGCACCGGGATCTTTGGTCCGAATGAAATTTGATACGTTAAATTTGGTCCACTTCCTGGTTTTCGATATATATCTGAGAATTTGCCCACATTTAAGTATATCGAATAATAATTCAATAAAATGATGATGATGATGTGTGGAAGTGATTTGTTACTGCAATTAATTGTAAGATTACCATAGGAACTGTAATGAAACGATGCATGCCCATCGAGTTTGGGTTCGTTAGATAGTTTAATGAAACTACTAAAAAGTACTGTCAACGATAAATACCCTAAAAATGCCACGTTGACATCGGAAATTGGTACACCAATGATAACTTGTAATTAGTGATTATGCTCTACAATGGTTATTATTATCTGTTCGGTCTGATAAACATTCCTTAATAGCATTAAGTCCGCCATTAATCATTTACTTCCCGTACCATATAGATTGAATAAGGAAGAAGTTTTTTTATAGACCTTATATTTACGAATTTAGGTGTTAAAAGGTATTAAAAAATACACTTGAATCGATTGCAATATTCACGCATCAAATTGTTAAATGTTACCTTAAAGCTGGTCGGACAACGAACCTCGTGATGGTGTGTAATTCGCGAGCATTAACGGAGATATAAAACGACCATAACCAGTCGGTTAGAATTACACTCAACATCATTAAATTTGTTACTAGGAGTAAATTTATATCCATTAGTAGAGCAGTAACATTGTTTAATGCGCCGTATTAAACACTGCAGTGAACATTATGCGAGCTTTTGAAATTAGTACTTTTTGTTGCAACGTAACAGGGATAACTTCACAAGGGTCAGAGGGCACTTGTAATAATTTAGTTGGTACCTACAGGTAGTTTCAGTCCTGTAATGTGTTCATGTGATGAATTGGGGACGATACATACTCGTATATCATATCTCACAATATCGATGCCATTTTATATCAAGCGAACTTTATTACACCGCTTTACCAATGTTACCGTGTATCTACGCAACGGTCTATGGTAACATGATTAAGGTTTGTCCGATAGAAAACTGAAAGGATTCTATATACAATTTTTTGCAATCAGCCCCTACGTGTCGTAATGTATAAAAATATTTGTTTTATATTTGTGCATAAAAATCCTTCTGAAAAGTAGATGAAGTCGGACTAAAAAAAATATTTTCTTAAGAGTTCTCTCACTGAATTAGGGCTATTTAATTAAAACCGGGCCATGCTCAGGGCTCGGGCGGGTTCCGTAGTTATTCAAAAACGGCTGGACCGATTATGTTCTAAATAGTTATTTCGGAGCGGTCGTCTCCGAAAATATTTACTGTAGATAAATACTTTCTTTAAGGATCCTTATTCTTTTCGAAATACGTATTTAACGATACCATTATAGGATTACAGCAAAATATTTTTATTCTACCACTTTGACGGTTCTAGTACTAATGGCCACTGACCTATGCTGCGGACAGACAGATGAACACGGCGAAACTATAAAGGTGCATTTAGACCAAACGAGCATTCGCTCATTCTATCCCCCACTCTACGAAATTCGTTCGTTACACAAGTTTTGTGTAACGAACGAATTTTAAAAAAATCGTTGATTTCCTAGAGTAGGGGATAGAATGAGCGAATGCTCGTTTGGTCTAAATCCACCTTTTGGGGTTCCTACTTTACTACGGAACCCTAAAAACGATGTTTTTACCTAATAATAGATATAGGCAACTATTAACTGTATATACGCCGCATAATATACTAATGGAAGCTCAGAAAACGACACAAAGCTACCAAAACAAAGGTTGTACGTTCTTGAACCTGCACGTGGTTCGCAGTGTGCCCCCACTCGGACTCGAGCGCCCGGCGCCCCCGGCCGCGACCGAGTCCCCTGTGACCGGCGCCGTCAAGGTCGCAGACACCTCCTGCTACATTTTTATTCGATTTTGCTCTATCATTTACTAGGTTAAGCACATACACGTGGGCTGGAAAACGGAAGAGACTCCTTTATTACAAGCTTTTATTCAACTTCGTTTTCCTTGTGCCGGTTCTTTGTTGGTTGGCAACCACTAACTAATGCCGTTATTCAGAAACGTTAATCAAGTAATTAATTGTTTGTTCTTCTTTGTCACTTTACATTTGCATTTTGCACAAAACATAAATAAACTATGTAGTAGTAATATGTTAGGTATGGTATTTTTTATGAATACGAGGCTTTATGCCCAAATCGCTGTTGGTATTTTTCTTTTTGGATCTAGCGGTTCTAATTTTAGGTGAAGGGTGGGAAAATTTACGTATAGGCTACTTACGATTAATTCAGGTTATGTATTTTTAAGCCGCATTTGCCGTATTATGGGACCGCTAGCTGTAATTGGCATACTATATACAGGGGGAGCAATCCAAATGGGTCAGTATGGAGGTTTTGGAAACCATAACAGATAGCGGAATCTGGTCTTCGGAACCATGAGATCCATTTTAGTAAAAAGAAAAACTGCACTTACAAAAATACGTGTAGGTGTCTTGTCTAGGTGTAGGTACTCGGCCCAGTAAACTTTTTTGAAAAATAAAATTTCTTTATTTTCATTTGGATATCGGTTGTGTAGCTCTTAAATAGTAAACGTTACTTATAAACATGATATCTAAAACTAATAGAATGCATTGTTTTTAACTTTAAGCAATGAATTTTTACTGTCCAATACTTCAGTGCTGCCGCCGGCTCTTTGACTTTGTATGGGGAAGTTACAAACTATGAGAGATATCGAAATCTGTTCTTAGGAACTATGACTTAGTTTTTAGATTTAATAATAATGCCATGGTTCCTAAGAACAGATTTCGATATCTCTCGTAGAATGTAACTTCCGCTAATTCAGTGCCGCTGATTGAATTTACGTACTTTTTTGTCAACTACGAGCAGGCGCGGATCCAGGGGGGGGGCAATGGGGGCACTTGCCCCCCCCTCACGCTGGACTTATGTATGGCTAGGTGGTGTTTGATTACATACACTGCCTCGGGCTGCCCGAGCACCCGAGTGCCCGCGTACATAATAATAATTTATCCGGCGTTCGGGAGGCCCAAAAGGAGACCTCCCAACGCCAGCCAAGACTCCCAGCAAACTCCGCAAGGAGGCTGTAGGCACCCGACAAAAAAAAAAAAAATTGAAGTGTAAAATACTATCATATCATAGGGCAGTGCCCCCCCCCTCAACGAAGTCCTGGATCGCAGTGCCCCCCCCCTCAACGAAGTCCTGGATCCGCGCCTGACTACGAGATAAATGTTCGCGAAGTTGTAAAACTTAGTATTTCAAAAGTGTTTTATAAAAAACTAAACATTTTTTTACTGGCTATAATGCTGTTCAGCAGATTCGAGAGTAACAAAAAATTACACGTGATTTGTCCGATGATAAATTCGTAAAAAACACGGTATATTTTTAAAGCGGCAATTACTATTATGTTTGCTCTAATGAATTTTGAAACAGTAGTAAGGTCCAATGTACCTATATTCATTTAAATTAAATCCCTTGTGGTCGTGTCGTGACTTATTTACGCTGTTGAAACTGTTGCCATTATGTCAGTATTATATAGTCTAGATATGATATCGTTTAAATTTGCCGTAGTTAAAGACCTTGAGATGATTCATTAGTTAGTTCATGTATAATGGTAATATTATATAAGTATATAATACAAAGTATTGACAACAGCGTACAGGAAGTCCAACTTCAACATCATGTGTTAATGTGGTTTTAATATTATTTTCTTCTTACAGTGGCCCAGTCAGAAGACTCACCGGTTGCAATGAAACTCAAGAAAATTTGTCTAAAAACGCCAGTCGGGGAAGAACAAGCAGCACAGGCAGTTCTAGACCCCGCGATAGGTAAGATGATTATCTAATATGTACAAAATTTAATCCTTTCGGTGCCATTCGTCCCGTCTATTCATTAATGGCACTTCCAGGCCAAATTCTAATGTAAGCCTTACTTCAAAGCATTACGGTTGCTTATGATAATGTTTTCTGTGACTTACTTTTCGGACTATTGGCCATGAAGGGGTTAAAATAAATAGAATACATACATAGAAATCCTTTGCAAATTATACAATGTATTAGAAAAAAAAACTTTATGAAATTAATTGTCTGAGTAACATGTGACATGACATATATTATACACATAGAAACACGGTGTGCATTTGTGCAAGGTCAATACATATTATGGCTGTTACTTATATTACTATTACGTACTTTTGCGTTGTGATTTCAGTCTTATTTCGCTTATTTGACAGAGTATTTTTGTCTAGGTAACTTCGACGTCGGAAATGAACGTAAGTTAACATTTTCATATTTGATCTTTCCTATGCTCTTGACTTCTTGACTTACTTGTGTGGATTTCGGTTTCTTTCTTGTTTTTTTATGTCATAGTTATTGCAAATGGCGAAGCCGTCCTGTTGATTGAATTGTGTTTTTATTCCTCGCGACGCATCGACGCTATGATGTCATCGATTTAATTGCGGTGGCCTCTTCATTAGCCACATTATATCAAAACTACGTTACGGCTTTAAGAAGCAGGCTATCGATGGCACCGATTATCGATTGATGTTTCGCTTGTAAATATTTTATTCTTTGGTCACTTCGCCGATCATTACTTGACTAGCTGAGAGGCAGGTTCGATCCCTGTAAAATTTGTACATTTGGTAATATCTGGTCTCTCTTTCAATTACTATGTACTATGGATTCTCTGTATTAATTGCATGGTACTTAAGTACATCAGCAAATACAGTGCTACGCCGTACACAATATGTGGCTCTTATGGTGATTGCATTAACTGAATGGATTATAGATTGTTAGTAGGTATGTGTTGTAGATTTGAATGTGTAGTGCATGGTAATACCTCCCTTTTATTAGCAATGTGTACTTCACAAATAAGGAAGGTTCTGTAATTTGCTAACCAAAGTAATATTAACGGGTTGGTTTCTGGCTGTTATTTATTTCGGATTCGGTACTTTCCGTATTCGATCTTCAGAAAAGTTGGGTTTGGTGGACAAGCCGAGCGGCGTTCACTGTGCGTGACGGTTTACATCACATTGCTCATTGCGTATATATATATACATGCTCTCTGTACTGTTGGCCGCTTACGTTGATACAATTTATATGTATAGGTAGTCGTGCACAGGTCGTTAATGGTGTACGTGGATCTGTTGTGTGGTACGCGGGTGGAATAACCTATAATTAGATGCGCGTACACCAATCCTCAACCGAGGCACTCGTGGACGTCTCGTTCGCCCGACATCCGCTAACCAATTTAATGTAAAGCAGTCATCCTATCGCTGCATATCAACGCCGTATTGAACTGAGAACTGTTGGAGTCTGGAGGAATCCTTCAATTGATGTGTCCGATGCTGGCTCCCAACCTTAGCGACAAAATTATGTTATATTGTAGAAGCGATAAAATACAAAGGTTTCGTAATGTGTTAGTGACTGATTGCATGTGATAAGTGATCATATCGGTAGTACACCATGCAATGCAATGATACCGTAGTGTGGTGCCTGGCGCGCGAGGGTGGCCCGGCCGGAGGTCCCGGGCGCCGGACGCGCCGCTGCAGCGCGGCGGCGTTTTCTCCGCCGTGCGTGGCGTAGCATTGCAACTCTCCTCCACGGCCGGTAATTTGATTGGGCCCGAGCTGTCACCTATGCGCCGCAGTCGCCCGGCCGTCGCTCGCCGGCTATCGATTAGAGCCCCCGCCCTCTTGCCCCGCGCCGCCCGCGAACCGGATCTCGTCACGCCGCCATTGTGTACCCGCGACGCTTAAAACGCATTCGTTTCTCCCGATGCGAAAACGACGCATTCCTTCCGCGCGCCCGCCCGCACCCCGCCGCCCGCCGGCCGCGCCGCATCGCGCCACGCAGGACCCAGTCGACCGACCCTCTCATTACACTTTTACCACATTACCACTCCGCCACTCAGCCACCGACCGCGCCAAACAAAACCGACCATTGACAATCCTTTCATATCACCGAACACGCCGTAAACCTCCGCGTTATTCGCCCTCAACAAAACGAATGCAATAACCGTATACCTACTGAGTTTATGGCAAGCTTTAACATTTATATCCCATCTGCTGTAAATAACGATATGCTGCAATTTTTGTCGCAGAAAAATGTTTTTCTTTTATGAAATAATCCAACTCTATATAAACTTCTATAATTTATGCCAAATAAATTGTCCTTTGACACTATTGTGCATAACATAACGTATATATGCGCAAGCGCAAAATAAAACGAATAGATGTACCTACCATCCGTAACTCCGTAACGCGTAATTGACAGTAACAGTTCACAATAATAATAGTCTACCATTCCCATCATCATCACACCGTTATTAAAAAAATGTTAATTGATCGCTTTTTGTTTTATTAGTAAATTTTAACGGAAGTATATAGGTAGGTTTGTACTACATTAACAATTAACAGACCAGGAAAGATAACTGAAAAAGTACTTAATTCGTTAAGTAAATGTTTACTTTAATATATTACGTATTAGTGCTATCAGGCCCTGGGTCCAGTAGCCGTACTATGACTTTTCAAGTTAAAGCATGCCATCGTGCTCCAACTTATTTATTGGAGTAAGTGCGACGCTTCGACACAAGAGCGTAGAAATGACATCGACCGCGGTGTTTTATCTATCGACACGGAAATGTAGTATACCGTGAACCGAACCTAGATTTAAACGAAAAATCTTAAGGATCTTAAATACTCGTAATGCGAGATTATGGTTTAGGAACCTATATACGTATATTTGTGACCCTGTCTACGAAGGTGTCGGGATCGAATCCAGAGTAATTTATTTGTTAATTTGTTACAAATATTTGTTTCTGGATCATCGTAGTTCTTTCTGTATTATCTATTATATATATTAGGGTTCCTTATTTTGCGATTGTAAATATAACTACACATACCTTCTAAATATATTTATACTATCCCAAATCAGGAACCCGTGCTGACTTTCATCTAAAATTCTCATAAAAAAACTATGAAAAAATTGGGTCAAACAGTAAGTTGATAATTAATTATCGTTTTTCTGTTCTCATGAAGTTTTGAAAGAATGTTTATAAATCAGTAGAATAACTACAAGCGATTGACATCAAAAAATATAAACATCGGCATCGCATGATACGACTCATGTTCATCTTCAGGAATCACCTGAAGTTTATTTTCAGGTTATTGATTTCTAGATATATTGTAAAATTGGGGCCACCCTAATACCTACATTCCGTAGTACAGTTAGAACCCACAACACAACCCTTAATGGAGCTTACCATGGGACTAGGTCGATTTGTATAAGACTGTCTGCTGATATTTATCTATATAAAAATGTTATTTTCATGCTAGAGTTAATGGATGCATTTATTTGCTTTTAAACGCATTCGTACCGTGCGTCTCCTCTTTACCAAAACATACAGAGCGTTATTAGAGCGTTAGGACAGTCAGTAGGTTGGTTGCCTGGGGAAAATCCAGGATCCAGTCGGACCGGATTTCGGATTGCGAGTAAAGTGTCCACTATGATGACGCTGCTGCCCATCATTAATCTTCTATCAAAGAATGGTCACAGATCGTCTCACACTTGAATCCCTTAGTCGGCTCTTATGACACCCGCGGGGAGAGTTGGGTTGGTGACAGATGTATTCTTACTGCCGTCACCACACCGCCTACAATAAGCATACTATCTAGTAATCCATATGCTTCTTTGCTACTGACGTAGTACGAGGGGCGGCTGAAAAGTTCGCGGCCTTGAAAAAAAAGTGAAAGAAAGTATTAAAGTAAATATTTTTATTTTTTAATATAATTGCCTTAGAGTAATATACACTGCTCACATCGAGCAAATAATGCTTTAATACCTGTGAAAAAAAATAATCCTTTCTCTGCCCTTCAAAATAGCGCTCTACCGCCGCCTTGATGTCAATATCGTCGGAAAATCTTCGGCTATGTACGTCTTTTTTTAAATTTGAAAAAAGGAAATAGTCGCTCGGAGTTAGGTCTGGACTATAGGGCGGGTGATTTATTTTACCAAAACCCGTGTCTCTTAAAGCCAGCCTAGCAATACGCGACATGTGAACAGGTGAGTGTTCCTGTAATAGGAGTACTTCAAGCCGAAGTTTACCGTGTCGCTTCTGGAAGTCAGCTTCACGTGCTTGTGTCAATAAATTAGCGTAATATTGATCATTCATTGTACTCCTATTTGGCAAATAATAAATTAACAAAACACCTTCACAGTCCCAAAACACGGTCGCCATAAGTTTCGAAACCTATTTTACTACTTTAAATTTCTTCAAAGTCAAAGTCAAAGTCAAAATATTATTTATTCAATTAGGCCCAGCAACGAGCGCTTTTGAATCGTTAAACTAAATAGCGAATGAGAGAAAAAAAAAAAACTACCTCCGGTTCTAACCCTACACCACTGCCTGAGAAGAATCCGGCAAGAAACTCAGCGGGACTTTCTTTTTTCAAATAAAAGTTTTATAACATCTTACGGCTAACATGCATTAATTAAAAACGAAACATAAATTTGATTGAATATAAATACTGATATAGTACATTAACTAGAGATGAAGTCTCTAATAGTCTTCGGTGCACTCTCCCTTTTTTTAACCACTGCATAGATTCCTGTTTGGGTTTAGGATCATTTTGGCGAACCCATGTTTTATCTACGGTCACAATCCGGGTGCAAATCTAGTCAAGATTCCCTTCGGCTAACTCCAAAAAACAACTCTTGCGTCCTCGTTCCTTATCAAGCGGTGAAAGCATTTTTTGTATCTGTTTCGCACATTTTTTTTTATGTGTAAATGTTCGTGCAACATTTTCCTTATTCATTCCTTACTAATTTGCAGCTCTTCCGCAATTTGCCAAATTTTAATTCTTCTGTTGGCCAATACACATTTTTCAACTTTTTCGACATTTTCTTCAGTAACTACCGTCACAGGCCGCCCAGAGCGAGGGTCATGTTCACAGCTCTGTGGCCCTGGCTGAAATAAGCGATCCCATTTTTTACCAAAGTGTACGTGGGGCTGAATTGCTGCAAAGTATCCACCATATCTTCAAAAAATTCTTTAGGCGATTTCCTTTTTTTTACAGATTATTTCATTAACAACCTGACAACAACCCATTAATTTTCACAACCTGACGACATCGTTATGTTTGTCCAGGCACAGATAATAACATAAAAACAATTGGACGAACTGGCGGTCATTTTCGAATTACCAAAGAGGAGGACTACTTTAGTAATATTTTTTATTTAAAAATTTATTTCACTTTTAAGCTTAGGCTGCGAACTTTTCAGCCGCCCCTCGTATACTAAAGAAGCTACTCGTACTGCGTAGTAAAAATTTACAACAACGTATAGTATTGGTTTTAATCTCACGCACCAAGAAACGATAACTAAAGTCGAAAGATCTGGTTAGGGGTATTGTTTGGTCAAGGTATATCAAGATAGTCCATTTGCTTAAATGCTGCTCAAACTAGATAGTCCATTTGCTTAAACGCTGCTCAAACTCGGACTCTGATTTCTACGTTTTTCAGATATCGCAGCCAAAACATGTTCCTCGTAGAATAAACACTTGTGTCTTCCTAGTAGAACAAACATGCATTACAACAACAATCTCATTTGAACAATTCGCCGTGCTTGTTGTAGCTTGACCTTCCCCCACAATCATTGGAATAAAATGGGGTTGAAATTAAACTGTCTCATCATAATCCTTATTTCAGCATTCTGTTACGGTGATCGATATACATACCTAATCGTATCAAAATGTTGGTTTCTACGAGTAGCAGATATTAATAACCACTAGGCTAAACCGCAAACGGGACGGGTATTATGAATCCGACTTGGTTACTTTTTGTCATTTTTGCCACGCACGGAGCCAACGGAACCCAGAAAATCAAGCAACAAAAAAGGGTACTTTCCACCACTCGACCCTCTTTTATAGAACCTATACCCTCACAGGGATACATCCTGTGTACGGTTTTCATAGTTTTGTGCATAATGTAATAATAATAAATACCTACGAAATCTTCCATTATACATATTCTGAATTTATAACTTGCATTAAATTTTTATTTTACTTCATATATTAAACTTCCTAGATGGTTAATGTTCTTTCATGGCGTTTCATCCATAACTACTCTTAGGATATTTTACCTTGCTTAGATGCCTAACGAATTTAAAGCTTACATTGGGAACGTGCTTGAGCTTTAAGAAGCACAATAACTAGCTCCATATAGGACCATGAGTTGACAAGGTAGGATTGCTTTAGCGTTTCCTCGATCACGCTCGTATTGATGTATTGTAGTAGCGAGCGTGATGAATTAGTTTAAGTATCGAGACTATCGAGTAAACGCTAACGTACTTGCTAACGCTACTTGCCATCCTGTTGATAGCACGCTGTTTCTTAGCTCGAAATATCAATATCTAGAATGTATAAGTTTCAAATCTAAATCAAAAGGTGGCAAAATCTTCAACGCGTAAAGGTGCATTCAGACCAAACGAGCATTCGCTATTCTAACCCCCTACTCTACGAAATTCGATCGTTACACAAAACGTGATTCGTTGATTTCGTAGAGTGGGGGAAAGAATAGCGAATGCTCGTTTGGTCTGAATGCACCTTAAGGGGATACATCAACTGCAGGTAGGAGTGCCAATTCCGTACCAAGTGTATAGAAGAAGCCATCGAGCGGAACAAGGGCTCTAAAGTTTTTGCAAGGGATCTGTCTGTTGGGCAAAGCCAGCTCGCCAAATTAAAGACTGAGGATGGTAGAATCGTCACATCCAGATCTGAGCTGCTGAGTGAGATAGAGGGTTTTTATGGACAGCTGTACACGTCAACTAGCAGACCCGAAGTTGATCTAGCGGAAGACCTCAGAGCTAGACTGACCCGACACTATACAGAAGACATCCCGCACATCAGCCTGTGCGAGATTAGAATGGCTCTTGAACAGCTCAAAAATAACAAGGCGCCTGGGGAGGACGGAATTACAGCTGAGCTTCTGAAGGCGGGTGGTAAACCGATCATTACGGCCCTTCAGAAGTTGTTCAGTTCCGTCTTACTGGAAGGGAGAACGCCAAAGGCATGGAACAGAGGTGTGGTGGTACTGTTCTTCAAAAAGGTGACAACGCTTTATTGAAGAACTACCGACCCATCTCACTTCTGAACCATGTCTATAAGCTGTTTTCAAGAGTCATTACGAATCGTCTTGCACGCAGGCTTGATGACTTCCAGCCTCCCGAACAAGCCGGTTTCCGAAGAGGCTTTAGTACCGTAGACCACATCCATACGCTTCGTCAGGTTATACAGAAGACCGAAGAATATAACCTGCCCCTCTGTTTAGCGTTTGTGGACTACGAGAAAGCCTTCGATTCGATCGAAACATGGGCAGTACTACAGTCTCGCCAACGGTGCCAAGTCGACTACCGCTATATCGAGGTGTTGAAGTGTTTATACGAGAGCGCCACAATGTCAGTCCGACTCCAAGACCAGAGCTCGAAGCCTATTCTGCTGCAGCGGGGAGTTAGGCAAGGAGATGTCATCTCCCCTAAGCTGTTTACCGCTGCACTGGAGGATGTCTTTAAGACTCTGGACTGGAGAAGGCTAGGTATCAACATAAACGGCGAGTACCTCACTCACCTTCGATTGGCTGACGATATAGTAGTCTTGGCTGAGACCTTGGAGGACTTAAGTACTATGCTCGTTGACCTCAGTAAAGCCTCCGAGCGAGTTGGTCTTAGGATGAACATGGATAAGACGAAAATCATGTCGAATTCCCATGTAGCACCAACTCCCGTAATAATCGGAGACTTTACACTCGAAGTTGTAGACGAATATATATACCTAGGGCAAACTATTCAGTTAGGTAGGTCCAACTTCGAGAAAGAGGTCAATCGTCGAATCCGACTCGGTTGGGCAGCGTTCGGGAAGCTACGACACATATTTTCTTCCAATATTCCGCAGTGTTTGAAGACGAAAGTCTTTAATCAGTGTGTGTTGCCAGTGATGACATACGGTACTGAAACGTGGCCGCTTACAATGGGTCTCATAAGAAGGCTCAAAGTCACCCAAAGGGCAATGGAGAGGGCTATGCTAGGAGTCTCTCTGCGTGATCGGATTAAAAATGAGACCATCCGCAGCAGAACCAAAGTAACCGAAATAGCTCTCCGAATCGCTAAACTGAAGTGGCAGTGGGCGGGGCACATTGCGCGTAGAACCGATGGCCGTTGGGGCGGGAAGGTTCTTGAGTGGCGGCCACGTACCGGAAGGCGTAGCGTGGGTAGGCCCCCCACAAGGTGGACCGATGACCTGGTGAAGGTCGCAGGAGTCCGCTGGATGCGGGTGGCGCAGGACCGGTCATTGTGGCAATCTTTGGGGGAGGCCTATGTTCAGCAGTGGACGTCTTTCGGCTGATATGATGATGATGATGATGATGATGATGATGATGATGATGATGATGATGATGATGAGGTAGGAGTGCAGCATTTATTTGTTAGATTATTATTAGCTTGAAGTGTCACTGTTAATGTCTTAGACTAGGTTCAGTGTAATACATCATCCAACGCTACGATCTCTCAGACGCGGATCCAGGACTTCGTTGAGAAGGGAAGGGGGAGCTTTACCCTTTGATATGATAGTATTGTATACTTAAAACAGCACCTGGGCATATCTAAGTCCAGCGTCAATGGGGGGGGGGGGGGGGCAAGTGCTAACTAAATTAGATACGCATCATAACTCCTAATCGATTCCTCTCGAACACGTACGCCATTGCTGGTTTCGACTATCGTTGCGACTGATGTTGCCATCTGGTCCATTCGCGCTCATTCAGCTACTCTTGATACCGCTACGGACGATTGCAGTCGCCAGTAGCCGTACCATGAGTTGGCAAGTAAGGTTAGCGTTCATGTATTCGATGAGTAAAGCCGTCTATCACGCTCGCACTGGTGGATCTTCGCGAGCCTGATGGCCTTTACGTATTAAGTAAACGCTAACGCAAATTATACCTACTTAAGCCTTGGTGTGTCTGAGCACTGATCAGTGACGAGAAAACTATTAGAATAAAAAATATTCGCGACACACGAGGGGAGGGAATAACATAATATGGGGGCACACCGAGGTTAGAAAAAAAATCGCACACTTATATATGCGGTCTTTTATTTTAACGGAATGCTCGGCCAGAGTAATAATAAGAGTATATAATAAGTAATAGACCTAAGTCTAATGGGCGGACATGGTGAAACAATAAAGGGTTCAGTTGCAATACTTGCAATTAATTGCCATAAAGGCTACGGAACTCCAATGATACTGTACGTAAATAGAAAACAACCGTCTCCAAATTCACTATGTTAATGAATAGTGATGCAATGTTTGTCATACGCAAACTTCATAAATTATAATCACCTGAATCAACAAGTTGCTGGCGAACATCTATATATATAAAAGAAGAAGCTCCCTTATAAAGATGCACGCACAGCCTAAACCCCTGGTCCTATAGACTCCAAATTTGGCACGTAGGTTCCTTTTATGGTGTAGACAAGCACTAAGAAAGGATTTTACAAAATTCACCTTCTAAGGGGTTGAAATGGGGCGGGGGTCCAAAGTTTGTATGGCGAAATAAGATTAGTTGAACTATTTGATCCGAAACTTCGCAAAAGTATTCTTTAAAGTAATTGAGTAAAGGTATGTTAAAGGTTTTTTGAAAATTCAACCCCCAGAAAAAGGTAAAAAGGGTGACGAAGTGAAAAAATCAAGTTGGGTATCGTTTCTATGGTTTATCGGGACGTAGATCACGAATACAATAACGATTTTTAATTTTAACGCGGCGGACGTGAAATACTATGTACACGGTTATGGTATAATGGGGTAAAATTCGAAAAATATCAATATAATTTTATTATTTATCTTTTATCTATATATATAAAAGAAGAAGCTCCCTTATAAAGATGCACGCACAGCCTAAACCCCTGGTCCTATAGACTCCAAATTTGGCACGTAGGTTCCTTTTATGGTGTAGACGAGCACTAAGAAAGGATTTTACAAAATTCACCTTCTAAGGGGTTGAAATGGGGGTCCAAAGTTTGTATGGCGAAATAAGATTAGTTGAACTATTTGATCCGAAACTTCGCAAGAGTATTCTTTAAAGTAATTGAGTAAAGGAATGTTTAAGGTTTTTTGAAAATTCAACCCCTGAAAAAGTTAAAAAGGGTGACGAAGTGAAAGAATCAGGACGGGTATCGTTTTTATACTTTATCGAGTCGTAGATCACGAAAACAATAACGATTTTAAAATTTAACGCGGCGGACATGAAATACTATGTACACGGTTATGGTGTTATGGGGTAAATTTCGAAAAATATCAATATTATTTTATTATTTATTTATATATCATGTTCATTTATGGTTCTAGAGATTCCAAATATAGTGCGTAGGTTTCTTTGAGGGTGTAGGGAAGCTCTAAAAATGGTTAGGTCAAAATCCACTCCCTAGGGGGTGCGATAGGGGTCCAGGGTTTGTATGGCGAAACTTGATCAATTAATATACCTATTTCATCCCAAATTTCACAGGAGTATCCCTAAACATAAATGAGTAAAGACGTGTTTTAAGTTTTTGAGAAATAAATCCTTGAATGTTGTAAAAAGGGCAAACAGTAAAAATCAACATGGATATCGATTCCACGGTTTATCAAGTCATTGTTCACGAAAACAATAACGATTTTAAAATCTAACAAGGCGGACGTGTAACACCGCTTACCCTGTTATGGGATGGAATTTGATAATCTATCTATCTATATACATAAAAGAAGAAGCTCCCTGACAAAGATCCACGCACAGCCTAAACCCCTGGTCCTGGAGATAATAAAGTTCTTCATATTGAATTTTAAGTCAAAATTGCAAGAAAAGTTCGCCATCTTGAATTTAGGCATTAAGTTTAATACGACCGTGATAAAAATTTATAGAACGCAGCCGAACCACGGGTAAAAGCACCATCCACCACACTTAAATCGGTTAAGGCAAACGCGCGATAATCGCGGGAAAACATTAACACGCAGTGAATAGATGTTAGTACGCGGGCGAAGCCGCGGGTAACTGCTAGTACTACATATATTATGACATTTATGACCTTAGGATCGAAAGAAATATCAACAAATATTAGTCGGAGGATATTAGTCACGTGCGCGTGACGTGCAAGCGGTGTGCCATCTACTATGACATTTCCGACGCTACAACGCGCACGCCACGCACACGCGCACGTGCTGCACACGCATCCGGTGTGGCCCAGCCCTAGGCGAACTAACGGCCACGTGCGTTGCCGACAAAAATATTTCATTGCTTATTCCATTTCTACCAACTTGTCAAATGGGAGTTTCTTCTCAATCATAGGTATAATATATCTAGTTTTTACTGTTTACCTCGGTCCATTTAATATTCAATTAATGCCATTACTTTTTAAACGAAATCGGTTTCCGATTATTATTGTGAGATCAAATATAGGTATTGCCTGAAGTTTTAGGCGCACATTACGAATTTCGACGAATTACCTTTTGTGTACGGGAACGGGACGAATTTCGTAGAGTGAGTGGGAATAGAATGAGCATTCGCTCGTTTGGTGTAAACCCACCTTTAGACTACGGTATTAGCTGCTTACCATTGACAGCTCGTATGTTTTTACCATCGTGGTATAAAAAAATGTAATTGCCGGATTTCTGATGAATTGCTGGAACCATTTTAAATATCACAAGTAAATTGGAAGCAATCTACTCTCTAATACATTTTCCCTTAGGTACCTTAAGTTGTAAATAGTGTAAGAATGTCCACATCCAGTCATCAGCTTGTGGGGTATATTAAAGCAGCTTTCATGGGTATAAGATATAAAATAGAAGTAGGAACTCATTGAAAGTATTGCTGTTAACAACTGGGGTACTGTCGAATAAAATCGAGGACATTGAAGCTTTTTTTGCAGTTAACGTTATGTTAGACGAAGTGTTGTATTGGTTATAACGCGGAAGGTAACTTGATAAGGCTTTATTAAGTTTAAAAACTCCATGAACCATGCTTTGAGGTTTTTTCATTGGAATAATACGTTTATATTGCTTTTAATTAGTTAAGGAACTTTCTAGTGAACTACATGCTCAATAGGTAGCTGATATCCAGCTGTCATAATCTATTTGTAGAGACTCAAGGTAAATTATAATGTCACGAACTGAAAAGTGCAAAGCCTATTCTGGAATGAACTCTGTTCAAGAATAGATCATATTTACAGCTGTGTGTACCTACAGGGACAGTGTACATTACAGGTACAGTATTACTAGGCTTACTTTAGGAAAAAATACATGCAAATGTATATATTTAATTTATGAATTAGCATTCATGCGCCACATACATCGGCAACGTAGTAGAAGACTCTTATTTTACATTAGATGACATCAAGTCGGAGATAACGTAGAAAGTAGGTAATTGAGAATGATCTTTGCAGGTATATTGGGTACCATTCATTCCTCTTATTTATAGATTGGAACTCTGATTCATCTTATTATTATGGGATTGGCAAATCCAGGTTCCAAAGTAATTATAGGACTGTTATCTGTTGTTTGGGAATAGGGCGTCATTGACCTCTACGAAGAGAGCAGAGGCGTCGCGGTTTCGCCACTAGGTACCTAGCCGACGGTTGCGCGCATGCCTGTTCCTAAGGTCGCGCCCGCCGCTGCCTTCCGATGGAAATCATTCCAATTAAAATGGCACTCGACGATTTTTATGACGACATACGGCGGGAAGGTTGCCCTTCGCACCTGTTGTCGCATCTCGCCTCCGAGGCCGGCAAAGCGGAGACAGTGCGGTCGCATCTTACCGGCGGCCGCTGTTGTCACTGCGGTGTTTCGCGGGCGGCAGATTTATTTGGACGTACCCCCTGAAGGGGGCGCGGGGCCGGGCGCGCCACCCACCACGCCACCTCCACACATTTGACTGGATCAATAAGTAAGCAAAGGATGCCCGAGCAGAAAAACCATACACCCGACCACCCCAAGGGGGCACACGTAACCGACACCCCCCCTCCACTAGCGGGGGGAGGACTCTACAGATTGCCATTTTCTCTTTGCCTACGCTTTAATTAGTTGCGTAGTGACGCGTGTGGAGCCCTAATCCTCTGTTATTAAATTGCCAAACTATTCCCATTCTCCAGTCGAGGCGACCGCTACTAACTTTCGTCTGTCCCTTGAACAATCTAAGAAACACGAAGCTAGGTACAGTAGGTACTAATCCCTGGACAAATTCTAACCTATCAGTACCGTCGACTGCTATAATGCTATAAAAATGTCATAAACACTCTGTAATGTGTCATTCACAAAGTATGAATAACGATAAAAATCTCCGACACAAAATATTCATTCGAACGAAGTGGAGCGGAGTCTGCTCGGTGAATATGCCGCTTTTATGCCCACTCGTATTCAACACAACATTCACAATACAATACTTTTTTATATTGCATTTATGTGTAAACGAAAGATATCAGAATCATTAACTTGCTTAGACAATATTTTTTATTCTTTAAACTTAACTTTCCTATCCATAGACCGAGCTTATCGAACTGCAGTAAGCAGGGGCTATATCTTCTCTTATTATAGTTATTATAAAATTTTCCTACACAACTAAGGGCGGGTTGCATCAACCACACTTGACGAGCAAATCCACAATAATCAACATTACCCAACAGATTACTAAGAAACTTCCCATCCAATATATTTTAGCGAACGATATAACGCTGACAGACGGTGTGGTGCAACCCACCCTAAGTTAATCGTATACCCATGAATTCTTTACTTTCGTCATATGTAAAACCTAAAAAACCCCAAAACGCAAAAATGATAAAAGATGTCATACAACGTCCGAGACTGGGTCGGAAAAAAGTAAAAACATCTAACCCCAATTACCTCATATTATGATACCTAGATGTTATATAATCCATATGATTGTGCTTTAATGTTGTACCTACTGGTGGTATAAATTCCCATAGTATTTTGGACACAAGAAGACACCATTTTATTTTAATTTATTTATTCTAATTTATTCCATTTTAATTTATTCCAACCACCAACATTTGTAAAAGAAATAAGTACTGTGGTTTTATCCAGCGTGCTTAAAAACCTTACTGGCCTTTTAGACACTACTAAATTCGAAGCGGCTTGATATCTCTCAAACCACATTCATTTGCAACAAATGACCGTTAATTTTGGTTCATCAGAGGATGCTTAATGAGAGTCCTGGTTTAAAACTGAAGTGACAATTAGTTTTGCATCCTCCCTAGGTGTCCAGGCCACAACAGTGTGGGTTTTGAGGTGAATCGCGCCGATTTACTGCATGAATGCTACATAACTATTTTACTGATATGTTCCGAGTTCAAATGATAACGCTTAATGTTACATTCATATTCCGCATTCCATATACACAATAAGAATGCACTGATACTGCTTGATGTATGTCACACACTGGACATGTGGACATAGTACGAATATTGTATATCTATTAGGGTCGCGTCGACTAAAGTCAGGTAGAGGCAAAGAATCTTTCATCAGTTTACGAATAAATACATTCCATTTTATTAGTGAAACATGCGCATTTTTTTTCGATGTGGTGAATATTTATTGCTGTTGACAGACAGTCACAGCACAGGAAACACAATTGGAATCAACAGCAGTCAATAACTGTATACTGCCATGTTACATAAATAAAAATAATCACAGATATTGGTATGTTTAGTTTTTAATAGTAAGTATCCGAAAGTACCGTGCATAACATTTTTAGATCACTAAAATTCAGCCAATCGTTTTGTAAATTGACTGGTGCCATTAAGAGCGGGCCGGTGCTCCAGCCGTGATTTTTTGCCTGCGCGCGGCGTCGGTCGCGATCGTCGAGTGCGCCCTAGCTCCTTCGCGATGCCAATCCAAATAATTATCATAAAGTAAATACCCCGCAATTCGGCCGCCCCCGGCCCGGAGCGCCGCAGTAAATGGCGAGCCCTCGTCGTCGCCGCCGCTACAACATAGGGATGCCGATACTGGCCGATAGAATCCTTTATCGTGTCGATATATCGCGACACCTAGCCCCCACATATGTGCTCTCAATGAATGGCTCTCCATCTTATGGACATGGTCACAAGCTAGATGTTTCAAAGCTAATAGAATAGCATAGCAAGCGCCATGGCTTTAGCTCCCTGTGTTAAGTACCTATCTAAACAAAAATTGTCATTCAATTACCCCAATTATCAAAAAAATATAATATTATATTTTTTTGATAATATCTATATAATATATAATTTTGTCTCAGTCATTCATCACTTTTGTTAAACATGGTTCATAAATTCATTACAAGGCTTAACATAATGCACTCTTAGCCAGTCGGAGCATCGATATCGATAATGCAACCGTGAGGCATTATCGACTGGCCCTTAACTACCAAGCTCTCAGCCGGGGAGGACCGAACAATCGCATTTTCAGTTTTTGCCTCACACCAACTCTCATCTCGGTATTGGCGATGGAATTAATTTCACCCGCTTGTTTTAATGTCTTTCCCATATTTTTTGTCTCCTTCGCCCTTATCTTATTATACCCGTAATGGGTTAGAATTGTATACGGCCATCTTAATATATTTTCAGAAGTAAAATTTGTTTTAATTAGGTCTTAATATAATGCAACATTGTAAACGTTATTCAAAGTATTATTATTCAACGCTATTCATTGTGTCTTGCATTGTGCTAAAGAATTCAGTGACATCTGTCGTATAACACACGCCCTATTTAACACCGAAATCGGCCGGCTTACCGAACGGAGCTTTTATTATTACTCGTGTGTAATTAGTTAGGTGTCTGCGTGGTAATAATAAGTAGCCCGAACAAACCCCTAGCCTCTCCCCTTGCTCCGGCACGCGCCACTTTCCTCATTCAAGAATCATCTTAATTCCGATTTGAATTTTATGTATCTAAGTATAAGAAAGTAATCTGTTATCTTTGTCAGTGTAGGTATCCAGTGTCAGTACAGAACAAGATGAAGTGTTGATTGCAATGAGGTCACAGCACAGAGATGTGCTTCATGACGTGACGCTTTGCTGCAACGCCGTAAGCTCTACTGTTATTACAACCGCCTGCCGAGCTCAAACAATCTTCTGTTTAACGTAAACCAGTGTCAGTCTGTTCCCCGATCACGTCCAGTTATTATGAATGTGTTACACTGGTTTGTTTGCACTATTAGTCAAGTGCTGTGGCAATAGAGGGCCTTCCCTCAGCGGGGTTCTTTTGTCTGCCCGCGGGACCAACAGTCCCTATGTTTACTTTTTCGGCGACAACGCCCCACTTAACTTTACACTGATACAGGAAAACATACGCCACTGTTTCAAATGCGGATGTTTTAATGATCATCAGGATGTTTCCTTTTTACTCCAGTAATTTAAATTCATAATGGTAATGGGATATGTTTAATCATATGCGTATTCATTAGGTAGGCCAGACATATTAAATGCAATAAAAAATGCGATTACGAGGACCAGACGAAGTTTTACGTCGGCGCGTTGTAATTAAATAAATATGCCGCGTGTCGTAATGGCGGCGGTCGGGTACACCGGCGTATAAAAATTATGAAGCTGACGTGGGCATGTTTCGCAACACCTGCCGATGCCGCTCGCCCGCCGCCGTCTGTCCGCGGCGCGGGATCACATCATCCACTCTTAACTCCGACATCAATTAATGCTCCACATTTACTTTACCTTTTATGGACCACGACTTTTTTTAATCATAACTGCGACAAAAAATAGTTCGCGTTAACGAGAACTTTACTTTTATTGCACATTAAAAACTCGTATGGCGCGTCCTTGCCTTCAGTTGCTTGAGCTCATTGATTGGTGCGATCTCTTCGAATTAAACTTCGGTCACATGGTCTATCCTTTGGATGGATATATATCTATAGAATTCTATTTGAGATTTTGTATCCAAATTCAAATCTAAATATAAGCATAATATGGTAACATAACCCCGTCTATAAATAACTATGCAGGTACAGAAAATTTCGGACTTTGTGTGATGCAGATGTGTCACGTCCGACAGTATGAAATTTGCGAGGATCCTCATATTGTTGTCACTATGTTAACAAAATACGAAGAGCTACTTAAATCAATTTCTTTGCAATAATATGATATTGTATGATCTGCTTATTTAAAAGCGGCATGCCTATTATTATTCCTCCTGTATCCTTCTGTGGAATGTGTAGTTCTGTTGCCACTAGGGACTGTGACAAAAAGGTATATAAAAGTGTATTTACATGTTTTCAATTAATATGTAGATGTAAATAATTAAGCATGCCATTTTAATAGCTAGATCATAATTCTTTTCGTTGTCTTGTTTCATACCACTCTGTCACTCTTTTAATTACCGTTTCGACTCAATATATAAAAAATCCGGTGCACTTGTGTTTCTTTTTTATGCTAGATTTTAATCCATACATCAGAAATTGAAAACAATACATCATCTTAGACAAAAATCACCACTGCTTCACGCTTTTTAGGGACACAAAATAAGACAACGAAAAGAATTTAGACCCCAGGTAAAACAATTTATAAACTACTGTCATTTTCTAATCTATTGTAACAGTACACAATTAAGACAATCAATTCTCTCCACTTCCAGCGTCAATGGAGGAGGAATCTAGCGAGCTGCCAGGCACGGACGGCCTGGCGCCCAAGCAGCGGCACCAGGCCAAGCACCGAGAGCTGTTCCTCTCGCGGCACGTCGAGACGCTGCCCGCCACGCACATCCGCGGCAAGTGCACTGTCACGCTACTCAACGAGACAGAGTCGCTGCTCAGCTATCTGAATAAGGATGTGAGTATGTACCGGAGTAGGGCGACACGATACCAAATCACACGAATTCAGCTTTTTTTTCTATTCATATTTACATTTATCGCGATCTTAGCTATCGCGAGCGTACGCGCTACGACCGTTATTTTTAAGGTTTTTATAGAAAAAATGAAGCCTTTAGGCTGCAGCTGAAACGCAAGCGCGCAGCGAGACGGAGAGCGGGCGTTCCATATATTTGAACTAGAACACACGTCGTATTCGCCTGCTTGTGTCCAGTCCTTGATTTAAGATAAAGTTTCGTCGTGTATATATGACGTAATTTTCGGTTGTCAGTGGGATTTCTGATCTGTTAATTTTTTTTTTTGTAATACAAGCGGAAGTACCTTACTGATTAATCGTGTTAAAAACAGACTTCCACTTGTGTTACAAGTTACAAGCTTTTGAGAAACGGGCACCTGGCCAAAGCAAGACGCAAACATTTGTACAACCCACGGGTGGTAATTCGTAAAGGCTCAGTGGGATAAAGCCTTCGATTTGGGGCATTTACAAATTCACCGCCGTAGGACTGTAATCAAAGTAATATTGTAAGCGTTTATTTACTAGGAATATTCATTATGCAAATAATGGTAGTACTTAAATGTCTTAAAAAATCGAAATAATTTGTCCTACATTTTACAGATAGAAATATTTCTGTTGACAATCCAATATTTAAATATTTATATTAACCTTTTAAACGCCTTCCCTCTCGCATCAATATGTGACATACATGCCAATGTCTCTACTAATGAACAACGAATATAAACTTTATCTGTCAAGGCAGTCACTTTGACAGCATACTCGACGACCACTTTAGTGACTGCTGCCGTGGTAGGCATGATAACACACGACCACTTTAGTGGTTCCTGGCGTTCAAAGGGTTAATGATGGTAAAATAAGATACGTTATCAAACATGATATTATACAGGGTGTTAGTTTCGATTTGCTATAAATTAAACAGGTTACTTGGGCCATTAATAGAAGTTGTCTGGTATATCGGCTTTTGGAAAATTCGATAAAAAATATTTTTTTATGTTTTCATACATAATAAATGAAATGGTAAGTGTGAGAGAACCTTAAGAATAAAATAAAAGTTAATCTCAGGTGACTGACGGCACATGTCAAAATAAGTAACATTGGATTGTAATAAAGGTTGCAATACACATGTTCAGTGATTAAACTTATTTTTTTAATAACTCAATAACGGTAAGAGTTAAAACACTAGTTTCTTAGAGAAATTAATTATATTTGACCTAAATAAGCTTCCCTTAAAGTTATAGCATATGAAGAAAAACACGCTGTATGTATTTGACAAAAACTTACTAAACATACACAATTACACATATCTATGTAATACAAATCGGTTTTCGTCTTGCATTTGAAACAATAAAGAAAACTTGAGTAGCACAAAAAGTTGTAATATGATTACATACGATATCTCAATTATTTCTAACCTGTTTAAATGGCATTGACCAAAAACAGTAGGTATTTACTTAAATCTAACGCTGAGATAGTGCCGTGTCACCGATTTGGATTAAATGTTCGGTTGAATGTATCATTGGTGATATTGTTTATCTTATCTCAGTGACCGGCACTAGCTCATTTCGCTCATTGCCTCCGGAACAGGGCTAACGTGACTCTATTAGGACCCGTCACGCCTTGAACTGATGTCATGTACAGTCAAGGTTGAATATATACTAGATGCGCGAAAAGTGATAATATATGTACCTATACACGACCTTATAGTTAAAGTAATAGGGTGGTGTATACATGTATTGAGCACTTCACGAGTATCTGTATATTCTACCTTGACTGTACCCGTTCGGGCAAATTAAAGGCTTGTTCCTTAACACCTGCTTTATATTAGTGTCCGTTCCACGTTTTTTACCGCTTTTAGATTGAAACAGAAACATTAATATAACAAATTCTTTTCGGAAACAGTTGCGGAAAATAACTATTCAAACTAGTTACAGTTCCGATAGTATTGTAATTTTCAAGGATATTCCCCAACCTCAGAGGTTAAATATTGCGCAGTTCTCGATATCCTTGTTCCTGGTACCTCCTCGAACAACTATTGTTGTCAAGGCTTTGCGTTAATACACACTTTTTCTTTTGTTTCAGGACGCATTTTTTTATTGTTTAGTATTTGATCCTTCACAAAAGACTTTATTAGCAGATAAGGGAGAAATCCGAGTTGGAAGTAGATATCAGACTGATGTAACTAATTTATTAAAAGAAGGTACGTGTTTTTTTATTTACTTGTATTTTTAATTATTCAATAAATCACAGTTTTCAGTACTGAGTTGACTTATGAGCTTGCTTCACTTACCAACAATTCGTCCTACTTAAAGCCATTTTTAATTAATTACCATTTTGCAAAGCCCCACTTCTCATAATGCACAATAGAAGAAGTTTGAAACCAAGTCTTATACTCCAAAAATAAGGCACATTGCACAATGCACATAGCCTTTGATTGTTTGCCTTTACTAACACAATTTGTAATGTTCTCCAGGCGAGGACGACGCGCGCACGAGTTCAGAGCTAGAGACGTTGGTGTGGACGCCGGAGCACGGGCTGACGGACCGGCAGATTGACCAGTTCCTCGTAGTGTCGCGCTCAGTGGGCACGTTCGCGCGCGCGCTCGACTGCTCGTCCAGCGTGAAGCAGCCCTCGTTACACATGTCCGCCGCCGCCGCCTCCCGCGACATCACACTGGTGAGTGGTGTTGACCTTGAGGCCTGCACTAGAGACGCCGGTGTGGACGCCGGAGCACGGGCTGACGGACCGGCAGATCGACCAGTTCCTCGTAGTGTCGCGCTCAGTGGGCACGTTCGCGCGCGCGCTCGACTGCTCGTCCAGCGTGAAGCAGCCCTCGCTGCACATGTCAGCCGCCGCCGCCTCCCGCGACATCACACTGGTGAGTGGTGTTGACCTTGAGGCCTGCACTAGAGACGCCGGAGCACGGGCTGACGGGCCGGCAGATCGACCAGTTCCTCGTAGTGTCGCGCTCAGTGGGCACGTTCGCGCGCGCGCTCGACTGTTCGTCCAGCGTGAAGCAGCCCTCGCTGCACATGTCAGCCGCCGCCGCCTCCCGCTACGTCACACGGGTGAGTGGTGTTGACCTTGAGGCCTGCACTAGAGACGACGGAGCACGGGCTGACGGACCGGCAGATCGACCAGTTCCTCGTAGTGTTGCGCTCAGTGGGCACGTTCGCGCATCCAAAGTGAAGCAGCCCTCCTTACACATGTCCGCCGCCGCCGCCTTCCGCTACGTCACACGGGTGAGTTGTGTTACCGTTGAGGCCTACAGTATAGACGCCGGACCGACAGATAGAGCTGTGTTGAAGTTCTTCTGATGAGTTGTGTTGAACCTGAACTGAGACGTTGGTGTGGTCACCACATGTCGAAGCCACCTTCCGCCCAACTACACTGGTCGATTTTCCTTCTGCCGTGGACGTAGTACGTAACCCACTAAAACCGTAAAACACTAGGTAGGATAGCTTGTTAGTTTTTTTCAGTTGCCTGAACGGCAAATCACTCTTCAAATATTTTATTTGTTAAAATTATCCTGTAAGGAAACCGCTACACGTAAACGATATGCACCTTTTATGTATCGAGCCGCAATATGCAATTATACCATTTATACCCCTTAATTTTCTAATCTAACCTGTGTTTAATTTTGAGAAACATCTAATGAGACAAATCAGAACAAACAAAATTCAGCAGCACTTTTTTGACCATGAATAGACTGTCGTTAAACGATTTAACCTATTGTGAATAACAACATAACTACATATCGATTAGTTATATAACCAATCTCATTAATTTAGCTTAGAAGCTCCAAGGTATTTCCCTTAATCCTAACTTATTCATTAGCAGTTGACCCTTAACCACACAATGGCTTTGTTGTACCCAACTATAGAGCTCTTTGAATTTCGCCCTGAAAGGATTCGAACATGAATTTCTCGCAATAGAAGCCGGAAAACCTTTCTGAAATAAACTTTAGTTTAGATTCCTAGTCAATAAAATCACAATGTGTTTCATCAATATAACGTCAAATTGTAATAGAGTACTAGGTACTAACTAGAAATATTATATCAGTAATTGAATACATTGATGCGTTTGATAATCACCAATCAAAACAATCGTTCTATGTTACGATTAAGATAAATATGATATTAAACGTACGCAGATCGCAGACTGTCCACTAGCACATCTTCGGTTGAAAGGCTCCTTAAATCTCGTATCTCAATTAGTCTCTGTAAATACTAACTAACTTTTTTATACTTAATTTTGATTGTCAATCGACGAAATACCATCACTATAAACTGACTATGTTCTTTGTCTATTCTTAGAAAATTGCAAATTAACGACTTATTAAAATGCCGACTATGCCGACTATTTCATCCTAGCAATAAGATTAAATGTAAACCAATATAAGAAGACCACACAAAAAATATGTTGGCTACGGTTGTAACGTAGTACATTTATAATATTTTAGTCATATTCCTTAACCTTCTGAATGCCTCAAAAAAATATATTGACCTTGACGATTGACGAAGAGGCATACGAAGGGTTAATTTAGTCATCAAAATTCAAGGATAAGGACGTCTAATGCCAGCTCAAAAATGCCCCCAAAATCAATTATTCAATTGTGCCAAGATGTGCAAGAGATAGTGCTTTTCTTAACACCGAGCATATTTCGGCGCAACATCTTTGACAAATGTTTATAGAATATAGCCAATCAAAACTTTGATGGACCAATCACAACTATTTTTAAATGGCGGTTTAAGTTTTTATAGGTTGACATTGAAATTCATTCATTAATGTGATGCATTGAAGAGGGGGTGACACTTTTCAACTAAAATTCAGGACCGTTTTTGAAAGACAATTTAATATAGCGTGCGGCTTCCATGTTTTATTTGTTCGTAGATTTCTACAATAAATTTTCTTTGTCCCCACAGTTCCACGCGATGGACACCCTACACAAGTCCGGCTACAGCATAGAGTCCGCCCTGTCGTCGCTGGTGCCCGCGTCGGGGCCCGTGCTCTGTCGCGACGAGATGGAGGAGTGGTCCGCCGCGGAGGCCAACCTCTTCGAGGAAGCCCTCGACAAGTACGGCAAGGACTTTGCAGACATCAGGCACGACTTTGTGAGTATACCTTATCCTGCAAATGCTTAACTTTATGATCTCTACTGCGACCATATATAACATGGACGTCGCCAGCTCAAAAATGCCCCCAAAAACAATTGTTCAATTGTGCCAAGATGGTCGAAACATAGAGCTTTTCTTAACACCGCATATATTTCCGCGCAACATCTTTGACAAATGTTTATTGAATATAGCCAATCAAAACTTTGATGGATCAATCACAACTATTGTTAAATGGCGGTTTAAGTTTTTATAGGTGATATTGAAATTCATTGCCGTGATGCATTGAAGAGGGGGTGACACTTGTCAACTAAAATTCAGGACCGTTTTTGAAAGGCAATTTAGTATGGCGTGCGGCTTCCATGTTTTATTTGTTCGTAGGATCTCTACCACCACCATCAGCCTATATTAGTCCACTGCTGGATAAAGGCCTCTCCTATTATCTATGCGTACGAACACTACGAACGCATTAGGAGGTAAATGCCCATAATCACCATGATGGGCAAGCGCCGATCGCAGTAGTGTGTCCACTATGATCTGATGACGCTGCCCGTCATCAATCTTCGATAAATAAATGGTCAATAACACTTCAATCCCTTAGTCGACTATTACGACACCCAGGGAAAGAGTTGGAATGGTGATAAATGTATTCATGTTGCCGTCATCACACGGCTGCTTATCTAAGAAGACTATGAAATAGATCGCAGATCTCACTTGCCTGCTATTTCTTAATCAAGAAATGGGCAAATTAGCCCTTGAGCCTATTATTTTAATATAGGTCTGTATGATTTTAAACCTATACCTATGAGTTTGAACCAAAGTTGCCACCACTAAAAAATTAAAGTCAATCTTATTTAATGCCGCAGCCACGACATCGGTCTAAGGCAACCGGCTTAGCGGAAAACGTATGGTGCTCCCTCTCGTACCCATATCGGCATCCCGCTCCAACTCATGAATTCGCTCGCCGCTGGTCGCCTTAGACCAATGTCGTGGCCGGGGCATTAAGGTTAAAAACATTTAAAAGCGTCAACCCATCTTGTAATAGCTTTGCTTTGCCATTCGGATAGTGAAATGTAGTGTTGTTGTTGAATTACCGTTATTTGCTAGCCCTAAATTGAGCACAGATTTCCAGGGTGTCCGTTAGCTGTTCTAGATGTTTGATAAAAACATAACTATACATACATGTAAATGTGTCTGCAGTTGCCTTGGAAAACGCTAAAGAACCTCGTCGAGTACTACTACATGTGGAAGACGACAGACCGCTACGTGCAACAGAAACGCGTCAAAGCCGTCGAGGCCGAGTCCAAGCTCAAGCAAGTCTACATTCCCAACTAGTGAGTGTTTGTACCCACGCCCGCTCTTTACTAATTATTATTCTTTTGTTGCATTTTCATTTACTATACCTTTGGGATTTAGCATAAGAAGTAATAAATATAGGCGCAAGATAGATAGCAATATAAAATAATTGAAGTATTTATTATTATCAGCTTTCATGGTCCTACAGTTGGGAAAATTCCAACTCTAAAATATAAAACTTAACCCTCTAATGCGTACAAAGCCATATATGGGCAAGTTGGTTTTCAACTCCATTGACTGCTTTTAGGGCTCAAATTTGAAATATACTTTTATTCGTGTCATACTTTAGAGGGTTAAAGGTATTCAAACTGTATTAAAATGTTATACATACCACTAATCTGTATTCTGTGAATATTATTTATACGGTGTTTCCGATTACACTCCCAACGTATGTAAGACTTGTCCATTCTTATTATCAAACTGCGATTAGAATGGGATTCGAAAGTACTGTCGACACAACAGTGTATGCGTCAATCTAAGTTATATTAATAGTTATATTCATATATTCCTAGTTGTGCCGAGACTTACAGACAATAAATTAATTAATCACTCGCTACATCTATAAACAATTCTTTTCTAGGTAAATGAAGTGGCATTTGTTGTGTCAACAGTACTTTCCAATCCCTTTCTGATTCCGGTTTGATAATACTAGTAAACAAGTGTCGATCCTCCAAATTCACTTTTTCTCTAAAATCACCAGATTTTCTGAAAGTAGGAGAGTGCAACATTTAAGTTTTTTTGCGATTGTACGTGGAAACGATTTATTATAATCAAGTTGTACAGCTGTTTACGGCAGGAAATATAAAAAATATTAATGGGTGAATCCACTTTTTTCTGTCTATTATTACCATGGTTACGGTCTCATGAGTAACGCTGATTTTACGCAAAATTATATGAGATCTGCTCTTATCACTAATTCTAATCACAGTAGTGAACACGCTTCTTTCAATAAAGTTACCAATAGATCGCAGGCTTAAGTAGTGAGGTGTCCGATTCGTGTTGCAGCAACAAACCGAACCCCGCGCTGGTGAGCAACTCGGGCGGCAAGCCGGGCGCCGTGCTGAACGGCGGCACCAACGGCACCGCCGCGCTGCAGCCGCCCATGCTGTGCGCTTCCTGCCAAGGTAATGTCATTTTGTGTTATACCCACCTGTTACCACCAACTAGACACCAGTGGTAACAAACCGAATCCCGCGCTGGTGAGCAACTCGGGCGGCAAGCCGGGCGCCGTGCTGAACGGCGGCACCAACGGCACCGCCGCGCTGCAGCCGCCCATGCTGTGCGCTTCCTGCCAAGGTAATGTCATTTTGTGTTATACCCACCTGTTACCACCAACTAGACACCAGTGGTAACAAACCGAACCCCGCGCTGGTGAGCAACTCGGGCGGCAAGCCGGGCGCCGTGCTGAACGGCGGCACCAACGGCACCGCCGCGCTGCAGCCGCCCATGCTCTGCGCTTCCTGCCAAGGTAATGTCATATTCGGGTTATACCCACCTGTTACCACCAACTAGACACCAGTGGTAACAAACCGAACCCCGCGCTGGTGAGCAACTCGGGCGGCAAGCCGGGCGCCGTGCTGAACGGCGGCACCAACGGCACCGCCGCGCTGCAGCCGCCCATGCTCTGCGCTTCCTGCCAAGGTAATGTCATATTCGGGTTATACCCACCTGTTACCACCAACTAGACACCAGTGGTAACAAACCGAATCCCGCGCTGGTGAGCAACTCGGGCGGCAAGCCGGGCGCCGTGCTGAACGGCGGCACCAACGGCACCGCCGCGCTGCAGCCGCCCATGCTCTGCGCTTCCTGCCAAGGTAATGTCATATTCGGGTTATACCCACCTGTTACCACCAACTAGACACCAGTGGTAACAAACCGAACCCCGCGCTGGTGAGCAACTCGGGCGGCAAGCCGGGCGCCGTGCTGAACGGCGGCACCAACGGCACCGCCGCGCTGCAGCCGCCCATGCTCTGCGCTTCCTGCCAAGGTAATGTCATATTCGGGTTATACCCACCTGTTACCACCAACTAGACACCAGTGGTAACAAACCGAATCCCGCGCTGGTGAGCAACTCGGGCGGCAAGCCGGGCGCCGTGCTGAACGGCGGCACCAACGGCACCGCCGCGCTGCAGCCGCCCATGCTCTGCGCTTCCTGCCAAGGTAATGTCATATTTAAATATTAATAGCTATGAAATTGGCGTTTTGTATGGATAATTTTGTGAAAAGTCTATTTTCTGCCCTCCGGCCGGCAAAGAGCACTTTGCCGGCCGCTGCGCTAAACTAAGTTGCCGCCTGCCGGCTCCGATGAGCAGAAAAATAGTATACACACAGCCGTAATGGGAATGCCTCGGAGCTACATCTCAGCTTCGCCTCGGCCTACAATTACACGTCACCTCAGACATTTCCCACTTAAACGGCCTTGGCATGTAAACTACTATTACCATACAATGAATATTGTGTATATTTTTTTGATGTCAAAATCAAAATAAACCATGGCGGTAATATTAGACACTTCTAAGGCGTGTATTGTATATCTCTATTTCAGAAAACAAGGTACATCATACATTTATACCTATTTGAAACATATGAACCGGCAGCTTATAGTAAGAGTTGTTTTCAAAGCTTATTTTTGAATATTTTTAAGGGAAAAAAACCATTATTAGTGTGAAAAAACCTTTGTTACACAGTGCACTGTTGAAAGCAAAGAATATATCTAAGTTGCTCTTTACAATAAAATTAGGGATCAACTAAAGTCTATGACCAAAAACGCCAATTTCATAGGTAAAGACTCAATATTTAGAAAACGAGTTACACACGTACAGATATAGTGTATAATTATTTTCCTTCGATTTTTCACGGAAACATCCAAATTCATATTGCTGTCACAATTAACTTCAATAGCCATTGTATGTACTAAAGCGAATTGAGACAAAAAGATACATTCGGACGTTTCCGTGAAAATACGAAGGAATACAATTTTGATCTACACCCGTAATTGAAGTCAACATGTTTTGATCCATTTAGAGGATCCTCATCAGTGCATTGCAGTGCAGTTTCCGTGAAAATACGAAGGAATAAGATTTTGCTCTACACCTGTAATTGAAGTCAACATGTTTCGATCCATTAAGAGGATCCTCATCACTGCATCATCATCATCGCGGATGCGGCGAAGGGAGAGAATTGCCCTCATTGTCACTTTTGTCAAAAAGCGGGTTGCACACAACACTCACTACGTCACTAGGTCAAATTAGGAGCAATTATCGACTTAAATTACGTGAAATAACCCGCTTGCTAAATATTTAATTATGTTTGAGTCTCACGTTAGTTATAATTCTAAAAAACATAATGTCAGCTGATATGCATCAGAAGCCCATTTCTCAAAAGCTTATAACTGGTAATGCAAGAGGAAATCCCTTTTTGACACCATTAATCAGATAAAGATTTCCCCTTATATTACAAGTTACAAGACGCTCGTCTAATAAGGGCTTTTGATACTTTTCAACAGACTTCATGAAAAAGGAGATTCTCAATTCGACTATATGATTTTTTTTTATGTTTTATACCTAAGTACTTCACATGAAAATGGACGTGTCTTAACAAGTGTTAATTTCACTTTACAGTAACAAATTCAAACCAGTGGTACACATGGGGTCCGCAGCATTTACAGTACAGACTGTGCGGCACGTGCTGGCAATACTGGAAAAAATATGGAGGACTTAAGGTTTGTACGAATTTTTTGTAACTTCAAGCCAACTGTAGCCTCATCACGGGCCCCGTTTTTAACGCTGATTGCATCTAAATAGTCTGAAAGAGCGACAGTGACGCACGCCACTATAAACGGTTTCATTATAAACCTACTGTGAGTGCTAATATTTAAAGCCTGTTTCACAAATCACAATCAACGGATAAAATTATTACCACCCTTTTCCTCAGGCATATTAACAAATGACAGCTAACATTTATCTAACAGATATATTTTATTCGAGGATGATGAAACAGGTCGTCGCTCAAGTTTTTAATCTAAATAAATATGTGTAGTTTTTTTATGATGTTTTAGGGGTCGGTACCAGCCTACTAGGCTTTTAACATGTGATATAGTACATTACGATACAAGTGTGGAAAAAAATAAGTTCGAAACGAGTAGAGATAAATTAAAGCATCGTAATTTACGTCATGTTCAAATCTTTGGATGAACATATGTACTGAAAAGCCTACGATACACGTGCGAAAACGAAATTTGTAACTCGTGTTTTATTTTCACTCGTTTCGAACTTTATTGTTTTCGTACTCGTATCGTAATGTTTTATTTTAGTACAGATGGTGTACTTTTTAGGGTCTAGTGCGAGAAGTGGGTCATTTTACGTCAAGTCCAAAACTTCGGAGGGCCATCTGTACTAAAAAACGTCGTACGAGACACGTGCAAAAACGAAATTCGTAAATCGACACGAGTTACGAATTTCATGTTTTTCGCACTTGTGTCGTAATGTACTATTTTATTATTATATGTCAAATCATAGTGTGTTAAAAAGCTGGATCAAATAAAAAAGTGAAAATAAACAACACCTACTACGCAGCTTGCTAAAGCGGGCCACAGACGATCAGTTTTCACTGTTCAGTTAAAACTTACGTGTGTAGGAAAATCTTTAAACTGTGCAGTTGAACTGTTGATCTAATCAAAATTTCATTAGATTATTTTTCACTGAACAGTTAAAACTAAGCAGAACCGATTCGTTGCGTGTTCCATTTTCAAAAACTTTTGTCTATGGCGGCGAACAATTTTTTCATGATATGCCAAGCGTGCCTTACGCCATAGAATATGATGACACGCCTATCGTGTCATACGCCATTCGTTAAAATCATTCATGACACGCCTGGCGTGTCATCCGCATTGAAACGGTTAAAACTGATCGTCTGTGGCCCGCTTAAGACTGGCTCGGTTTCCCGGCATCAGCAGTAACGTAGTATTTTCCCGTCCAGACGGCGGGCGTGTTCGGCGAGACGGAGGTGGAGGCGGCCAAGGGAGCCCGCGCCGAGGGCGAGGACGCCGCGCTGTCCGTGTCGCACCGCCCGCACCGTTGCACCGTCCTTAACTGCGCTAAGGCATGTACTACTTTATATATTTTTTCATCACACTTGCTGTCTAAGAGCGCCATAATAGGCATGATGACTGGCAAGTCAAATCAGCATCTTTTTTCGAACTGTCAAAACGATCACCACTATGGAAATTTATATGAATTACTCAAAAGTGACGTCACGTTTGAATACTGCCAAATGACCTACTCTTTTAAGTTCTATTCAATTTACTAAATAGAAATTTTGTACAAAAATTACTGCAATCGACATCTTAGTAATCATTTCTTCGTGTATTATGTCGTGCATAATGTTAAATAATTTATTTTAACTTCAGTCATCATCCCAATTGCGTGCGTAGCGGGAGTAATAGAAAAGTGAAATTCCCTAGGGATTCATAGAAATGTCAGTACGTCATTTAATAATATTATGTCTAAAAACTTTTTTTTTGTCGGCAAGTGTGATGAAAAACATTGTATACATCTCGGTCGGTAAGCGGAATACTAACTGGAGTCATAAAAGCCCTCCGCCTGGCGGCGTCGGGCTTCTAACACTCTCGTTAGTAATTCCGTACTTACCTCCCTTTATGCACAATGTACTATTTCTACACCCGTACTTTTATTTGTCATTTACATGGTCCTGAACACACCTTTAAGCCCCTACCTTACAGATGTCAAGATAAGTCTATATTGTTTATTCCCTATAAACGCATTCGGGTTTGCACGCAGTGCATTTTTTGCACTGCCTGTTTCACAGTCTCCAGTTAAAGCTATCTGTCGGATAAAAAATAACACTATCTCTTTCTTTCACCTGGAAGAATAAAGAGAGCGTGTTATTTTTATCTGACAGATAGCTTTAACTGGAGATTGTGAAACGGGCCCTTAATTAAATACATGGCTGCCCTGAGTACGAGCTGTCGAAATTCCTTTGACGCTCGACGCGCCGCTGCTCGCTCCGTCGTGCGCTTCGTTCGATGCTCGCCACTCAGACTTACGTGAAATATTAAAATGGTCATCTATCGCAGGAGTTCAAACTGCGCGCGCACCTGGCGCGGCACGTGGCCACCGCGCACGGCGGCGCAGAGGGCGCGCGGCCCGTCATGAAGACTCGCGCCGCCTTCTACCTGCGCGCCTCGCCCTTCACCCGCCTCGCGCGCCGCCTCGCGCGCGCGCTCCGCCGCCCGCGCCACCACGCGCGCTCGCCCTTCGCGCCCATCAACCTGCAGCAGGTCAAGCACGAGTGTGAGTATACCGTCTCTACCTGCGGCCTCGCCCTTCACCCGCCTCGCGCGCCGCCTCGCGCGCGCGCTCCGCCGCCCGCGCCACCACGCGCGCTCGCCCTTCGCGCCCATCAACCTGCAGCAGGTCAAGCACGAGTGTGAGTATACCGTCTCTACCTGCGGCCTCGCCCTTCACCCGCCTCGCGCGCCGCCTCGCGCGCGCGCTCCGCCGCCCGCGCCACCACGCGCGCTCGCCCTTCGCGCCCATCAACCTGCAGCAGGTCAAGCACGAGTGTGAGTATACCGTCTCTACCTGCGGCCTCGCCCTTCACCCGCCTCGCGCGCCGCCTCGCGCGCGCGCTCCGCCGCCCGCGCCACCACGCGCGCTCGCCCTTCGCGCCCATCAACCTGCAGCAGGTCAAGCACGAGTGTGAGTATACCGTCTCTACCTGCGGCCTCGCCCTTCACCCGCCTCACAATTTGTAGGAGGTGGAGTCCTTCAGTTGATCAGTTCATCTGGTCGGAGATCCGGAGGAGGTAGACCTTCTTTGTTGACGTTTCCAGGCTTTTATCTTCCTTTCATTGAATTAGAATTTCGAAGCAAGTATATCTCTAGTTTATTGTATTTTCTAGTTATTTTAGGAAGTTAAATTATATATTTTTTTTACTTTTACTTATATGGCTTATATGGGTAACATTGGATCTTTCTATTGACTTTTCGTGCTTGGTAGTATGTGCATGGTCTATTAGATATTTCTTATAAGCTTGCATGAGCTGGCACTTGCACGCCTTGCACCACGCTTTAGTGTCATTCCCCTGACATGCTGTGAGCCATCCTGAAAATAGAAAATTATGTAGGCACAACCAAAGAGAATAAAATCACTACGTTTTAAGAGACGGCACTCTCGAACAAGCCTAAAACCGAATTATGAAAGTATTTTGTGCCAACGTACACAATACAATGTCAATACTACAAACTTAAAAAAGCAACACTAGAGCTCGACACTCACTACACTTACTGTTTATCGATATCAATAAAAGTGCAATAATTTTGCTGCACCTACCGTAATACTGAATTTATATTACCATAAAATAATGAAAGGGTAAAATAAGGCTATAACACAATATTTATTATTATTTATTTATTTAATATAACACAAAAATATTTTTATTGTATAGGTATTTTTATTTCATTTTCTTAGTAGGTTATGGGCCCAATCGTAAATATTATACAATGGAGTGGCGATTTGGTTTTTCAGGAGTCTATAAGCAATGTAACCACTTAAATATACAATGGGTTGATTTTCAATTCCTGTTAAATCTATTTCGAATTGCTTCTCAAAATCGTTTTCATGAATTAAAAGGTGATACTCTTTTCTGTATTCGTTCTCCGTCCGATCCTCTTCTTCGATAATATACATCTGAAATAAAGCGATTATCGATAAATTATGTTGCACTCTATTTGTGCATTAGCTTGCCTTATTTAGACGTTTGCCATTTAAATTATTTCTTATTTAATTAGTAACTGTTATCGTTTGCAGTTAAAATTTATATATTCAATTATGAAATGAAAAAATAATTTGCTACTAATATAAATTTGATACTGACCTGCCTGGATCAAGAGGAAATGTTGGCAAAAATACGCCAGAAGTTCGTTTTAATCCACGCCGAACACCACACACTTCACATTTCCATATTGATTTGCCCCCCATTTAGACCAAACATTTAAATATTTTGTATAAAACACAATAAAAACATGAACCCGGGATCCGCTTTCACAATAAACAATTATGACGGTACGTTTCTGACACTGACGTTTTACCTATTTAGGTGGTAACAAAGAATATAATACTCTAAAGAGTAAACAAGAGTGGTAAGTGGTAAATAAAAGTATAACACGTCTAAGTTTGAAGGCCAGTATGATTATGTGTTAATAAAATGCAACAGTAGGTATTTTAATTCTATAAGATTATTTTTATATCTCAATGTTGGTACCAAATGCTTTCATAATTTACCATAGTATGAAGTGTCGAGGGGCCGGGCACAACTGGCAAGTATGTATACTCATGAATAGACATAAAACAACATTGCATGAATTACACAAATACACATCTAACTCATAATCTTACAAATATGACAATATCAAACATAGTAATTGTCTTGCATTGAAAATGAAATCACTGTTTATATTTTATATAGTTTGACTATTACCAAGTTAGAGCAAAGGCTACATCCGGGTTTTGTTAACAATGTGTGGTGATTGTGCACACCATTGCACGACATACTAGTCGTAAAAGGCAATAATTTAGCACTTTTAGTCCCTTACTCATAATTTTGTAAGCCGATAAGTATTATTTATGAATACGGGGGTTAGTCTGTAGGAATGTGTTAATAGTCCATGTGTAATGTGTTGATCGTCCCCCAGGTTCGGTAGCGATGGCGGGGCTGGGCCCGGCGGAGCTGCGCGCGGGCGGCGCGGCAGGCGGGCCCGGGCGCGCGCGCGGGCCTGTAGGCGCGGTGGCGGCCCGCCTCGGCGCCGCGCTAGCCCCCGGCGCGCCGCGCACGCACGAGTGGCTCACGCTCACGCCGCGCGAGCGCCTCCCCGTGCCGCCGCACGTCGCCTTCCCCAAGCCGCCCAAGGCTCCAGGTCGGTATACGAAAATCTTTTTTTTTTTTTTTTCATTTATTTAGAAACAAAGTCTTTATTAATTCATAAGTACATTAGCTAAGAGCTTCAATTCTTACTATACGGACCTATAGTTTCCTATACAGGGTGGAAAGGGACGACGTTCCATCCCGCTACCGACCGAGTCTACCAACCATTACGATCAACTTTCAGTATGGGACCAACATCGAAAGCGTACATGGAAAATTGACTTTTCCATACTATTGAACTCTAACTAATCACTCACTTTGTATGAGGGGTTAATTTTTTTTTTAATATTTCGATGTTGGTCCCATACTGAAAGTTCATCGTAATGGTTGGTAGACTCGGTAGGTAGCGGGATGGAACGTCGTCCCTTTCCACCCTGTATGTAAGATAAATTACAATTTATAAACTTATTGCTATGGAACATGAAACGCTATACTAACCTACTTGTCTCCACACGACTTTAACGATGAATAAACATGTTTCTTAAATAAAACCAATGAGCTGCTAAATATATCTAAATCTTCTACATTGTACACATTTACCGACTCTTGTTACTGTTTTACCTATTTTTCTAGTTATTTTTATTTTTCACTTTTTAGCTCGGTTGCCCTGAAAACCAGCGTCGTGTCATCTGACACGACACATGCTGAGTGGCATCCTTTTTGGTGTTCAAATCCTTACTGTTTGATACTTGTATTTATTGTTCTTTATTGTATGCCACCAAATAAACCATTTTTATTCTTATTCATTCTTATAAAAGCTTAATTCTCTAACCGCACGACCGCTGTTGGCGCTCGTGCCCGAAATATACCAGGATGCTTAACCAAGTTACCAATCGCTAACGCTTAGTAGCGTATCGTAGTTTTCCCTCTCTGTCACTCTTTCATGTTAGTGCGACAAAGACTGTTAGCTGCCTTTCCCTTACGATTGACGATTAAGCGTTAGCGATTGGCAACTTGGCTAAGCATCCAGGGCAGACCGGCGTGTGACTAAAATTCACCTTAAGCCAAATCTCCACCGAGCGCACGTGACCTCGCCAGGCAGTCTCGCCATGTAAAAAACACAGATGATTCGGGAGCCAGACCGAGCCACCGAAATCCCTCCTGTTCAATGGTTACTTGTGTTTCTGCTGCGGCATTTTTCTGCTGGCTTATTGTTTAAGAAGAAAAATAGAAATTTCAAGTTTTTAAAGGAAAAAACTTTATGAGCTTATACGGGACTATATTTATTCAATGATCTAACATTCGATCGTGCATATTAGTCAATCCGCTCGCGAGCATTACAGCATCATCCACACCGCACGATTTTTACCGATACTACACGGCTCGACTCCATGCGCTCGAATCCCGAATGACCCTCAGGCACATCCACACTGACCGAGCATTTGATCCATGAGACTGCCGCGCGTTCATTAGAACTTAGCCTAACACGCATCTCTCGCCACAGACGGCAGCCTTCTGTACGAGCGCGTGTTGTCCCGCGCCGAGAAGGAGGCGCGTCGTGCGTCGCCCGCGCCCGCGCCCGCCGCGCCCGCGCCGCCGCCGCAGCCGCTCAAGCGCCGCGCCTACGACGACATCAACGGCCTGGACCGTGAGTACATCCCTCCACCGCCGGCAGCCTGCTGGCCCGCGCCGCCGCCGCAGCCGCTCAAGCGCCGCGCCTACGACGACATCAACGGCCTGGACCGTGAGTACATCCCTCCACCGCCGGCAGCCTGCTGGCCCGCGCCGCCGCCGCAGCCGCTCAAGCGCCGCGCCTACGACGACATCAACGGCCTGGACCGTGAGTACATCCCTCCACCGCCGGCAGCCTGCTGGCCCGCGCCGCCGCCGCAGCCGCTCAAGCGCCGCGCCTACGACGACATCAACGGCCTGGACCGTGAGTACATCCCTCCACCGCCGGCAGCCTGCTGGCCCGCGCCGCCGCCGCAGCCGCTCAAGCGCCGCGCCTACGACGACATCAACGGCCTGGACCGTGAGTACATCCCTCCACCGCCGGCAGCCTGCTGGCCCGCGCCGCCGCCGCAGCCGCTCAAGCGCCGCGCCTACGACGACATCAACGGCCTGGACCGTGAGTACATCCCTCCACCGCCGGCAGCCTGCTGGCCCGCGCCGCCGCCGCAGCCGCTCAAGCGCCGCGCCTACGACGACATCAACGGCCTGGACCGTGAGTACATCCCTCCACCGCCGGCAGCCTGCTGGCCCGCGCCGCCGCCGCAGCCGCTCAAGCGCCGCGCCTACGACGACATCAACGGCCTGGACCGTGAGTACATCCCTCCACCGCCGGCAGCCTGCTGGCCCGCGCCGCCGCCGCAGCCGCTCAAGCGCCGCGCCTACGACGACATCAACGGCCTGGACCGTGAGTACATCCCTCCACCGCCGGCAGCCTGCTGGCCCGCGCCGCCGCCGCAGCCGCTCAAGCGCCGCGCCTACGACGACATCAACGGCCTGGACCGTGAGTACATCCCTCCACCGCCGGCAGCCTGCTGGCCCGCGCCGCCGCCGCAGCCGCTCAAGCGCCGCGCCTACGACGACATCAACGGCCTGGACCGTGAGTACATCCCTCCACCGCCGGCAGCCTGCTGGCCCGCGCCGCCGCCGCAGCCGCTCAAGCGCCGCGCCTACGACGACATCAACGGCCTGGACCGTGAGTACATCCCTCCACCGCCGGCAGCCTGCTGGCCCGCGCCGCCGCCGCAGCCGCTCAAGCGCCGCGCCTACGACGACATCAACGGCCTGGACCGTGAGTACATCCCTCCACCGCCGGCAGCCTGCTGGCCCGCGCCGCCGCCGCAGCCGCTCAAGCGCCGCGCAGTGCCGGATTTACCAGTAGGCCAAGTAGGCCATGGCCTAGAGCGGCAGATTTTAGGGGCGGCAGATTTGGCAGAAAAAAAATGTTTTTTAGGTGTCAATAAAATAATTTGGCAGATTTTACAAGCGGCAGAGTAGAAGCGAACTTTTTTAAACTTCGGCCGTGGCGGCAGAATTATACAGGATGGAACATAGTACCAACATCGAAATATCTATGAAATAATGTATCCCCTCATACAAAGTGAGTGATTAGTACAGTTCAATAGCATGGAAAAGTTAATTTTAACCAACATACTCGTACTGTGACAGAAACAGTGGTAGATTAGAGTTTATAGGATGAGACTGGGGTTGTGCTTTGTATGAAAATTAATAACAATGTGCGACTCTACCCTTACCACACAAACTTTAGAAAGCGGTCCTTGAATTTGCAAAATAAAGAAGTTCTACAAAAATTTAAAATCTGTCTGAACATTAAACATTTAATAAATTTCACCTGGGTTTTTATAGTTAATTAAAATGATTTTTACTACGCTCACTCGCAAACAACAAATAAATCAATATATTGATTTAAATTTTCATGATTATCACTCATTTCAATGACAAACGGGTCTTAATCGTGTAAACTTACGTTACATTTTATCCTGACGTTTCGGGGATGGATGACGACACACCCGTGGTCGCAGGCAGACTGGTGAGAAAATGTGTGAAGTGTTTTTCGAACTACCAACACTTGGTCTTGATTATTCACTTCTAGGCTAGGGTTGTCACTAAGCCTACACTCAACATAAAGGAGTGTTTTTATGGCTTTGAAATGGATATTTCACCACGCTTACATTTATAAATCACGGGATTCCACGACGAGATTCCTAGCCCCTCATTTTGATTAATATTCCGATGTTTCTTAATTTCGATAGCTTCACGTACTTTTCGACTATGATGTATACGTTCGGTTGAGAGGACTTTCGGGTTATGGAGCTTAATCCACTGGTTTGGTCCGGATTCCAACAAATGCTCGGCCATAGCAGACTTATTAGTTTGACGCTTTTTAACAGCCGTGATATATTATGTTCCTTGAGCCTTTCCGCTATGGTGCGTTTGGTTTCCCCAATATAGGAACTACCACAGCTAATAACCAAGACCAAGTGCGGGACCTAGTTCGAAAAACCCGCGCAGTTCACAGGTGTTGATACATTTTCTCGCCAGTCTGCCTGCGACCACGGGTGTAACGTCATGCCCGAAACGTCAGGATAAAAATAAACGCAAGTTTACGCGATTAAGCCTCCTAACAAAAAGCTTCGTACATATACATTAGTAAAACTAAGGGAATTCTGAAGTCGTAGGAAGTAGCTGGCGTTTAATCTTTGTGTCAGGTATTTTCCAAACTGCAATGTATAGCGATCTTTTTTTGGAAAAGGAAACCGCGTACTACACTAACAGCATCTCAAATACTACCATGAACAACAATTTTCTTGCGACCAAAAAGATTAAAAACTTAAATGAAAGTTTTTGAAATGACAGCCTCTTAATCTTTAATAGAAAGAATTTACGAAATGATAAAATCAGCTTGGCACACTGGAGGATAAGAGAATCGTTCCCATTTGGTAGCTGGTCACAAGATAGGAAAACTCGTTTCTTATTTCGTAGATCTACCAAATATGGCTGCCAGATGGTACCTACCAAAATCTGAAAAACAGTAAATTGTAACGTTCAAACATTAAAAATAAATCTGGGAATAATGAAACCTTCTAATCAATTGGATTGCGTTTTTTTATAAATTATTTATATAGTGCGCTAACAGACGACATTTCAGTAATTTTTACAATGAAACAACAAACATAATTAAATAAAGTTACCTGATTATTAACAATTAAAGAAACAATCAGAAAAAACGTCGCATTAATAATGGAATTTAAAACTTGTATTTCAGCGCTTTCTTCTTTGAGTAGTCTACATCGAATCAGGAATATTTTTCTCACATGGAAGCCAGCTATGAGCTACCAAACCTGGCTACAGGATGGGAGTAAAAGTTGTTTTCTGTAATTATTAATTATCAGATAATTTTAAAGCAAAATAATCATGTTTTTTGATTTTATTGTAACATTGATTGATTTGTTGTTTGCGAGTGTGCGTTGTAAAGTACTAAAAAAAGAATTTCAATTAACTATAAAAACCAAGTTGAAATTTATTAAATGGTTTAATTATGCTGAGGTTGATTTTTAATTTTTGAATGTTAGAAAATCTTTATTTTCCCAATTTAAGGACCGCTATCTTCTAGAGTTTGTGTGGTAAGGGTAGAGTCGTATATTATTATTAATTTCCATACAAAGTACAACCCCAGTCTCTTCACATAAACTCTAATCTACCACTGTATCGGCCATTGTATTTTGGCTAGGCGTACATCCCTCCACTGTCATACCAGCTAAAAGTTCGCGTACTGTACAAAGTAAGAGAAGGCCTGCTACTGCGAACACCGAAGTTCGTAAATTTCGGGGATTTGTCTCCGTCACTCTAATGACGCCTTCATTCACGGTAGGGATGCTGGATTTCCTTTCCTGCCACGAACGCTCCGGTAGTACGCACACACGGCTGTGAAATGAAATACCTGCCAAAGTGTCCAACGACTAATGTACGAAGCTTTTTTCCTAAGAAATTATTCAAATTAGCACAGTGGATAGGGGCGGCAAAATATAAATGACCTACAGGCGGAAAATTTCCAAATCCGGCACTGGCGCCGCGCCTACGACGACATCAACGGCCTGGACCGTGAGTACATCCCTCCGCCGCCGGCAGCCTGCTGGCCCGCGCCGCCGCCGCAGCCGCTCAAGCGCCGCGCCTACGACGACATCAACGGCCTGGACCGTGAGTACATCCCTCCGCCGCCGGCAGCCTGCTGGCCCGCGCCGCCGCCGCAGCCGCTCAAGCGCCGCGCCTACGACGACATCAACGGCCTGGACCGTGAGTACATCCCTCCACCGCCGGCAGCCTGCAGTCCCGCGCCGCCGCCGCAGCCGCTCAAGCGCCGCGCCTACGACGACATCAACGGCCTGGACCGTGAGTACATCCCTCCACCGCCGGCAGCCTGCTGGCCCGCGCCGCCGCCGCAGCCGCTCAAGCGCCGCGCCTACGACGACATCAACGGCCTGGACCGTGAGTACATCCCTCCACCGCCGGCAGCCTGCTGGCCCGCGCCGCCGCCGCAGCCGCTCAAGCGCCGCGCCTACGACGACATCAACGGCCTGGACCGTGAGTACATCCCTCCACCGCCGGCAGCCTGCTGGCCCGCGCCGCCGCCGCAGCCGCTCAAGCGCCGCGCCTACGACGACATCAACGGCCTGGACCGTGAGTACATCCCTCCACCGCCGGCAGCCTGCTGGCCCGCGCCGCCGCCGCAGCCGCTCAAGCGCCGCGCCTACGACGACATCAACGGCCTGGACCGTGAGTACATCCCTCCACCGCCGGCAGCCTGCTGGCCCGCGCCGCCGCCGCAGCCGCTCAAGCGCCGCGCCTACGACGACATCAACGGCCTGGACCGTGAGTACATCCCTCCACCGCCGGCAGCCTGCTGGCCCGCGCCGCCGCCGCAGCCGCTCAAGCGCCGCGCCTACGACGACATCAACGGCCTGGACCGTGAGTACATCCCTCCGCCGCCGGCAGCCTGCTGTACGAGCGCTTTAGAAAGTGGCCACAACATACGTGCTTTCCGTAGCCAATATCACTTTGGGAAGCAAAAGAGGGCATTATTTTTTTAAGAAATTTATTGAAATTTTGTAAATGTACAGAGTAGTACAGAGTGAAATAGTTATACTCTGACACCCCTAGTACTTAAATATTCAGTGATTTCAAAAGTAACCCAATACGTATAAAACTTCCAAAAAAAATTTAGGGGTCTATTCTGAGTTCCAATGGCTAACAGGCAACAGGAATGTATTTTTTTGACAATCGTGTAGCAATATACAAGGCAGCAGCTCAAATAGCCCAAATATATTATAAAAATAATAAGTAAAAAGCTGATTACCCAGCAGAAAAAAGTTTTGTAAAATTTAAGTTGAGTATTACCCGTATACCCGTGTCTCAAAAATTTCCGAGTTTTAGTCGGGACATTGTCTGTCGTTTACCACAAATACCACAATAGAATTTCTAATTTGTAGTTAGTTTAGACAAGAATAGGCAACGACGGTTAAATTCAGTTTCTAGAATCTACAAATTGCCTCTCGTTGTCCTGCTTAGTGCTGCTACTTGTGCTGCTAATTTTCACGTTGGTATAGCTTCTGTACGTCGAGACTGGAATTCTGTACTTCTTTGGAAAAATGCTTTTCTGCCCTCCGGCCTACAAACAGCACTTTTCCGGTCGCTGCGCTAAACTAAGTTGCCGCTTGCCGGCTCTGGCTCGGATCACATGTTTGTCGGCCTCGGCTTCGCCTTGACCTACAATTACACGTCATCCGAGGCATTTTCCACTTAAACGGCCTTGGCATGTAATTTACTATTAACATCGTATAATAAAAAAATCTTTTTTTTCACTGCTTCTGGGAACAGCAGCAACAGGTTCGTATCTAACTAAATATACTCAATTTTATACGGAAAATATGTCAAGTTACAATTTTTTTACTTTTGAACGCCTTCCCTTTAGCGATGAAATGTGTTCTACACGCCACACTTCTACGATGTATTGCGAACATTAATTTGAATCCCAATGTCAAAATAAAGGGTGTTGCCATTATAAAACGTGTCTCCCCTAGGAGCCGGCTGCGAGCGCTCGGGCTCGGCGCTGCCCCCGCCGGCCAAGCGGCCCAACAAGCACCCGGCGCCCATGCAGCGGCCCTCGCGCGAGCAGTACGCCGCCATGTGCGCGCGCGCGCAGGCCACCGGCCAGCCGCTGCCTGCGCACGTCTTCACGCACGTGAGTATCACGGCGTCGCTATACTTGCCGCGACACTATCTGCCACTGAGGGCATACTGCTATATACGAGGGTTGCCTTTTAAGTTGTGTCGTTTGAAATGAGTATAGACAATTTTATAGATTATTACCATTTATTGTTTTTCGAAGAATTCTCCGCGATGTTTAATACACTTTTGCATGCGTTCAAACCAGTTTTTAAAACATTTATTCCACTCCGAAGTGGGGGTAGTCAAAATAGCCGATTTGTAAGCGTCAACAGCTTCTTCAGGTGAGCTGAAGCGTTGACCACGAAGACTTTGCTTAATTTTGGGGAACGTAAAAAAATCGTTAGGGCTTAAGTCAGGGCTGTAAGGTGGGTGATCTAAAATTTCCACATTTTGGGCGCTCAAAAACATCTTTGTTTGGCGGGCGGTGTGCGAACTTGCATTGTCATGATGCAGTATCATACGACGCGTCGAGTCGAGTTGTTTTTTCGAAATTCGATTATGACTTGCGGCAAACAAACAGTGGTATACCAGTCAGCGGTAACCGTCTTGCGATCTTCTAGTACAATAGTGGCGACGTGACCACCCTTTGCCACAAACGAGGCCACCATTTTTTTTGAAGTGCTCGGCGAGCGTATGACTTTGGTCGGTCTTGGCTCATCCTGAAAGACCCAAACAGTTGACTGCTGTTTAGAATCTGGATCGTAAGCATATACCCAAGACTCGTCGCCACTAACCATATCATAAACATGTTTTGACTTGCCTCGGCTGAATCTCTGCAGAGTTTTGCGACACCAACTAACACGGGCAGCTTTTTGGTCGTCGCTAAGCAAATGTGGTATCCAACGAGAGATCAACTTTCTTACGCCAAGTTCTTCATGCAAGATTTTTTGGATAGTGGTCCCTGAAATGCCCACGGACGCCTCTATTTCACGGTAGGTCACATGACGATCTTCGAGTACTAGCTGCCGCACGGCTTCGATATTCTCTTGTGTCATGGCGGTTTTTGGACGACCTTTACGGGGCTTGTCACTGAGGCTAGACTGCCCACGTTGAAATTGTAAATACCAGCGTTCTACAGTCCTAAGACACGGTGCTGCATCACTAAGTTAAGTCGCGATAATCCCCTTTTAAAGTTGTAGAAAATAATGGCATGCAAATTTTCCTTAGTCATTTCCATTTTTACAACCGACTTGTCACCTTTAAATAGACGCTGTAATAAAACTATTCGACCAATTAGAAAATTTTTTTTTGTTTTCGAGTTCTAAATTGAAAAGGATGAAAATGGCATGTTTATTTTTTTTTAATCGCGGGAGGTTGGAAAACGACACGACTTAAAAGGCAGCCCTCGTACTCTGACCTGTGGCCTACTTCACCATAATTGCAATTGTGACAATTGTAAAATATCACTGTTACTGACGTCACAGGCTTCTTTAGGCTACGGCTACCCCTTACTATCGGACGGTCCATGTGCTGTCTGCCACTAACATAAACTTATTACAGTTATTACTAATAACAGTAATAACGTTTTTACTTCGTTAATTAACTACTTTTTATTTTCCGAGACCCGTGACAATTGTCGCAAGGTTTAGAACAATTTTCATTAAATCTTGACATGAGGTTCGGCTTATGTCGGAATTTCGCTACAATTGTCGTGTTTTTTGTGACAATTGTAATTTTGTTTCACAAAAAATTGTTATTTACTGCTGATTTATTTAAGTTCCTGTACTACATTTTATGTCGGTGGTGAACAAATGCCCTTCCGATGATAAGCGGTAGTTACCGCTCCAATCGCGGAGTCTATACAGTAATTTTACAATTGTAGCACTTGTCAACGTGGTGAAATTGGGGCGTGATGCTAACAAATGTATCTATAGTCTGCGAGATCTAAGAATGAACTTTTGTTAGTTATAGATTAATCCTTATCAATATGAGGGTAAGACTCATCATTTCTTCGATAGACTTAACGTCATATATATAAGGGTCATTTCTGAACTGTAAAATGTTCGTTCTTAGAAATGGACAATTATAACGCAGATAGCATGACGCCTTCAGTCGCCATATAGTTTTGTTGCAAGTATAGCAAGGCCACCTTCGCACGAGTAGTACTACCCGACTGATGTTTAAACCTAACGTCCAGGCAAAGTGATCTCATCGTCAGTACAGAGCGTCAACACCGCTCTCTCCAGTTATGCGTGGCAAGATCGTAACATGAACTTTAGCTAAATCCAACTTTTAGGTACCCCACCATTCACTACTTGGTATTTCACTGACCAAAATATTTTTTCCTAACTAGAGCGCAAAAACGAACTTTACGCACGCTTCGCACGCGGTAATTTCTCTTTTTGACGCACTTGTTATGAAAAAAATGGTCCCTTACACGTGCAAAAACTTTTTTTTAACTCGGGTGATTGTCGCCCTCGTTTCACTCGGGTTCCAATTTTCACCCTCGCCGAAAAAAAGTTTTCCCGCACTAGTTAGGAAATGTACTATTATTGTGTCAGTTCAACTCTCACCTCCGGCATTGGTAAACTCGGTATTTTTCCTTTGGTATACACGGTGGAATTTAATCGGTGAACAGGAACCCATTTTTCTAATTCAGTAATCGATGGCGGTCACGTTTATGTAGTACTTAAGTGGAACCAAGTTTTTTTTTTAGCATAACAAATTTTTATGTTGAAATTAAACTTTAATTAAAATTTATTGTCACCCTACTAATGGTTTAGTCTGAAAAGTTTAATACCTCTTTTCAAACTATCAGCCATGCATCGCTCTTATTTTACATAGGAATAGAGTCTATCGCAAAAATTAAAGCATGTGAGTGGTTATTGCTCATTTATGTTTTAAGTTTCTATGGCTGATAGTTTGAAAAGAGGTATTAAACTTTTCAGACTAAACCATTAGTAGGGTGACAATAAATTTTAATTTCAACATAAAAAAAATTTATGCTAAAAAAAAACTTGGTTCCACTTAAGTACTACATAAACGTGACCGCCATCGATTACTGAATTAGAAAAATGGGTTCCTGTTCACCGATTAAATTCCACCGTGTATGACGTCGAATATTTATAAAGGAAATAATTTTAAATAAATGTTTATTAGACAAAATTTTACTACATAAGTTTGAACTTTTTTGAAGGTATTTTAATTAAATTATTTTATATTATGTTTAGGTGAACGGCAAGCCGACCAATTTGACAGGACGTGGCGGACGGCGCCACGTTATCTCGTGGATGGACGCACCGGACGATCTTTACTTCCGAGCCACTGAGGCGGCCAAGTAAGTCTCAGTTATTTCATAATTGTTATCGTACTTTATAAGTCAACATGCGGCACTGGTCTCACCGCGAACTACTAAGCTAGGAATGAACTATCGCCGTGTCTCTTTTTTTACACGAGAGTGCGTATCTTTTGTTCGTGTTTATAGCCGATAGTTCATAGCTCGCGGTGAGACCAGTGCCTTAAAGTTATAATTATAATCATTATTAATTAATCATGCGTGGGTATGGTGAGTAGATTAAGGGATTGAAGTGTCACTGACTATTTAATAGAAGATTGACGATGGGCAGCAGCCGTATTATAGTGGACACATTACTCCGATCGCCAAATTGGCGATTATGAGTATTTACCTCCTAATGCGTCCATACGAGTAGTTAAAAGGAGAGGCTTACAGTAGTGGACTGAGATAGGCTGATTATGATGATGAAATGTCATGCTTATTTTTGTGGACTCGACCGTAAGTGTAATTTAACAGTACGTCGCGGGCGACTGAAACCTACATTTATGTCACTGTTTAGTTAATTCTGTCGGGTTCCTAAGAATTAACTTTTGACAGTTATAGATTAAACCTTATTAATATGAGGGTAACCGTTTTTCCGATAGTCTTAACGTCATATAATAATATATAAGGCTCATTTGTAAAGTCATCATCATCATCATCACATCAGCCGAAAGACGTCCACTGCTGAACATAGGCCTCCCCCAAAGATTGCCACAATGACCGGTCCTGCGCCACCCGCATCCAGTGGACTCCTGCGACCTTCACCAGGTCATCGGTCCACCTTGTGGGGGGCCTACCCACGCTACGTCTTCCGGTACGTGGCCGCCACTCAAGAACCTTCCCGCCCCAACGGCCATCGGTTCTACGCGCAATGTGCCCCGCCCACTGCCACTTGAGTTTAGCGATTCGGAGAGCTATTTCGGTTACTTTGGTTCTGCTGCGGATGGTCTCATTTTTAATCCGATCACGCAGAGAGACTCCTAGCATAGCCCTCTCCATTGCCATTTGTAAAGTGTCAAAAGTTAATTCTTAGAAATTTCCAGCTATAAGTATTACGCGAGAAGTTTTGTACGTAAACTGTCCCAAGTCCAACATTTTTGTCCAACCCTCGTAGATTTGGCAATATAACAACGCTTTAACTTTGTCGTTTCTTCAGGTCCATGCGCCGAAGCCTGAGCTGCGGCGAGCTGCGCCGCGGCGCGCGCGCCCCGTGGCGAGCCATGCGCGGCGCGGCGGGGGTGGGGGCGGTGGCGACAGCGGGGGCGGCGACGGCGGCGCCGGCGGGCAAGGCCGCGACGGGCGCGCCGCCGCTGCAGCTGGTGATCCTGGACTGACAGGAGCCTGCGCGCCCGCCGCCGCCGCACCCCTACACCATGGAGGCGCTGCTCGGCTGAAGCTCCGTGTATATTCCTGTTGTAAATACGCCCGCGGGCTGTACATAGCGAGGACCGAGGCCCGAGCGTCGCCCGCCCGCCGGCGAGGCGGTAACTGTAAACGAAGATTGTATTTTTGGTAAACGAATCGCCGAGAATGGATTCTGTAGATAATATTTTAAACTATTGTTCTTATGTGGTTTGATCTGGAGTCGAGCAAAATAATGTATTTGATACATAAAATGATATGTAAGTCTATTTCATTCGGAGATTCATTGTAGGATAATTTACAATTTTTTTCATAAATAAAGCACAAATCGAGATATCCGTTGGTTTTATTTTATCAATGTTTCACATGATACCATGAACACGGCTCGTAAACCGATATAGCAATTCAACGAAACCGCCTAAACATGCCAATCGTGAGGGACAAGGAATTTGAATAGAACGAGCTTATTACTTGCTTGAAGTTAACCTTTTCGACGCTACGTCAAATACAAAAAACTGGCAATCGGACGCCATATCACAAAAGTATCAAAACTGAATTTGAACTTTACGCACTTGCGTGTAGGTCTATATTACTATGTGGACCGTGACTTTATATTAGTCTTTGGCGGTGAACCCGCGGTGACGATATTATGTTAGTCGTTAACTTCCAAAAGATTAGGTCGAACTTCATAAATTAATGACTGGCCGCCATCTTGAACTTCTTGAAAGTGAATAACTCAATATGATAGCCACTTTTCACACTTGTTACCTCAGATCAGTATTGAGGTAAAATAGATACCTGTTGTGCAAAGTCGCGTTGTTTGACGTACGTGCTAATTACCTAGTGTTACCGCTTACCAACGGGCAGGCCGAGTGATTATTTGCCACTAACATACAATTTATTAAAATATGTAACTATTAAATCCGTAGTAAATATGGTAATATTACTGGCACAACTGTGCTCGACGCTGCACTAAAGTATTCGATATGCGCACTTTGTCAAAGTGACAAGGTTTAAAATCAAATACAAGGTGGCCAGTGGCAGAATTCCGATTTCAAATTCAAATAATTTTCGAACGCGATGTTCGAAACAAATGCGGGTCGGTGTTTTAGTATCGCGAGCATTGCGGATTGATAATTCAAAATGGATCGCTGGCCAGCTGTCCAGCGTTCATACGCCATAGAGGCCTATCTAACCAACGGTTTTTCGCCCATTACCGCAAGGCGTAAGTTTTGTGTTCGTTTTAATATACGGCGTATTTGTGATGGACCGTCAACTAAACTGATTGAGAGTTGGGTAGCACGATTCAGAGCTACAGGTTCCGCAGTAAATAAGCCAGGACCGGGCCCGCGACCTACGGTTACAACTGAACAAAACGTGGAACGCGTCAAGCAATCTGTACTCGAAAATCCGCGACTTTCCACCCGCATACGATCTACGGTGCTAGGTATTCCCAGGTCGACATTGCGGACAATCCTCAAAAAAAAAATTAAGGTTCCACCCTTATAAAATCCAAATAGTCCAGAAGTTGCAGGATACTGACTATGAATCGAGAAAATTGTATGCTGAACAAATGTTGGAGAGATTTCCATCAAATCATCGTATGGGGAACATCTTCTTCAGCGATGAAGCACATTTCCATCTCGACGGTTATGTGAACAAACAAAATTGTCGTTACTGGGCTACCGAAAATCCGAAACAAATGCACGAGATGCCGTTGCATAGTGAAAAAGTGACTGTTTGGTGTGCGATTTCAGCAAGATGCGTAATAGGGCCTTACTTTTTTGAAAACGAACGTGGAGCAGCGGTAACCGTGAATTCTGAAAGATACTGTGAAATGATTGACAATTTTTTTAGATCACACGTTGAAAATGGTTCTTTCTTCAATCGAAACACATGGTTTCAACAAGATGGTGCAACTGCCCACACAGCCGGGCCATCGATGATTGCAGTTAAAGCATTATTCCCAGGAAAATTGATCTCCAGATTTGGTGACATAGCCTGGCCCGCAAGATCACCCGATCTCAGCCCATGTGATTTTTTTCTGTGGGGATACCTCAAAAGTGTCGTCTACAAAAACCAACCTGCCAACATCGCGGAGTTAAAAGACAGTATTCGATTACAAATAAACACAATTTCCAGTGCACTTTGTAGCAAAGTTTTTGAAAATATGCGGAATAGGTTGGAAGAGTGCGTACACAACGAAGGTCATCATTTGGAAAATGTTGTTTTCAAAAAATGAAATCCGCATTCATAGTCTTTTCGTAGAAATAAATAATACTGCTCAATATGCTTTAGTTTTTTTTTTTATAAAATTTCGTAATCGGAATTCTGCCACTGGCCACCCTGTATCAATCAATGTCGATTGTTAAAATGTAATCTTTGAAAGTTTATATCGAAACATTTATGTTTGTTTATGTCGAATACTAGCACTGGTAATTTCACCTCGGCTACTTTTTAACAGACTTCAAAAAAAGAAGAAGGTTCCCAATTCGACTGTTTTTTTTTGTATGTAAGTTACCTACCCGATATCTCCGAGAATCGTGATTTTAATTTTTTTTATGATCGAATGTGTATAACCCCGAGATGTCCCCGTTGGCACCAAGTTGGGGTCTGATGATGGGACCTTGGAGCAATCGAGGGATCTCTTCAAATGTTATAGGTACATCTATGGCGCTTTCGGTAATTTTCATTCATTTACAAGATTTTATATTCAGAAAGTAGGATTTGATAATAGGAAAACTATGATGGAAACCACACATGATAGGATCTTGGAGAAATCGGTTGAATATGTTGTTTTTTAACCGACTTCAAAAAGGAGGAGGTTAACAATTCGTCGACATCTTTTTTTTTTTTTATGTATGTTCCCCGATTACTCGAAGACGCGTGGACCGATTTGAAAAATTCTTTTTTTGTTTGAAAGGGTATACCTTCTAGTTGGTCCCATTGTCACCGAATCCCGATCTGATGATGGGATCCTGGAGAAATCGAGGGAACTCTTCAAATGTTGTAGGCACACATGACATTTTTCATTTATTTTCGAAGACTAATGAAGTATTTGCGTCTAGTCATGAACGTCGTAAGTTGGTGATCTGATGATGGAAGGTACAACTCCTTAGCAATTAGGAGTTGGGGGATAATTCTTTAAATATAACATATTTCGTGTATTTTGGAAGCTATTTGAGTATTTGCCTTTAGGTGGTCATCCTTTCATGTTGATGAGCTGATGATGGAAGGTACAACTCTTTAGAGATTAGGAGTTGGGGGATAATTCTTTAAATATTTCATATTTCATGTATTTTGGAAGCTATTCGAGTATTTGCCTTTAGGTGGTCATAGTCTCATGTTGGTGAGCTGATGATGAAAGGTATAACTCCTTAACGATTAGGAGTTGGAGGATAATTCTTTGAATTTAACAACTGTCATTCATTTTCGAGATCTATTCAAGTGTTTGCTTAGTAGTTATGACATGTTGGTTAGCGGTTAGTGATTCTTTAAATAATATAAGCATGCTAAGGCCTATAATCTTTGAAATGACTCATACCTGCTGATGATACAATGTATAACTCCTTAATAATGGGATAATTCTTTGAATATCGCACAGACAGTTGGTTGTATATTCCTATAGGTAGGTAAGTTAGCCAGTTCAGGTTTTCTGGCCTACTACAGTGCAGTACATTCTAATTACAAGTAGTTAGAGCATACAAAATAACGATTTTACATAAATTAAACTACTAAAAAGCAAAAAATAAAATATTTTAAAATAAAAATAAAACCGCCTTCAAAAATTCGCCCGAACTAAAAAGTAAAAAATAACTTTAGTTCCTACCTCTTAGGATTTCCTACCCAAACCTTTAAACCTTTTACCCTATTCATTGAAATAAAATAGTATGGCTAGGTATCCTACAGATTTCTTAGAAGTCGGTGCCAAGAAAAATATGTTCACTTCGCGAGTATATGTAAATACATATACCAAATGGTAGAGCTTTGTAACTTACTGTCACTCCGGTTATGCTTTCATCAAAATGACTGAGGCAGACCATTCTGTTGATAAAAGCATAATCGGAGTGACAGTAAGATACAAAGCTCTATCTAATATACATGAGCGTATTTGGCTTGGCACCGGCTTCTAAGAAATCTGTAGGATACCTAGCCATACTATTTTATTTCAATGAATAGGGTAAAAGGTTTAAAGGTTTGGGTAGGAAATCCTAAGAGGTAGGAACTAAAGTTATTTTTTACTTTTTAGTTCGGGCGAATTTTTGAAGGCGGTTTTATTTTTATTTTAAAATATTTTATTAAATTTTAATTTGGTGATTTGCATAGAAAAATTACAATTATTGTCACGAAAAAATTCTGGCACAGTACAGGTCGTGTCCCATATCAAGATCTAACGAGAATTTTAAACCTTGTGCCAATTACCACATGTTACGGAAAATAAAAATCTGTTTATCTGGAGCCACGGCAGTCGAACAAAACAAAGTCCCATCGTTTCCTCGAAACTATTCTCAGGCCATTTTTAACCTTTTCGACGCCACGTCAAATACAAAAGCCGTCACACGTTACCAAAATGTCAAAACTAAAATTGAACTTTGCGCACGTGTGTATAGGTTTTTTACACATTGAGCGCCGGGAACTCCCGAGGGGAGTTCTCTGTGGGGAGTCAATTTTCGCTACAAAGCGGAAAAATCATCGGCTACGAGCGTAGCACTCTTTGGCAATGAAAGTGTTAAACTGTGGCCATGTTTGTATTCGCTTTACATTGCTATGTCAAAAAAATCGAGACAGTCTATATTATACAATTGTCGCACCTATCACCATAAAACAGGAGCCTGATAGTAAGCAGATATCGTTGCCCATGGAAGCCAGCATTGCCTATGCTTTAAAAAATGGAGGCAATGTTTCTCGTTCGAAATATGGTTGTACCTCTGATATGTCTGACATAAGGTTAAAATAAAATAAACGAACATTTTGTAAAAGTTATATTTATTCGAGTACATAACTACATCTTAATATAAATGGATAATAACTATTTTCCGCATTATAAATATGATTTAATGTGGTTTTAAGACACCGACATACTCGCTTTCTTTATATCCGAAAAGCGCTATCACATGCTTCGAAGAATCGTTTGCATAGAAAAATATTTTATTATTTTTTATACGGCAGTTGCTCAATGTCGTGTATGGGAGGAATCTGTATATTTTTCGCATATAAAGAAGAACATTAAATGGCACTCTGATGTACTTTCCGCTTTCTTGGGCTGACACTTAGGTGTTCAAATGGAAAACTATATTGAACACCTATGTATGTTCTTAAATAATAAAATACAAGTTTATATACGCTTCTTATACAAATTAAGGAAGAATAGTTTCATTGAGGTTTAGTTTTAAATAGGTAATATTGGCATTGGCAATAATGAAGATTTTTTTGGTTAAAATTATATTGGACAACAAAATTTTGTCGCATTATATCTTTGAAGGATGTTCAACAATTCGGGAATCATTAATTCTATTGACTACGTATATAAAATATATTATATCTATGTTCTGAAAAAGCAATCTTCCCAGATTTTATCTTGTGATATAACTTCGAGACCTCATAAAATCTATGAAAGTATGTAGTGTGGAAGTATAGGTCAGGTTTACGCAAGCCACGTCAAAGGCTAGGTTTTGAATTGGAAACATTTAAAAAGTTGCATTAATCTCTAACTGAACTGAAGAAAAAAAGGCCATTTCCACACACAATGCATATCCGGTGGTCCGCTACATAGGTAGATTGACTACTGGATACATGGTGTAGTTTGACCTTTAAAATGTAAAGTTATCACTTATCAAATAGATTAATATCTTGTTATCGTATTATATTAATTGTTCGATGGAATGCATAAACCTAAGAAAATACATAAATTATCGGAAAACGACACAGTTCACTCTCAAACAGGACATTGACTTGAAGTAGTCTCCTAACTGTACTCAGAATTAATTGAGCAGGATCTATTACAGCTACTTTTACGCTAAATCAACTTTGTTGGTGGACAATACGATTGTTACAGTAGGCCTCCGATTACACAACTATTTTATACAATTCCATTAATGAATAATATTACATCAGAAGTCAGTCCGTTACCGTCCTTTTACTGTCCTTATAAATACATACATAACCCCATACTTCAACTAAATTGCAGTAAAATACTACCTCTACGTTTTAATCTCAAAGCGTGCCGACGGCCGCTAGCAGACTAAGTTATATGCCCAAATGAGGCTTCGGATACATTAGCTCACTGATCATTTGTGGTAACGTCAGTCAAAAAAAATAAAAAAACCGTTACATGTAAAGTATAACCGATTTTACGGCAGAAATTGCGCCGCTGCCTACGTGAGCGCATGTGCCCGACGCCCCGGCGCACAGACCTAGCAGCCGCGTCGTCCGCGACCCAGCTGAGAGCCCTCTCACATACACCGAGCACACACCACCTACCGTCCTCGTAATAATTATAAAATACTCATTAAAAAAATACTGTACAAATACAATAATTATTTGAAGGTAATAAAACTCTTACGGATAAATCATAAGCGGTTAATGCTCTGATAAAATTTACTCCCAGACTTCCATCAATAATACACCATTCACAAATTATATACAGTGTCGCTTATTTTTAATATACATGTTACATAAACACACATCCAAATTTGATCCCAAAACTGTAGTCTTTACCTCATTTTATTTTCTAAATTAAATAATGAGATCGAACATAAACATTATGGAATTTTAAGTAAGGAGCGGGGATTTAGGTCGCGTAAATAGATCAGCGGGCCCGCTCGCGCAGGCGGGCTCTTCTACATACGAGGATTTTGCGATACTGTACTTCTCTTAAATGTTTATTAGTAGTTTCTTTGAAAAGGCACTGATCGTCAATAATGATTTAGTGTTATTTGTTCATTTAGATTGTCTTAGCATTCTACTCTAAAATAATAGCCAATATTAAAATATTCAACTCGGGAGTACAATATTTTGTATGAAAATACACATGTGACTCTGCATACGTTTATCTATATTAAAAATATAATATTTTCCGTTTAATATACATCGATTTGTAAATAGATTTCCAGACAAACAAGTTTGCGGAAAACCACATTTATACAAAAATATTTTTTGCCAACGTGCAAAAAGTGCATATCGTTATATAAATTTAATCGCTTCCGAGCGTTTATAGGCTATTGGATTAGGTGGGATGTACTTTTTGGACTTCCAATACTCTCCAATCGATAGTGATCATGGAATGTTATGGGACAATAATTTGTCGACATTTCACCACAAGTTTACTGTTCGAACTTGTTCTTTAATGTATAGCATAAAATATTAAAAAGATATTGCATAATCATATGCCACTTTAAATAAGCTAAAAGTCTTTGATTGCGTTTGTAATACATGTACAATAGTAAACGTTCAGAGCGCACCGAACCGAGCTGCGCCCGCGCCTTTCAGTGCTTTGACAGGTTCAGCGGCAAATCTGAAAATAGACAAAATAAACTATGTAGGTACTATATAAAAAATACGAGACTACAATAATATAAAGTTGTAAAATACCATTGAACGATTTTTTGTATCATACAATATAACTAATAGAAGTTGCGAACAATGTAAACAAGACTTACCATTACATTATCCTAAAACAATAAAATAATGCTAGATTCAGAACCTGACTTTGAACGGTTTGTTTACATTGTTCGAAACTTTATTTTTTTTATTTTTTGTAATAATTACTACAGAGCCGACTCCTAAAACTCTAAAAACACAAAATTACCCATAAATAAAACAGATAAAATACCGTAGTTATGTAGAAAACGACGAACTTCGATGTTTTGACAATAAAGAAAGTGGCTGCTCGTTGCAAAATTATCGCATGGGCATATTAAGTTATAAAACTTATTGCTAAAATAACGCTTGTTTTATTGGTTGTTATGGTCAACTGAGTCACCCTGGTTTTATGCAAAATTAAGACGGTAACCATGGCAATAACAGACAGAATAAATTGGATTCACCCATATAACAACTACAACGAATTCAACAAATTGCGTAACGAAAAATAAATTTTTCTACTGTAATGTTTGAATAAAGATTACGTACACAAAATTATAATCAAATACATATACGTCGAGTTCGCAACTCAAATATAATGAGCTCATAAGCCAATGCTGTAGGCAAATATAATAAATTTTACCAATCATGTGCCAGCAAAACAGACATCAACGAGCGGCCACCTCAGGATCTGCACTTCGTTTAGATGTTTATATTTTCGTTTGTATTTATTTCATTATTTAAATTTGTTTACTTATTTTTATCGACTCATAGAAAATAGTACATTTCGATGCTAGTGCAAAAACATTTTTTTTCGACAATCACCCGAGTTAAAATAATGCATTACGACACAAGTGCGAAAAACATGAAATTCGAAACCAGTGGCGCCCTCGTTTCATTTGGGCACCATCTGTACTAGATGATCTGTAGATGGTGCCTTTTTTAGGCTCTAGTGCGAGAAGTGTGTCATTTTACGTCAAGTTCAAAACTTCGGAGAGTCATCTGCACTAAAAAACGTCGTACGAGACACGTGCAAAAACGAAATTCGTAACTCGTGTCGATTTAAAACACTCCCTATCGGTCGTGTTTTAAAACATCACCACTCGTTTCGAATTTCATGTTTTTCGCACTTGTGTCGTATTGTATTATTTTACACGTGTATCGAACTTTTTTCATAACAAGTGCCTTAAAAAGAGGAATTTACGCAAGGGAAGTGCGCACAAAGTTTACTTTTTCGCACTCGTTAGGAAGAGTATTGTAGACAATAGTGTTATTTCGTACCTTACTTAGCCGTGTTTAGGCCACGAAGCTCGACTGAAATGCTCTCTATTATAACACGATTGTGTAAAATACTATTATAGAGAAATTATACCTCCGTCTTATGAAACATATGGTCCAAATTACATGTCATAAAAATTCAATGTTACGAAATAATTCCCTTCTGTACCTCAAGTTAAGTTATGAATAAAATAATATGAAGTTTAATAAATATTAGTTCTCACCTGACGTAGGTTCTTCCTTAGGTATGTGGTCGTTGATAAGAGGGTGCGCCAGCGGCGCCCACGGCCCCGGCGGGATGCCGGGCGCCATCGCGTAGTGCATCCACAGCGGGGCCTGCGGCGCGCGGTAGCCCACCGTCGGCGCAGCCACGCCGCCGTACCCGTAGCCGTACACGTACTGCAGCTCGCGCCAGTCCTCGCGGCGGTACGGCGCGCCCGCCCACTGCCGCCCGGCCGCGTACGGCGACACCGGCGGCGCGTACGGCGCGTGCCGGTACCGCGCCAGCTCCGGCGGCGTCGGCGAGTCCCGCGGCGCGCCCGGCGTCGGCGAGCCCAGCGTCAGCGCCGAGTAGCGGTAGCGGTAGTTGTCGGGGCTCGGGCTCAGGTCCGGCGAGTGCACGCTCGACGGCGATTCCGTCTTCAGCGAGGGCGGGTACGAGTGCGGCGAGCGCCGCGCCGGCGACGGCGCCGGGCTGTCGTCGGGCATCGACAGCAACGAGTGGATGCTGTAGCTGCTCACGTTCTTGCTGACGGGCTCCTTGCGAGCGGTGCCGTTGGTGGAGCGCGCGGGCGGCGTGTCGGGCGGCGGGGCGGCGCGGGCGGGCGCGTGGCTCGGGCCCGGGCCCGGCGACGGCGGGTACGAGGCGGTGCTGAGAGCCGGCACCGTCTTGGCTCGCCGCTTGGTGCCCTGATCCTCTAGACTCACGCGCTCGAGTTCACGAAGGATTCGTTTCCGCGGCGACACCATCATGTGCTCCTGGCGACAGGAAGCCAACTTGGCGTTGACGGGCGCCGGCAGCGCCGCGACGCGCTCGCGCAACTTTTCTATCGTGCGGGCGAGCACCTTGGGCCTGATCGCCGGTTTCGTCTTCTTGTACACTCTTAACTTATGATACTGATATGGTTTTTTGAGTTTCATGTGGTAGTATTTTTCTCTGTCGCAGTCCGTCCGCCGCTCGTCGGTCGACTTGGATGCCGAGTCGGGCGCGCCGTCCACGACGTCCCGGCCGGGAGAGACCGCGCCGTTGCGACAGAGGCCGTTGCGCGGTTCGAGGGGCGTGGCGTCGTAAGGCCGACGGCGCTTGGCCCGGGCTCCGGCCCGGATGGCCTGCGCGGTGAGCGCCGCGGGCCGGCAGTAGTACATGGCTAACTCTTTGGAGAGGTTGCGGCGCGGGGCGGGCTGCTTCCAGCAGTGGTCGCGCTGCCAGGGCGAGGAGTGGATGGAGGAGTTGTCGTCGGAGACGCTGAGCGAGGCGGTGGGGCCGGGCGCGGGCGGCGTGGGCGGCGTGTGCGGCGCGGCGGGCGGCCAGAAGGTCTTGCGCGGCACCGACACCCAGCCCGCGCGCTCGCCCGCGCGCGCGCACCCGCGCACCAGCTCCAAGATGAACTTGCCATCTGGAATATCACACGTGACCTTATTTATTACACCAATCACTGGACAAAATCTATGTAACCAACTAAAAGTAGTAAATGCTACCCTTACTTGGCACAGTCTCAATTATCTTTCAAGTCCTACATAATAAAAGTTAATAATGCGTTATTATTGTATCTATGTGTATATCAAAACAGCAGAGTAAACCGTGCAGAGAAATGTCCTCGTCAGTCCACGTCAGTGTCCTCCAACCGAACGGAGCGCCTAATATTATGGCGTCGCGTATTGCCTACGAGTGCTATTGGTGGTGTAAACAAAAAAAATCTTGTAAATCGACATTAACTGACCTCGACCATATGTTGACGAATACCGAAATAAGCAGGAATAAGAAATAGCCAAATATCGTAAGAGACCAGTGAAGAATGGGTGACGAAAGCAGAAAGGGACGTCAATTTAAGAACTTGACAGAAAACGACTGAGACGGGCCAAGAGTATACCTAACTTGTTTGTCTCACAAAATGTGTATTAAATTGAAAATGTCCAAAAAAATGCTAATTATCATGCATGGTTTAAGGTTGACTGGTAGAGAATGCATTATGGCATTTAGATCGCCTTTTGTATGTTAAGTTGTGTGCAATAACATTAAAATAAATAAATAAAAAGTATTAAAAGTGAATGTTAAGTATTGGACACACCCCACTCAACTTATTTTTCATGTAATCAGAACAAAATTTTGTTTTCATCAAACCCATATTGGGGGGTATGGATAGGTCTCCAAAAATGATATTGAGGTTTCTAATTATATATCTTTCTAGACTGAATAGTTAGCACAAGAAACATTTCAGACATAGTAAAATGTGTGTTCCCCACCTGTAGCTTTCTAAAATAAGAGAAATATAAAATTTAGAAAATATATCACATACCTACATTATCATGCAAACATCCACCGAAAAGTAGCTTGAATGAGATCAAGCAAGTAGTTTTTTAACTCCAACTCACACTTGGCCGGTTTTTATTCATGTTATCATACTAATAAAAGTAGTTGTTTTTTATATCATTTAGAAACTAAACAACAATTGCTAATTCAAACTTTCCATATGAGCGAGTGCTCAATTTCTGCCAAGGCTGTCAATCCAGTGCTCTTGATTATGATGATGGTATTCTGTAGTCCCTTGTCAAGGGCATAGGGCTTTTAGAAGGATTCTTAAGTTTATTTAAGGCCATATTCTTTGACCTCCCAACGCTAGTTTTAAGCGTCATCCAACCTCCGCTAATACCCGTGACAGTCGCCGTCAATGATGATGTGATACTGTAATACTCATAGTGAAAATATTTACAGTACTACAACTATGTGACTAGTGTGAATCGAAACGACATAGTGTAACATAATAATAATATAAGTGATTAATTTATAATCTGGCAAGCTCTAGCAAGCCATGTGTAAAGTAGACGGTAAATTTAGAAAATACACAGATGCGAGACTATCCCATTAATATTTAATACGAAACTCGTTAGAGACCCGCAGTCCTATAATGCGTATCAGGCGTACAATTTCATAAAAAAATATGCAAACATGCTGATTTTAAATTTTTTTGAAATAAGGACTGTCCACAAAAAAAGTACATAATTATACACGATGATCAGGGGTCGAACTAATCATGCAAATAACGCAAAAATAACGTACCTAATTTTGAATATAGGATAATACTTTTATTTAAGCTTTTATTTCACAAAGTAATATAATAATCGCGAGTAAATCCATTACATTTATACAGGATGAAAGATGTATTGATTGTATTTTGTAGTTGCACCCAGGGTATACTAATATACTTGCTGCTATCATAAAATTTGTGAGGCCTATATTAAAGGGTGTATCATTAATTATATTTTACTTAGCCATATTTCCTTATATTACATTTTTATATAAAAACATACATGTGTCTAATTACTGCTTTAATGAGGTACACATTTCATCCTAGAAACTCGACGTAAAGCATAAAAAATATTTCGGACTAGTAAAGAAAATTTACGTTTTGCAAAAAAGACGACATAACGCACAAAAAAATCGTACTTTGAAAGACATGCTTTCATGTGCTTCGTAATGTCAAACATTTAGATATTGCCATAGCACTTATATTGCCCAAAAAAATGACCTGAATTTGCGAAAGGATACTTTAATGAGAATATGGTATGTAGCTTACGTGTATTTGACTTTGACATCTAATATAACTGTCATGGAGCATTTATATCCACCTGTTTTAACTATGGATCAAGCCCATGGTGTTTCATTAAGGCTTTTATGTATGGCTGATTTTTATAGCTGCTTCGCTGTTCTCGCACGCATAAGAAAGTGAATGTCATCTAAAACGTTGTGTAAAAATCCGATTTTATGTAAAACATAAAATCCACCACATTTTATTTGTGTATGCCTGATTGGGGAATCATGAAGACTCCGTTTAGATAATACACGGTGGAATTTAATCGGTGAACAGGAACCCATTTTTCTAATTCAGTAATTGATGGCGGTCACGTTTATGTAGTACTTAAGTGGAACCAAGTTTTTTTTTTTAGCATAACAAATTTTTATGTTGAAATTAAACTTTAATTAAAATTTATTGTCACCCTACTAATGGTTTAGTCTGAAAAGTTTAATACCTCTTTTCAAACTATCAGCCATGCATCGCTCTTATTTTACATAGGAATAGAGTCTATCGCAAAAATTAAAGCATGTGAGTGGTTATTGCTCATTTATGTTTTAAGTTTCTATGGCTGATAGTTTGAAAAGAGGTATTAAACTTTTCAGACTAAACCATTAGTAGGGTGACAATAAATTTTAATTTCAACATAAAAAAAAAATATGCTAAAAAAAAACTTGGTTCCACTTAAGTACTACATAAACGTGACCGCCATCGATTACTGAATTAGAAAAATGGGTTCCTGTTCACCGATTAAATTCCACCGTGTATACTCGGGCAGCATCTTGACCTATTGCTTATTAAAATAGTACCATGGAGTCGCTGAAATAGTCTTACATTCAGCTGTATAGGTTTGTCCGAAAAACGTTTGATAGGCAATATTTATAGCACGATAAAGCCTTGGAAAGTAGCCATACATTACATACACAACACACACTCAGAACATAGAAACGCAAAATAATACATATTTCAATAGACCAGGTCAAACTTGTATTTATAATAAACGATACAGTCTTTAATACTATTTGCGTTTTCTTTGGCTCTATATTTCTGATATATTGTGTTATCTCCAAAATGCATTTGAATGTTGGTCCTATGTTTAGTATGTTTTGATCACAGCACGTACATGTTTTTGTCACGTATCTCCAAAAAGGGTAAATAATAACAGTATTCTCGTAAATTCGACATTCAATTTTAAAACATTAGTAAAAGAACGACATTATGTACTCAACTTACTTATTTCAAATGACACTTTCGTGTAATTAAAGAGGTTGATAAATAATAAGTGGCAATTTTAGTAAAAATATTTTTTGAAAACATTCTATAGGTGATTTAACGTCATCCTCATTATTAGTACGATCATTGTACAGTCACGGACTTTAATTGATAGACCACTTGTCACTGTGCGTATTTTAGCCGTGTAATGCAAATCGGGTTTAGTCGCTTTTACTCGTAAATCCTAATAAAGGAAGTAAAGTCATCGTATAACAGAAGAGCAAAAATTATATTTCTATATTTATCATTGTGCGTTTATGAATTGTCACTAAGGTTCGAATCTCTTAACTAAAATGTTAAATGGCGAACTTGACATTACATTCAATGCACTTAGCTTTATAATTAGGTATAACTATGACGTATTATCGGAGGTGCTCGTCAGCAACTCGGCACAAACGCCATGTTAGCGTAGTTTTCTGCAAATAGGTTATCATTTCAAGCGTGGTTTCGATGAGACAATTAAATGTCTTAACTTGACTTTTCAATCGCAAAATATAAAAATATTTCGTTTCAAGATGGCGGGTTTACCGTGCATTTTCAAATCATATCACGACTTCGGCCGAACTCTGCTGACCAATGGGGCAGGTGTTGCTACGGTTAGCCAATGACCGCTCGCGTTTTCTTCGGAAGGTGACATTACCATGGTTACGTAATAACAAAAAAGTTTAACCAATAATAATTGATCCATATTTTTCCGGAAGCTAACGTTACTATAGTTACGTTATAACACTTATAACATCCGCTTTAGTCCTGAGACGTCAATCTAACTTCAGAGCCCAGATGGTAATTTGACTGCTAAGCTGCTATGTAGGAATTTTCGTTCTCTTTCCTTTTAACGGCTGTCACTATCAGATATTTTTTCAAAGTTAGAATTACAGTCAGAAACTATCAAGTCTCTATTAAACATTTGTATGGCTACTGACAGATTATAGGATTAAGATAGACTGTCAAACGTCTATCTACCATATTTCCACACAGGTTACATAAGTATTCAACTAACGTCAAGTAGGAGCTGTGACGAATTATAAAAAAGACAGCAATAGCATTTTGTCTCTGTCAATGAAAAAAAAAATCTAAAATTGCCCGATAACATGATATGGCTATTTATATTTTATAAATATCTTGACTTGAAAAAATACCTCGCCTATTAATGTCAGATAAATCATGGCATCCGATTTGAAGAAAACATGATTAAATTACTAAACGGTTTTAGACAAATCTATGAAGAACTGTCGTTATCCAGTTTCCTCTAGGAACAACGACATCTAGCGTCTAATAATGGCCGATGGCTAATCCTTAATTTTCGTCGACGAAGGAATTTTTATTATGTCAACTAGTTTTGACATACTTAAATTTTGACGCAACAAAGATTCGTATTTAACTGACATATCATCGGGGAACATCGGTCATGTCGCGATCGTGCCTAACTAACGAAAAATACCGAACCCATAATATTACACGACCAAATTGCATCCATTGCCAAGTGGTCTATCAATTAAAGTCCGTGACTGTATGTACATGGTCAAGTTTATCTGTGTTATACAGGGTTACGTTTTCACCGTTACAATAAATATGTACCATATCATTGGTATAGATAATAGATCACATTTATCAAATAAATTTTTCAATTCTTTAAATTTTTTATTAATTTACCCTTTATGCAAATGTAACATAATGGCCATTCCCTGTAGCAACTTTAGTCATTCGTATATTCTTTCATTCAATTTTTTTATAAAAAGCTTATTTTTCAGTACAGGTGGTGCATTTTCGCTAGTGCCAGAAGTGGTTCATTTTACGTCAGGTCGAAATCTTCGGAGGGCCATGTGTACTGAAAAACGTACGATACACGTGCGGGAACGAAATTCGTAACTCGTGTCGATTTACAGCACTCCCTCCGGTCGTGCTTTAATTTATCTCCACTCCTTTAAAACTTTTTTTTTCGCACTTGAATCGAAATTTGCTATTCTCGGTATGTTTTATAACAATTCGCATTATTTTCCATAATCTTTTTTAATTGATAGTATATTATTAGCAGTATTTTATTGATACTCATGTCTGCTTGCGACCACGTGTGTAACGTCATGCCCGAAACGTCAGGATATAGGACCCGTTTGTATTTAAAATATGAGTGATAATCGTGAAAGTTTAAATCAATATAGTGCGACTGCTTGCAAAACATTTCATAAAATAATTCGAATTCATAAAATAAATTGTGTTTTTAAAAAAATTATTGGATGATAACGAACTATTATGGACATAAAATTCTATTTTTAATAGATACGAGTCGGTACCATTCTTAATTATTTCACTATTTTCGTCATGTCAAAGTGTGTCATGGTCTTATCACCAGTAGTCATCCTACTGTTTTTATCTATACTGTGTAATATGTTTGTTATTGTTTTGGTTTAATATAATGAATAACATAATTCTATTAATTTAGTCACTCACCACTTATGTTTATTCAGTCTCCGAAGCCCCAGTGACGATAACTTTTTTTTATGTGTTATCACACCAATCTTAAAGATAGTTTGGTTGACGACAGCGGTGCGCAAAATTGACGTACGTCCTCCCTCCAACAGGTCCCGATTGGGACTGAAAGATGACAGCAGGAGCGATCAGGGAGAATAATTTCACATATTTTGTATGATGAAATATAATTCTTCCAATATTCATGATTTCTTCTCGTTAACCGTAGACACAGAGTTTGACGTTTCTTCTGATATATTTTTTTCTTGGTAAAGTTATGTAGTTTCTTGGCAAAATGAGTTTTCATGCAGAGATTAGACCTATGTTTGGGATCGTTTTTTATAGGGCGAAGTTTGTTTAAATACCTAATACTAATCAATACGGGATAGATCAAGTTCTCAAATGTAACATATATAAGTTTTACTTCATAAGGAAGTAGTATTATTAAGAAAACTGAAAAAAACAAACGGGAATTCTACGCTTACCTCGCCTTAAGTACCCCTATGTTGTTACATTCAATCTAACAGGTACATAGCAGTAACAAATGTCACTAACGTGAGACTTTTTGGCATGCAGACTGGTTCAACAATTTGTAGTGTTATAAACATACTCATAGCATCTAAATTCAACTTAGCTATGCATGATTCTAATGACAATGTGTATGTAGGTGATAGACATTTTGTATTTATTTAGAATGAATATTGCCCATTTAATTATTTTAACCACAAAGTAATTTATAAATATTAGATGTCATATACCAAAGAAAAACGACCAAGATCACCTATGTCCCCACCTCGGACATAGGTGATCTTGGTCGTTTTTCTTTGGTATATGACATCTAATATTTATAATTTATATAGTATTAAGTAGTGTGACTACTGGAGAAAAATTAAAAGTACAAATCAAAATATTTAGTTAATAAATAATTTGATTTGTACTTTCGCAATATGTGCACAAAGTAATTTATCAATTGGACAATTGTATGACAGAAATGATGTTGATTTTTCCATAATACATACATATCATTTTTAACATTACTACTACTATATGCCTATGGTGTATTGTATATTTGTAAACATCCTTATAAATCTTAAATTCAATTAAGCTAAAAGTTTAGAGGTGCACACTAATAAGTTGCAACATGCTGCAATATAAAGGAATTTATTGAGCGGATTGTACTAGTTGGGAAAATGGGGCATTCCAGTAATTAAATAATAACAAAACAACTTCCAAATCAGAACAAATTAATAGTTTCTACATAATAAATTAGAATGGTGATAAAATGATATAGCATGTGACTTCAGTTTGTGTAGTCCATTAATGTTAATTTACAATTTATCTAATATCCTAAGAAGATTTACATGCATAATAAATATCAGTGGTTCTTATAAACACTTTATTCATTTATATCTAGAACATAGAAGCTTGAGTACCTAATCTTTGTTCTGTTGCTAATGCACTTGTTTATTTGTAGATAGATAACTAATGGGTTGTAGCTATAACCAAATATCATATCAAATGACACTTGCCTTAAGTGTTTGTTAGAATGTGCTGTAGTCAGCAGGTTGAGTCAATAGGGTCATGTTAGAGGATCACAATGACACATTCCTAATATGATTATACTTGAATGAGACACCATATTCAAAGACAGAATAGGGGAATGGATGAAATCATTAAATCTTCACTCTCAATAACAATAAACATTTTTATCATCATTCCCAAAATGACTTATCTTAAGTATAATCTATGATAAAAACAATTTAAAGAAGTCTTTATTTTATTAATTGATGTATCTGGATTTAAATAATGAATACCTATTATATTTATTATGACATGTAAGGAATGTTGACTGAAAACCCCTTGAACAGCTGATATTGTCATAACAAGGCAGTACCTTTTTCAATTACATACAAAACAAATATTGATATAGTTGTTTTAAACAAATATATTTCATTAGTATTGTGATATGGTTTCTGATTTAATCAACCAAAAGTATGAAAAACAACTATCAGGCTGTGATCTAAATTAATTTGTTTCTGCTAGGCTGACCATGGCTTCTTATGAAACACACAACAATAGTGCAGAGGTAGTGCACAAACAATTGCCAACTACTCGGTCAAATGTGCCTGTGCATGGTTATCAGAGCATGAATGACTTTCTAGTTTTCCTTGAGTAGCTTACTGCAGAAGTACTGAACAAGGAAAATTACACATCTGTAAGTTATAGCCTATCAGCTGTTTGAAATAGAGATTCTCCACTGACCTTTGAAGAACTTGAGTCGGCCGCCCGAGCCCGAGTGCGCCGAGGTGGCGACGGGACTCTCCTCGTTCGCTGTCTTGCTACTGCTGTTCCCGTTTACGCCATGTCTTCTGTCTACTTCTTCTGTCATTTTGGAACATGTTGTCAGAGTTGTGTTCGTTGCTTCCTGTATATGCATTTCATTTCTGACCGCTCATGCGACACACGAGCGACTCTCTAGTCCGAACGCACTCGCCATATCGAACCGAACGTTGGGATCCGCGGCTCGCAGGGCGCCAGGCGCGGGCTAGGCACGACATTCAACACTGTCGATACAGTCCTCATCCTACTACGATCACCTGCAGATTATGAGGGTCTTCTAAACATTTATATAAACACATTTCTTCCCGACACGGTGACTACTGAATTAAACCAGTACTCAGACAACTCCTTTATTGACGGCACTCGCGAGTAAAACACTGCCTAATTTCGTACTAAGTAAATCGCAACACCAGTTTCTCAATCCGACCATTGGGCTCACGCTACAAATCGACAAAGCTGTTCGTTTTTCAGTAGTTCATTCACACCCAGCATCCATTTTGATTCGTTCAAATATGATCGGTCTTTTTGCCTACAACCACAAATCAGAAATCAGAATGCGTTGTTATTTACGTTTAGATATTGATGCGTTGGTCTTTAATTAAACAAAATATATTTTGGCCCACTGAGTTATTACAGTATTAGATCTGTTATTATTGTTTAAAATATTTTATAAATACTTGTAAGCGTAATAGTAATATTTTAGCTGATAAACCGATCTGCAACCACTTAAGAATTCGAAAGCTGTAGCAATAATGAAACGCATTTTTTAAATTTGTATTTTTTTTAACTTCATAAAAGATAGTTTTAAGTTTTATAAGTCTGGTAGTCTGTATTTAGTTATAGCTATAAATAAAATAATTTGCATTGATATTGTTCTTAAATTATTCTCATTCTGCGTTTCAAACGCCCATAATGTTTAATCTTTTTTCTGGCAACATTTCAAGTGTTATAGCCGGCCGCCATGTTGAAACAAACGTGACGACGACCGACCGACATTGTTTTTCTCATCACATTGCTGATAAATTGTACTAAACGTGTTGAGGTGAAAGTTAACGAAGTTATTTTACAAATAAATCGAAAGCCTCCCGAAAATGACGGCGTCAGAGGCTTCGTATAACCGAAAAATCATATCGGAGGATTTGTCAAACGTTGAATTCGATACAAGCGAAGATGTGGAAGTTATTCCTACATTTGATTCCATGGGCCTCCGGGATGAATTGCTGAGAGGAATATATACTTACGGTAATTTTGGCTATATTTAATTTAAATTTGACGTATTGTTTGCGTGTTGCATTATGTTTAATGATGTATGTCAAACTTTCTAATATTCTAGGATTCGAGAAGCCTTCTGCTATACAGCAGAGAAGTATTCAACCGATTGTGAAAGGTAGAGATGTGATTGCCCAGGCCCAGTCAGGCACGGGTAAAACGGCCACATTCTCGATTTCTATCCTGCAGTCGTTGGACACAACTCTTCGTGAAACGCAGGTCCTTGTCTTGTCTCCCACCCGCGAGTTGGCTACGCAGATCCAGAAAGTCATACTTGCTTTAGGTGACTTCATGAATGTTCAGTGCCATGCTTGCATTGGAGGCACAAATCTTGGTGAAGATATTAGAAAACTGGATTATGGACAACATGTTGTTTCTGGCACTCCTGGCAGAGTTTTTGGTGAGTATATAAAGTATTATACACACACATTGTTTACGAAATAAATCAATATGGCATTTAACTTGATATGTAAGGATTAACTGTTCAGTTTGGTTTGTTAGTTATTCCATACTTCTGTGTGATTTAATCTACTCTAATTACATCTCATTCTTTGCAGACATGATCAGAAGACGTGTGCTCCGTACCAGAGCAATCAAGATGTTAGTCCTTGATGAAGCCGATGAGATGTTGAATAAGGGCTTCAAGGAGCAGATCTATGATGTCTACCGTTACCTGCCACCAGCAACACAAGTTGTACTTATATCTGCTACTTTACCCCATGAGATCTTGGAAATGACTTCCAAGTTCATGACGGATCCCATTAGGATTTTAGTGAAACGGTAAGATATTGTGAATTGTTTGTTCAAAATAAATAGTTCAAAGAAGATCTACTTCTATAGCTGTTTAGTTTCTTGCTGGTTCAAGACTGAAAAATTGAACTCATAGTAGTCCTACTATGTCTAAGTTTAAATTTGATGTTGTGGAATAAGGTGACATGTTTTATCGAGCACCATTGAAATATAATTTATTTCCTGTGTATTAATATGTGTCTTGATTTTTGTCTGATAACATAAACAATCAGGTACTCTTAACTGTTTTCAGTGATGAGTTGACACTAGAGGGTATCAAACAGTTCTTTGTTGCTGTGGAGCGTGAGGAGTGGAAGTTTGACACACTCTGTGATCTGTATGACACTTTGACCATAACACAAGCTGTCATTTTCTGCAACACCAAGAGGAAGGTAGACTGGCTCACACAGAAAATGCAAGAAGCCAACTTTACAGTCAGCTCGATGCATGGAGACATGCCACAAAAAGAAAGAGACAATATAATGAAAGAGTTCAGATCAGGACAAAGGTTAGTTTCATATTGTAATATTCATAATCAGCCTTTTCACTGAAATGTATTATATTGTTTAGCAACTACAATTACTGTATAGTAATGCTATAAATGCAACCATAATAAGCAATGTTGAAAATTATTTCATAATGATGTGTAACATTTATATTTTTTACAGCCGTGTTCTGATCACAACAGATGTGTGGGCCAGAGGTATCGATGTTCAACAAGTATCTCTTGTCATTAATTATGACCTACCCAACAACCGTGAGTTGTATATCCACAGAATTGGACGCTCAGGACGATTTGGACGTAAGGGTGTTGCAATCAACTTTGTAAAATCTGATGACATCAGAATCCTGCGAGATATTGAGCAGTACTACTCCACGCAAATTGATGAAATGCCAATGAATGTTGCTGACCTCATTTAAATTAACTGTATAAATCTGAAATCAAGGCTTTCTGTACACTCAGAACTACAGGCACTATACTTATATGAGGTGGTATGGTTCTCGCAACACCCTTTTTGCAAGATTGTGAGCTAACATAAGCATTAAAATATTTTCTAGTTTATCCTAATATGTAAAATAATAAAAGAAAATGGAAAAAACTTTTTTTGTATTTATTTCATTTCATAAAAGTCCCCGAGGAGATCACTTTATTCAAACACCTCATTGACAATCTAGAAAAAATTACAACAATAATATGGTATTCTGTGCCCATCATCATCAAACAACTTAAAAAAAAAAAGGATCATAGGATATCAACTTTTTTTAATCTTAGATTGTTAGACCAAGCATGATCTGAAGCAAGTAACAAGGAAGAGGGGGAATATTTTAATATCCGTGATTAATGTTGTATAAGACTTGATCCTCTGGAAACAATGGGTCAACAAAACTAACAATTGAAAATTAATATGTAAAGCATAATCTCAGTGTCTTGTGAGATTTTATCTCTACCATGCTTTGGGCTATCAGTAAAAAGGGATCTATAGAGTAAGGGACTATTCAAGGAATAAATCAAAAACAGTAAGTTAATACATTTATTTTTGAATTGTCATAATAAACAAAAATATGATGTAGGTATAACCTTCAAAGTTTTTCATATTAAATTATTAGATGAAAATACATGTTTATACACAAATTTATTTTGTGTAAGTCTTAACACCTAACATAAAAATTACATAACTTATTCTATTTGTAATCATGAAACATTTCTTAATCTGCTAAACTTTTGGAATGCCATAAAATGATTTTATAAGTAATAAATAATGTATACACTTAATAAATCTAAAAAACAGAACACTTATTAATTAGGATAAATAAGTTTGATTGATGAAAAAGCAAATTCTAATGAAGAGCATGATGAACAACTAATGCAAAAGGCTTCATCTTAATTGATGAACCTTAACTACTTAAGTGTTAAGGCACACATTCAAAACAATACACTTTAATTAGATTGAAACAAGTAAAGTGTACAATATCAAATAATTTATTTTCGCAAAACACTAATTTTGCTAAATGTAGCAATAAAAATAATTCCAAAGTAGTCTTAGACCCTAAGATCATATGGAATTTGGGCATTACAGCTCTGTTTCTCCTACTGGTTCAAATACTTTCCAGCGCCGGTAAATAAATATCCCTATGGCACCAACCAAAAGGGCAACCAGTATCTCTGTCAGTTGGTCTAAGAAGCTTGTACTGGGCTCAGTTGACTCCAAAACCTGCGCATCTGGGGCTTCTGGAACTGGCTCAGGTTCAGTAGGTTTTTGTGTCTGTTCATCCTCTCCTTTAAATGCAATTTGGTTTAATACTGACTGCTCTTCTTCAGTTAATGGTTTGGCAGCAGTAGATGACAATAGCTTAGCTATTTCTCCACACTGCGGGCATGACCAGCTTGATGATTTTTTAGCTAAAATTTTACGTTCTGCAGGAGTGTAATCCAATGACCCTATGGTTCCCTCAGCAGGGGTTGGCATGAAAGCAATTAAAGCCAACAGGGCAGTCCTGATTGACCAAGATGGTTGCCATGTTTCAGGGTGGTGTCCAGATATTGATAAACAAATCTTTTTATTTACTTCGAATCTCCCGTTTGGCGTTAATAGTATTATGTGAGGTGGATGCATAGGGTATTCTTTTGGCAGTAAAATTCTTCCGTGGTAGATGCCTCCTTCAAAATCTGTACCCTTAGGACCTTGAACGGTAAAGTGCCACTCGAATAAGTTGTCTTCCAAAGGACGTGCGCAATATTCTTCAGTAGCTTCCGCTAATTCCAGTGCTTCTTTCATAAGGCGCTTCACACCAGGACATTTAATATTGTACTTCTCACCCATTTCTGTCATTGTAAATCCGGAGTTAAAACAAAAAATAATGTAACAATGCTATGACGCAATATAAGAAAATAATAATGGTAAGCACAAGGGAATTTGATAACAAAATTTTATTTTATATATATTGAGATAGAACTGTCATTTTGATCTTGAGTTGAGTTGAGTTAGTCCAGTTAATCAGTTTCCTTCAGTTTTTTACAACACGACCCGGCTGACAATAATAACTATTTACTATAAAATTTCAGCCTGCAAAACCAGAAAACAAAGGGTTTATACCATTTACCAATAAGTTAATTAGAAAAAACGTTTTGCATTATTATTCGTACACGTAATTTTATTTAAAAGGAAACAATCAGTACAAGGCTATTGTGTCATTCATCTTTTAGTCGGTTTTTCCAAGTACTCGAATAAACTCGAAGATAGAAGAAAGAATGATTTTTTTGTAATGGCAGCCCTAAACAAAAAATTGTCAACGCAAGTTCTGACTTCTGACAGCGCTGTGTCAAGCGACCAACCTCAATTTTTGTTTGTTGTGTGCAGTTTTTACTGATTAATAGGATTGTGGTGTCAAATACTATCAACTAGCGTATTCTAAAGTATAGCTTACGATGGATGGTCCTCCTGGTACAGGGCCATCAAACGATGGGCCTATGTGTCCACCGGCAATGGGAAGCTTCCCTCCGATGCCGCCGCCTCCGGGCTCCATGCCCCCCGTTACTATGCCGCCAGGGATGCCTCCGGCGGGAATGCCCCCGGGTGGAATGCCTCCTGGCGGGATGCCTCCAGGTGGGATGCCCCCAGGCGGAATGCCCCCAGGCGGGATGCCTCCGGGCGGGATGCCTCCGGGCGGGATGCCTCCGGGCGGGATGCCTCCGGGTGGGATGCCTCCAGGAATGCCTCCGGGTGGAATGCCTCCGAGTGGCTTGCCGCCTCCAATGGGTCCACCAGGGACTATGCCACCTGTAAGCTCAGCTGGTGGCCCACCAAATATGCCAATGGGGCCACCACCAGGTATGATGGGAATGGGTCCACCAGGAATGGGTCCGCCTCCAGGTATGGGACCTCCTGGTATGGGAATGGGTCCTCCACCAATGGGGCCACCTGGCATGGGTCCACCTAGAATGCCACCAGGAATGATGCGTGGTGGACCTAATATGAAAGGTAACTACAACCAAGGAATGGATATGGGCCCTCCTGGGATGGGCCCTCCTCCTAATATGGGTCCACCTGGTATGGGTCATTGGGAAAACCAGGGTCCTCCGCCAGGATGGGGCCGTCAGGGACGAGGAGAAGGACCTCCAGGATGGGATGAGCATGGTGATGGTGACAATGACGGTGGTGATGAAGAACAGCAAGGCCCCCCACCAGGCCCACCCCCTGCATTACCATCTCTACTTACAATGAAGATAGACACTCCTGAAGAATTTCGCAACAAGCCTGCTCCAGTCGGAGGGGTAGTTCTTCCAAAAGCCCTGGAAGAAGCTCTTGCATACAAGGACCAAAGACAAGCTGCTTTAGGTGATCAGGGACAGGAAAAAGGTAACTTTTTGTTTATTCAATTCAGTGTTTCCATATGTTTTTGTAATATATTTATTTTAAACTGTTTTTATTCCAGAACTTGATGAGGAGCCAGAGGCCCCTCCAGCACCTGTAATCAGTACAGAATATGATGCCGAAGAGGATGATGCAGACTCAGATGATGGCCGGCCAGAAACTCCTACACCTCCAATTATCTCTAAACTAGAAGTAAAGGCAGCATTCCATAAAAAATAATCTTGCAACTACTACTTAATGATGATTTCTATGTATAATCGTCTGTTTTAACCATGTTTTCTTTTTTGTTAAGGTGTGCAATAAAGAGTATTCTATCTATCTATCTAATGATGTAATGATATTTATATTGGTTACTATTTTAGGGTCAAAGCAGAGTAAACAAGAACAAGCGAAAGAAGAAGAAGAAGAAGTTAGCTAAACAAAAGCGCAGGGAAGATTCCAAACAGAAGCAGGCAACCAAACAGCCAGAATCTAACAGCAAGAAATCCAGTGACAAGGAAAATGAAAAAGAGGCGGAAATTGAGTAAGAATGTTACCTATTTCTTTGTTCTATTGTCACCTTTTTCTTGTCACTTGTTGGTATGGTTATGTGGACCTCCTGGGCCACCTTTAAAACCACAGTTTAATAGCATTAAAATTAAGAAAATTAATTTTATTTGGGTGCTTACATTGTCTAGTGGGTGACTTTTGTCCCTTGGGTGATGTGACGGAAAAACACCAAAAAAATTTGATTGACCCAAATACATTGGATTCATTATTTAATTATATTTGTTAGATTTATTTATTTATATTATAAGTATTATGTTCATGTGCAATGTATATTGTTTCTTTCTAACAAGGTACCTATTGTTCAACCTTTACTTACAAGGAAGGGTACCCAACTGTCCGACTCTGATTTGATTCATTTTGATATATGTTATAGAGTAGTCTAAACTGGTTTCCTTATATGTTGGAGAACATGAATAAAGAATGCGGACGTGTTTTGTCATTTCACCACAAACTCATTTTTTTTTTATTAAAAAAAACACATGTCAAAGTTTCATAAATTTTGTCACTACACTCGCTTCCTAAGTCTAAGGCCTGAGTAGACGCTCGAGCGGCTCCACGCGATTTGCACGATTGCATTTGTTTAACTTGGACGCACCGCCCGACGCCCTGCAACAAAACACGTCCTCATTCTTTATTCATGTTCAACATAATATACCGAAACCAGTAATTAATTATATATATTTTTTAACAAATCTCTTCTCATCGTATCACGTATCGATCAAGTAAGCCATCAGGTAGGTTACCTACCGTAGGTACATACAAAGTAATCGTAAATCCGAATTGAAGATTGAGGATTGACCAATCAATTGGAATTAACGATTAGTAATCATCAATCTTCAATTTCGAATTAGTTTCGTCAATCGTTAATCCTCAATTCGGATTGATTGGTCAATCTTCAATCGTTAACTATCAATCCTGATTCCTGATTGTCGTCTAGCGGTAAAACGCACGGCTGCTACGTAGCGGTCGTGAGTTCGATCCCCGGCTTGTACCAATGAGTTTTTCAAAAAACTTATGTACGAAATATCGTTTGACATTCACAAGTGCTTTACGGTGAAGGAAAACATCGTGAGGAAACCTGCATACAACCGCGAAAACATTCAAGGGTTTATGTGAAGTCCCCAACAAGTACTGGGCCAGCGTTGGGGCCACGCAAATTGGCACGTATGATGTCGAGTTGTGGAAAAAATGGCCAGAATACAACAACAGCTTCAATCCTGATTGTTTTTTTTTCAACACTGCCCTTGATCTACCATCAGATACATCCAAGAGAGCATCCAATTCCACGAGCTCGAGCCGATGTACCGGCAGTTTCACCGCGTGCTGGAATCCTTCCGGATCGCCGACAAGAAGGAGGAGGTCAAGGAAGAGAAGGAGGCCCCGCGCGCGCAGCCCAAGCCGCAGGAGAAAGTGCAGGATCAGTTCGCAGCTGACGAGGAGGCTGTTGAGGTACATTTGTAACTTTAGATTTTACTTAACTTTGATATTTATATGTGCCCGCGACTACTTCTGCACACGCACAGGTGATTTTTGCGATATAAACTATTCTATGTTCTGTCTCGGGTTCTCGGTTATCAAACTATCACGTTACCAAATTTCATCAAAATCAGCGGATTTAACATGTGGACTTAACAGACAGATAGAGTTACTTTCGCATTTATAATATTAGGGGAATTAATAATAATTGTAAATGATGTACCGAAAGAAAAACAACATTTCAAATGAAAAAATCTGGGCAATTTAATTAGATATCTTAAAAAGGCTTTGGACATTGATCAGCTGGCTTATGATGTTTCCGTTTTATCCATTTATCGTGCTACGCATCACTTTCGCACTTGAATATTTGTTAGAACGTGACGGCAATGACGACAAACGATTAGGCGCGGTACCATCAATACCATCATAAGCTTATAGGAGGCCTTAAGTTAGCTTACTTTGACCCTTTACGTTGCAACTGCTCGTGCTCAGTATTCACTATACAGCATCTTCCTAACGCCCTTAATTAATAATGTGTTCTAGAAAAGCGCTGCAGACGAGAAGGAGCGTCTATCCAAGCGCAAACTGAAAAAGCTTTCCCGGCTCTCCGTAGCCGAGCTCAAGCAACTCGTCGCCCGGCCCGACGTGGTGGAGATGTATGACGTCACGGCGCGCGACCCCAAGCTCCTCGTACAGCTGAAGGCGCACCGCAACACCGTGCAGGTGCCCCGGCACTGGTGCTACAAGCGAAAGGTCAGTGACCCCGACTCTTGAGACACGTGTGACGTCACAGAGCCCCGACGTGGAGATGTATGACGTCACGGCGCGCGACCCCAAGCTCCTCGTGCAGCTGAAGGCGCACCGCAACACCGTGCAGGTGCCCCGGCACTGGTGCTACAAGCGAAAGGTCAGTGACCCCGACTCTTGAGACATGTGTGACGTCACAGAGCCCCGACGTGGTGATGTATGACGTCACGGCGCGCGACCCCAAGCTCCTCGTGCAGCTGAAGGCGCACCGCAACACCGTGCAGGTGCCCCGGCACTGGTGCTACAAGCGAAAGGTCAGTGACCCCGACTCTTGAGACATGTGTGACGTCACAGAGCCCCGACGTGGTGATGTATGACGTCACGGCGCGCGACCCCAAGCTCCTCGTGCAGCTGAAGGCGCACCGCAACACCGTGCAGGTGCCCCGGCACTGGTGCTACAAGCGAAAGGTCAGTGACCCCGACTCTTGAGACATATGTGACGTCACAGTCCCGACGTGGTGATGTATGACGTCACGGCGCGCGACCCCAAGCTCCTCGTGCAGCTGAAGGCGCACCGCAACACCGTGCAGGTGCCCCGGCACTGGTGCTACAAGCGAAAGGTCAGTGACCCCGACTCTTGAGACATGTGTGACGTCACAGAGCCCCGACGTGGTGATGTATGACGTCACGGCGCGCGACCCCAAGCTCCTCGTGCAGCTGAAGGCGCACCGCAACACCGTGCAGGTGCCCCGGCACTGGTGCTACAAGCGTAAGGTCAGTGACCCCGACTCTTGAGACATGTGTGACGTCACAGAGCCCCGACGTGGTGGAGATGTATGACGTCACGGCGCGCGACCCCAAGCTCCTCGTGCAGCTGAAGGCGCACCGCAACACCGTGCAGGTGCCCCGGCACTGGTGCTACAAGCGAAAGGTCAGTGACCCTGACTCTCACAAAATGGAAATTACTAATTACTAATAAATTAATAATAGAAGAGGAAGGTTTTAGTATCGTGCGAAGCCGGGTGGGACGCTAGTATAAAATATTTTTCATCACACTTGCTGTCTAAGCGCGCCATTGCTTGCATGCCTAGCGGGAGTAATAGAAAAATGAATTTCCCTAGCGAGTAATAGAAATGTCTGTACATAATTGAATAATATTTTGTCTTAAAACTTATTTTTTTGTCGGCAAGTGTGATGAAAAACATTGTATGCATAACGGTCGGTAAGTGGAATACTAACTCGTTAGTAATTCCGTACTTACCTCCCTTGATGCACAATGTACTATTTTCTCAAACATGCAATGAAATATTGTCTTTACGTTCCTTAAAATAGACTCTGTAGTATCGCTTTTAGGGCGCAGTAACTCACTGGGATGGAAATGGGATTTCATAACGCTTTTCAGGCCTAGGCCTGCAAACTTGCAAAGTAGGTAACATTTTTTTTAATTTCAACAACATTATCATTATTTTTTTTGTATTTCTTAGTATGTTTGAGAAAATCACTATACATGCCTCGGCGTGAAAACGGATTCCCGGTCTCGTTACCTACCGAGCGAGCATGCGAGCGAGTATATATGTACCAACTTGGCCGGAAATCCTCATTTTCCCAGCCTCTGATATAATGTACTATTGAATTATTTTGTTATAGGAAACTGATCTTAAAATGTTTCGCTTGTTATCTCACAGTACCTTCAAGGCAAGCGCGGTATAGAGAAACCTCCATTCGACCTGCCGGATTTCATCAAGAAGACCGGCATCATGGAGATGCGTGCGTCTCTGCAGGACAAGGACGATCAGAAAACTCTCAAGGCTAAGATGCGGGAGCGCGCTCGCCCCAAGCTGGGGAAGATTGACATTGATTACCAGAAACTGCACGATGCATTCTTCAAGTAAGTCGGTTTCGTTCTATTAACCATGCGTATGCATTAGGAGGTAAATGCCCATAGTCACCATGCTAGGCAAGCGGATGGGCGATCGCAATAATATATAATAAATAAATATTTTGGGACATCTCACACAAATCGACCTAGTTCCACGGTAAGCTAAATTAAGGCTTGTGATGTGGGTACCAGGCGACGATATACAGGGTGGAAAAAGATTTTGGGTCAGTGAGGGCATCTACCAGATCCCGTGTAGCTACGCGAAAATGGTCTTAGAAGACCTTCCCGCGATTTTCAATTAAAGAAGATTAGCGTTTTCAGATTTTGGAAAAAGTATACAGGGTGCGAGGAAATGGTCATTTTTGACAAACTTTTTTTTTGATGCCAATCGATCCCGTTTCTGTTCAGGATCAAAAGCTTGTATGGGACCAAAAAAATTTTTTCGGCTAGAAAAGCCACAAATCGGGATTTAAAATTCCCATACAAATTGTATGAAAATTAAAAAATATTTTTTCACGCTTAATTTTTTTATACCAATCGATTCCAATCCTATCCAGTACCAATACTTTCCTAGGGGTCAACTTCCGGCAACGTAAAAAAAAAAAAAAACAAAAATAAAAAAAACTGTTTTCATACAATGACTATGGGAAAAAAGTGAAAATCAATTACCTACATTATCTGTGACGCTAATTAATGTTGCTAATGATTTCATACAGTATTATTATTATCATTTAGCATAGGACGACTAATTATCGTGACAGATAAAGTAATTAAGGTTTCACTTTTTTTCCATAGCAAATGTATGAAAACGGTTTTCTTGAAATTTAGGCTTTTTTGTACATTGCCATAAGTTGACCCGTAGGAAACTATTGGTACTGGATAGGAATGGAATCGATAGGCATAAAAAAATAAGCGTGAAAAATAATTTTTAATTTTCATACAATTTGTATGGGAATTTTAAATCTCGATTTGTGGCTTTTCTAGCCGAAAAAATTTTTTTGGTCCCATACAAGCTTTTAATCCTGAACAGAAACAGGATCGATTGGCATAAAAAAAAAAGTTTGTTAAAAATGACCATTTCCTCGCACCCTGTGTACTTTTTCCAAAATCTGAAAACGCTAATCTTCTTAAATTGAAAATCGCGGGAAGGTCTTCTAAGACCATTTTCGCGTAGCTACACGGGATCTGGTAGATGCCCTCACTGACCCAAAATCTTTTTCCAACCTGTATTTAATATATAGATACTTAAATACATAGACAACCATGACCAAGGAACAAATATAGTGTGACTGAACAGATTGCACTCTTATGCCAGTGTCACAGCACTTGTGTCAAAAACGTTCGTATTTCTATGGCACTGGCATAGGAGAAATAACTTGATTTATGCTAGTGGCATAAGAATATGGTTACTCTGATCACGTATGTGTGTCACTGGCATAGGAATCAGATTTTGTTGGTCACACCACACACGCTGTGTCACCGGCGTCGAACGTGTTAACACTTTTGCATTCACTTAACTTTGAACTTTCGCAAAATACGGGAAGATCAATTTATGTAACAAATATAATTTTTAACAGCACTGGATATTTCAGTTCTTTTTTATTTTGTAAGGGGTTGTTTTCGTGGTTCTCCTCCTTCGAGTGTTACCCCCTTATTCATAAACGCTTACTAACTTAGGGACAAACAGTACTTAGCGGCATGCGAAAGGGTGTCCCAGAAGTAAAGAGACAAATTTCAAATTTTGAACTATTTGAAAATATTTTTATTTCTTTAAGAAAAAATACTGCCATGGCCACCGTTTGCCTCAAATCTGTAAAATTTAGTGGGAAATATGATTGTATTATTGAAATTTTAGTAATGAAAAGAGCTGATCACGTGGTATTCGCTAAAGAGTTGTTCAGAATTATGAATGTTATGGAAAAACGGACACGATATCTAATTTTTCTTCAGGGGGAGTAAGGAGAACTACTTTGTATCAAATTATAAAGCGTTTTGAAGAATCACATGAACACATTTTCAAGAAGATTCCGGGAAAAAATGTACTATTTCCGTAGCTATGAACATAAATAAAGTAAAAAAAAGTGTATGAACGGAATCCTTCGATGTCTTTTAGAGCTGCTGCGGATAAATCGAAAATATCGAAGTCAAGTATAGCTCGTATTAAAACATGCGACCTAAAGCTTAAAGCATTTGCAAAACTGTCAGCTCCTAAGCACTTTAAGGACCAGGAAGTGCGAGCTAAAAGAGGATGCAGAAGAGCGTATGAAAAAACACTGAAAAAAGTTCTCATAATTGATGATGAGACTTACGTGCCCGTGGACCCAACGGATATTCCTGGGAAGCAATACTAACATGTGACTCGACGGGACTCCGTAGATTATTCGCAAAAACTTGTAGCAAAGGTCAAATTTTTCAATAAATATCTCGTTTGACAAGCCATAGACCAAAATGGCAATACATCTTAACCATATACTTGCACAGGCTCTATGACCGCACGTATTTATTTGAGAGAATGTGTGATAATGCGATAAATTTCGTTCATAGATAAGCATTACCAGGGGGAAGAAATTATATTCTCGCCGGATGTGGCGTCATGCCACTACGCCACGGAAGTCACTCAACATCTAGAGGCTGCAAGTATAGATTTTATACAAAAACATAACAACGCCCCAAATGTTCCCCAAGCTGCTAGTATTGAAGCTTATTGACCTTTATATAAACGAGAATATAAAAAACGAACAGAAAAACCCAAATCATTGACTAAGTTTAAGCATACATGGACTAAATTGGCTAAAAGTGTGACAGCTAGTTCTCGAAAACCTGTAATGAGACGAGTAGCAATCAACCTTAGAAAAATTGGCTACAGAGCCTTTGCACAAGCAAATTTCATATAAAGTAGGAAATAAAATGAAATTCTGAAGTTAACTAAATGTAAATAGTAGTGTTTTGTAAGAATTTTTTATTAAATATTTTCATTCGAATCTTGTCTCTTTACTTCTGGGACAGCCCATAAGTTAGTAAGCGTGAATAAGGGGGTAATTTTTTGTAACTTCATATAAATATTGAATATATATAGATGGCAGACAAAGCCTCGCATGACGATCCACGGCGACCTGTACTACGAGGGTAAAGAGTTCGAGACCCGGCTGCGAGAGAAGAAGCCGGGAGACTTGTCTGAGGAGCTGCGGACTGCTCTGGGCATGCCCGTAGGACCGGGCTCGCACAAGGTATGGGCATTCAACCAATTGGAACCGTAGGCTTAGCACAGGATTAAGCCGCGTTTATATTTGTCTGTTGTGTTGTGTTGTGACGCATCAGAACGGTATCGGTTTCAAGTATTTAATATCGTTGCATTCACATTTATCTGATGCACTGTGTTGTGACGGCGTGTGTTGTGTCGCGTCACAAGCGATCCCGGTCCGCGTCAGACCGGGTGAGGTGTACGGGGGGCGGGGAAGCGACACGGCACAGTAGTGTGAACGCGCCAGTGTCGTGTCGTGACGCGTCAGAGCTGCAAACTGTGCCTTCGACGTTCTAAAATACTGACGAATTTTTTCAGGATCACTCTCAAGCTCCTGTACGAGACAATGAAACCCGCTTTTAGTTTCTCTCTTTCTATTTACTGGATGAATCCAGTGCCTCCTTCTCTTTCTTTCTTTTGTAAGAAGCATAGCCAGCGCCAATAAATGCAATTCATCTTCAAATTCGGAATCTGAATCGGATGATTCTTGAAATAACATTACGAACGTGTGAGCTATCCGAGTGCTGAGAACGAACTGATATAAAATTGCGTCAGAATGCGTCATAGCACGTCATATAAATGTGAACGGTAGCCATCACGACAGAGAGCATCATAACACGACACGACAGACAAATGTGAACTTAGCTTTAGTGCGACAATATGTCGCCGCGAGATATCTAATTATCCATCCCTTTTTTATTCTTATAATTAGTAAAAGAAGGTAAATTTATATCGCGGCTACATACTTACTTACCAATCATGTGCTAAGCATACTGAACCATGTCACAGTGACAAATATGTAGTAAAATTTGCATTATAGCGTTACTTTGGAATTAATTGTTCCCGATTCGTGTATAAACCCTGATTTATGTACATTTTCATCACACTTGCTGTCTAAGTGCGCCATTGCTTACATGCGTAGCGGGAGTAATCGAAAAGTGAAATTCCTTAGGGAGCAATAGAAATGTCAGTACGTCATTAATAAAATTTTGTCTTAAAACTATTTTTTTTGTCAGCAAGTGTGATGAAAAACATTGTATGTATCACGGTCGATAAGTGGAATACTAACGTAGTAGCGGAATATTTTTGCAAGCTTATAAGGTCAAATTATGAAGAAAAAGAAAAAAAGAAAGGGTGTAACGATGTTTCGTAAACGAACGAAGATCAACTTTTGATAAATTTCCGGTTTTTCGCAAACTTCTTTGTCAGGTCCCGCCGCCGTGGCTGATCGCGCAGCAGCGCTACGGGCCGCCGCCGTCCTACCCCAACCTGAAGATCCCCGGCCTCAACGCGCCCATCCCGGACGGCTGCGCCTTCGGCTACCACGCCGGCGGCTGGGGCAAGCCGCCCGTCGACGAGGCCGGCAAGCCGCTCTACGGCGACGTGTTCGGACACCACGCGCTGGGTCCCGATGTGAGTGTTGTGTGTCAGGTCCGCCGTGGCTGATCGTCCAGCCGTCCTACCACAACCTGAAGATCCCCGGCCTCAACGCGCCCATCCCGGACGGCTGCGCCTTCGGCTACCACGCCGGCGGCTGGGGCAAGCCGCCCGTCGACGAGGCCGGCAAGCCGCTCTACGGCGACGTGTTCGGACACCACGCGCTGGGTCCTGATGTGAGTGTTGTGTGTCAGGTCCGCCGTGGCTGATCGTCCAGCCGTCCTACCACAACCTGAAGATCCCCGGCCTCAACGCGCCCATCCCGGACGGCTGCGCCTTCGGCTACCACGCCGGCGGCTGGGGCAAGCCGCCCGTCGACGAGGCCGGCAAGCCGCTCTACGGCGACGTGTTCGGACACCACGCGTTAGGTCCTGATGTGAGTGTTGTGTGTCAGGTCCGCCGTGGCTGACCGTCCAGCAGCGCTACGGGCCGCCGTCCTACCCCAACCTGAAGATCCCCGGCCTCAACGCACCCATCCCGGACGGCTACACTCACATAACAATAGTAGATTACATGCCAAGGTCGTTTAAGTGGAAAATGTCTCGGATGACGTGTAATTGTAGACCGAGGCGAAGCCGAGGCCGACAAACACGTGATCCGAGGTTTTCCCATTTATATTTGTGTAAGATGTCCCAAGATATTTATTTATTTATATTATTTTTCTGCTTAACTTAGCCGGCAGGCGGCAACTTAGTAGAGGCCGAGACGAAAGGGGTTGCCGGCCGTAGCAATGTAGACTATATTATATGATATTTCATGGGGATGTCAACCCGCTGATTAAACTATGTCTATCAGAGTTGGGCTTAACGCTCAAATCGTGAAGATGAGCCATGCATTATGATAATTTGTTCCGTAACCACCGGAAGCGTCATAGATTTTATTTACACATTAGACAAAAAAAATATAGGTGATTTTATCCTGACCTTTTGGGCATGACGTTACACCCGTGGTTGCAGGCAGCCTGGCGAGAAAATGTATCAACACCATCAAGCTGCGATGGTTTTGCGAACTACCCGCACTTGGCCTTGATTATTCACTTCTAGGCTACGGTTATCCCTACTACACAACACTTATAGCGTCAAATGGCTTCAAAATGGATGTTTCACTACACTTACATTTGTAAATCACAGGAATCCTGACGTGATGATTTTGATTGAAATTATGTGAGTGACAATCGTGAAAGTTTAAATTAATATACTGATTTGTGAGTACCTGATGAACCCTCTTCATGCATTGTACCGAAGATCCCTGACTCGACGAACTCCGAACGAACTGCAGGCCACCGTGTGGTGAATACATTTGTCGCCACCCAACACTTTCCATGGGTGTCGTAACTAATGGAGAAGTGTCACTGACCATTTATTTATTGAAGATTGAGGACGGACAACATCATCAGAGCGGACACTCTACTGCTATCGCCAACTCGTGTGTCCAGTATGCCGGTTATATACCACCTAATGCGTCTACGCGGAGAGCCCTTTGTCTAGCAGTGGACTGATATTGGCTGTCAATAAATCTGCAGGCCGGCCGTGTGGTGACGGCAGTAAGAATACATTTGTCTAACAACTCCTCCTGCGGGTGTCGTAAGAGTCGACTAAGGGATTGAAGTGTCACTGCCCATTATTTGATAAAAGATTGATGATGGGCAGCAGCGTTATCATAGTGGACACATTACTGCGATCGCCAATCCGCTTGCCCAGCGTGGCGATTATGGGCATTTACCTCCTAATGCGTATATACGCGTATGCGCATAGTTAATAGGAGAGGCCTACGTCCAGCAGTGGACTATCATAGGCTGATGATGATGATGATGAAATATGTAGGAGCATTTCGAGTACCAAATAATTATGTCAATACTTAAGGCGAGGTAAGCGTAGAATTCCCGTTTGTTTTTTTCAGTTTTCTCAATAATACTACTTCCTTATGAAGTAAAACTTATATATGTTATATTTGAGAACTTGATCTATCGCTCATTGATTAGTATTAAGTATTTAAACAAACTTCGCCCTATAAAAAACGATCCCAAACATAGGTCTAATCTCTGCATGAAAACTCATTTTACTAAGAAACTACATAACTTTACCAAGAAAAAAATATATCAGAAGAAACGTCAAAGTCTGTGTCAACGATTAACAAGAAGAAATCATTAATATTGTAAGAATTATAATTTCATCTTACAAAATATGTGAAATTATTCTCCCGGATCGCTCCTGCTGTCATCTTTCAGTCCCAATCGGGACCTGTTGGAGGGAGGACGTACGTCAATTTTGCGCACCGCTGTCGTCAATCAAACTATCTTTAAGATTGGTGTGATAACATATAAAAAAATGTTATCATCACTGGGGCTTCGGAGACTGAATAAACATAAGTGGTGAGTGACTAAATTAATATAATTATGTTATTCAATATATTAAACCAAAACAATAACAAACATATTACACAGTATAGATAAAAACAGTAGGATGACTACTGGTGATAAGACCATGACACATTTTGACATGACGAAAATAGTGAAATAATTAAGAATGGTACTTACTCGTATCTATTAAAAATAGGATTTTATATCCATAATAGTTCGTTATCATCCAATAAAATTTTAAAAACACAATTTATTTTGGAATTCGAATTATTTTATGAAATGTTTTGCAAGCAGTCGCACTATATTGATTTAAACTTTCACGACTATCACTCATATTTTAAATACAAACGGGTCCTAATCGCGTAAACTTACGTTTAATTATATCCTGACATTACACCCGTGGTCGCAGGCAGACATGAGTATCAATAAAATACTACTAATAATATACTATCAATTAAAAAAAATTATGGAAAATAATGCGAATTGTTACGAAACATACCGAGAATTAGTACATTTCGATTCAAGTGCGAAAAAAATTAAGTACTAAAGGTGGGGAGATAAATTAAAGCACGACCGAAGGGAGTGCTTTAAATCGACACGAGTTACGAATTTCGTTTCCGCACGTGTATCGTACGACGTTTTTCAGCACATATGGCTCTCCGGAGATTTCGACCTGACGTAAAATGAACAACTTCTCGCACAAGCGCGTAAAAATGCGCAATCTGTACTGAGAAATAAGCTTTTCATAAAAAAATTGAATGGAAAAATATACGAATGACTAAAGTTGCTATAGGGAATGGCGCCCACTATGTTACATTTGCATGAAGGGTAAATTAATAAAAAATTAAAAAAATTGAAAATTTTACTTGATAAATGTGATCTATTATCTATACCAATGATATGGTACATATTTATTGTAACGGTGAAAAAGTAACCCTGTATAATAACACAGATAAACTTGACCATGTACAGTGATCGTACTAATAATGTGGATGACATTAAATCACCTATAGAATGTTTTCAAAAAATATTTTTACTATTACTATTTTTACTAAAACGAAAGTGTCATTTGAAATAAGTAAGTTAAGTTGAGTACATAATGCCGTTCTTTTACTAATGTTTTAAAATACACAATTGAATGTCGAATTTACAAGAATATTGTTATAATTTACCCTTTTTGGAGATACGTGACAAAAACATGTACGTGCTGTGATCAAAACATACTAAACATAGAACCAACATTCAAATGCATTTTGGAGATAACACAATATATCAGAAACATAGAGCCAAAGAAAACGCAAATAGTATTAAAGACTGTATCGTTTATTATAAATACAAGTTTAACCTGGTCTAACTTTTGAAATATGTATTATTTTGCGTTTCTATGTTCTGAGTGTATGGTGTGTACGTAATGTATGGCTACTTTCCAAATTATTTCTTTTAGGGGCTTTATCGTGCTTAAAATATTGCCTATCAAACGTATTTCGGACAAACCTATACAGCTGGGTCCCGTTTTATAAAGTTACAAGTTACAATTTTACAAGCGTTTACTGGCAACACTTGCCCCGTTTTTTACAATTTGCGTTTTATAAAAGTACTATGTTACAATTGTACAAGTTACAGGTACAAGTGCCTGTAACTCAGCCATAGACAAAAATACAGGAGTTTAATAGTTTTAAACTCGTAATCGAACAAGTGTTTCATAAAAATATTGTAAATAACAAGTGTAGGTGTGGTAGACTTGTAACAAAAACTGACGTACGTCTTGAGGCCTGTAACCGCAACTAAATACAAGTGCAATTTTCCCAGTTATTTCGTGTGCTACAGACGTTTGCTCGTAATAGTCATAGTCATAGTCATAGTATTTATTCAGAAACAATACAGGTATTGTGTTTGAAATACAATATTAAAACTAACATTAAAATACAAAGAAATAAAATATAAAAATAAAGCCTTAACATTAAACACACACTTATGAGCAATATACCAATAAAAAAAGAAACAGAAAAGACGAAAACTTGTAAAAATAAGTGCCTATACAAATTCAAAAATCTCATCCACGGTGTAGAAACATCCTCTCAATAAAAAGTTCATACGTAAGTTCTAAAGTTCTATAAGTTATATAGTTATACTGTTGAAAATATTCGCTTTCTGAGAGATTCTTCATAGTTTTGGCCAACTACCACGAACTCTGAAAACCGCAAACGACGATTTGTCTTTGTCACTTCTAACAAGGCGATGTTAGAGTGAAAGAGAAAAATAATCTAAATTTGCGGATTTTCGAGTTTGCGGTAGGGCCGCTGACTATGACTACACTTTTTTACTTATGTCTGGAGCATGAGGTCTAAAGTTGTATCTATTATTATATTTATTCCCTTGACTGTACCCCGATAGCGTTGACCGAGACTGTTTCAGCTCCTAATAAATTTTGACTTTCGGAGTCGGACACCGTACGACTTCAAAGAGCGAATGAACTCCACACAAATTTAGAACATCTCTCTCATCGTTTTGTTCTGCGGCTCCACTGCGATTTTCGCAAATTTCGAGGATTTGTCTCTCTCACTTTAATGAAGCCTTCGTTGGAGTTACGGCGAAAAATCGCGTTAGTAGGGCTGATTTTCCATCAAAATAAACATAGGGTAAGTTGTGGATGAATGACACAACTAAATTTCAAACCATTGGCATTGTATCTCTGGTGTTTTTGAAGTTACGAGTGAGATATTGTGTTTGAAGATAAAAAATTTAGTTGGCTATCGAATCACATTCTTGGTTTCTACTTATTTTCAATAGTATATGTGTTATACAACTTTAAACAAAAAATGAGATTTGTTTCATTGTGTCCTTGTGCATGTATTCAATGAAACACCTGAATTTTTACATTGAAACAGATGTAATAAATCCAATGAACTATGAAACAGACTTAACCAACATTGGAACTGTGTTATATGAAACATAGATATAAGTACGCTTGCAATGAATACAAAATAAAGGAAAGTTAATAATAACGGTAGGCTGGAGTAGGTTTAGTTTAGTAAGATTCCAATTTGTTAAATGATTAATAATACCACTGAAAGATACATGAATCCGAAAGACTGTTTCATTGTAAACAACCCAAGTTTCATTGTAACCTAACAATGTCGTCGATAACTACGACATATTGCAAAAAAAGTTATGTTTTATGTGTCCTCGTAGTATGACTGCAACCCAGTCGAACGCGGGAGGGTCCTGGGCATCTCCACGATAGATATCATACACTTAGTGACAACATAAATATCATGTTGTTTTATTGTGTACGTATGTTTTATTGTTAAACATATTACTTAAACTATTGCCATCAATGAAACATTCAACTTTTTAAACTGTCCTATCTCAGTCAATTTGAAAGTAAAAAATCGTATATTTTGCCATATAATAGACTAATAGTCATCATTCTTTATGGTGTGTACAAAAGTGGCTCTAATTCTGAAAATTGCGTATATATTCTTAAAATGTTTTTGAAAAAAGTGTATTGTTTCAATGTGTACTAATAAATAGTGTTCAGTAAAACACCGTGAGCTGTTTCATTGTAAACAAAAACTATCACGGGTAACCAACATTGAAACAGAGTTACATAAACAGTAGCCAAACAGGTTATTATATATTATGTGGTTGTTCTTAGTAAAAAGTAATGATTCTTGGGAAGATTAATTTATTAACGAATCTTTATGTTATTGGCGCACTCAGCAACCGAAAAATTTAATGAAAACAATGACATATTAATACAATATGTAGTAACAGGATGTTTTAAAAGATAAAAAATATGTTTTATGGCCACTATTACTACGCAAGTAATTTTACGAAATAATTAGTATATATATTTTTAATATTAAATATAATTATAGTAGTCACCAAAAAATATTAAAAATGTACTACTTAGACTCTCTTGTACCACCCGGGTTTAGCCACATAACCAAGTATTCACCAGCAGGAGCTAAAGTGACCATTATTGTACATATAAAATTTGTCACTCTAGCTACTGGTCAGTGTTTAACCCTAGGTTATACAAGTGGGCCTTAATAGGTTGATAATGAGGTGCTGAACATGAAACATGTTTAAATGTTTAGTCTCATAGAATAGTAACCTTTTGCAATTTCACATTTGGTGTACAATAAAACTATACAGTACACAACGAAACATGGACCTGTTTCATTGTACATTACATAAAAATGTTTCATTGTGAGACACCAGGGTATTATTTTAAACTAAATAAAAAAACGTGGCCAAAACTTGAACTAATTTTAAAAGTATTTAGCTTAAGATAAACTTGAATATATATACAATACGACAAAAATATAAATACTACCAAACTATTCTCTGTATTCTTGCAAAAAATTACGAAATATAAATAAAAATTGTTACTTTTCCTGGCTCAATTCGCTTTAAAGCATGTTAGCGACGTGCTCCTTCTGCGATCGTCGCTCGCACCCTGGGGAGTTGTGGAGGGTCCCTAAGCTCGTCCTTGTTTGATAGATGGGGCTAGCCGTTAAGGTCAGGTTTCCGAGATATCGCAAAGTTTCATTGTGTCCGTTTGTGTCAATGTTCCACAACTAACCCTACATAATCTGTGGATACGATTATTTATGTCAGTTTTTTATTTTTAAATAGTGATGTCCGTCACGCCTGTAGATGTTACTTGTAATCGAGATTTACCATGGTTCATTACAATTGTAAATTTTTGTGTGTATTTATAAAACACCTGTAATAGTTCATAGTGCATTACAGGTTCCTGTAACCTGTACACTTGTAACCTGTAACTATAAAACGGGACCCTGAATGTAAGACTATTTCAGCGACTCCATGGTACTATTTTAAGAAGCAATAGGTCAAGATGCTACCCGAGTATATTATCTAAACGGAGTCTTCATGATTCCCCAATCAGGCATACACAAATAAAATGTGGTGGATTTTATGTTTTACATAAAATCGGATTTTTACACAACGTTTTAGATGCCCTTCACTTTCTTATGTGTGCGAGAACAGCGAAGCAGCTATAAGAATCAGCCATACATAAAATCCTTAATGACACCATATAAAATCCTTAATGGTTCCATAACACCATGGGCTTGATCCATAGTTAGAAAAGGTAGATATAAATGCTCCATGACAGTTATATTAGATGTCAAAGTCAAAATACACGTAAGCTACATACCATATTCTCTTTAAAGTATCTTTTCACAAATTCTGGTAATTTTTTTGGGCAATATAAGAGCTATGGCAATATCTAAATGTTTGACATTACGAAGCACATGAAAGCGTGTCTTTCAAAGTACGATTTTTTTGTGTGTGATGTCGTCTTTTTCGCAAAACGTAAATTTTCTTGTAATAAATACTTGTCCGAAATATTTTTTTATTACTCAGGAGATCAGGATTTTGGATTGGGTTAGTTGTGTCTAATCCAGATGGTTTACGTCGAGTTTCTAGGATGAAATGTGTACCTTATTAAAACAGTAATTAGACACATGTATGTTTTTATATAAACATGTAATATAAAAAATTATGGCCAAGTAAAGTCGTATTTATAATAAATGATACACCCTTTAATATAGGCCTTACAAATTTTATGATAGCAGCACGTATACCCTGGGTGTAACTACAAAATACTATCAATACATCTTTCATCCTGTATAAATGTAATGGATTTACTCGCGATTATTATATTACTTTGTGAAATATGCAGCACGGAAGCTTAAATAAAAGCATTATTCTATAATGCAAAATTAGGTACGTTATTTTTGCGTCATCTGCATGATTAGTTCGACCCCTGATCATCATGTATAATTATATACTTTTTTCGTGGACAGTCCATCGAAAATTTTGAAAATCAGCATGTTTGCATCATTTTTTATGAAATTGTACGCCTGATACGCATTATAGGACCGCGGATCTATAACGAGTTTTGTATTAAATATTAATGGGATAGTCTCGCATCCGTGTATTTTCTAAATTTACCGTCTACTTTACACATGGCTTGCTAGAGCTTGCCAGATTATAAATTAATCACTTATATTATTATTATGTTACACTATGTCGTTTCGATTCACACTAGTCACATAGTTGTAGTACTGTAAGTATTTTCACTATGAGTATTACAGTATCACGTCATCATTGACGGCGACTGTCACGGGTATTAGCGGAGGCTGGATGACTCTTAAAACTAGCGTTGAGAGGTCAAAGAATATGGCCTTAACAGACAATCGTCTTTTTATTTCAATTATTAAACATTTTCACAGGACGCAGAAGACCAAGATATAGACAGGACAATGTGGGGCGAACTGGAATCGGAATCCGAAGAGGAATCAGAAGAAGGTATGTTTTGAGACACTGTACTTTTTTAAATCCTATAGTAAATGCAATGTGCTTTAGACTTTTAACCAGAACTACCGGAAGCAATAGTTTTCTCTTAAGACTCTTAGGGCCTGTTTCACAATGTCCAGTTAAAGCTATCTGGCTATTGATTTAGAATATATAAGTGGATCCCCAAACAGCTCAAAAAAAATGGCCCCAAAAAATGGGCTGCAGAAGTAAATATTGCGGTCCTTTTGCTCCGCTATTCAGTTCTGACAGTTGACATTTGGTCACCTTACGGTATAGCATCATTATTCCTTAAACATAAAAAGTTTCTACTATTTTGCGGTGTTGTTCGCAAAAACACTTATTGTTCACTTAACAAAGTGTTTTATTCTTTGAGTTTTTTTTATTATAGTTTATTGTAAGTGAGCATTATTAGCTTCAACTGAAACATGATAGAAATGACTTTTAGTGCCACTTTCTTGGTTTTTTTGTTTGGCTCTGTGCGTCCATTTATTATTTAATGTCATTGTTTTAACCAGAACTACCGGAAGCAATAGTTTTCTCTTAGGCTCTTATAATCATATACTTCTTATGTGAACAGAGGAATCCGAAGGCGAGGCCGAGAAGGGCGAGGACACAGCCGCGGGCGTGGCTACTCCAGGCGAGGGTCTGGTGACGCCGCTCGGCATCAGCTCCGTGCCGCCCGGCATGGAGACTCCCGACACCATCGAGCTGAGGAAGAAGAAGGTGGAGAGCGACGTCGAAGGGTAAGTCTGGAATAAACTCAAAATTACTGAACACTTCATTGTGTTATATATTTTTTGTATTGCTATTCCTATTCGCTCCACCACCCACCATCACCTGGGTCTGGTGACGCCTCTCGGCATCAGCTCCGTGCCGCCCGGCATGGAGACTCCCGACACCATCGAGCTGAGGAAGAAGAAGGTGGAGAGCGACGTCGAAGGGTAAGTCTGTGGAATAAACGCAAAATTACTGAACGCTTCATTGTGTTATATATTTTTTGTATTGCTATTCCTATTCGCTCCACCACCCACAACCACCTGGGTCTGGTGACGCCTCTCGGCATCAGCTCCGTGCCGCCCGGCATGGAGACTCCCGACACCATCGAGCTGAGGAAAAAGAAGGTGGAGAGCGACGTCGAGGGGTAAGTCTGTGGAATAAACGCTAAATTACCGCACCCAGGCGTCAAATTGGACGAAAAGTGGAGGCACCCTCTCCAAACTCGTCTCAAATCAAAAAAAAAATTACTGAAGGCTTAATTGTTTTACATATTTTTTTTATTGCTATTCCTATTAACTCCATTACTCACCACTACCTTATCTGGTTGAATCGAAACTTGTAGAAGTATTTCACTAAAAAACTATTGAAATCCGGATGAATCCAGGTTTTCCCCAGGAAACCAACTCACTTGCTGGCCGATCGCTTTAAGAGTCGCCATCAAGCAATGCTCAACTCCGCGCTGAGGTTTGGGAAAACTTTCACAGGCTGTTGTTATTTCAGAGTCAGATAGGGAGCTCGGAACAGTAGCATAGCTAGGAACATTATACAAGGTGTAATCGTTAAGTGTGGCCAGACCATAATTCCGTAAATATGACAGATATCAGAAAACTTCCAACTAATATCGAAAGTACGTTACCCAACGAGTAAAATTACACTAATAACTTTTTTGAAATAAAATCAGAAATATCTCAAATATTAACTTCAAACCCTTCGATACATTTAGTACGTAACCGTTCATTCAAAGACTAGTTTAATACAAATATTTTTTTATTTAAGAATATATGTTAGATTAATTATTTCATAAACGGTAGTATTATTATTTTATTACAATGTATTCGTACAAATAACGAATCTCTAACAGTTTTATCTCCTACGACACCCGACTTTCTTTAAGGCTTTTAAGTATGACGACTTACAAGTCATCATACTAAATGTATGGAAGCGTTTTAAGTTAGTATTTTTAATATTACTTCATCTATTTTGAAAAAGTTATTAATGTAATTTTACTCGTTGGGTAACGTACTTTCGATATCAGTTAAAAGTTTTCTGATATCTCTTATATTTACTGAATTATGGCCTGTAAACACTTATCGATTACACCCTGTATAGGTTAAAGCAATGATGATAATTGATGTTTTGAATGTTTCCCAGGGGCGACACGCCGGCGTTATACCAGGTGGTGCCGGAGCGGCGCGTGGGGCTCACGGCGGGCATGATGGCTTCCACACACGTTTACGATATCGGAGCCGCCAACCCAGGTACATAACTCATGTCAACCAGCGTTGCTGAATACGTTTTGGGCATAGATATAATATATGAAAGAGAGAGATTTGTAACGAAGCGAAATCGTAATGAGTCTCGGTGTCTCCGAGGTCGGGCCTTTGCCACGCTGTGATTGGCTAAAGCGCGGAGTGAAGCGCGGCACTAGAGAGGAGGCTACGTCGATAAATTATTATCCATAGATATTTGATAAGGCCGGAATATTAAGAAAAACATTAAAATCGATCTATCATTCAATAAGAAATAAATACAGATTAAAATATCCCATTGAACGATGTTAGATACATCTTTATAAACATATATTTGAATATGAACAAAGCAATTTATTAACGACATTATCTTAGTTGTGCCTGGGAATCAAATGAACAAATAATTATTTAGACGGTTGTACCCTTAATAAACATAATGTTATCTTTCGTTTCCGCGATGGTCACATATTTAAATAAAACAATTTCAACCTTTGACAACGGTTATTGTAAGAGTCTCAAAATAATGAATATACGCGATCTAATCTTTATATTGTTTTACCTTATAAGATATTGTTTTTCCTATAAGATAAGATATTGATACAAAGGTCAAAATATGAAAGAAAAATTGAATATATATTATAATCAAATACATCAACAATTTATCGACCCTATTTGTTATCGGCACGGTCAGTCGTACCTCTAGTTCGCGGCCTGCTCGCAGCGGCCGTACCAAGAAATGACAGTACGGTTGTGAATATCGCTAGCAATTCGATTCATTGCACGGTCGCTTACCAAATTGCAACTTGCTTGCTATTCTAAGCCGTCAATGTAAAACGCACATACAATTTGTCACTGAATAGTTCAATCAATTGGTACGCCCAAGTAAAATCATTATGACATTTATGTCAGCGGTTTGTTGTTATATATTATTTGTAAAAATACGTGGTTTTGTCAACTAATAACAAAATAATCAATACTTACATGGTGGTACGTGACTCAATAGTCCTTGAAATGTTTATTTACACTCCTATTTTTACAAGAAATAACGGCACCATTCGGCATTTTGCGGATATGTCCGAGCTCATTCTGCAGTCGCGGGTAAGTTGCGACTGGCTCATAGGGCGCGCATCTGTCACACTATATAGGCCAATCGGCCATAACGCTGCGACATGTTCCATGCCTCCGTTAGCTATCTATACTGATCTGTGGTTTTGGGCTAATTTTTAGAAATATCTCTGACTTTTTAATTTTTTTATTTTTATTATCTACTTGGATAACATTGACACCTATCTTAAATATTACTTTTCAAGTTACCATTTATTTAAATGAAACTTTAAATGAACCCTGTGACGGTACAGCAACACAGACTTGATACTAATTACATTAAACTTATATCTCATTATCGAATAATACGTACGGTCGGCTCTAATAATATGTATACGATTTTGATCCTCATGCCTTTGACATACGTTCCGAAATGTATACATATTCTTAGGCGTGATATTCTTAGGTGTACATAGCTTATTCATTCCAATTCAGTTGTTTATTCAAAACAAACAACTGAATTCGAATCAATAACTGTTTATTTAAGGCGTATTACTGTTTAACTTGAATATGCGGGCTGCGGAGGAAAGTAATAAATGGTATGTTTCCACAGGCAAGCGCACAGCAGTAGGCGCGGGCGCAGCAGCGGCCGCCGCGGCCGGCTCCGTCGGCGACGCGGGCGGCGTCGACGTCGCGCTCGACCCGTCCGAGCTCGAGCTCGAGCCCGAGGCCGTGGCGGCGCGCTACGAGCGCCACTTGCGCGAGTCGCGGCCCCGCGCCCGCGAGGACCTCTCCGACATGCTCGCCGACCACGTGGCGCGGCAGAAGGTCAGTGACCCCTCCCCCTCCGGCTGGAGCTCGAGCCCGAGGCCGTGGCGGCGCGCTACGAGCGCCACCTGCGGCAGAAGGTCAGTGACCCCTCCGACACACAGGCTGTGGCGATAACATGTATGAAACAAACGCGTTGTTACTCGGAACTTCGTAGCTCGCCTCGCGGGTCGGATTTTCGCGCGGAAGGACACCGGACATGATCATCGGAACCTCACACGAGGCCCCTAGCCACTCATTTGCTTTGGAATTTTGGTTGAGTTTTATTCCTATGTAAAACAAGAGTGACTCATAGAGAGCTTTTGGTAACCACAGTTACCAAAAGCAATTGCGTGGATAAGTAATAAGTATCCCAATTACCCAGGCTGGCGGCTGACAGCGCTGCAGAAGGTTAATGCCCTGGGGAGCTACCACGATCTCTTAAATGCGATTCAATTTTGGTTCCGTTTGTCAGTTTATCTATAAAACTAACACATCGCGATTCAAAATCAAAGCCTTGCTAGCCGCCCAAACCCTCGGGGGGAAATTGAGCAGACATCCACTGCTATTGTTACTCACACATTGTACGCTCGTGCTTGTGTGAGCGGGATAGAAGTCAACGTCAAACTATTATTTATTCAATAAGGCACTACAATACAAGCACATTTGAATAGTCATACACAATAGTCAATTTATAAAATTAAAACTACTTCCGACACGACACTGACCCGAGAAAAACCGGTAAGAAACTTTTTTTTGTAAGGTCAGTCTCTGAATCATGAATTCTAGATGAACCGCTGTTATCGAAGTTTTCACTTTGTATGTAGCTACTACCACTATTAATATATACAGTGCACTATAGTTCCATCCCAAAATAGGAGCTCTAACATAGATATTAGACATCAATCAGTAAGAGTAACAGTATTGATTTGATTTATCGACTATTGAGTTTCGTGTCTCAAATAGAAAAATGTATTCCTGGAACACTTATTGTCTGTTGGGTTGCTTATTGTACTTTTTTTTTTTAATTTGTTCTCTTCATTTTTTCGACATACATAAAATCACAATCCATTTTTCTTTGCAGAACAAGAGAAAACGGCAACAGAATACGGACTCAAAAACAACAAAGAAATACAAAGAATTCAAATTTTAATATACATTGTGTAGTGATACTTATATTACTGTAATATTAGTGTAAGCAAAGTGTGGAGAACTATTGACATCATTGAAATGTAATAAAGTAAGGTAATAAAAAATATTGTTCTTTAATTTGATGCCGCTTACTGGTACCCATGTTCCTCTAGTGTGATAAGTATGAAGTTCCCGCCTTATTTTTAGGGCATTTAGCAAAATACATGGTTTTCATACTTGCTATTTAGTAATTTTCTTTGCGCGCACCCTACACCATACTTTTAATATGCTAGTCTTTGCCAATCCGAATAAATAAATCCGTTAAGTTACCAAACGCGCAAACCACCACCAAACTAGATTGTGGTGTAGCAGATTCAATTATTGTAAGATTCGTGGAGTGCCAGCGGCTTTGGAGTCAGGGACCGGAACCGGTATTTTATAAAAACCGCGAAATAGCCCAATATTTTATAATTTTTTATACTCTTTATGTACAAACAGCAACACTCCTAAGGGACCATTAAAGACAGAGCAGAGAGAAAATGAAAGAGATAAATATATTTATATTATGTCAACTTCAAATTAAATAATACACGGGAATGTTGATTGTTCGCAACTTGGTCGAATAATACAAATCGGGTTCCGAAATCTTATGAGACTGGTATCACGACTTCGGCCGAACTCTGCTGACCAATGGGGCGGGCCTTGCTACGGTTAACCAATGATCGCTCGCGGTTTCTTCAGAAGGTGCCATTACCATGGTTACGTAATAACAAAAACGTTTAACCAATGACTGATCCCGATTATTCCGGAAGCTGACGTTACTATAGTTACGTTATATAGAACATCCGCTTTAGTCCTGGAGACGTCAATCTAACTTCAGAGCCGGTAATTTGACTGCTAAGCTGCTATGTAGAAATTTTCTTTCATTTTCCTTTCAACGGCTGTCACTGTCAGATATTTTTTCAAAGTTAGAATTTCAGCCAGAAACTATCAAGTCTCTATTAAACATTTGTATGGCTACTGACAGATTAAAGGATTATAGGTAGACTGTCAAACGTCTATCTACCCTATTTGCACAAAGGTTACATAAGTATTCAACTAACGTCAACTAAGAGATGTGACGAATGATAATAAAGACAGCAATAGCATTTGTCTCTGTCAATGGAAAAAATAATTTAAAATTGCCCGATAACATGGCTATTTGTAAAAATATCTTGACTTGAAAAAATACCTCGCCTATTAATGTTAGATAAATTATGGCATTCGATTTGAAGAAAACATACTTTTTTTTATATGGTTTTTATTTTTTGTTACATTTATAAATAAATTCTTGTTGACCTCGTAAAAACATTAATAAAGGCCATAGTCGGATTTTCATAGTAAGTCAGCCTTAAATCAACCAGACTCTAGTATTTTTTTGTGAGTACCTCTTATGGTGAAGAATATTTCTGCTGAGTATCAACGTCCTATCGGTGACAGTTTTTGACTTATGATTTTTTTTAGTTTTTTCTTTAATGTGTTGTATCTCAGGATGTATAAAAGCGAATTGCTTCAAATTTTGAAATAATGTTCTTTATTTAGATATGCATCGAATTTAAAAAAATGAATATCGATTGTCATATAAAAAAAAGAAAAAAAAAGACCAAAAAATTTTTCATATTTTTTTTTGTGTACCTATGAAGTAGTGACACCTCTATTTTCTTTTTCTAATTATAGACCATACATTGGCCTACTAGTTGCCTAAGTATCAAAATTTTCCAAGCGGTACTTCTTACCAAAAATCGGCAATATGTGTGGTCAAGTTCTGCATTCAATCGGTGTTTTTCAATGTAGTATACAAACTCTTCAAATTTGTTATAACGGTCACTGCTATATAGAGACATATCTACAGACGGACATACGGAACCCTAACAAAAGCTCACGTATCGTCGAGGATAAGGATTAATTCTGCGAATGTAGATTTTGTGATGTACGCGGACGATATTTGCGCAATTGTAAACGGTGACAGTGAGGATCAATTGCTAACGAATGTTCGATCCGTTATTTCTAGCCTTTCAAAGTGGTTCTCAGCAAATGGAATGCTTTTAAATCTTAATAAAACGTGCTTACTTAAATTTAACTTAAAACAAAGAGTGGAACCAGCCGACACAGTCCTTATTGAGAATATTTTGGTCCCTGTTGTTAGCAATTTTCAATTTCTAGGATTTACTTTTGATACTGGACTGAAATGGCAGAACCATATTGATAAGATATGTACGAAAATGAACTCTGCTTATTACTTAATCGCCCGTCTCATGCCCATTCTGTCAAAGGAAAATTTATTGATTGCCTATCATGCATATTGCCATTCTATTCTCACATATGGTGTAGATATTTGGGGCTTGGCAGCTGACAGGGACCGTCCATTTCTTATCCAAAAGAAAATCATACGAAAAATGGCACGGGTTGCTCCTGACACGCCAGTCCGCCAACTATTTAGAGACCTCGGGATCTTAACGCTGCCGTCCTTATTTATTCTTGAGGTAGGCAAGTATGTCAGGTACAACCTAGATACATTCTCAAAAAGAAATTGGAATAGTGATCGGTTTCAGAACAGCAGAAAATACGATCTAGAAGTACCAAGGCACAGATAAAAAAAAATGGAAAACTGTCTTTACGTTTTGGGGCCTCAGATATATAATAAAATTCCCAATGCAATCAAAGGTACTAAAACACGACTTGACTTTACCTTAAAGTTCAAATCATATTTGTTACAGAAGACCTACTATTCGGTGTCTGAATATTTGACAGAAAATTTGGCAAATTAAATATTGATGGTATTGTTTAAATTTTTTTATTATTTTTTTTTATTTTATGAACGTTATTATTTTTATATTAATTATTTACCTCTAAATGTTGATTGTTAATTGTGATTTTATTTTGTATTCCCATTTGACATTGATAATTATTGTATTTAAAACGTGACAATGTATGATTAATACGAAAATAAATGAATATGAATATAATAAATAATAATAATAATAATACAACAACACAGCAAATTTCTCCAAAGGGCCTCTACGTGTTGGATATCTGTATCCCCGCGCAAGCCTATCAAAAAACCGGGATTTGTAAGCCCGTGATTTCCAAGGAGATATAATAATAAATAATATTAAAATTTAATGGGGTTCTGCCTTCTCTCCGAGCAGCGGCCGGCGAGTGCCAGAACCAACTGTTTTGTTATTCCCTCGGCATTGCGATCTAAATTACTGTTTAGAACCCGACTTTTAATTGTTTATCAATATTAATATAAAACCCCGTGTAAGCTGTTATTAAAAAATAAAAACATACCTAAAATGAAATTATATCCTTGTAAAGTAAATGATAATCAGTGGTCGGATATCCCGGTGCAACAAGGGGTGAATGACCTCAAACATTATACTAATATGGATATACCACGGGATTCCACAAAATTACATCCAGTAAAGTTTAGTAATATTTTGTAACGCAAAATAAGTGCATGTACATACAAGCGTTTATTATTATGCGATTTCGACAATTATTTCAAAAGATAGGTTATAAATTTTGTTTAATATTGACTTTAGTACCAAATAGCCTTTTGGTATGATTATTCTTAAATAAAAGAGTTTAGCTTTAAAAATAGAAGCTTTTTACTAAGGCACAATAGGTTCCACTTCTAGAAATGCGAACGTAAAAAAAAACAGAAATATCATATAATACACGATTATTTTAATACGTGGTCAGGATTAAAACAATATCCATACCAAGCTTAAATTAAACATTTTAGGTGAGGTCTCCCGCAGATACCTCAAAATTTTATTAATTTAAAGTTAAAGAAAAATTGTATCCAATAACCACTGAATGGTACATGGTCTTCCTGAGGTCATCAATTACTAAGTTAGAAAAAATGTACCTGGTTACGGATTAAACAAACATCCTCGTGTTTGTAACATAAAATCAAACATTTTTAAGCATGAAGACTTGACACACCTATGCATGCAGACACATTAGATATAAATATGTATTTTATGAAAGAATTATGGCTTACTAGGTTCTATTAAGTTAAAATAGCATATAATTATTTTCTCTAGATTCTATATTTTCAATTGATTCCTTTTCACATCTAAAATCCATTTGTACGCCGAAAAAGTCCTTTCCACTTCTACGGATGTCAGTGGAGCAAATTTGTAAAGAGACACTTCATCAGGTGCGGTATTATTTGAAATTTGGTCTGCATATTCTCTAATGTCATACAAATCTGGATTTCGTGCCATTACTGCTTCTACTTTAATCTGAGTAGCCAAACTTGAACTCTATGAGGCTTATAATATAATAAATTAAGGTGAAGAATATTCAATACTTTTGTAAAGGGGCGTTTTCACAAACCGTTGTTCAAAACACTTTTTTTTAATTCGGACGAGTTTGGGATTGTTCGACTTAGGATCACGAGCTTTTTCAATCCTACTGGGAGAAAAAAAGGGTCCAAAAATGTTTTTTTTTTCCATTACGCTATCGTTTTTATAGACTTTGTATGGCGATAGCGTAATGGAAGAAATTAAAAATGTACGAAAATTGTGGAACCGTTTTTTTCACCTATCAGAATTAAAAGAGCTCGTGATCCTGAGTCGAACAAATCCAAACTTGTCCGAATTCAAAAAAAGTGTTTTGAACAACGGTTTGTGAAAACGCCCAAAGATTTCGTTTATGTTCGCAATTTGAGCTGCCTTTTTAAGTATACCTATCAGATCTATATTTTTTATCAAACTAAAACTGGGAATTTAGGTCATATCCATATTAACTTTTCTACTTGGTATCCCCTGGTGTTGCACCGGGATATCCGACCACTGATGATAATATACCCAAAAAAATGGTAATAATTTAGTTAACTAAATGCCAACTAAACCATAAACCACATGAAAATATGTATTACAAAACGTTCCAATTAAAAACCAAGCCCAAAGATAGAATTGCCAAACATTTAGTTGGGAAATGAAACGATTCCATAAAGGTGCGGTTAAACTAAAAGAGCATTCGCTGTTCTAACCTCCCACTCTACGAAATTCGATCGGTACACAAAACGTGATTGGTTGATTTCACAGAACGGGCGCTAGAACAGCGAATGCTCTTCTGGTTTAAACGTACCCTAAGATTCAATTGGAACATGATCTTTCGGCGAAATTACTTTATGCGAAAAATCGGTTGCGATGTAATATTCGTACAAACAATTTTCGGAGATGATTTAGAGAACCATTCCAGCCTTCCAAAATTAAATTCGAAGAAATGATACCATCTATTAATCATTCAATTAATTTCGGAGCTATATCCGCATTGCAAACAGTACCGCTAATCTGTCTGATTCCTAATCAATACCTACAATCTACGAGCATGTGACGCAAAGCAATGTTGTTCTTCCGTTTATTATCTATCTTCTATCTATATACATATTTGTTTGTCCTGCCTGTTTGACCGATCATCAATGCCTAGCCGAAACTACTGAAGCTAGAGAGTTGAAGTTTTCAGGGCAGCAATTTTTAGTAACGTTGGAGATGAAACAAGAAGGGTTTTTCGAGATTTCACCCCTAAAGATATAAATATTTGTAAATGTTGTATGAGGATGGAGTAAACATTTAAGTGAGAGGATTGAAATGAAACTTCGGACCTTTTATAAAATATACACGCACAGTATTTTCAGAATAAAAAAATATTGAGAAATTGGAAACTTTGTGTATACAGATTCATTTATGAAATAAAAAAAATATATTAATTTTGTTTGAGAAGGTTGAATAGGAACGTTAGTATGGACTCATGGAGGAAACTTCTTTTAAGGTACCTACTTAGCGAGTTAAAATTTTAAGTACCTATACATTTTATTAGTACTTAGTAGTAATTTCATAATTTGTAAGAAGTAGTTTTTGCAGCGTTATGGGAGTACGAACGGTAGGGATAGAAAGTAAGTAGGCGTTAATAAATGTATGAGTAGAGTTTTTTCTTAAAAGTAAAATCGTTTTAGAATGCGTGAATGCTATACCTATATTAAATAGAATTTTATAACGTTATCGTACGTCGCCGAAGTCACGGGCGGAAAGCTAGTTCAATGATAAGTATTTACAAATCGTTTCATTCACAAAGATGCGTGGCTTGATTCGTATTGTCATGCCCTTACAGGCTACTTTTAACAGTTTTAACAAATCCGCTCATCATCGTGAGTTTAAACAATTTATATACCTACATACCTTCTGACGGATTATCAATGATCGGTTGGGGTGAGCTGTTTTCATACTAATTTGGCGTAAATCATGTTAAATTAGTTCCTATGCAGCTCACACCCGCCTAATACTAGTAGTACCATTGTTTATTGAGTTATTATAAATCATCATCTTGTCGGTCGAAATTAACTAACAAGAATGTAAATACTACAGAGTGATTGACTGTACGACAGTAGGTAGGTATAGGTGCTCTCGGGGCCCCGAAAAGTTAAGAATCTTCATCACTTTTTGTCAGTCGGGGGGTTCATCATGTTTTGTCTGAAAAAAGTGATGACGATTCTAAACTAATTTCTTGGAGTTATATTGGATTCAATTACTAAATCTTTAAAAATCGGCATTTATTTTAATAGAAAATCTCGAGAGCTCACTAACCTCACGGTGCAGAATGTTGGTCGTATGGGAGAAGTTTATTAATATGACCATTTTAATATCTTGCGATTTTGACCATGAGCCCAGTCAGCCAGTACCTATAAGTAGGTACCTACACTCAATCAATTGGAACCCTAGGCCACTCTAACCAAACTCTGAACCATGTCAAAATAACCAGTAGTAAGAAATTTCTAACAATCTCATTTATATGATGATATCGAAATATCTATGATATAAGTATATACCTGCCCTACTTGGAATTTGATCGCTATACCTACCAAAGTTTTAATACTTTAATGTTTTAATTTTACACTACTTACATGTCATTGCTAGTACTGAAATTAAACACAATCATAATCTTTAATAAATTTAGGGTAGGTACACTAGGTAACAGTACCCATAAAAATATATGCGTTGCTCACAATCGCACCCCCTTATGACTAGTCATCACGAGCCATCTCGGGTGCAAGTAAAGCGACGCATGTGACGGGGCATTTTAACATTTCCGATCGCGTACGTTTTTCGCGTTATAGGTAGATATCCGTAGCCGTACCATGAGAATGCGCGGCATATATTCTGCGGCCCTACCGCGAAAAACGAAATTCATAAATTTCGAGGATTTGTCTCTCTCACTCTAATGACGCCTTCGTTTGAGTGACAGAGAAAAATCCTCGAATTTTACGGATTTCGATTTTTGCGGTAGGGCCGCTGTAGCGAGGCGTTATTAACGCGCGTTTACTTTATCCGGCTCGGCTCGGCTCGCGCCAATACTCGAGTGTGACTCGAGTACGAGCGGTCAGGTCACAATGCCTCCTCGAGCCACCTTACCCAGCATGTATGCCCCTCCGGTCGTATGCAGCAATTCCAATCTATGGTTTACGTTCTGATATGTTATTTTCCTTTTTGAGATATAATCCCAACTCCTGCCTTGGCTATTGTAAGAATCGACTAAGGGATTGAAGTGTTATTGACCAATCATTTATTGAAGATTAATGATGGGCAGCAGCGTCATCAATCATCATAATGGACACACTACTGCGATCGAGCGCTTGTACAGCTTGGCGAATATGGGCCTTTGCCTCCTAGAATATTATAGAGATACATTAACTCTCAAAGTAGACCGTCGGTTGCGCATTGCGTAAGAATAGTTATTTGTTATACAAGGGTGCAAAGTTGTATTTTACCCGCGAGTATGAAATTGAAACACGAGCAAGCGAAAGGATTCTATAGTTGAACCACGAGCGAAACGGTTGGTTCTAAAATAGAATCCTGAGCGCAGCGAGTGTTTTAACATACGAGAAGTAAAATACATTTGCACCCGTGTGTAACACAAAACTTTTCCCCTCACTATAGCGAGGAAACTCAAAAAAGGTAATTATTTGTTCACATTACAATCATCATCGGGTTAGTGATAATTATTTTCCAAATGCATCATGTATTTAATGCAAGATTTTGTCGCAGTAAACTTACCACGAAAAAGTAAACGCAGCACGATTTTAACACATTCCTGTAGTTGCACACCAACGCCAATGCATTATTAAATCATTCTCATTCATTATTTTTACAAAATTATAACAGAACACCCTGAAAGTTGTTTAGTTTACTATTTTTATGCGTGTTCGAGTCGGTAAATAATAGTACATTGTGCATCAAGGGAGGTAAGTACGGAATTACTAACGAGAGTGTTAGAAGCCCGACGCCGTCAGGCGGAGGGCTTTTATTACTCGAGTTAGTATTCCGCTTACCGACCGTGATGCATACAATGTTTTTCATCACACTTGCCGACAAAAAAATAAGTTTTAAGACATAATATTATTAAATGACGTACTGACACGTCTATTACTCCCTAGGGAATTTCACTTTTCTATTACTCCCGCTACGCGCGCAAGCAATGGCGCGCTTAGACAGCAAGTGTGATGAAAAGATTATAACCTATAATATTCTTTGACAATGTTGACGTTGACATTTTCTGCGTTTTGTGATTGCATCTAGTCATCATTCACTAAAACAATTGTTACTTATGGAATTTTAGGATTTATATGTTAAAATCATCATATTATATAAAGGTTTGTATTTTACACTAAATTCTCAAACAAATTATTTAATTATCATTAATATGGAACAATTTCCATGAGCATTTTACGTTTTGTTATTCCAAAACCAAGGTCATTACTTTGCCACACAAGTGAATAATATGCGTTTTTACACGTGAGCACTTTACGAGCTAGTGAGGGCAAAATAAAATAAACTGCTGAGATAATTTTTCCCCTCACTAGCTCGTAAAGCGCTCATTTATACTTTAATAAAGGCGGGTAAAAACGCTTTTTACCAAATTTATTATACAAGAGGGCAAAGTTGTTGTACCTGAGCTAGCCAAAGATACCAAAATCGAGCCACGAGCGTAGCGAGTGATTCAAAAACTGGAATCTCGAGCATTGCGAAGGTCTCAAGGCACGAGAGTTGAACAAACTTTGCCGCCAAGTGTAATACAACTATTTTCCCCTCACTATCGCGAGGAAATATGATTCACATACAAATCTCATCCAAAAGTAAATTAAATTAAAAAACATTTGAAACTTAATGTCGAAACGTATCGTAGAGTTACTCCTGGTACTTAAATATAGTCAATGGCTTACAAAGTCACTAACGAGAATTTACCAATTTAACATGTGAGCTCCGATTGCGCATGTTTACTACGGTCATACAGATCCACTTATACTAGGTAGTAGTGGGCCATAGGAATTAGAGATTACTTTGCCTCACAAGTGAATAAGATGCGTTTTTACCTGCTCATATTAAAGGATAAAAGAGCTAGTGAGGGGAATAAATATTGAAATTTAAGTAGACCATACAAACTTGTCTTTCGACGAACGTCGTACTAAATGTATGGGAGGCTTTGAAGTTCTTGTTTGGGATAGCTCTATGACCTTATTAACCTTTTTGACGCCACGTCAATTACAAAAGCTGTCACTCAAACGCCACGTTAATAAATTATCAAATCTGAATGTGAACTTTACGCACATGCATGTAGGTTTATATTGCTCTGTGGCGGAGGACTTATATATCGGTCTGTGGCGTTGAACCTGCGGTGCCAATATATCAGTCGTTGGCGTCCAAAAGGTTAAAAAAGTTATTAGGTAATGTAGTTTTACTGATTATTAGGTGACGCACTTTCGATACCCGTTTCAAATCTTGTAATATCTGAGTCTATATTAATTCGCATAATTTATTACGCATACTTCAAATTGGCATAGCGTTGTTAAGCATACTATTTAAGTGGCATAAGCATAATTTCGCATAAACGATTACGCATAATGTATTTACGTATAACGTAAACTATCATAACGATGATTTGGAATAATTAGAATGAGCATAATACTAATTGGTATACTTAATGAAAGGTATAAAATATAATAGATAAAATAATAATGACCGATCATAGATTGCGTAGCGAAACCGATACTATACAGGGTGGAAAAAGATTTTGGGTCAGTGAGGGCAGCTACCGGATCCCGTGTAGCTACGCGAAAATGGTCTTAGAAGACCTTCCCGCGATTTTCAATTAAAGAAGATTAGCGTTTTCAGATTTTCGAAAAAGTATACAGGGTGCGAGGAAATGCCCATTTTTGACAAACTTTTTTTTTGATGCCAATCGACCCTGTTTCTGTTCAAGATCAAAAGCTTGTATGGGACCAAAAAATTTTTTTCGGCTAGAAAAGCCACAAATCGGGTTTTAAAATTCCGATACAAATTGTATGAAAATTAAAAAATATTTTTTCATACTTAATTTTTTTATGTCAATCGATTCCAACCCTATCCAGTACCAATAGTTTCCTAGGGGTCAACTTCCGGCAACGTAAAAAAAAAAAAACCAAAATGAAAAAAACTGTTTTCATACATTGTCTATGGGAAAAAAAGTGAAAATCAATTACATTATCTGTGACGCTAATTAATGTTGCTAATGATTTCATACAGTATTATTATTATCATTTAGCATAGGACGACTAATTATCGTGACAGATAAAATAATTAAGGTTTCACTTTTTTTCCATAGTAAATGTATGAAAACGGTTTTCTTGAAATTTAGGCTTTTTTGTACATTGCCATAAGTTGACCCGTAGGAAACTATTGGTACTGGATAGGAATGGAATCGATAGGCATAAAAAAATAAGCGTGAAAAATATTTTTTAATTTTCATACAATTTGTATGGGAATTTTAAATCTCGATTTGTGGCTTTTCTAGCCGAAAAATTTTTTTTGGTCCCGTACAAGCTTTTGATCCTGAACAGAAACAGGATCGATTGGCATCAAAAAAAAAGTTTGTCAAAAATGACCATTTCCTCGCACCCTGTATACTTTTTCGAAAATCTGAAAACGCTAATCTTCTTTAATTGAAAATCGCGGGAAGGTCTTCTAAGACCATTTTCGCGTAGCTACACGGGATCTGGTAGCTGCCCTCATTGACCCAAAATCTTTTTCCACCCTGTATACCTACCTAATATTTTTGCCAAGTTACTGTCAATTAGTACGTATTAATAACATTATTATATACTATACACCGTGGTCTCTAATAACCCGAAAGATTTTAACAGTGTGTTCCTGACCACATTTAGAAACTATAATGTCGTCTTTTAAACGGCGTTGGTGCCATTATGGAGAATAGTCTCACTAACCTCATTAATAGATGTCAAAAAGTGAGAAATAAAACCTTTTATAAATGAGGTTTTTGTAAAAAAATAACACTCACTCATTGTAAGTGCTACTTAGTTTCGTGAATAACATTTACTTTTTATGTTAAAATACATTCAAAAATGTAATAAATATTTAAAAAAAAAATTTTTTTGCCTTAAATTACAAGAGTTATTAACCTGGCGGGAGTGTGCCAGGGTATCTCATACCCTGCGTTTGACTTATGTCAATATATTTAGAGTTTATTTTTGCTTAACTTTTTTTCACCACACTCTCGCCGGGTTAAGTATTTTTTGTTTGTTTTTACATCAAAAATGCGTGGTTAAACTCTTTCGGGTTATTACTGTTATTAGAGACCACGGTGTATATTGCTTCCAATTTAAAACTAGTTTAGACTTTCGATCGTGGAAATTAGTTATGGTATAGGTAAATAGGTTCCCTAGATCCTATTTTAAGCGTAATTTAAATATACGTCCGTATTAAATAGGTACGCACTCTGTACGTGCGCCTCATGCGCCTACCAAGATGTGATTTCTTTACTACGTAATAAAATTGATTATTAAAAACCTAATGTTTTATTTAATTGATTGTATCTGACGTGTTCATTAGAATGTGTAGGAGATATCGACGAAAGCTAGGCTTCAACTTCGCTTCGTCACTCCTTGCTTATAAATCTTTTGAACTTAACCTTACTGTCTTGGTTTTACCCTGATCTGCCTCATTCGCTTGATTTCTAAGTTTATGCTAATCCATATTAGGATGAATAAAGTTATATTTAATAATGTTATGCATATTTCAATTATGCATAATCAGTAATATGCGTATTAAGCATTATGGAATTTTATTATTTTGCCTATTCAATATTATGCTTAATTATTTATGCCAAATCCGTTATGCGAATTCATATTAGGACTATTAATATTAGGCATATTAAAGGGGACCCGTAATATCTCTTATATCTACAGTCAAGGGCATAAATATGTATACACTTTTTTATCTTATGCCGTAAAAATAAGGTGCAAAAGTGTATACATATTTTTGCCCTTGACTGTGCGAAGTAATAGCCTGGCGACTCTTTACGATTACACCCTGTATACCTACCTGTCAGTGTTTTTCAGGGACCTATTTAGTATCAATATCCACGTTTCCTAGAATGGGGGTAAATGTACCTACTTTGTTGAGTCTTGGTTTTGGTTATCTTTTACTGATACCTATAGATTACTTTGTTTTGCTTTAGATAAATAGGCACATGTAAGTAGGTATAATATTGTCATCCTATTCTCGTCTTAATCGCGAAACTCTTTAAGACTAAGTAAATCTGAAGTGATGGATATAATTTAAGTATAAATACTCGTGTCGTTCTCAAGTATTCCTCAGTCGCAGAGCCGTACAAATACCTAGTAAACATGTGGTCAATAATTGCATTGATTTTAATAATCATTTTAATATACTTTAATAGTAAATCTACGGATTATTGGGCGGAGCAAGGGGTGCCTGTGGCATCTGGGCGCAAGTGGTTCTTTGGACATTTCAAGCAGGTTTTATTCCTGAAGAAACATGTAGCTCAACTCTATGCCGAACTGTACAAGTAAGTATCGCAGTAGCCATCAGGGTCGCGTTTTATAAAGTTACAATTTACAATTTCGCTGTTTGCCTCCCTTTCTATCCAATACGTGCGTGCGTTAGAGAGGCAAACAGCGAAATTGTAAATTGTAACTTTATAAAACGCGACCCAGATATATCGGAGCTGCCGGGGTGTTCACAAATATCTAAGCAACTGTATTGTCAGGACGATAGAGTGCATGTTTAGATATTTCTGTGGGCTTATATGATGGTACCGTGTCAATTTTGCCGTAGTCCCCAATAAGTACCTACAGGCCAGCGTTGGGACCACGCAAAACAGGCACGTTTGATGTCGAGTTGCGGAAAAATGGTCAGAAATCCAGAATACAACAACAACAGCGTTGCCGTCACGCTCTGACAAGTATGCAAGTGCGAGGGTGACGGGTAGCACGATAAACGGTAAACGCTTGACCATTGTAAGCCACCTGAGCACCGTGGCCGCTCTGATGTATCTGATGGCGACTGTACCTACTTAATTCCGTTTCCGTGGCTGCAAAGTGCGTACTTACACAATTTATTCATGATTTTTTTCCTGAAGTTTCGCATGCAGACTACCATACGATTTGATTTACAAATACCTATTAATTATTCGTTTTATTACCTACTACATACATACCAATATTATTTATTTATTTTCACCTTCCTTGCTCGGAAAGGGCTTTTTTATTCTTTAAAAACAGATAGCAAAGTTGCGTTTTATCCACAAGAGTGCAAAGTTTGAACTTCCCTTGATTTTTTAAAATAAAAGTGTATTTTACATAGATCAGTTGTTTTTATTATGTTGTGTTTCCTCACTTAAGGAAGGTGAAAAGTTTTGTGTTACACACGGCTGCAAAGTTATTTTAGCTCGTGTGTATTGCAACATTCTATATGCTCAGGATTCTATTCTTGAACCACTCAGAATTGTATTTTCGAACCACTCGCTTCGCTCGTGGTTCAACCATACAGTCCATTCGCTAGCTCATGGTTCAACCCTAGAATCCGTTCGCTATATCGTGTTGCAATTCCACACTCGGTTAAAATACAACTTTGCACCCTTGTATAACAAATAACTATTCTTATGCTGTAGACAACAACTAATTTTGTCAAGTTGCACGATATTTTTTAAAGATATTTATTAATTTATACTTCCGTAATTGTTTCTAATTTCGTATAATTCCAGAGAATTCCCAGAAGCTCCGGTGGTGGGATATTATCAAATGACCGCCCCCGCCCTCCTGGTGCGAGATCCTGAATTAATAAAGACCATCTTAACGACTGATTTCGCCAATTTCGCTAACAATGGTTATGAGGTAAGTACCTACTTAGATCGAACAAGTACGAGTAGATTGTTTAAAATTTGCAAAATTGCCTAAAAATGTATATGAGGTCAGTGCGGCTAAGTCCGGCATATTTTATTTTGAAGGAAAGTCCGTCATATGCGTCTTATACTGTTCAATTAGGGTCGGAAATGAGTTGGTAGACGGACTTTCCAGATAGACGGTCTTACCCGCATTGACCTTGTAGAAAATTTTGACAATATCCGTATCACAATAGCTATAGTGATTCTGCCGACAAAGCTGGAAATCTCCGGTTTAAATCCCGCTGAGGGCAATTTGCTCCGCAGAAATAGTTGTTTCGTTTGTATTTTTAGTATTATTTATTGCTTAGTACTAGACAATAACCGCATAATTGCATAAGTACCACCTAGGCACTTACCTACTTCAAAGAGAATGTTCGCAAATTAACTACGGAGATCAAAATATTTGGTAGTTAAATAGTAAGTACTCAGGTACTATGTATAGTTCTAGCCAAGCCAGCAGTAAAGTCTGGTACCAATTTTATATGAATATTGTATACACACATTTTAGCGCTTGTGATCGAGCGGTAAAACGCAAGGCTGTTACGCAGTGGTTGTGGGTTCAATCCCCCGCTCGTACCAATAATTTTATCAGAAACTTATGTACGAAATATCTTTTGATATTCACAAGTGCTTCACGGTGAACGAAAACGTCGTGAGAAACTTCATATACATCTACGAAACAAATCAAGGATGTATGTGAAGTTGGGCCGTTGGACGCACGCAAAATAGGCCCGTTTGATGTACTGTACGCGGAAAATGGCCAGAATACAATAATACACACGTTTAATACACACATTTTAGACCCAAAAGTTTTATTTTCTCTGTCTTCCTGTAGATAGACAAGACTTACGACGTCCTCGCTGGCTGGAACCCTTTCTTCTCGAAAAAAGAACATTGGAAGATGTCCCGGAACCACGCCGCGCCGGCGCTCAGCACCTCGAAGCTGAAGGGCTACCTGCCCAGCATCGTCGGAGTTGGAGACGAAATGGTCAAATACTTGAGGAACAATTATGACTCAATGGAACGCTTAGCGGATCTGAAAGAGGTAACGTTTGCTAGTTTAATATTTTCTCCTCCCTAACCCATTAAATATCTATGATTTTACGGCTACCGTAAACGGTAGTGTGCGTAACTTAGTCATAACTTAATTATCTACCTAGCTTGTATATTGACATATTCGTGATAGGTTCATAATTAAATAGAAAGCAATTACTGCTCCAGCTGTTATGGTTAAAATCATCTGATGACTTGTTATCTTGATCTGTATACGTGTATACCCTATCCGCTTATTCCACGCCAGCATATTTATAAATATTCATAAAATTATAACAATTTTATAACCTTTTTCTTAGATTTTTTATTAAAACATTGGTACTTATTTTTTTTAAATAATAGTTTAAGTACCCAACATTTTATCCCCAGATAACCGCAATGTTCACAACAGACGTAATGGCGAACGCGATCTGCGGCATCGAGAACAACACGTTCACCGACCGAAGGTCCTTCTTCGCGACCATCACCGACGAGGTGGCGCGTAAAGTCGAACTCACCTTGATGGACAACATCAAATACCTAGCAATTGCTATGGTTCCCGCACTTAATAAGATATTCCAGATGAGGTTAGTTTCGTAAATTTTAGGCAGTTTGTTTCTGCCGCTCCGATTAGGTTGCAGCGAATACAAAGATAAGTAGGTGCTCGAAATTAACGATTTTAGATGTTGTTACCAGCCGTAGAATACCAAGTACAATACAATATTTAATGGCATAGGAGAGGCAAACACCAGCCGGACTACGTGAACTTGACTTTATTTACAATTTCGTACGATTTAGGTATATAGATAAATTAAATCTTTACTAATTACGTCTGGTTGGCGTAACTGAAGGCCAAAGAGCTTGCGACTTGCTCGCACAGAGTACTAGCATTGCAATCTAGCATAGATACTTACAATGTCACAAGGGCTAATTTTAGATACCTACAATTCTAGGTTATGGTGGCAGGCAATTTTAACGAATTTTTCTAAGATAGAATAAAAGTACACGTTTGTGAAAAGCGATTTTTTAAGCGTCCGTTGATATTAAATTCTCATGATATTCATGGATTAAATCTTCAGGATCTCGTCGAAGAAGCTGGAGAATGTGCTAGTCTCTTTGACTCAAGAAATAATAAGAGAACGTACAGCTACCGGCAAAAAACGCAACGACGTGTATCAAGTAATGATGGCTCTCAGAGAAAACGATGATAAAGGAGGTAATATTTTATACATACAATATTTTTTACTTAATATTAAATTATCTTAAATCTTGTGATCAATTCAGCCCCAAATGTCGAAACTGTGCATTATTTATGATCAATCTGTGACGATCTAGGATTTTCATCACGAAGGATAATATATATTAGCTACGAGTGCTTCTTGTCCTCATATATATTATTGTGTCATATATATGTCTTCATCTACTGTGCACGTGCGCATTATAACATATTTTTATGCGTTAAACCCACGGTAGTCCATGGCGTGGAATCAAGTGACATAGTTTACGATCCGGTTCGAAGGACCAACTCGCTTGTTTTTGTTCCAGTGATCACAGATGAGTACATCACTAGTCACGTGTTCACGATCCTACTGGACCTGTTCGAGACCTCAAGTAATGCCCTGATAATAGCATTGTTTGCCGTAAGTACCTACCTATGCAAATTGATGATCGAGCGGGGCGTGCACCGGGGCATCGAGCGTCGAGGGATTTGAACGTTGTGCCCTCAAGCTACTCGCTTTTACGTTTGCATTTGTTTTTTTTTATATGGACGCCTCACTGCACGTCTCGGTTGAGTTTCTTTCTACTCAGCAGCCCTACCGCGAAAAACGAAATTCGTAAATTTCGAGGATTTCTCTTTCTCACTCTAATGACGCCTACGTTGGAGTGACAGAGAAAAATCTTCGAAATTTACTAACTTCGATTTTCGCGGTATAGTAGGCCAGGCCCGACATTAGTTACACTTAGGTACACTATTTATAAGTCTTATTTTGCTTAACGTGCTTGTTTTCTTATGAGATTAAAGTAAAGATTTTAACATCGAAATACAATAATATGAATATACAAATGTATTAGTGTATTATTTTTCAGCTCTGGTTCCAAATAATTTTTGCTTTCATTTCTTTAATATAGACACTGAACATCTAATTTTGACTGTCGTAGCTCGCGTGGCACCCAAGATATCAAGACAAACTTCGCTCCGAGATTGCAGACCTGAAATTGAGAACTAATGGAGAATACACACTGGAGGATATCGAGACATTTAAATACTTGGATATGGTTTTAAATGGTAAGCACGTTATTTTAAAAAGGCTCAGCTTCTGCTAATGTAAAGATTTACAATTGCAGATAACAGAAATTATTATTAGAGATTGATGATTTTATGGCTATTAAGTAATTTTCATGCACGCATTATTTTGCAGAATCTCTTCGTTTATACCTACCCATATCGGTACTGTCTCGGGAGTGCACGAAAAATTGCACTTTGGAGATCCCTGGGCGAAAACCTATCCGAATAACTGAAGGCACTTCAGTTATAATACCTATCGGTAGCATCCAGGTTGACCCCAAATACTATCCGGCACCCAACAAGTTCGACCCCGAACGGTTTTCGGAAGAAGAAATTGCTAAAAGACCGAAATGCACATTCATGCCTTTTGGTGATGGACCTAGAAAGTGTATAGGTAAGAGTTGCTTTCCGTAGTTAGTAAGTTTAAGGGCGCCTGATGGAGGCATGAAAAATATTATATGCTTTAGGTATTTTCTCACTCCTCAACTCCTCAGTAGGTTCCAATTCCACTCCGCTATTCTACTGTTACTGTTTGACATTTTGTTTGTTACTTACATTTGCTACCGAAAAGAGTCAAGCGATGTGAAATATTTCGTAGAAACTATAAACTTACAGAGTTAGCTAGCAAAAAAATTATTTGTTTCTTGTGTTTTCGTGATACTGGATTGTCTAATATAAAAATCCCAGAAAAAGCTTTCGTTGGTCAGAACTGTGATGCAATTTTAGTTTTGTCTGCCTCCGTAGCCTAGTTGGTAGTGACCTTGCCTACGAAGCTGGAGATTCCGGGTTCGAATCTCGGCGAGGGCATTATTTGTGTATTTATTTATCACAAATATTTGTTCCTTGGTCATCGCTGTCTATGTATTTAAGTATCTATATTCTATATGTATTATTTCTATATTCTATTATATATATCGTCGCCTGGTACCCACGTTACATCACAAGCCTTAATTGAGCTTACCGTGGGACTAGGTCGATTTGTGTAAAGATGTCCAAAAATATGTATTTATTTATAACTAAATAAAAAGATGAAATGTATGTTTACAGGCATGCGCATAGCTGTCCTTCAAGTGAAAGTGGCAATAATGTGCATCATCGAGAACTTCATTCTCAAGCCGAGTGCCAAGACGCCCTACCCTCTGGACATCGACCCGGAAACTTTTCTGTTCAGTCGCCCGACTAGTGCTTGGATCAATTTACAAGAAATACAAAAATGATTAATAATAAATTAAATATACAGTGTGTGGCCTACAACCGGGGTGAAAATTTAAACGGTGCATTAATAAGCTGATCAACAATCATTTCCACATATTGTAATTTAAAAAAAATATTTTTTTTTGTAATTTTTTTGTTCATGTATTTTTCATTATTATGGGTTCATTTACTTGAATTAAAAATTATCAATAACTTATCATTTTTGAATCATTGAAAAATTTTCAATTTTTTTTTTAAAACCGTAACAAATTAGTGTAAAAATGCAAACAAAATTATTGTTATGACTTCCTACCTGGTATACTATCAAGATGTCTTGCGACTGACAAGCTACGACATCGTGATGCCTAGATCCAGTACTAAAGGTCCATAGCTTTGAATGACAATATCTCCGAACTTAACCACTTTGAAACACCGGGACCTTTACAGGATTATTGCTGATAGTCTAAGGAGTCACTCATTTCATTTTTCTCCCGTGTTAAAGGCCACACACTGTATACTACCTAAGGAATGGGGCCCCTTTGGTATTGTTCCGATAATAAAAAAAGGTTCTAAAACCGATGTGTTTAACTACAGACCGATTTCTAAATTATGCATTATTGCTAAGGTTTTGGAAAAAGTGGTGCCTTCAATCTGATCTAGGGAGACTAGATGCCTATTGCGTATAAACTTGATTTAAATCCCGCTAAATGTTTCACGGTCACTTTCTCTCGTAAGCTGAGTAACATCATTACCTCGTATTCGCTCAAAAGTAGTACCCTCCAGCGAGTAGGAAGCATGCGAGATTTAGGAATTACTCATGATTCCAAACTTATTTTCAGTGACCAATGTGACCATATTGATAGTATCGTAGGTAAAACTTCCAAATCACTCGGTTTTATAATGCGTAGTTCAGTTTGCTTTACCCATCCTAAAACTCTCAAAATTCTATATTGTGCTTACGTGAGAAGTAAACTTGAATACGCATCGCAGATATGGAATCCTCAGTATCAAATTTATGTTGATAGGGTGGAGAGATTACAGTCTAAATTTATAAAATTTATCTGTTATAAAATGAGTATTAATTATAATTCTTGCGACTACTTTAAGCAATGTAGGCAACAGCATTTGATTCCACTCGTGAAGCGCCGTGAAATTGCAGATATAGTATACTTGATTAATGTAATTAAATGTAAGTAGATTGTCCCAATTTGCTGCATAAGATATCTTTTAATGTTCCGTCAAGGAAGTTTAGGCATTTTCGTCCCATTAGTAATTATCAAACTACTGCTAGAACGGTTTCATATGTAGGGCAGGCATGAGCCTAAACGGGGCGAGTATACATTGTGATATTGATATACATAGTGGTAGCATACCAGTTATAAAGAATAAATTGATACAATATTTTATTAGCAGTGTTACTGCTGGCATTGGACAGGGCTCGGTGTGTTACTGATATTTTCAATGTATCTAGACTAATGTGCTAACAATTAGCAGTTTTTTCTTTCTTATTTATAAGTTTTTTTTATTATCAGTGTGAGATTAAACAAAGAAAAAAAATATTTTTTTTCTTTGTTTAGTTTTATATTATACATTCACTGGTCTCATGCAGTGCAGTGTGAATTTGTAAGTAGGTTTATTTAATTGGGCTAAGAATTAGATGATGTTTCCATAAGCGAGAACCTGTAATTGGCTTTGTGATTCTATTATTATTTATAGATACATTATAGCGCTGTTGGTTTTCCATGTAACTAAAATAAAATAAAATAAATAATTTCATAGTATGTTTTGAAGGCTTTGTAGTATTAATGTCTTTATTTCCTGTCTTAGTCCTGTGTATATGTGCTTTATTGAATAAATATTCCTCAAGAAATAAATAGTTTTTATTTTATTTTTCCGTATACCTACCTATAAAAGAAACATTTGATATACTTAGGTACAGTCAAGTGCAATCGGGTAGGGTCTGGCAATCGGGTTTTTTGCGCAAGATGAAGAAGCTCTTGCCTCACTGCTTTTACCCTATAATGACTTCGTATCTCCATGAAAGAATGTTTCAAGTGAAGCACGGTGTCGCCAAATCCACACTTCACCTGTACACAGGTGTGTGCATAGATGTGCAATACAGCTGTGTCGCGCAGGTGTACTGCAAGGATCCACCCTCACTCCGATACTATATATATAGGTACCATAGATATATGAAAGAGAGAGATTTGTAATGAAGCGAAATCGTAATGAGTCTCAGTGTCTCCGAGGTCGGGCCTTTGCCACGCTGTGATTGGCTAAAGCGCGGAGTGCAGCCAGCATACGACGCGGCACTAGAGAGGAGGCTACGTCGATAAATTATTATCCATAGATATTTGATAAGGCCGGAATATTAAGAAAAACATTAAACGATCTATCATTCAATAAGAAATAAATACAGACTAAAATATCGTATTGAACTATGTGTCTAATCTTTATAAACAAATATTTGAATATGATGAACAAAACAATTTATTAACGACATTATATTAATTGTTGCTGGGAATCAAATGAACAAATAATTATTTAGACGGGTGTACCCTTAATAAAGATAATGTTATCTTCCGTTTCCGCGATGGTCACATATTTTAATAAAACTATTTCAACTTTTGACAACGGTTATTGTAAGAGGCTCAAAATAATGAATATACGCGATATAATCCATTTATATTGTTTTACCTTTATAAGGATAAGATATTAATACAAAGGTCAAAATAAGTATGTAAGAAAAAAATATTATGATCAAATACATCAACAATTTATCGATCCTATTTGTCATCGGCACGGTCAGTCGTACCTCTAGTTCGCGGCCTGCTCGCAGCGGCCGTACCAAGAAATAACAGTACGGTTGTGAATATCGCTAGCAATTCGATACATTACACGGTCGCTTACCAAATTGCAACTTGCTTGCTATTCTAAGCCGTCAACGTAAAACGCACATACAATTTGTCACTGAATAGTTCAACCAATTGGTACGCCCAAGAAAAATCATTATGACATTTATGTCAGCGGTTTGTTGTTACATATTATTTTTAAAAATACGTGGTTTTGTCAAGTAATAACTAAAAAATCAATACTTAAATGTGGTACGCGACTCCATAGTCATTGAAATTTTTATTTACACTCCTATTTTTACAAGAAATAACGGCACAATTCGGCATTTTGCGGATATGTCCGAGCTCATTCTGCAGTCGCGGGTAAGTTGCGAATGGCTCATAGGGCGCGCATCTGTCACACTATAGAGGTCAATCGGCCATAACGCTGCGACATGTTCCATGCCTCCGTTAGCTATCTATACTGATCTGTGAATGCCCCTTACATTTTTATATTTTTCTTGAAAGTACTTTTTTTTGAAAATTCAGCCAGTACCAGTGAGTGTTACAACCGCCGTGTTTTAATAAGTGACGTCCGTTATTGAAATAAAATGGCAGAATATGTACAATAAGTATGCGCTTAATTATCCGAAAACTTGTGCCAAATAGCGGCTACCCGTAGGCCAGCGATGCCGAACATTAACAAATAAAACTGATCAATCACAATTTTAACCAAGGTGACTTGAAATGGGATGAAAATTGTTTAGTCAGTGATCGACAATATTTTTTTTAATGCGATTGTGGTAATGCCTGATGGTAAGCGATCATTGTCGCCCATGGACACCCGCAACACCCGTAATATTACAAGTTCATTGCCGACCTTGAAAGATAGGAATAAGTACACTCTTTTCTGGAAGGTAAATTTTATACCTATTTAATACCTATGCTCGTAGTTTAAAGTGAATACCTATGTCAAGTTCTCTCCCGCGCGTGTGGCCGCAGTATGACGTGATTGGTAAAGTAGCAGAACATGATAGATAGCCAATAAAAATATTCGTTTTTGTTACCTTTTACTAATGTACCTCCGCCGCATTTATTTCGCATACATTAAAAGGAATAGGGTACCATCACTTGTTGGCGTTTGTATAATTTCAAACCACGTTGATAATCATTATGAAAGCTTCTGGGGATCCTATATTATTGTCATTTCATTATGCCATGGTATAAGAGTATACTTAGTTTGTTTCAGAGTCACAATTTTACTGGTTCTTCGAGTCAAATGCTCGCCTGCGCACTGAGGGGTGTAAATTCTCTCGAGATAAATCTTGCAGCGACCGATAACCTTCAACCGGAGTAATTTGAGCTGACACTTCGTCAAAATCAACATTAAGGTACCTAGGTACTACACTGCATTGGTAAGTCAGGTATATATTTTTATTTTAGGTGTACGGTGAGCGCTCCCAAAAATGTTTGGAATTTACCTGCAAAATGATGTAGCGGGTTACAAAAAATGCATATGTTCCAAATCCCAGTGTACAATACAGAACAACAGCACAAAAAATATTTACTGTAATGCATACTATTTTTGAGAAAAACATTTTTTTGTGTAAGGGAACTCTGTTTTTACAAACAATAAATTCTGCATTTCAGTATTTATGAAAAATCTCTTGCCTCAGTCACTCACTCGAACCGGTCAAATGTGACAAAAAATAACGTGCCGTATTTTATGATGCAGATTGAAAGGGTTACTAAAAAGGTTTAATTTTCTCTAAATAACAACTACTATCAGAATAACGCAAGGTCATGAAAACGCATCATAAAATACGGCACGTTATTTTTTGTCACATTTGACCGATTCGAGGTCCGGTTTAGGTTCAGGAGGTCAGGTTTTTTATAAGTCCCAGTCAGGTTAGGTTCAGGTTAGTTACCCATTGGACAACAGATTTAACAAAATATTTATTTCACACAAACCTGCCAAGAAGTCGCCAATGAGTTGGTGTTGGAATACATATGTTAATGACTGTGATGTGCGATATTGACTCAGGTTGGCCGACGATGCATTGACATTCGCTGTTGACGTGTTCCACAGTCTCTACACCCGGAGTATTGTTGTTATGGCAACTTCCATGAGTACCTTTTAAATAAAAATAAAATATAATTTATTACCTATAGTTGCCGATTACTGAATGGACTTTTGACAGTTTAGAAATGAGCCTTATATATATATGACGGTATAACTATCGAAAAAACGGTGAGTTTTACCCTCATATTAATAAGGTTTAATCTATACCTACCTGTGAAACGTTCATTCTTAAGCCGTGTTTTCATTTAGCGTTCTGAGCGAGCATTCGTTCTTTCTTGGGCAGATGAAAACAATAATTCAAATAGCAAAATGGTCGTTCGTCAGCCCACGAACAAGCAAATGCTCGCTCAGAACACTAAGTGAAAACACGGCTTTAGAAATCTGCAACGTACATATACTATGATTAGATTACAGCCCATTCATTCTTGGTTGTCGAATTTAGTAAGTATATAAATTTCTAACCACCAAATACAATGCTTCTGTGACTTTGCTATAAAACTGCCATGTTTGTAGGTATATACCAAGATACCCGAGACCGTATTTTAGACGAAATTTATGTTTTTCAATGGAATACATCATCATTCATCAGCCTATATCGGTACACTGCTAGACGTAGACCTCTCCTATTAAATACATACGCGTATTAGGAGGTAAATGCCTATACCTAATCGCCACGCTGGGCAAACGGATTGGCGATCGCAGAAGTGTGTCCACTCTGATGACGCTGCCGCTCATCATCAATCTTGTATATAAAACTAATAAACAACTGGTCAGTGATACTTCAATCCCTTAATCGACTCTTACGACACCCACGGCAAGAGTTGGGAAATGGAATTGTTTTATTTTTAATAAAGGAAATGGCGGTTTATACCAAAAAACTTTTAGGTTAGAAGGTTGTTTTCTATATAAGACAACTAACGAACGAATGCGCTATAGTTAGTGCTAGTTCTACGAATTCATTTCACCTTCACCTGTTAAATGACGCCCATGATTCGTGTAAGAATCATGGTCGCGTAATTTAATAAATCATGATTGGAACTACAAAACATGGCCCAACTGTATATTGCATAGATATATGAAAGAGAGAGATTTGTAACGAAGCGAAATTGTAATGAGTCTCGATGTCTCCGCGGTCGGGCCTTTGCCACGCTGTGATTGGCTAAAGCGCTACCATATGATGCGGCACTAGAGAGGAGGCTACATCGATAAATTATTATCCATAGATATTTGATAAGGCCGGAATATTAAGAAAAACATTAAAATCGATCTATCATTTAATAATAAATAAATAAAGATTAAAATATCGCATTGGACGATGTATCTAATCTTTATAAACATTATGTTATCCGTCGCGCCCTTGTTAGCGCGAAAATACCGGCCGTCCTAGAGCCCAACGGTCTGGCCAGGGACGACGGCAAGAGGCCTGACGGAATGACGCTGGTGCCCTGGAGCATGGGCCGGCCGCTAGTTTGGGACGCCACCTGCGTTGACACTCTGGCGCCGTCCCATGTTTCGGTCACCGGCGTTGCTGCTGGCGCCGCGGCATCATTAGCCGAAAGTCTCAAGCGCCGCAAATATGCTGCTTTAGGAACCAGCTACATATTTGCGGCGTTTGGTGTGGAGACCTTGGGGCCATGGGGGCAAGTGCACATGGACTTTTAAAGATCTAGCGGCTCGCCTAAGAGAGACCTCAGGCGACTGGAGGGCTGGCCAGAACCTTGCACAGCGTTTAAGTATAGCTATACAACGGAGGAATGCGGCCAGCCTTCTGGGTACCTTGCCCACTGACTGCGATTTAGGCCAATTTTTTTATTTATAGGGAGTTAAGTCCTTATATTGTTTGTTTTCATTTTATGTCGTTTAATAATAAATTAGAAAACTTTTTTCTTACTTTCGTGTCAGATCTGGTTTGTAAATAATAAACTACAGAATGTCAATTATAAACATATATTTGAATATGAACAGAGCAATTTATTAACGACAATATCTTAATTGTGGCTGGGAATCACATGAACAAATAATTATTTAGACGGTTGTACCCTTAATAAATATAATGTTATCAGCCGTTTCCGCGATGGTCACATATTTAAATAAAACAATTTCAACCTTTGACAACGGTTATTGTAAAAGGCTCAAAATAATATAATACGCGATATAATCTATATATATTGTTTTACCTTTATGAAGGTAAGATATTGATACAAAGGTCAAAATATGAAAGAAAAATTGAATATAATCAAATACATCAACAATTTATCGACCCTATTTGTCATCGGCACGGTCAGTCGCACCTCTAGTTCGCGGCCAGGGGCCCGTTTCTCGAAAGCTTGTAACTTGTAATACAAGTGGAAGTCTCTTTTTAACACTATTAATTAGATAAGGACTTCCGCTAGCATTACAAGTTACAAGCTTTCGAGAAATAGGCCCCTGCTCGCAGCGGCCGTACCAAGAAATGACAGGACGGTTCTGAATATCGCTAGCAATTGGATACATTGCACGGTCACTTACCAAATTGCAACTTGCTTGCTATTCTAAGCCGTCAATGTAAAACGCACATACAATTTGTCCCTGAATAGTTCAACCAATTGGTACGCCCAAGTAAAATCATTATGACATTTATGTCAGCGGTTTGTTGTTATATATTATTTGTAAAAATACGTGGTTTTGTCAACTAATAACTAAAAAAATCAATACTTTCATGTGTTACGTGACTCAATAGTCCTTGAAATGTTTATTTACACTCCTATTTTTACAAGAAATAACGGCACAATTTGGCATTTTGCGGATATGTCCGAGCTCATCCTGCAGTCGCGGGTAAGTTGCGACTGGCTCATAGGGCGCGCATCTGTCACACTATAAAGGCCTATCGGCCATAACGCTGCGACATGTTCCATGCCACCGTTAGCTATCTATACTGATCTGTGATAGGTACAATACAGTGTGTAAATCTAATACGGGCGATCAATTAAACCAGGCATGGGATTCATTAGTGTAATCATGGATTGCAAGGTTTTTTTAAGTTACTCTTATTTATGACCCCACAGATTTTTTTAAAAGCAATGTAGGTACGAACATTTGTTATTGTTGACATGTCAGTTATGTCCTTTTGAAATTAGCTGTCAACGAGTGTTTAACTCGCGTATGTTGCTCTACATTGCGCGCCGAATTATTTTGTATGGAAAAATTTGTTGCTCTAATTTTAAGTAAAAGTTATTTGAATGTACTTATTATGTCGTAAACTAACACCCGTTAAGATCTTCGCCCGTATTAGACTTACACCCTGTATATTGACTTAAGTAGTGATTTACCCCAACCAAGCTAACTGGCTCCCCACAAGGATCTTCATGAGGCAAGCAAAATCTTGGGATTACAACTGTACCTATGGTTAAATAAATTATGTATCAAATTTCACCATACAACATTTACCTACAGTTAGGAGAGAAACTTGACCACCAGGGTCGCGTTTTATAAAGCATTGTAAACTATAACTTTATAAAACGCGACCCAGATATTACATATGTGAGCTCTAGCTAGCGTTAATCTGTCGCCGACTGTCGGCCACACTTAAACGTGATAACGGTAAAAGGCCCGATGGTTTGACCCTCGTGCCGTGGCAACAGCAACAGGAAAGGCCATTAGTCTGGACATCTCTGAGTGAGACTGAGAGCTACTATCTCGAGTCTCGAGCGAGGCTATTATTTTATAGGGCAGACAGGCAGACACGTTCCTCAACGAATTATTAGTATTGCCATTCAGAGAAATGTAAATATGGGTCCCTACGCTAACTTAAGTTGACTTACTTTTAATTTTGTTTTATTAAATTATTTTTTTCGTATTTTACGTGAATAAAGTTTCATACGTTTTATATTATAAAATAAAGATCAACTTGGTATAATGAGGGTTTTCGATAATTTTTCTGCCACCAGGCGGCGCTTCGTAAGTTCCTGGTCTCGACAACTGTCAGATTCATACTATTCATAGGCACTTGGGCCTAAAATATTGAAATTCTATTTTATTTGGAAGAGAATTGATTTTGTAATGGATTACGACTATTACACGGTCATCGAACTGAAGACGAAGCTATAAAACAGGCACGCAAAGTCACTGGTATTAAAAATAATTACTTTAACTTAGTTAATTTCATGAGAATTGACTTGGAACTATTTTATTTATTTATTTTAGGTAACAATATGCCTAAAGTAATGGTTTTCAGATTAAATAAACCTATAAATATGTTGAAAATTAAATGCGCGTATTTATTTTGACAGTTCGTTAAACGGTCGGCTCAGTGCTGCCATCTCACCTCCCCATAGCGGCAGAAAAAGTATCAAAAACCCTCATTATACTGATTTGCCGATTTTAAATCGATACCACATCGATGACAGCCGGAAACTATTGCGACAGTTTTGACGTATGCGAAGTGCGATACTTGTG